>CM062817.1:364779452-365979452 GCA_031772625.1 Pinus tabuliformis | reverse complement strand
GATGGATGTTCCATCCATTAGTAGAAGCCAATGAAGCAGGTGATCTTATTGTTGTATACATAGTTGTGGGAGAAAAGGTTTCCTCGTCGTCAATTTGTTATTTTTGTCAGAAGTCTCTTGCTATAAACATTGCTTTGTATTTGTCAATGCTCTCATATGAAATGTGATTTATATTGTAAATCCACTTTGAAGTGAGTATATTTTTTATCACTTGGCCTAGGCAAAATTTACCAAATATTGTTCTTCATGACTGATTGTTCTTCGATAACATTCCTCCACTCTTGATATTTATCTGAATATTCGTAGGAGGAAGGTTTCACTTAAATAATCCTTGTCATGTATGTAGCATACGCTGAATATATTTTTGGTCCTTTACTTTCCATACAGACCCCTGACGTTGTACGTCCTTGTTGAATCAAGCGACCCTGACCAAGGTTCAACGTTAAATTAGCCAAAAAATCCCTACACTATTGGCCCTTTCAGCATCAATATGCAGAGTGTGGACTGAAGTATCACCTGAAGCAGTATAGCGGGATGATGGAACCACATTTCTACACCCAGATATGATAGTGATGTCGTTTTATACCCTAGCTCTACCTTCGCTCAGTTCGATAAGCATTTTAGGGATTGTCAATATACTTCTCTTAGTCAACCCCTTAGACCTTTGTGAAGGTCTAAGACTGTCTTTCGCGAACCCTAAATACGTGAATCAACAACTTATGCACCTTTGTAATTACTCTTACTTCTATAATTACCCAGATCGGCTTAAGTATCTGATGCATTAAAATGTTCTTCATGTCAACAGATATTATTACTTTTGTTCAGATAATAATGTAAAACATAGAGATTCACACATCAATATAGCATTAAACCATAAACCCAATATATGTCATAACATAATCGCATTCATTCATAACATAAGTAAATAGATCAAACACAGATATTTCCAGAGTAATCTTCTTTATTAATGCTTAAGATCTTGTTACAGACTCTAACTACTGTGTGCACGTAGCTATAGGGGTTCGCACACTCTGCTGCAAAGTTCTACCCTAGAACTCTATGCACACAGTTGCAGAACCTCTCTTTCTACTCTAAGACTGTTTGTTCTTAACTCTTACTAACACATTATATCTTCTCTATCTATGACTGATCTGCCTTAGACTCTTCTAACATGCTCTCTTCTAAAGCCGACATAACTTACATAAATACAAGGGTAAAAACCATTTATGACACTTTACATCTACACACTCTGCAAACACAAATTGTAGAGACTTTACCCTTTACATACAAAACTTGGGCTTTTTGCCCCAAAACTTGGGCTTTTAACCCCAAAATTGCCTAGACCCTATCCCAACAGGCCCCCAACACAAATATGGTGACTCGACCTCGAGTCACTCTGCTGGAGTAGAGATCTTGTTGCAAAGACCTCCCAACCCCACTTGCACCACTGCAACGTCGGTTGTGCACTGCATAACTACCCACTTGACTTGCTCAACCAAATGATCTGTTTTTGGTCCTGCACTATCCGCCTAGATATTCTGCTCTTTACTCTACAAGTTGGCCAACTTCTCCCAAATTGTGGTGGAGAGCACATAGGCCTCCTCCAGCCGAGGCCCCACTCTAGACTTGAGGACTGCCTCTTTCCACTGCGATGCTTCCACGTGTTCTTTCAACTGCTTTTCTTCTTGCAGATTTACTAATATCTCTGCCATGAAAATGGTGCACGCCATCACTCTTGATTCATCATAATGTTGTTGTAATTCTCTTGCCTCAATATGTAACCTCTACAGGTTGGGGTCGTCCTGCAGACTCATGAGTACCTCCATTGACTACTCGAAAAGCATAGTGCATTCCATCACTACGACATCTACTGCAACGACTGCACCCTTGAATATTGCCTCCCGCTGTTCTTTGACCTCTGGTGGATTTAAAGGCTCTGCCCTCAAATTGAGCTCTACAATCTTAGTTTCAACTCAAACTAAACCTTGGCCATATCGGTCCTATCATCTTGCACACCTACAACCAATTTCTGAATCTTGACCTCCAAAGGTGCCTCTTCTAGGATATGCAGTTCCAGAATAGTTATGCATGCTTCTTCTACCACTATTGTAGTGTGCTCATTCTTCTCCTAGACCTTCTTCCATGTGTATATCGTTTTTAATTTCTCAACAAACATTTTTTCATTGTTGACCTTCTGCTCGCCGATTACACTCAGCGCAAGCTGCTCTCGGGCCCAATGTTCTGCGATCACATCTGCTTGCAGCATGTGTAAGACTTCACTTGGGAGTGCGACCAAGTTCAAAACAATATTCTTTAGAGCACTAATAGTAGCCTTGTATGCTTCCACCTCCACACTCAGAGATCCCTCTGGGAGCACAATGGCATGAGGATCCAAAGAGCGAACCATCTCCACAGCTTCAGTCGTTCCTGGAAATGCAACCATTTTTTGGCTTGGGGGCCCTAACCTAGGTTCAGTGTTAAATTAGCTAAAAAAATCCCTACACTACTGGCCCTTTCGACATCAATCCATGGAGAGCAGACTGAGTTCTCACCCGAAGCGGTATGGGGGGATGCTAGAATCAAGATTCCGCACCTAGAGATGGTAGTGATGTCGTTTTATATCCTAGTTCTACCTTCATGCAGATTGATAATCCTATTAGGGCTTACCAATATAATTATCTTAGTCAACCCCGTAGACCTTTGCAAAGGTCTACGACTATCTTTCATCGACCCTAAATAGGTGAATGAACCAATTACGCGCCTTTGTAATTACTCTTACTTCTATAATTACCGAGATCGACTTAAGTATCTGATGCATTAATATGTTCTTCACGTAAACATATATTATTAGTTGTATTTAGATAATAATGTAAAACATAAATATTTGCACATCAATATAGCATTAAACCATAAACCCAATTTCTGTCATAACATAGTCACATTCATTCATAACAGAAGTAAATAGATCAACCACAAATATTTCTAGAGTAATCTTCTTTATCAATGCTTCATATCATCTTACATAATCTAACTACCCTGCGCACTCAGCTACAGGGGTTCATGCACTCAACTATGGACGTCTACCCTAGGCCTCCATGCACACAGCTGTAGAGCCTCTCTTTATACTCTAAGACTCTTCGCTCTTAGCTCTTATTGACCCATTACAGCTGTTGGTGTCTGAGTGTGAATAACTATTCCACCCTTTTCCACATTAACTTATCAATCCAGGTGTGTACAATTTTCAAGGTAACACACAAGGTATATGCAGGGGCAAGGTTACAATCTAACATAAAACAAGGATTCACAGATACAGAATCAAAACATCATTGTAATAGTATTTAGAAAGAAATTGTAGAACTTAAAAAGGGATTCACAACAATTAAATAAAGAGTTGTAACATAAATAAGAAATTAGCACACAATAACATAAACAACACACATACAGGAAATATGCAGCACCTGATCAGAAAAGAGGGCCCAACTCGCTGATCAAGGCTACATTAACTCACAGCTAAGAAGAGAACAAAAAACTTACTCACATTCGATTAATATATAAGAAACTGTTACAATGTTTGTCTCTACTTGACTAACCCTTTGCACAAGAATAAAACCCCTTTTATACGAATACATGGGAACGACATATTCCCCATATCTCGTGACTAATGCCCCAAAATATACAACTATTTAGAACAACAACTAATTGCCAAGAGAGAGAGAGAGAACAAGAAGGACCCAAAATAAGCCTGGGAGTAGCTGAGAGTTGGTTATGTTGTTGTAGTGTTGCTGAACAACTGCTATAAATGCAGGACTGCTGCTATGAGATGTGAATGCGATACCTGTTCACTGGAAAATGTGGAATTAACAAAGTTTAGTAGTTCGCATAGGCAAAACCCTGTGACCTTACGTCATCAATTAAATATTCCAAGAGACGTTAGAAGGGAGGTCTACCTTGTATATTTATCACAATCAACGCATATCATTTGGTGCAAAAAGGATGAAAGGAAAGGTGAAAATGTAAGGAAAAAATAAGCAGATTTAGTGCCCAACATCTCCCCCAACTAACCTTCTGCATGCCCTCATGCAGCTCGCTGCTTCCACAAGTCTAGGTTAGAATGACTGTAGTCAACGTGGAGGTGGGTGAGATCATATTCATCTACCATGTCTATTCTGGGGGGTTTGTATCCTTCTCTGAGATGAACATCCTTCCACTAATCACCTGGTACATTGTAAGTTGGGGTGTAATGTTATGTTGCCAACCAAATGATGGGGAACCTGAACCGGAGTCCCATCCACCAGACCCTGCATGTTTGTATGCATGCTACATATCTCGGCACCCAACTTAGAACTCGTGAAAAATTTGGCACCCCAAAAGGTTCCCTATTTTGGACAGTTGTAAGTGACATCATCCACCTCTTCTAACAACTATCAAGGGCCTCATCTTGAAACGTGACTATTTTTTTGACACAAAGGTCAATACACCACTTCTGTGTCCTCAACATCCATTCTTTATTTCCCTCAATCTCTAAAAGGTTGGTGTGCTTATTATACATAGTCACGGACCATTCATGTTCCCCTCTCATTATAAGAGACTTCGTAGTTTGATTTGGCTCAAACATATTAGAAGCCTTATACCAGCTTATCTGGTTGATAGTATAGAAGCTAAGAGGCCTTAAATGAATTCCCCCCACGTATGGCACTAGATTAAACTCTTTTTCCATGCATAGGAAGTATCCATGCAGATAAATCTCACACATCAGATGTTGGGTTACCAAGTCATGGTTTCTCAGTATATGGAGGAACTGTACAGATTCATCGATCTCATGACTAACCTCCTTCTTAATACTTTCCAAACAAAAGAAAATAAATTTCTTATGCAGGAACATTGCATAACTAGAAGCAGGAGGGCGACATGCCATTACCTATTGTGCCAAACTGAACATCTGTTCTTTGTCTGTCTTCAATTCTAGTAATTGTCCTTCCAACTTTTCTACTTTGATCTGCTGCTTCACATACCTCAGTCATAATATATCCACTCATTCTATATACTCAAAGATAGCCTGGGACGATTGTTCTTGGACCTTTTTCACCTCATTATCGTAATGGGACGTGGTGGCTTTCCAAGTTTGAATCCTAGCTATTAAAGAAAATTCATGGCCTTTGAACAAATGTTTGATAGAGTCCATATGGGTGGTAGCAGAGGTCATAGGCACATCATCCATCTGTGTTGCTGCTTCGGCCACCGTAACCTTAGGATTCTTAGCCCATCATTTATACTTTCTCACATGCTTCTTAAGTCGATGCACCTATCTTCTCAGCCTTCGAACCTTTGTTTTCAACTGCATCGTGTCTCTGAATTGTACCTAATATTTCTTTTTAAGGGGCGGCCTCCTCTGCTCACACAATTTTATCCATTCCTACTTAATAATTGATTCTTCGAGCTCTTCAGCTGGTTCAGCAAGTGGTGGATTACGTGAAGGGGTATCAACTAGTCCATCTATTGGGCTTTCCTTACTCGACTCCCCTTTCTCGGAAGAAATTGATTCTTCCTTAACAATCAATTCAGCTGGCCCTGCATATGGTTCAGTAGGTGGTGGATTACTTGGAGGAGTATCCACCAGTCCATCTATTGGGCTTTCCTTACCCAGTTCCCCTTTCTCAGAAGCAATTGCTTCTTCCTCCATTCTGGGCTCTGAGACATCTGTTGCCTGAACATCACCTGCTTCATCCATTCACTATTCTCGTTCCCCTGCAAGGTGTTCCTCCTCAATCTGTTCTTTGGAATGGCCTTGCTGAGAATCAATAGCCAACAAACTAGCAGCAGCTAAACCTTTTACTGAACCATCAAACTTCAAAATGGGAGGGACAACAACCTCCTTTTCTGAGTGTCAGGGAGAACGAGACACTCTCTCTCCTTTTGGTATGGTGGCACAAAAAGGAGAATGAAATATGTTTTCTTCCTGGTCTATACCAGTCTTGTTTGTTACCTCGAGTTCCTTCCCTTTATCTACGACAATTCTACCCTAGTCTAAGGCTCCTTCCTGTGTTTGGTCTTGTCCCATGGTTGACACTAGTTCTTGTGGGGTAGTGTCAACCTCAAGGCTCATTCTTTCCAAATTTTCAGGGACCGGATGGGTTGGTGGTGGTTCTTGTGTGGCACCACCACCCATATCCAACATTTCCTAAACAGATGATACTAGCATTGCTTCCTCCTGCACTTCATTAATGAAAGTGGATTCCTGTATCACCATATCAACCCCATCCATTGTGTCCATAATTTCCTCCTCCATTGGTTCCATAGTCGAGGCTGGTTCTTATGTATTAGCCTCAACCATGGCACTGATAGTTTCTTCCATTTCAAGATTTTCTTGCTCTAGTTCTTCCTCTTCCATTGGTTCCACAGTCAAGGCTGGTTGTTGTGTAACAACCTCGGTTGTAGCACTGTCTGTTTCTTCTACTTCAAGATCCCTTTCTTTCTTCGGTTCTTCTTCTTCCATTTCCATTTCTTCAGGCTCTTCTTGGTCTACATATTCATCCTCTATTGGTTCCTCCTCCACTGGTTCTTCCTCCATTCTCTCTGGTTCTTCTTCTCTAGTAGCTATAGCAGCCACTACTTCCTCTTCTATTGATTCTTGAAACACCACCCCAAGAATTTGAAATCGGGTCAATGCATGGAGAACCATTACTCGAACCAGCCCGTGATTGGTGATGATTGCTGCAACCTGTCGCGAATGCTGGGGAGACTGTGCCATCAATTGGAGGCTTTTCAGCAAAAGGAAGGGCATGTTCAAAGAGAAGACTTCTGACTGTGGAAATCGAAGACGAGCTAACACCCTGAAATGGTATTTGAACACAGTGGTGAACCATCCTTTGCAAGTTATGTATTTCATAACAAAACCTGCTACATCACCCCATGGATGCTGCAAAGAATTCCGGTCATACCCCAGCCTTTTTTGAATGATGCTCTCAGCAGCCTGCAAAAATCATTCCAGGAATTCTGGGAGGGAAGTTCTTCATGAAAACTAACTCTGTCCTTGCTGAGGAAATCCACTGACTTCTGCAATAACTTCCTCCGTGACAGGGATTTCTATCCCTCTGACCCGAGAGCAGTTCTCATTCAAATTGAGTGTGAATTCCACTGTAATCCCCTCGTTGAATCCCTGCAACCTATTAAAGTAGATGTCCCAGCCTGCATTGACAAAAATCTACCACACCTCTCTATTGTTACAGACCAAGGTGGTATCCCCTGGCTCGTGACACACAACCAACCCACCCATTGTTGTAGAAATAGTAATAGCACTTGGACACAATCGACTATTGGGGAGAGAGTAACAACAACCAAATTAACAGTGATGGTAACAACATGGTGGAACGCGGGGTAAAAGGCGGTGAAAGCGATCGATAATTTTTTGAAAAACGTAAATAATTATGGCAAATCATGGTAAGTGTAATGAAATGATTACAGTAATTAATTCGTACGAATTGAAAACACTGATTGGTTATCGAATGTACGTAATTCAAATTCCAATGCATCAAAATAATTATTACGAAATCACAAAATTTATGGGTATACCGTTTGCACAAGATTTAAAAATGATATATGATATGTCATTATTGTGGTTCTAAATATGCCGTCGTTTACTTATGACAAGACCCAGGCCTCCAACTTAAATGTAGACTTCCATGACACGTAAATGTCTCATCGATGGAATATTTTAATTAAATCCGCAAACGTCAACAGAGATGTACCTAGTGACCTACCTGGTGGGCGAGTAACAACAAAGTAATAGTAGCGACGAAGTAACAACATCTGACACTTAGGAAATTTTTTAGGAGTAATAGAAGTGGCAGAGTAACAACACCGACGAAGTAACAGTAGCGGGGGAGTAACAACATCCGACACTTAGAAAATTTTCATGAGTAACAGTAGTGGTGGAGTAACAACAATAGTGGAGTAACACTATCCGACACTTAGAACATTTTCAGGAGTAACAGCAATGGCAGAGTAATAGTAACAGCGGAGTAACAACATCCGGCACTTAGAAAATTTTCAGGAGTAACAACAATGGTGGAGTAACAACATCGGTGGAGTAATCGCAGTGACAGAGTAACAACATCTAAGACTTAGAAAATTTTTAGGAGTAACAGTAGTGGCGGAGTAACAACATTAGCAAAGTAACAACAATGGCGGAGTAACAACATCTGACACTTAGAAAATTTTCAGGAGTAACAGCAGTGGCGAAGTAACAACATCAGTGGAGTAACAATAGTGGCAGAGTAACAACATCCGACACTTAGAAAATTTTCAAGAGTAACAATAGCGGCAGAGTAACAACACCAGCGGAATAACATCAGTGGTGGAGTAACAACATCAACTATTACTTGGAAAATTTTGTGAGCTACTCATCATCAGATTTCACTCATTCTTCCTAAAAAAAGACAAACAAGTAAGTAGTAGCGACATATATTTCTTTTTTTTTAAGAAGATAATGCAAAGGAAGAACTCTCTGCACCAACAACCATCAAACCAGATTTATCAAAGAGATGTTTGATGAAGGCATCCTTAGAAGTTAGACAGTGGTATAATTTCATACAATGTTTGTTCACTAAGAAGGAAGCGTGAGTATCATCTATTGTAACCAATCTGAATGTTCCATTGTCAAACACAACGTCCACTTCATAGGGTCCCATCCAATGAGTGCGAATCTTCCCTTTAAAATATTTAAAATAGGAGTCATAGAGTAGTGCCCAATATCCTTTATGAAACACCTTATTCTTGATAAATTTATCGTGCCATTTCATTCTCTGTTGTTGGATAACAGTAGTTTTCTGGATAGCCACTGAATGAATTTCATCTAACTCATTTAGTTGTTCCAGCCAGTGTTTTCGGGCCTCCGATAAGTCCAATCCTACTTCCAAATCTGTCCTGGGCATGCTGATCTCAAATTCTACCGGAAACAAGGGGGGTTTCCCATAAACTAACTCAAATGGTGAAATCTCGGTTGTGTTCTGCCATGTTGTCATGTATGCCTAGAGAGCTTAAGGAAGTTTCTGGGACCAATCCTAATGATGGCTTTCTAAATTCTTTGTCAAGATATTTTCCAACACCTTGTTTGTACTTTCTACCTGTCTATTCGCCTAGGGATGGTATGGAGTTGTAACACTGTGTTTGACTCCATATTTATGGATAAGCTTTGCTATCATGTGGTATGTGAACTGTGCTCCTCCATCTGAAACAATCTCCCTTGGAGTACCATACCAAGAAAAAATATCTTTAAAAACAAAATCTAAAACCACCTGTTCTGTTGCTTTCGTATCTACTCTGGCTTCCACCCAGTTAGTCACATAATCAATGCATACTAGAATGTGAAACTTTTGATGAGAAGGTAGGTTAAAAGGTCCAACGAAGTCAATTTCCCACTTCTCAAAAGGCTCAAGGACTACCTGGGGATGAAATGGAATTTCGTCCGATTTTCCAGGCTGCCCCATGCACTGACAACTACCAATAGAAGGCCAGTAATATCATATTTGCAACACCTTGTGGCCTATTCTCAAGCATCCCGAAAAATAGAAGGCCAATAATATCATATTTGCAACACCTTGTGGCCTATTCTTCTATCTACAAAATCTCCTCCAAAAGGGCCATCATGGGCAGCCTTCAATATCTCATAAATGTCATCCTTAGATATGTAGTGCTGAATCTGCTGATCAACCCCTGTGTGAAAATGGTATCCTACCATCCATGAAGATAAGGTACTATGATGAATAATTCTCCACTCTTCCCTGTATGACAAGTGATGAGGTACCTTCCCTGTAGCAAGATAGTTTGCAATATCTGCATACCACAGAGTGTTAGCAGAAATTGGAAAAAGATGTTCATTTGGAAAATTATTTTCTATGGGTGTACTTTCAGCATTATTATCTATCTTAGATAGAAAATTAGCAACCACGTTATCATTTCCTGGTTTATCTACTATGGTGATGTCAAATTATTGAAGCAACAACAACCATCTTGTAATACGACTAGGAGTAAAGGGTTTATTCATTAGATACATGATTGTTGCTTGATCAACGTGTACAAAAGTAGGATACCCGGTAATATAATGTTGGAACTTGTTGATGGAATAGATGATAGCAAGGAATTATTTTTCAGTCATTGTGTAGTTTAACTCAGCAGGAGCCAAGTTCTTACTAACATAGTAAACTACATATGGAACCTTGTCTACTTGCTATGCCAAAATTGCCCCAACTGCTATCTAAGAGGCATCAACATGTATATGAGATGGTAATCTCCAGTCCAGCCCTTGAAGGATCAGAGCACTACAAACAAGTTCCTTGATCTTCACAAAGGCTGCATCACAATCATATGTCCACACAAAATCTTCATCTTTTGTCAATAATTGAAAAAGTGGATGTGCTATCTTAGCAAAATTTTCTATAAAGGGCCTGTAATAACTAGTGCAAACAATAATGCTAGATACCTGTGTGGGTGTTTTGGGTATTGGAAAGTGCAATATTACCTTTATCTTAGCTGGATCCATCTAAATTCCAGCAGCTGAAAGAAAATGTCCCATAACTATTCCTTCCTCCATCATCATGTGGCACTTTACTGTACTCAAAGAGACATGCGTCCATTTGCATCTTTCAAGAACTTTTTACAGATTTTCTAGCCCTTCTTCGAATGAGTCCTTGTATGGAGTAAAATTGTCCATATATATTTCAACACTGTCATCTACTAGATCAGATAAAATCCCTAAAATTTCCATTTGGGATGTTGCAGGCGCATTACAAAGACCAAATGGAAGGACTCGGTATGAGAAAGTTCACCAAGGGCACATTAAAGTTGTTTTATCTTGATCCTCGGGAGCTATCTAGATCTGGTTGTACCCACTAAATTTGTCCAGGAAGGAGAAGAACTTCTTCCCAAGCAAAGTATTCAAGACTTGGTTAATGAATGGTAAAGGGAAGTGGTCTTTATGTGTTGCCTTGTTTAATTCTCTATAATATACACATATCTGCCATTTACCATTTTTCTTGGGAACTATCACCAATGGGGAGACCCATTGGCTGTCAGAAATGGGGTAAATAAATCCTACATCCAGCAAATTTTGAAGTTTTTCCTTGACAATGTTTTTCAGAGCAGGGTTCATTCTCCTCTAAGGCTGTCTCACATGACGAAAATCCTCTTTGATGTATATATGATAGGCATATAGATTTGCAGGAAACCCCTTGATGTGTATATAGTCCCAGGCGAAGGCTTCTTTGTGACTTTGGAAAACATCTAGAAGCTATTTTATTTGGGATTTTGACAGATTTGGGTTAATATTCAGGGTCTTTCCTGGCTCTATCTCTACAGAAATGTTGTCATGGGACACGATTGTAGGAAGTTCTTCAAATCCATATGTTGTTTCGATACTTTCTTGCATTTCATAGCTCAAGATAGATTCTAGAATTTGCTGGTTTGAATCTGAAAGAGAACAGGGGTCGTTAATGAAGGTAGTAATTGTATCATTCTTGGTTTCTATTTTTATTTGAAGGGCTTATCCAATGGTAAGAACTGGTCTTAATTATTCATCTTCTGATTCAGACTCTTCCTTTGGTAGAGGATTGTTATGACTAGATGGATTCACTGGCTAGGTTCTGCAAGAGGGTATAAAACAAGGTTTTTAGTAACCTTCCCATTCGAGATAACCATATTCCCTCAATGACACCCAATGTCAGCACCTCTGGTTGCCAACCGTGGTCTTCCTAGAATCAAGGGATGGCCACCAGCTAGGAACTGTGTTTGCATCACTAGGAAATCCACAGGGTAATGCCATGAATCAATTGATATTGTAATGTATTATAACTTTCCTATCGGTTTGGATGTAGATCTATCTGCCAGTTCTAACACAGTTGGCATATTTTTTAGGTTTCGAAGACCTAACATATGCATGGCTTCAACAGTAATGACATTTATAATAGCACCCAAATCTACGAGTACATTCTAAATTTCTACTCCATTAATTTGTACAGTTAGAATTTGGTTCCCCAGATCCCCATATTTCACAGGCATAACCTTTCCCATCATAAAATATGATAACTTTCCCATCACATGAATAGTGAGTGGGTCCCTTGATTTCTTTCTAGGATTTTTAGCACAATATTCCTTAAGAGTTTTTGCATATATAGGTACATCCCTCATAGCTTGTAACAGGGGAATATTAACAAACAAATTTTGTAACTCCCCTAACAAGTCAAACTCAGCTTGAAGGATCTATTTACTCAAGGCCAATCTGTCAGGATAGGGTAGGTCAACTTGGTGTTCTTGATTACTTAGTAGTTGAGGAGGTGTTTGATTTTTACTAGCTTGGTTTGATTTCTCTTCAACTGTTTCTAGTTCTTTAACCTCACTGCCAACTTGTTCAATAATAATAGGTGAGGGATAAGCATTTACTACCTGCCTGGATCTCAAGTTCATCTCATAAATTTCTATGGTAGAGATATTGTACGAAGGCAGGTTGAGGGTGTTAGCTTGCTGAGACCCTTTATTGTTAGGATTCAGATTGAGATGGATAGGAAGTTGAGGGCAAATAGGCGGATTAGCAGGAGGTATGTTATAGGGAAATTAAAGTTTTTGTTGTGACATTGGTTGCGAAAACTTTCTAGGAGGAGAGGGTCCATGCTAGTTCCGGGCCCATGAAGAATTCAAACTAGTTTGAGGAGCCCACTGTTGCCAGGGTGGAAACTGATATTGAGGCCACATGGGTGGATAAGGCATGAACTGAGGACCCATATTAAAACTGTAAAAATACTGAGATGGATCCTAAAACATACCTTTATTTACGCTTGGTGGCTAAGGTTTCCATGGATTTTTGGATCCCATGAAATATAGTTGATCCACGTCTTAACCCGTCCCTTGAAAGACCGCCTTCAATCATGGCAAGGAGGGGCATGAACTTGTTGCATGACTCAGCTTGCAGATTGCACATTCTTCCACGAAGTTCAATTAACATTCTCTAGGTGGATGCTTTCTTCTACATTTCGGGAAAAATATAGCCATAGTCTTCTCCAATTCCATTTGTTTATGTTTTACTTGCAATATCTCCATTTGTGCAGACAAGGTACTCAAGATATAAGTCCTTAAGTTATCCATCAGGTTTCCAATTTCTGCTTTCATGACACCGCCACCAGATACTTTTGTTAGCCGAATTCCTTCTTTATCCCATGCAACTCCCCTCATGTACTGGATGCACAACTCACAAATGGAGTCAAAGTCCTCTTTTGGTATATCTCCCTTTCCTACTATGTTTAACAGTTTCAGAGAGTTCTTTGGAAAAGCCCAAAGAACGATAATTTTCAAAATGTCCTTATCAAGGTTAGAATGGCCCGACCTCTGTAGCATGTACTTGAAACGTTCCACACAATCCTCCACACTCTCATCTTCTTTCTTTGTGAACTTAAAATGTTCTTCCTTAATATCCTGAGTTTTGCAATAATCCTGATACTTCTCCAGAAAAAAGGTTTTCATCTCATCCCATGTGGAGATAGTCCTTCCTCCTAGACCAATAAATCATTGCAAGGTTGTCCTATTTAATGTAGCAGGGAATATTTTTAGCTTCTGAGCATCCGTTATGTTGTCATATCTCTGACACACAATATCAAATTAAAAAATGAACATGTCAGGATCTTCAGTAGTCAGCCCATGAAAGCTAGGTAAAGCTGTCAAAGAAATGGGTTTTATTGGTGCGCCAGTCCCAAGATCCCAAATTAGGAAGTCAATCATAGAGGTTGTGGGTGCCATGAATATCCTCCAATAATCATTGGGAATGTCATCAGGTTCTACAGGGAATGATGGAGGGGGTCTTGTCAAGGAAGTTTGAGTTACTTTAACATCACTCCCCTTATCCTATGGTGATATGAGTAGCCTTACATATCCTTCCTTCTTGTCACAATGGATTGATTCCTCAGACCCCTTCCCTACAACTTCTCCTTCCCTACTGGAATGGGATTGTTCCTCAGACCTTCTGCTTGCATCTTCTTCTTCCTCTATTACCAACGCCGGTATTCCTTTATTAGGTACACTGTTGCATACTTCTTCTGCAACTGGAAGGGTTTACTGTGTCCAATCAACAGGAGGTGTTGTGGATAACATTTTCTATTCAACAGATTGTCACTATGATTTCGTTTGAGTCCTTGCCCTCACAACAACACGAGAAGATGCCTCTGATTCAACTTTTGCGATGATTTGTTAGATATAAGTGTTCCTTCCCAAATATTCTCCTCCTTTCTTCAGGGCTATTCCTCTACCCCTCTTAATTGAATATATGTTCATGCAAATTGGTAAGTGGGAAACATCCAAATTAAATCACTATGCTCAGGACCTGGAGCACGGTGTCAAAAGACCATTCCCTACTTAGGACGAGAGGTTGAGTTTTAGCACAAGAAAAGAAAAAAAACTGACTGAAAGGAAATCTAGGGTTTAGGACCTCGAGCAAGGTGTCAAAATACCATTCCCTCCCCAAGACAGGAGACAAAACAAAAAAATAAAATTCATAAAGGAAATCTAAAGCTCAGGACCTAGAGCAGGGTGTTAAAATACCATTTCCTATTCAAGAGGAGATATTGGGTTTTAACAACTTAGAAAAATTTAGAACAATTAACGAAAACAAGTGATTCAGCCCAAAAACAATAAATAGCAACAGAAATAAAAATACTAAGCTTGATGCTTAGAGCATGGTAGCATTTACGTCCCTAAGACAGTATATTTATCCTTTGGTCAATACAAATCATGTCTTGCACCTTGTTAGCCTTCCTTGGCAACGACGCCAAAATTTTGGTGTCCAAGTGTGGATAACTATTCCACCGTTTTCCACATTAACTTATCAATTCGGGTGCATACAATTTTCAAGGTAACGCACAAGGTATATGTAGGGGAAAGGCTACAATCTAACATAAACCAAGGATTCAAAGCTACAAAAACAAAGCATCTTTATAACAGTATTTAGAAATAAATTGCAGAACTTAAAAAGGCATTCACAACAACTAAATAAAGAGCTATAACAACAATAAGAAATTAGCACACAATAACATAAACAACACGCATACAAAAAATACGTAGCACCTGATCAGAAGAGAGGGCCCAACTTTGTGATGAAGGCTGCGTTAACTCACAGCTAAGAATATAATAACAAACTTTCTCGCATACGATTAATATATAAGAAATTGTTACAATGTTTGTCTATGCGTGGCTAACCCTTCGCACAGGAATAAAACCCCTTTTACACGAATACATGGGAATGACATATTCCCCAGATCTAGCAACTAATGCCCAAAAATATACAACTATTTAGAACAACAATTAATTGTTGAGAGAGAGAGAACAAGAAGGATCCAAAATAAGCCTGGGAGTAGCTGAGAGTTGGTTGTGTTGTTGTAGCATTTCCAAATAGTTTCTATAAACGTGGGATTATAGTTGCGAGCTGTGAATACAATACTTTTTCACCAGAATCTGGGGAATTAGCAATTTTTAGTGGTTCGCATAGGAAAAACTCCCGTGACCTTACTTCATCAATTAAATATTCCAAGAGACGTTAGAAGGAAGGTTTACCTTGTACATTTATCATAGTTAACACACATCATTTGGTGCAAAAAGGATGAAAGGAAAGGTGAAGATGTAAGGAAAAGATAGGCAGATTTAGTGCCCAATAATATCTTCTCTATCTATGACTGATCTGCCTTAGAATTTTCTAAGACTCTCCTTTTTATACAATACCATGGTTCGAGAACCATGGGTAGATCTTCTAAAGCTGTAACAACTTACATAAAAAGAAGGGTTAAAACCCTTTAGGACACTTTACATCTATGCACTCCGTGACCACAAATTGTGGAGACTTTACACTTTATGTAGAAAAATTGAGATTTCTACCCAAAAACTTGGGATTTTAACCCCAAAATTGTACCTAGGGGACCCTGTTCTAATAGTCCTTGTGCTTCTTGAAGAGTAGTTTTCAACCCAAAAAACCTCTTACGATTTTATGGGATAATTACTTGTTGTATAGTTTCACAAGAACCTTTAATATTATCTTAAGAGGATGTCTAATCATGACCACCATTCTCCTTAGATATATCCTCAAATATAGTTATCCCTTCTTCATTTGAGTCAACCAGAAGATCCTTTGAACACTTGCAAGTTATGATTTCATGAAATATGGCATCCCTGCTTACTTAAATTCTAAGACCCTCCTTAATATATATTTTGTATGCCTTTGATGAAGCACTATACCCAACAAAATACTGGTAGGATCCAACTCCTTTCTCTTGTCCTTGGATACTTTACACCCAAATATATGGAGATTATCCACACTTGGCTTCTTTCCTGTAAATGCTTCTTCTGATGTCATACTATTGACAATGTTGTGAGGACATCAATTTTATAGGTAAACCAGGTTCTGATGCATGCCTCTCCCCATAGGAATTGAGGGATATTTTGATCATGTAGCATATCCCTAACACATTCCTCAATAATTCAACTCTTCCTTTCTAGCACACCATTATTTTTAGGATTATAAGGAACAATGATCTCCCTCTTAGTCCCTGCTTCCTTACAAAAAGCTATTAATTCCTTGGAGGTGTATTCTCCACCATTGTTGGACCTTGGATTTTTTATCTTTCTCTCGATTAGGTTAACCACTTCATTATTTAACTCCTGAAATTTTTTGAATACCTCATCTTTATTCTTGAGAAGGTATAATGAAGTCTTCCTCTAGCAATCATCAGTGAACATTACATAATATTCATTCCCACGAAGAGACTTGACTACCATAGGTCCAGATACATCTGAATGTATGATATCTAAAGTTTCCTTAGATCGGGTGTTAGTACCTATAAATGGTTTAATTACATCCTTTCTTGAGAACATCCCTTACATTTCCCTTCATTTTTTTCCTTCAATCTATTTATGCCATTGACCATTTGACTTATAGATGGAAAAATCTTATAATGAAGGAGACCATACCTTCTATGCCATAGTTCAGAAGGACTCACATCCAAGTGAACTTGGGCCTACACCAGAGATGTATAAAATCTATACAATGTCCTCTCACAAATCCCAATTACCGTAGAATCATCAATACTTAAGGCATTACCCCAATCCAAACCCTTGACATCAACATAAGAAATTATAACACCATTACCCTCCAGATAAGAAATGGAAATTAAGTTTTTCTTCAAACCTGAAACATATAAAATGCTATTGAGGTGAATTCTCGCACCAGACATGAGCTCCAATGAAGTAGATCCAATTCCTTCCACTAGATAGATCTTGTTGTATCCAATTTTGATTGAATGAGATGATTTACCCTCAGATAAGGTTTTGATTTTACTGCATTCTACCTTCCTATTTTAGGAGGCACCATTATAAATAACCCATACATTCTCATCCTTGAATGTGCTTGGTAAATAGAAGAACAAACTTCTATCTACTACTTCCTTTATGAGCTTGGAGATGATATTCAATAGAAAATTCTTGAAATATGTTGTGAGATTTCCAAGAACCTTGAAACCCTTCCTTATAAACCCTTCCATAGTGTAAACAAAGATGTGATCTTTAGTCTCCTTCTTGAACCTTAGCTCCGATACCATTTTGGAAAATTAGGAGACTTATGCATTTTTAGATCATTTTCCTTAACTTGATAATTACTTGTGATATGTGTTGCCCTTTTATTAATTTATTATATCTTTGTTCATCAAGAAATTACCAAAAGAATGAATATGACAACAAGACAAAGTACATAAGATATAGGCTCCAATCCATGACAAAACCCCTCTAAGGGGAAAGCTTGGAAAGTGTTTCTCTTCTTCTTTAGAATATACTTATAAAAGAGACTTCCAAGACCCAAAGACTAAAGACAACAAACCCTCCAAGCTCCAAGCTAGCCCCCAGCAAGATCCTCTGTGAGAAAACTTCCACATCTTTGATACTACCTCTTTGATGTTGCAATTTCAACCCTCTGCACCTGCTTCATAGAATTTTGGCCCTCTGAAACTGACAGCTTCATAAACCCTAGAGCGAAACAAGAGAATATGACCTTCAGAAATTTTTCTACTTTTATCATTATTCTTTGTCCCTCTAGATACTCTTTTATTTATTCTCTAATTCAGATCAAAATTTCTTGAGTTTGGTAAGTGAGTTGAACTGCTCTCCTTTATATAGCTTTTCTTGATGGTCAAATTCCCTCCTGTTAGGCTGACCTGAGCTACTCCTTGGAATGACTTGGCGTCGGGTTTATCCATGGCTTTTTTTTGACAAAATAAATATTTTTCTTCATTAGAATGAGTCCAAATGTGATTATGACACATGACCAATATTATTATTTATCCTAGAATGATCTAGAAAGACCTAGAACACCTAAAAGCATGAAGAACATGCTTTTGACTCAAACTTGAGTATGAAATCGATACTCCAAAAATAAAATAAAATTTATTTTTATTTCATTACAAATAACATACAATTCAATAATTACAATTACATCATAATGAATACCGAACCTAGTTATGATTTTCAATAAGGACAACCCATGTTGCATACTTTTGATGGACCCTACTAGAAGAAAAAATGTGGAATAGATGGAAAAATGTGATTACAGTGATGTTTTTTCATGTTTCTCACATTCTTTTGTAATATGGTTCATTAAAAGAAGGTAACATGGGTAATCCTTGAATTTAAAATTAAATTTTGCATGCAACAAGTTCTCCCACTGAAAATTTGAGTAAAATCATAGGGAGTTAAGTTGAAAATATGAGTTGAAAAAGTAGTTTTTTCTTTTCCCCTCCAAAACGTGATGAGGCAATCTAATCTTATTCTATTATATCCACTATTATTTTATAATATTCCCTATAAGGCCCATTTTATACCTCTAAATTTCTCTAATGATGGAAACACCACTAGACATTAATGGTCACTGATGCCAGTAGATAAAAAACTCCCCTACAAAAATCCCTTCCTCGATTTTCAAGTTTTGTATAATTGTTTGTAATCTATCCCCAATTTACATCAATTACAAAGGGTCATGGATTTCTATCAAAAATTTCTCGCTTATGGGTGAACTTGATCTTTCATTTTCTATGTATCTCATAAAACTTCATAATTGTTCCTATATGATCCTATGAACGTAACTAAACCATGATTTATTCATACTGCCATGCTTCCATTGTAAGAGATCCTCCTCTTAAGGTCACACTTATAATGATACTCATAATTGTTCCCATGCTTTTAAAATACCCCCCCAATATCATGCTTCCTTCCTTCATAAGTCTTTGTCATACCTACATTTTCTAATTGTGATCCTATGGATGTGATGAAAATCTTCCTTCATTAGTACATTCTTGCTATAAATATTACTTCTCACCAAATATTTCTCCATTTCTTATGCATCTGATTTCCTCAAAGAGATCTTTGCACCTACATACAATGGCTTCTTCAAATTTTATTTCAACAAACAATAAGTTTGAAGAAGCTGTTTGTAACCTTTTGTAATGATAGTCAGGTAACTCTTCTAGTGAGGAAAAGACCACACCCATATTTTTTTCTAAGATATTCAAATATTTCCCTTGGTATAGGTTTGGTAAATATATCAGAAATTTGTTCCTTAGTTGGAATATATTGTAGTCTAATTGAATTATTTGCAACTTGTTTTCACAAAAAATTATAATTAAATTGAATATGCTTTTTTATAGTGCATGAAAGGATTTTTTGAGATATTAATTGAACGTGTATTATTCTACATGATAGCAACAGGAAAATCATTATGTTCCTAAATATCCTGAGAGTTTTTCCTCCTCCAAAGTACTTGAGTACAACATGTCACTGCAAAAATGTGCTCCACACCAGTAGTGGATAGAGAAAAAGAAGATTGTTTTTGCTAAGCTAAGAAACCAAACATTTTCCAAGAAATAATGATCCTCCACCAATACTTCTATTTCCATCCATGCTTCTAGCCCAGTATGCATCAATATAAGGTGTAAGAGTAATATATATTGCTACAGTATACCATAATCCATAATCTACAGTGCCTTGTAAGTATTTGAATATCCTTTTAACCAAATTTACATGGGATTCTTTAGGTGATGCTTGAAATCTTCCTACCAATCCTATAACCTACATAATGGTAGGTCTTTATGTTTCCAAATAGTGAAGGTTGTCAATCATTGATATATACATATTATGATCTAATTAAGGAGATTCATCTTCTTTTCTAAGTTTACAACTTGTAACTGTAGGAGTGCTCACAAGGGCACAAATCTCCGTTACAAATTTATTCAATATTTATTTAAGATATATGGATTGAGATATGAATACTCCTAACTTGGATTGATTGAATTGAAGTCCAAGAAAAAAGGATAATTCACCTAGCATGGAAATTTCGAATTATTTCTTCATACTATTATGAAACTTCATGCTCATGAAATAATCATCACTACCAAAAATGATATCATCGACATAGACTACAATTATCATAGTGTTACCTCCTTTAAACTTGATGTAGAGATTACTATCATTTGAGCATCTATTGAAACCTTTTTTATGAAGGAAACTATCTAGTATAGATTATGATGCTTAGGAGCCTACTTCAGACTATACAATGCATTATTTAGTTTAAGTACAAAATATTTTCCTTTAGTTAATTGGAATCCTTCTATTTGTTCCACGTAGACTTCTTCCCTGAATTCTCCATTTAGAAATTTTGACCTTACATCCATTTGATATACCTTGAACCCTTTGAAATAATAAAAAGAAAAAAATATGTTGATTGTCAGGCCAGGCAGTAACTCCACAAAACAAAAAATTGATTCGTATTATTCCATTAGGTAGGTCTTTATTATATACAATAGGGAGTGACTGTTCAGTTCATCTCCCGATGACTGTTCACATTCCCAATTTAATTATTTACATAATTTCACCCAATCATGAAGATTAGGTGTCAACATAACCCCCCTTAATCTGAAGGGATGTTAGTGAGTCCAAGCATCGTTCTGAATCGTTCAATCTTTTCTCTTCCAGGCGCTTTGGTGAATATGTTTGCAATTTTATCATTTGTGGAATAGTGACGGAGATGGATTCTTTTGGCCTCAACATGATGTCGAATCAGATGACATTTAGTATTGATGTGCTTCGTTCGATCATGGAACTTTGGGTTCTTGGCCAGATTTATTGCAGAGGTATTGTCAATCATGAGTGGAGTTGATTGTACTTGTTTTACCTTGCAAATCTTCAGGAATTTTCCTTAGCCACACAATTTCTTTTGTTGCTTCAGCTACTGCCACGTATTCTGCTTCTGTTGTGGAATCTCCAGGAACTGATTGTTTGCATGACTTCCAGGAGACAGCTCCTGATCCAAGACTCATAGCATATCCTGAAGTAGATACCCCAATTTCTTTGTCTCCATCGAAGTCTGAATCAAAGTATCCAATCAAACTGAAGTCATCCACCTATGTATACTTGATTCCAAAGTCTTGAGTTCCCTTCAAGTACCTTAGAACTCTTTTTGCAGCATACCAACATCCCTCACAAGGCTTTTGCATAAACTTGGAGACAATTCCAACAACGAATGAAATGTCTGGTCTGGTAGTAGTTAGGTAGTTGAGACTTCCTACAAGCTGTCTATACTTTGTTGCATCCTCAAATTCTTTTCCTTTAATAGATGTGAGATTTAAGTTTTGTTCCATTGGAGTAGTGAGAGGATTGCACTCTATCATGCCAAACCTGCTCAACAGATCTCCAATGTATTTCTTTTGAGAAATAAATATGGACTTTGGATGTTGGGTTACTTCAATGCCAAGATAGTAATGAACATAGCCCAAACCAGTCATTTCAAAAATTTTCCCCAATTCCTTCTTTATGGATGCAATGTAGCTTTCATTTTTCCCTGTCATCAAGAGATCATCTACATACACCACAAGATATACAACTATTTTTCCAACTTTCTTGACAAATAAAGTTGCATCATCAAGATCAAAATGTTTGAAATTGAGTTTCAGAAGATGCTCAGCTAGTTTTTCATACCAGGCTCGCGGTGCTTGTTTGAGGCCATACAAGGACTTCACAGGTTTGCATACTTTATGTTCATGTCCTTTCATAGCAAATCCTTCAGGCTGGGACATAAAAACATTTTCTTTTAGATCTCTATTCAAGAAAGCAGTTTTTACATCCATTTGATGGACTTTCCAACCGTTCTACGCTGCTAGTGCAAAGAGTGTCCTGATGGTAGCCCATTTTGTTGTGGGGGCAAAAGTCTCCTCATAATAAACCCCTTCCTTCTGTGCAAAACCTTTTGCCACAAGCCTAGCTTTGTGCTTATCAAGTGAGCCATCAGCTTTATACTTGTTTTTGTAGACCCACTTGCAGCCAATTGGTTTGGTTCCTAATGGAGGATCAACCAGCTTACAAGTGTCGTTCTTTATGAGGGCATCATACTCCTTTTGCATTGCTTCTTTCCATTCATCATGAGAAGCAGATTCTTTGAAGGAATTTGGTTCAAACTCTATAGACAAGTTCAATTCACAATCATAAGAAACATCCATATCAACAGGTGAATTGGAGTCATCTACATCACCTCCATTTTGCCGGTTTGAATTTCTGGTTCCTATCTTTCCAACTTCATCAGGATGAACAATTTCAAGTGTCTTTGTCAACCACTTTGGAGGACCTTTCTGAGATGGTCCAGGCTGCTCTGTTGATTGAGTTTGGACTGAATCCAGATTGAGTCTCCCAATTCTATCAATTACATCACTTAAAGCATCATCTGTTGTTGGAGTTTTATGTGGGGGAGAGTGTTCTTCAGAAGAATATTCCACATGTTGATCTAGTATAGGAATCCCCCCTTTAGGATGTGGAATCTGATTATCAAATTCTTGAAATGATTCTACTTTTGTGAATCTATCCAAGCGATCAAGTTGCCACTAAACAACATTGTCAGTTTTGGATGATTCAAGGAAAATTACATCTCTAGATACAACAAACTTTTTATTTACTTCATCATAGAGGCAGTATGATTTGGAGGTGTTTGAGTACCCCAGGAAGATACACTTACGACTTCTAGCACCAAGTTTGTTTCTATGTACCTTTGGTATCAAAGCATAACAGGTGGAAGCAAAGACCCTGAGATGTTTTACCGAAGGAACATGTCCATACCATAATTCATAAGGAGTCTTGTTTCTTATAGCATTAGATGGACATCTATTCTTTATATATGCAGCACATAGAACAGCATCAGCCCAAAACATTATCTTTACAATTTTGAAGAAGAGCATGGATCGTACCATATTTAAGATTTTCCTATTCATTCTTTCAGCTACACCATTCTGTTGGGGATTATAAGGCACAATTATTTGATGTTTGATCCCATGTTGGCGAAGATAGTTTTCAAATTCATTTGATGTGTATTATTTTCCATTATCTGTGAAAATAGACCCAATATGAGATTTTGCATCATTTTCAATCCATTTATGAAAATTCTTGAATGTTTGAAAAGCATCAGATTCGTTTTTCAATAAATAAACCCAACACATTCTGGTGTAGTTATCAAATGTCATGATATATTTATTTCCATTTGTAGAAGGAATAGGCATTGGACCACATAAATCTGAATGAATGAGTTTAAGTTTCCCATGTGCTCTTGAATTTGAATCATGAAAAGACTATTTGCTATGCTTTCCTAGAATGCAAGCATCACATTGCTTAAGTTTCCTAGGAATTATAGGCAAACCAGCAACACCATTTTTCTTTAACAAGTGGAGATTGTCATAGTTCAAATGTCCAATTCTAGCATTGTATGAGAAATGTTGTGCATGAGCAGAGGTTCCTTGCTGTTTGAGAAGCCTTTCTTCTTCTATTCCCCTCATGACAAGTGAGTGGTCGGATGCTTTTATTACCTCAAGCTTACCATCAATCATATGAATGGAGTGACCTTGCTGGTGGATGTGGACCAAGGACAACAAGTTTCTCTTGAGCTATGGGAGATATAGAACATGATCCAAAAGAAAGTCTAAAAGACTAGGCAGTTTAAGCCTGATTGTGCCAAGCCCTGATGGCTTGATTTTTGATTGATCTGCAAAGTATACCGCTCCATCAACATTGTCAGTAAAATCTTAAAAATAATATTTTCTATGAGTCATGTGGCAGGTTGCTCATGAATCAAGAAACCAATCATTTTTCCATGAAGCAAGTGAAGCATTAAACAAATCTTCATTTACTCCAATGTTACATTGTGCCTCAACATAGTGAGCGGATTCAGGTGCTTTACCTTGGTCTGTACCATCAGTTTTACCTTTCTGTTGGTTTCTTTTCTGCTAAATTTTATCCCATGGTAGCTTGCATGTATAGGCATCATGTGATCCATTTCTTTTGCAGCGAATGCAGTGCAAATCTGCCTTTTCTCCTTGAGAATGTCTACCCCCCCTGCCTTTGAAATATCTTCCTCTTCTTATTCGTCCACCTCTTCCTCTTGTAGAATCTTGAGCAGGATGCTTTTATTTATGAGCAAGGCACACAGTCTCTTCAAAAGATTCAGGGGCTATCTTCTTTCCAAAAGCTTTCTCTCTTTCAGCAAACGTTTTCACAAGAGAGTCAAAGGTCATATCTTTGAGATTTCCATTTGCTTGCAATGACTCAAGATAATTGGAGTAAGTAGGATAAAGTGCCTTGAGAAAAGTGATAAGAGGAATATCCAATTCAACCTTAGTAGATTTGATACCATGCATTATAGACTTTACTTCAGATGTAAGAGCAAGAGGATCATTATTTTGCAGTTCAAGAGTGAAGAGTTTAATCATGAGTTGGACAACTTCAAGTGCAGAATGTGAGTCATAGAGTTATTTCAGCTTTTGTAAGGCTTCAAAGTCAGTTGAATATGACGAAATATGGCAACTCACCTCTTCATTTACAGATGCTGCAATTAATGCATAAGCTTTGATGTTCTTGTTTTCCCAAATGAAAAGGTCTTTGTCTGAGGTAGGTTGTACTAGATCATTGTCTCTGTCTCCTACACACACTCCTTTCCACAACTCATTGAAAATGAGGGTGTGTTTCATCATCCGGAACCATTAAGGATAGTTCTCCTTGCCAGTGAGAACTATTCCCACCATAGATATGATTGAATGCATACTGTAGCAAATAAAATTTTGGCTGCAAAACTTTTACTCTTAATGAAAAATATAGTTCTGATATAATGGGACAGCAGATTCAAATATCAATTTGCATGCTTCTGCACAATGTTAAAGCATAAAATATGGCAGTATAAAATACCCTCAACAGCACTGCGTTCACCAAAGAAAAACTGAAGAATGTAGTCCAGATGAATTTGGACTCTCAGATATTGTGTCATGCAGAGAAGTATTTAGAATAATTTGAGATAGATGTATCTTTGATTTTAAGCCACATGAAATACGCCACAAAACTGCAAAAAAAACTTAAGCGCTTCTCCAAATTTAATTTCCAGACAACTAAGAGATCCTCTAGAATGGCATTCAGAGGATACTATCTTTGCATTTTGTAAACCAAGAAACAAAAATCCTTTTTACGGCACACATCACCCACAGTTCTTATCCAATTCCCAGTAATGGTAGTCATCCACAGTTCTTATCCAATTCCCAGCAATGGAAGTCATACAATATATATCAATTTGTGGTTAATACGCTATACGCACAAGGTTATTTGCGTATACATTGAGACAAGGTTATTGCAACTACAATCGGAAGACATACCCTCCAGGATAGAAGGCAAGAAGGCGGAACTGCGGGACAAATCTGGTAAGAAGTATATAACAGGCGCAACTGCGTGTTGTAGAGCTTATGCCTTCATTTTTATCTCTGTCCAATGGTCTTAGCTCGGCAACAACACTAAACCATCACTTGAAAGATAACATAAGATTACATTCAACATCAAGTGCGGTTGGTAAAGGCATTGCCACGAACAACAACGAGAAGGTGGAAGAACAAAGAGAGGGTGAAAATCTGGTAAGGAGTATATAATAGGTGAGCGACTATTCGAATCCTCGAGGATGGGTGTTTTAATAGTTTAAAGGTTATATGTTTGTGCACGTGCTAAAGACAACAGTGCCCGTTCGGATGCAAATACAAAGTTAAAATATTGAAGCAATCAGACAAATCAGATAATCGTTGTAATGTTATCTTTCGATTGTCATAAATTGATAAAGACAAACTATTTAAGTAATCAGACAAATCAGATAATCGTTGCAATGTTATCCTTTGATTTTCATAAATTGATACAATCCGCAATATCCACCAGCTTCATAAGAGTCTGTCAGTTGAATGTCAGGCGACCAACGTTTAGCAGAATGTCCAACGCATGTCAAATGAATTTCAGGCGACGGTTTAATGCTAAGCGCGGGTTTTATAAATGGAATATGGCAGAACAAAAAACATTCATGGACAAATACCTTCTAGCTGAAAGAGAGCCCAGGTAAAAGGAATATGGTAGATATACAGAGGAGTTACAAGGAGCATGAGAGCTAAAAAAGGAGCTGGCTCTGATACCATGTCAGGCCAGGCAGTAACTCGACAAAACAAAAAATTGTTTCGTATTATTTCATTAGGTAGGTCTTTGTTATATACAATAGGGAGTGACTGTTCAGTTCATCTCCCGATGACTGTTCACATTCCTAATTTAATTATTTACATAATTTCACCCAATCATGAAGATTAGGTGTCAACATTGATTTCCTCCAGATGAGCCATGACATAAAATGTTTAATTGAAACTAATGCCTTTTACTTTTGCCTAACCTTTGCATTCAAGTCTAGCTTTATTTCCTAGTACTTGTCCATTTTCAGGAAATGTGATTTTGTGAACCCATTTGGTTCTAATTATTATTGGGACATATTCATAAGTTTTATTCTTTCCAATAAAATTGAATTGTTCATTCATGGCTTTAAGCCAGTACTCATCCATGCTAGTTTGAGCAAAATTTTGTGTCTCCACAAGAGAGATAAATGTTATGTTCTCTTGAGATGATGTACTTTCAAGTTTTCTTCTAGTTTGAACACCTACATATTTGTTTCCTAAAATATGATCATCCAAATGATTTTTCCATACATATCTGATGGAGTATTTATGTGCATAGGCTCATGTTATTCTTTCTAAACTTCTTCAAAATATTCATATTCTTGTTCTTCTAATTTGGATTCTTGAAAGATATCAAGATTATGGTAAGTTTTGGGGAGAGCTTCTTTATGTAGAAGTGATTCATCTAATTTTATGTCAAGACGCTTAATAAATTCCCATGATATTTTGTTATAGCATCTGTACCCATTTCTTCGATAGGAATATCCTAGAAAGATACCTTCATCCTGGCTTCAAATTTACCATGTTTTTCTTCATTCACCTTTATGTAACATTTGGTTCCAAAAAATTTGAAATGTTTATTCATGCATAGTATTCCTTTCCATAACTCATAATTTATATCTTGAGCCTTTTTCAAAGTATACACAATTGTATCTATTTCTTCTCCTGAGAATTGATCCAACAATTGAGCTTCAAAAAGAAGAGTTCTTTTCATATCCTGAATTTTTCTATTTTTCCTTTTAGCCACACCATTATGTTGAGGTGTCCTTGTGATAGTGAAATTTCTTTTAATTCCATGATGTTCCTAGAATTGATTCAATTTATGGGAGGTAAATTCTCCTCCTCTATCTGTCCTGAAGAATTTAAACCTCATTTCCATTTCATTTTCTACAATATCCTTGAAATTCTTAAACTTTTCAAAGGCTTCAGGTCTCTATTCAAAAAAAACTAACCCATGTCATTCTTTTAAAATAATAAAAAAACAACATAATGTATCTCTCACATTTTAGAGTGTGACTTAGCTAGCCCACAAAGATGTGTGTGAATTATTGGCATTATGATACAGATTTGGCACTGTGACACAGGTGTTGTCCTTGATGGCAACTCACACAGATGACAGATCATAGTTCAAGCTCACTGAGTGAAGAAAGAGATGTATACGCAGGTTCCCCATTGACCAAGTTGTGTGTACATGCAGGTTCATAGACCAAAAGGCACATATAGCATACACACACACTTTCATGGAAGGAAAGGCGTGTACACATTGGAAAACTTAGTTTTGATCCATGGTAGTTTGTCCATGGTATTTTGATCCATGGTATTGGTCCAAGGGATCTTATCTGAAGTGTTGAACCCTGGTATTTAGTCCAAGGTATTGATTCTAAGTGGTTTTGGACCATGGTATTGGTTAAGGCCTAAGACTATAAAAGGAGGAGAAGATAATTAGGAAATGGCACTAACGAATTGAATATCTAACGAAGAGCAAGATCTAGAATACATGTTATTGGGTTATGGTGCACATCTGGATCTGAATCAAGGATGAACCTGAGCACTTGATGAAGGATAAGTTCTATTGATGGGTTAAGATCTTAAGGCTTGAAGAGAAGTATCTTTGTGTGGTTTTGATCTTTTATCTGAATAACTGGCGTGTGTTGTAATCTGTAAATATGATGATCTGGGTATAACTGATGTCTGGAGTTGTTGTAAAATTTAAAACATCATTTATAGATCTGTACGCAGGTTCACTTTAGCAAAGGCACATATACACATTGGTTTTGCATATCAAAATAGTGTATATGCAGTTTTGCCTTGAGAAAACAACGTATGTATGCAGGTTTGACACATTGAAGTAGCATATACCTAATAAAATATGCTTTAGCTACTTCGGTTTGCTGTCAAAGTGTTCTGGGTTCTAGCTTCGGTTCTGGTTACTATTACTGTATTTTGGTTACAACATTCTGAGAAGTGATTGATTGATTCACTTTTGGTTGGTGCAAAGGAAATTGATTGATGAAAATATAGTTGATGTTTGATTGATATTATTGATGGATACAGCCTAAAAATTTATGAAACATGGTCCCTGGAAGAGAAGATAAGTTGTAGCCTTCTATAGGCCAACACCTATGTATTAGTAAACACATCAGCTAGTACAAGAGCTAGGGATTTGTAGCTCGCTTCCAAGAGAAGCTGGAGAAGGAATGGAGGTTGTAGCCTTCTGCAGGTAGAAGCCTACGTACTGGTATAATACTGCACCAGTACTTGGGTTTCCACCTTATATATTGTGTTCATGTGTGTGATTGTCTGTTCTATTTTTACTACACCTGGTTACTGTTTATATGGTTCTGATTCACAAATTAAAGATCAACCTATGATGAATTAACTAAGTTATAAGTTTGAAGGGTATACGCTAGTTGCCTTAAATACAGTTGCATATACATGCATGTTTGATTAACTGAAGTAGCATATATAAATAAAAAATGAAATATTATTGACATGCTAATACCAATTCACCCCTCCCTCTCAGTATTATTTCCAACAATTGGTATCAGAGTAGGTCCTTCAGAAGAAGCTTGATCACTTGAAGGAAAATCTATCATCATGAGTAACTACAAAAGAGAGGGATCCATTAGACCACCAATCTTCCGAAACTTCGTTTATTGGAAGGTAAGAAACACAACCTATCTTCAATTTCTTGGAACAGATGTCTGGGAAATTGTGGAAGGAGGATATACATTTCCATCAGCAATTCCTACAGATACAACAGGTAAAAAGCAATACGAAACCAATGCCAATGCTGGCAATACATTAATGGGGACTCTGTCACAATCATAATTTGTCAAAGTTATGTAGCTCAAAACTGCCAAAGAAATATGGGACAATATCGTTCTAAGCTATCAAGGAGACAATCAGGTAAAACGTGGAAAACTGCAATCTCTCAGAATTCAATATGAAACTCTCAATATGCACAATGATGAAAGTATAGCTAATTACTTCTTACGTATAGATGAGATTTTTAGTTGCATGAAGAACTTGGGTGAAGAGATAAAATAAGTTACTTTAGTTGAAAAAGTTTTAAGATCCTTATCTACTAAGATTGAATCAAAAGTTTCTGCCATAGAAGAAATGCAGGATCTTTAGAGTATCACTATGACACAGCTACATAGAATCTTAACTGCTTTCGAAATGAGAAAAGGAGGTCCATCAGACATGAGAGAAGCTGCATTCAAAGTTTCAGGAAGAGAAGAACTCAATGAATTAGGACATATTTTAGAAGAAGAGGAAGAATTAAACTTTGTTAAGAACCTTGAACGGGGTTCTGGAAGATTCAGAGGTAAACTACCTTTCAAATGTTTTGCTTGTGGAAGAGTTGGTCACTATTCTACCAAATGTCCTCATAAAGATAAGCTTGATAAAGGTAAGGAATCAACAAAATGGAATAGAAATCAAAGTGTAAGTAAGAAGAGCTACTATACGCATGAAGATAGTGATGGTTTATCAAATAGTGGTGAAGATAATAATGACTATAGACTTCTGATGGCTTTTGGAGATGATGATTTGTTGGATGATTTAGATGAAGATAATCTTTATGAAGAAATCTCTAAACTCAAAATCTGTTTAGAAGAAAAGAATATGATTATAGATACTCTGACATTCCAACTTGTTGAAAGAGAAAAACACAATGAAAAACTAGAATGTGAAATTGTGAGTCTAAGAAAAGATATTGAGAAAACAAAATCTCTCAATCTCAGATTTTCTAAAGGATCAGAAACTTTAGATGAAATTATCAAAGTGCAGCATTCTCCTCTGATAAAGATAGGTCTTGGATATACTGAAGAAGCATCTCAAGCAAAGAAGGTGTCAACCTCCACTAAAAGTTATCTTGATGCAACAAAGAGTAGTGAACAGTTTGATAATCATCAACAAAGACATAAATCATTTCACCAAGTAAATCGAGTTCAATCTAATTCAAGGATGAACAAAAGTTACAACCAACCTCAAGTACATAATACTCAATTTGCTTCAAGAATGAATCACCAGGTCAGTAGATTCGATAATCGTAGGAACTTCTTTAATGGCCAATGTTTTTCATGTCATAAATTTGGACACAAAGCTGCTCAATGTGTTGCTTACAAGATCATCATGACTAGAGAAGCACGAAATCAAAGGAATGTGATAAGGATCATGATTTGGACCTACAATAACTTTTCGCTTCTTGAAAATGAAATAGAATGCTCTATCTGTAACAACTTCAATCATGAAGATTCTAAATGCAGGAGTAAATTTCGGCAAACATCTTAGAAGGAGCAAACTTCATTAAGTCCCAAAATATGGAGAAAGAAAGAACCCTGAACAGAAATATGTTGTATAGCCTTGTATGTAGAACGACAAGAAAATCAGTGGTACATAGACAGTGGGTGCTCGAAACACATGATAGGTGATGAAGAAAAACTTCAGTCATACAATGCCTTAGAAAAGGAAAAGAAGGTATCATTTGGAAATGAAACTCCTGCTGTCATAAAAGGTAAAGGCTCTGTTCTCTTAAAAGGAAAGGTTAAAGATGGGAATTTTATGTATGTTGATGGTCTAAACCATAACCTATTGAGTGTCCGTCAAACTTGTGATCAGGGAAATGTGTTATAGCTCCAAATCTCACTCTTATGGTTTGTGATGCTGCACTCATGGCCTAGGGCAACCCCTCCTTCAAGACCTGGTCCTAAAATTTAAAAAACAGTGTTTTATCCCTTATACGTGACATTTCCCTGAGTTAAACGTGTGTATACGCGGGTCTGTGTATACCCAACCCGTGTCTACGTATTAAAACACTTTAAAAAAAATAAAAATCCTTATTTTCAGGCGGAGATCGCGGGTTTTACCTGCTGATCACCTGTTAGTGCCCGTGGCCCAACTGTTCCCAACCAACTCCCAACTAAAAAACTACTTTGGGAGAGGTATAAAAATACGTCAATGGGAAGGCCTAAGGGAGGAGAGAAGAGAGAGAAAGGTTATTATGCTGAGATTTTTCCCCTGACCAGGTCTGAAGTCCCTTGTGCCTTCTATACTTCCCCCATTTGTACAGGAAACCCTTGTTTCCTTGTGTGTTGATGTTCATCCACCATTTATGACATCATGGAGTAAGGCATGGAAGGAGTTTGTTAAAGGATTGAGGCTGGAATGGATCTGAAAGGAAGCTTTGCTTGGAGCCTGCTGAAGGTGACTCAGGTGAAATTATTCCTTTTTATGTACTTTATTTGTCTATAATAAAAGAAACACATGTCTTGATTCCCGATATAAATCCTCTTTATGTTTATGATATTCATGTTCAGAATTCATATGTAAATGGTTATTTGGATTCATAACTAACTACCTTTATTTATAACATGAAGATGCTTTCTTTATAAGGTTTTGTCCATATATTGTTGTGTTCTTTGGAATTGGTTGTTTTGCAGGGCAAAAGAGAAGAAGGGAACTCCAAGAAGGGTTTGGACCCTAAGGGCCTTCTCAAATGTAGGACCTAAGGTACGGCCCCTTTACAATAGAATTTTCTTATAATAGCATGATGGCTGTGTGAATGTGTGTTTCTTTGAATAGATAACTTTCAGTCTGCTAGGGTTTCAACCCAAAAATCCCTAGGGGAACATTTCCCTCCAACACAATTGGCGACTCCACCAGAGGGAAATGTTCCCCTAGGGATTTTTGGGTTGAAAACCTAGCAGACTGAAAGTTATCTATTCAAAGAAACACACATTCACACAACCATCATGCTATTATAAGAAAATTCTATTGTAAAGGGGCCGTACCTTAGGGCTTACGTTTGAGAAGGCCCTTAGGGTCCAAACCCTTCTTGGAGTTCCCTTCTTCTCTTTTGCCCTGCAAAACAACCAATTCCAAAGAACACAGCAGTATATGGACAAAACCTTATAAAGAAACCATCTTCATGTTATAAATAAAGGTAGTTAGTTATGAAATCCAAACAACCATTTACATATGAATTCTAAACATGAATATCATAAACATAAAGAGGATTTATATCGGGAACCAAGACATGTGTTTCTTTTATTATAGACAAATAACTACATAAAAAGGAATAATTTCACCTGAGTCACCTTCAGCAGGCTCCAAGCAAAGCTTCCTTTCGGATTCGTTCCAGCCTCAAGCCTTTAACAAACTTCTTCCATGCTTTTCTCCATGATGTCATAAATGGTGGATGAACATCAACGCACAAGGAAACAAGGGTTTCCTGTACAAATGGGGGAAGTGCAGAAGGCACAAGGGACTTCAGACATGGTTAGGGGAAAAATCTCAGCATAATAACCTTTCTCTCTCTTCTCTCCTCCCTTAGGCCTTCCCATTGAGGTTTTTTTATACCTCTCCCATAGTAGTTTCTTAGTTGGGAGTCGGTTGGGAACAGTTGGGCCACGGGCACTAACAGGTGATCAGTAGGTAAAACCCGCGATCTCCGCTAAAAAATAAGGAGTTTTATATTTTTTTATGTGTTTTAATACATATACGCAGGTTGGGTATACACAGACCCGCATATACACGCGTTTAAATCAGGGCAATGTCACGTATAAGGGATAAAACACTGTTTTTTAAATTTTAGGACCAGGTCTGGAAGGAGGGGTTGCCCTAGGCCATGAGTGCAGCATCAAAAACCATAAGAGTGAGATTTGGAGCTATAATAGATGCCCCCTAATATATGAGGTCAGAAGGGGTACATGATGGCCGAAATGTATTATGCAAGTACATGGAAAGGAAATCTGTCAAAAATTGAGGAGGACTTCACCAGAATTTAGCCTACCAAGCCACCAAAGGAGATCAGAAAGAAACATTGTCTCAGGCGGGCATACCCATCCTTAGAAAAAGTAAAGCATGTATGCATATCAAGTACAAGCGGACCCACTAAGTATACAAGTATAAATGACTGAAAAGTACATAATGGATCATCTAATCATGATGAACAAGTACATGTCTATATATCACATATAATATTGTCAATGATGCTGAAAGATGCAACAGATCACTGATATCAAAGACTGATCCCAAAAGGTACCGACTGAACATGATGGAATAGGATGGTACTACACTGCAAACTCAGGTGCCACCATATAGAATGTCGCCATGACTGACTGCAACATATAAGGTGGAATTGTATCAACTAGCAGCAACAAGAGCAACTGTCAAGTGAACCAATGAATGCTGATACAACCTGAGGTCTTCACCGACCGTCGTGGTACATTTCTACACCATGGGAATAAATGATCTGAAGTCGACCATGTGAGAAATCATTTGATTACCGGTCATTGATGTATACCGTTAACAAATGCGAGACTACTCACCGATAATGATAATGAGCGTCAAGGTACCCACTACAATCTAACAAGTGTGAATAGATGAGCTGGAGTCGAACACCTTTAAGAATCTATCGATCAGGAGACAATGATGATTTCCCACTGTCGATTGCGAAGGATCTGCCACTAATGACTACAAACCCCAAGGTACTGCCAAATGGACTCTAGATCTTAGCCCCAGAGCAATGAGTTGGAGTTGATAGGGAAAGATCCACTAGAAGGAAGGCATTAAGGCATCCTTCATCAATCTAGCACGAGTGTAACCCGTAGGCCAATAATGTGGAAGGAATTGGATGAAATAGATGTAGTAACCCAACCAAAGTACGTTTACGGCGTACACAAGATGTGGCTAGCGCACGACAGAAACCCTCTAAACCAACCAATAATGAAAGCTGACACAGAGGCGAGGTATCCAATAATAGGGTAAAATGGAAACCAAGGTACTGCACAAATCCCAATGTGTGATAATGTAAGCTGATGTCGAACACAAGGGAAACCACTCAGTCAAAGACCCATGATAATGATCGATGCTGAGCACAAGGTGACCTATCAATAATGAAAATAGGGCCAGGTTGCATCTCTTGGCCTGTCCTCAGAGCAAGGTGTTGTCATCGATAAGGACAAGACCCGCCAGCAAGAAGTCAATGGTGACCTTCTCAAACCGGCACGAGTAAAGGACCAATATAGCTGATGTGATGATAGACATGAGACTGACAACCAGGGATGGCCCACTAAAAAATGAGTCAAGAGACACCGCAGAAAGGCCGACTCAGGTTAACTTCCCTTGAACAAAAGCACGACTCAATGTGACTATGTGGCAGCATATGATGACTCTGTATAAGTTCGTCATGTAGGAGGCATGAACAAACCCTCCATATGATTGGAAGAGATAACCAATCGGGGGAGAACTGACTCAATAACAAGGTTAAGGCGTACCTAAGTCAAACTAAATCCCGCCCAAACGGAGGAGACTTTTTTTTGATTGCTTTGTTCAAGGGCGACACGACTAACTCTAGCTGCCAACAATAAAATGGAAATACTGTCCCATTCCCGCTCTTTCTAGAATATTTAATATTTTTGTATTTTTCTGTTAAGCTTGAAAAAGAATAAAATAATGCAATGGTATAGTGGAAAGAACGAGTGTCGGTGAAATAGATGATCTAGTTCCTGGGAATGGAACGTTCCTATGCTCAATGCAGGGAGGTGAAAACTGGTCAGTGACACTCAAAGGTGTGTTCCTTCCACAGGTCAAAGTGTGTCAAGCTGCAGAAGTCAAAGGTATGCAAGGTTGATTTTGCAGTCATCATGGTCAAAATTTGGCTTAAACACGAGTCCAAGTGAAGCCGGCTCTAGGCCAAAAGGTGCAAGTGGTCAACATGCAATGCAGTAGTACAAGTCAACACAAAGGAGCCTCTAGGGTATAAGGCCAGAACGAAGCGAAGAAGTAAAGAGGAATGAGTCTTCAACGCATAAGTCACGGTGGGACTACAGAGGACTCCCGAGCCTACTCAAACCAGAGCAGCATGGGAAACAAATGTCAATGAGGTGCTAACTACGATGCCCATGTAAAGGATGGCTCTACCATCGTGTCATGATTTAAAGAATCGGTGAGTGAAGATTGCTTATGAACCAGAACACGATGGGGTCGACCCTATCGCAGATGTATCGGAAAGTGGAGGCTAGTATGCATAATGCAACGGAAAAATGGTATCCCTAACCTATATGCCAGTGAGAAAACGATACCTGCCATGATGGGTCAGCAGTCATGGAACCATCTCGAAACTGTCGAAAAATGTCCAAAATGTTATGAAAAACAAACCAATCTTGACATTCCAAGCTCCCAAGTTAAAAGTCACATGAGGCCAAACAAAATAAAATTTTGAAAAAATTTTGCATTTTCAAAACTTATAAAAGAGATTTTGGACTCACCATTTTTACCATTTGAGTGTGAGAGCAAAGGATTTGGAGCAAAAGGAGCAAACTTCCCATAGCAAGATTCAACCGTTCAAATTCATCAAAAACCTCAAGGTAACTCTTATACTTAGCTTGCAATTGATTATGACTGGTTTTAAGATTTTTGATTAATGTTTCACCATTGAATTTTTTGACCAAAATTTCTCCACGGTGTATACGCGGGTTGGTAATATGAAACCCGCGTACACGCAGGCCCTATACGCGACTGTGTGCACATGGACCCGTGTATACGCCGCGAACAATTTTTAAACAAAAACTAACGGTTACAAATCATTTTTTTCTTAGAATGCCTGTCACGTGGCGTGAAAGAGAGCATGCAGCGGTGGATAATGAAGTTATGAACAGTCCAGAAGCTTTAGATGCCCTATGGGGATGCAGTATGCTTAAATTCTTCAAATTGTCGAATATGAAAGCAAACACACATCTACTTGAGATGCTCATCGATTATTGGGACATCAAGGAGGAAGCCTTTATGATCGATTAGATGCCACTCAGGGTAGAAGTGGAGGATATCTATTTCATCATGGGCCTTTCCGGAAGGGGAGAGGTAGTACATTCCTGGGGCAAGACACGGAGCAGTCTCACGATAGAGGACTATCTACAGATATATTGCCCGGGACATCCAAAGAAGGTTGGGAGCCAGATTTCCATCACACATGTGGCGAGTTTATCTCTGAGGATAATCCTGTTCACCATAGCTTGAGTGAACAGATCGTCCTCTCTACATCAGGCATCACGACTCACAATGAGCATGGCAGTTGACTGTCTCACTACTGTGTTCAACTGGTGTACTCCTCTTCTGGCCAACATGAAGAGCCAGCTCATTTCTATCAGGAGGGGACAGACCAAAAACTTTGGATATAGGACTATCCTGTGCACTTTCTTTTTCGAGAAGGTTCTCGCACTCTGCCCTAGGGTAGCAGTTTCCATCAGCACCCCACACGATCCACGCATGGGCCAGTGGGCTGATCTGATGAAACGTCTGGGGGGCGGTGAGGTCCCAAGGATTGCCTTCGACGATGACTTCTTCGGGATCAACAAATCATCGCCGTGAATGACTACCCCTATGCTGGGCTGGATTTCCGAGGAGATCCTGATCTAGCATTACCACCGAACGCAGCATGGGGCGAGATTGGTAAGAATTTTTTGATTTTATGATTTTTTTGGATTTTTCAAATATAATGATGAATTTTGAAAAATATTTTTGATGAGATTCAAATGACTGATATGATGATCATGTTCCAGACATTGGGCCAGTACGACTAGATGGGTTCCCGCGGCATGGATGGTGGGGCCGAGGAGCTGAAGAGGCAGCTGCTGATACAGAACGGACTCTAAACAACATCCAGCGACACTTGGCGAGACTGAGCTGCCAAGTATTGATGGCCGCCATAGAGGACCTTCCTAAGGATATGCAGCATCATGTGGTTGGCATACCACGTGACTGGCTTCGCTAGTTTTCGACGTGTGGCCAATGCAATAGTTACCTACTTGGCCACTCATCCTGAGCCGGGGCATTAGATATGTTGGACATGACTATGGGAATTTGAGTCCCAATTTTGTATATTTTTGGACACACATATGTACACTCGAGACGCTTTATGATATATATATATATATATATATATATATATATATATATATATATATATATATATATATATATATATATATATATATATATATATATACAGTTCAACTTTTTGATGCTTGATTTTATTGTGATGAATGACTGATGTGCTAGTCTAATGCCTGATTAGCGATAGAATTAGCTAACCAATTATGAGATCTTGGAATGTGCAAATAATTAATATAAGTAAATGATCTTTGCAACAACCTCACCCTATAATACTGGCGATATAAACATGGATCCCTTACTCGATAAATGTTGTTTAATTGTGACACTATCAATTGAGAATCAAGATAAACTACCAATGAGTCGATCACATGAGAGATTGCCTCGGATAATAAATTAATAACGGCAGTATACTCAGCCATATTGTTTGAAGCAGGACCGATGCATACACCTCTTGATACCATCAATTGACCAGTTGGATAATAAAGTACCCAAGTTCCGGAAGCGAGATTCCGAGTGTGCCGACTAGCACCATCGGCGAACCCAAAATAGACCAAATCGTCCATCAACACCTGCCACAGCAGACCAAAAAGTGCTAATATCAAAAACTCTCGACGATATATGTACAAATATACAAAAATGTAGAAAGAAGCCATTGCTTGGCTAAAACTAAGCAAAGTACTTCCTAAGGTAGAGCCCCTTAGGGGGCTCCGCCAACTTTCTCCTAGGGATGTTTATAGGTACTATTATTGAACCAATCAATATACTTCCTTCGGCGAATGACTGTGTTGGAGCCAAAGGGACCGTACAAACATCGCTAGTTGGACTGGTGGACTTGGGTTCAACTTCATGCAAAGGGGAATGAAAACATGACCAATGATGTAGATCGTCCAAAGGTTGATCTACAGCCGTCATTGCTTCGAATATCGCTTCATCCGATGGAAAAACAATATCTGAGCAATCTGATGCATAAGTGGAATCAAGTGTCCGAGAATGAGCCACATCACCATCTATCTCTTTCCTAGAGGAAGGAGTAGAATGGTTATCTGTAGAGTTATCGATAGATTCACATCTAAGCTCTACTACAGACATAAGAGATTCTATTCCACCCGCCTTGTCGTCATCTGATGTGGTCACAGATGAAGCTAAGGTTCCAGGATCCGAAGAATAAGAAGTTTGAAAAATTCTCTCCGTAAAGGGTCCCTGGAGGATGAAATTGTATCTATTCTAGCTCTAGGAGGAGGAATATTAAACGTACCCATCAATGAAGAGTACATCCCGACTCCTAGATTCTCAGTAGGCGGGTAGGGGTTACCCACTAAGGGAACAGTAGAGTCAGAGCTTGCTTGAGGATCGACTAGACAATAATCCAATTGATCAACCTTAATGACTTTCCCGTCAAGAGGAAAGCAAATAACATGAAACAGAGTCGAAACTATGAAATCCATTTCGTATACCCAGTTTGTTCCTAAGAGGAGATTGTATTCTAGGTTAGCATCTATGACCTCTACTTCAATATTAACGACCTTTCCTCCAACACATATGGGAAAGGCCGGGATAATCCCACATGGCCTATGAGAATGACCATCAAACGCTATCAAGAGGGTAGGTGAAGTAACAATCGACGGTGATCCAATGGCCTTCTAGCATGACATAGAAATGACACATGTGGAAGCTCCCTCATCTATAACCGTCCGAAAAATATTTGTTTTCTGGTAGGTAGACTTTATCTGGAAAGCCATGTGATGAGGAAGTCTCTTTTTGACATTATTCATATCAAAAGTGAGAGCTAAGGAATTACTTGGATCCACTGCCCCCATTGCCGATAGCAAGGCACTTCTCTGAGCAGGACATGACTAGAGAACCTCTAAAGCAGACATAGCAAATGGACTCTGAGCCAGATCCTCAACAATGGAGTAATTATGGGCTGCCCTAATATTAGGTTTGATAGTCGCGCGTTTAGCGGAACCTTTCGGTACCCGTGGTATAGTCTCAACAGAAGGTCGCTCAATATGAAGTGGGTTGTTAGTTTCGGGAACTGACTTACCCTTAGAAGTTTCACCTTCACCATAATCGTGTCACCGGGTGGTCGCATTAGCATGAAAACCCATCATGAAAACATTTGATGACTTGTCCCCTTCTTGGTTGCCCCCTACGGAGGTACAAGGATTTGAACTCGCACCAGTAAGAAGTTGCTTCCCTTGGGGGAAAGGGTTGGTTAACACAGCCTGAGAACTAGAGGTCCCTTGCTACCCTAACAAGCACTGAGCATCTTGAATCTGGGAGCAGAGATGAGTTAAATGGTATCAACTTCACAACTTGCATGGAAACTTGACTTTCTTTCTAGACTCATTTCTACCACCACCAGCGTTGTTGCCGGATTTATTTGCATCAGGCTTCCCATCCTGGTTGTTTTTCTTACCTCGTCCTTTCTTTTTCCCATTAGAATTTTGATTTCCTTTGGGGTTATCAGATTGGACGACATTAATTGAAGAAGTTTGGAAGTTGGGGGATTAGACGATGTGACTTGGTTGTTAGAAGCAGTTTGTAAGGACAACTGCTGCAATTGGTTCAACAAGTTCACGGTAGTTGTGTCTACCGACCCAATAATACCATCCGTGTGGGGACCTGGCTTCGAGTTAGCTATGTCAACCTTAGACCCAGGAGCATCTTGCAAGTATTTTTGTAGGATCCCAGACTGAGAGTAGATCAACTCTAATTGTTGGGCCCTACAAATGGCTTGCTCCTCAGAATAGACTCCAGACATGGAGACATCCTTAGAGATCTTGGGTTGTAAAGATTTCAAAAACCATTCGAGATGGTACTCTGGAGGGATTTCGACTTTAATGAGCCTCTTTCTCTGTCTCCATTCCTGAATATGGTCAGAAATGTGAGTTGCCTTATCCTGATGAAAAGTGGCCAGAAGTTCAATTCCGGCATCATAATGGACAGGAAACTGGAAATGATTTAAGAAAATATTGGCTAAGTCAGCAAAAGATGTAAAGTTGCCCCTTGGAAACTCTGTATACCATTTGGCTGCATTACCAGTTAGGGTGTATTGAAAAAGTCTCAACCTAATCGAGTCATCGATCAGGGAGTTAGATGAGCACCACAAATGGAATGTGGTTACATGGTCGCCTAGGTCTTCACTGCTCTTCCCTTAGAATTTTGGAATGTCCGAAGGGAGTTTGGTTGAGACTAGAGGCCAGGTCGGATTGTACTTGATTGGATCGTTTGTTAACTTAGTGAGATCTGGCAAGTTCAACATTGCTAGAAACGGAAGCCTAGGAGGACCTTGGGGATTCCACCCAGACTGGGCAGAACTCCCAAAGTTCTGAAAAGGTTGTCCTGGGTTTTGGAAGGCACCAGGCTGTCTGAAGTAACCAGCAGAACCGGCTGAACCAAAAGGCAAGCCTTGTGATCCAACAAAATTCGGAGTTTGACCAACTCCGGCCGCAAAACCTCCATAACCAGCAATGTTTCCTCCTAAAGGATTATAAGGAGTTGATAACCCCTGGTACAGATTCCAAGCCGAAGCTAAGGGAGGAATACTTTGAAATGAACTAACTGTGGAGTATGGCCTATTCCCTTGTTGGCTGAAATATGGATTCCCTGTTCCCGTGACACTAACCCCAGGGTTAGTCCAACCTTGGAAAGGATTGCTGCTTTGTCCTATAGAAGAAAAAGGCATGGATCCGATGTCGGGTTGGAATGTGGTATATGACGACTTCCAAAAGGAAAACCCTGGAATGAAGTCGATCTGCCCATCATGGACATAGCGGTACTAAACAGAACTGATGGAATACCCTGTGAGTGGGTTCCAAATGGGAATAATCCTTTACCAAAAGCATTGGTTTGGGCATTTCCACTCGTGGAGGGAATGGAGGTAGACCCAACTAAAGATGTGCTAGCAAAAGATCCAAGCAAGGAAGCAGAGGAGATGGAAATCGTTCCTCCCCCTTACACGGATGTTGGAGTTTGCATAATCGTAGCACTTGTAGAAGCCATGCTTCCAGTAGTGGTCATTGATGGTAAGCGTTTAGCGTAACCTGGACTTGACGGTCTATGTGTCGGAGTCCCAACGTATTGTAATACGTCTCGATGAATAGATGGTAGTGGACAATTCAGAGCCGCTAACGACTCTAGGAGCTCTTCTACCTCTATGTTATTCTCCGCTTGAAAGAGAACTCGAGAAAGGACTGGAGTGTCCCTCTCTTGTTCGGAAGTGCCAGGCCTTGCTTGAACACTAATGCCCCCGGGAGGAGGATCAATCCTGATGCGTCAACTGCCGTGGGATGAAACCCACCAGTAGTATTACCTCTGCGCCTTCTAGGAGAAGGCTCTAAACTTGGTGGTGAAGGACCACGAAGTCTTCGAGACCATCTAGGAGATCGGTCAGCCACTTTGAATTTTTTGTTATGATCTAACTAAAGACTCAAAAAATTGAAAGCTGGGAAAACTAAGAGCACACACTATAAAGTCCCTAAAGATAACAGCCAATCAAACAACTTCCAAGTATTTCTGCTCTGGGTGATTAGGACCGGACACCAAAATACAAGAAAGTGAATCAAGTGGCCTTCCAAAGATAGTTTGGGATGATGATGGCCCAATCCTATCAGCGAAGGTATCATAGGACGTTACGCTGACCTCTTAACAATAGCCTGCGTCGGTGCAAGCCCCCAAGCTTCGCAAGGGTGCCCTCTAGTAGTACTGTCGAGAGCGATGCAACGTCGACCTCAGGTGCCACGGGATTCCCCTCCGCAGCCACCTGTGTAGATCCCTAGGAGTAGAAACTATGGATACCAACTCATCGCAGAAGCCAGGCAGAACAGTTGTGAGGTAAGTTCAGTCAAGTAGGAGAGGGGGTATCTCTCTTCCCTATCTCCACAGACCCTCGTGCTTAACTCCCAAATCCAGATCTTTCTTGGTCTTCCTAACGCTATTGGATTTTCACTCGCTGTTCAGACTCCTATGTTTGACGTTTATATGGCCTTGGAGAGTTAACTCTCCACTCGCCTAATCCAAGGCCCTAAAATCCTAAACTTGTTGGTGTAACTGACTTAAACAAAAAGTTCTAGTGAATTTTAGTTAGCTCTTGATTTTAAAATAGGTTGTTCTTTAAGTCACAAGGTAACAGAAGTGAAACTACTAGTGTTTTTTGACGCAAAATAAATTAATAAAAACCTAACTACATGCACATGCACTTGTTTTCATTTTTCGATGAAGAGCAATTTATATAGGGTTTAGAAGAACTTCTAATAAAACAAATTTTTTCTTTTCTTTCCGTTAATTCACACTTCACACTCACAAAAGTTAACAAAACTATGTATGCCTAAAAAGGTATGCAAATCTATCCTAATGCAACAAATATATGCCGATGCAAGATTCGAAACTACTCTAAAAACAAAAATGAAAGTTGCTTGCTTATCAATCTTTATCTTGCCACTTAAAATGTCTAGATGGAATATGAGATGCTATCATTCATTTCGTCTAAACACTAAAAACAAGTTCTAAGACAAACATAAAGCACTTTCATTCACTAAAAGGAAACCAAATGAAAACCAAGTTCAAGAAAGCAAAACTAAGTTTTTCAAAAAGATTTTCTTCAAACGCAACAATAAAAAAGTCTTTTCAAAAATGCTCTCAACAACACTGAAACTTGTGATTGAAGAATAGGCAACAAACACTTTTGCAAATTTGCACCACACAATTGATGAAAACTCAACAAAAAGAGATGTGTTTAAGGATGCTATTAACAATCAAAAGCAGCAATGAAAGCTTTGGCAACAATAACCAAAAAGATCAAAAAGACAAATTTCAAGAAGGTGTCAATCAACAACTTTAATGAAACAAAGAAGCAGATGGTCATAAAAGCGGTTTTGTCAAGCAAACAAAAAGTCAGAAAAAGCAAGATTTGACACGAAGATTGAAATCAATCTCCCTACCCTGATGAATTAGAGCAGCCAAGATTCCAAACAAGAAATCTTGCATGCTTGAACAAGAAAAGATGATGCTTGCAACAACAAAAACAAGACCAATACCCCTTATAATCAGAGAGAATTTGGAACAAGATGCTCGCTGTAAAATTAACAACTGATACTGGAAAGTGACTATTTCAGACTGACTCAAACCACCAGACAGACCTTCAGAAACAAAAAGATTTACAAATCTTGAAAATTACAAGATATACGCGACTGTACTTATGTACAGATTGCGTGTATACGCGACTGTAACTAAGGAAACCTGCGTATACGCAGGTTCACTTAAAGAAACATGCGTACATACGCCTCTGTAACTAAGAAAAACAGTGTATATAAAAGGTTTCAAGAAAAATAAAAAACAAACTGAAGAAACTGGAAAAACTTCAAATTCAAGAACAGACCAGACAGTAACAGCAAGCAGACAAGGCAGCTAAGCCCTTATTGGCTTGAAAACACCCAAACTAGGAACAACAAGAGTGTTGTCCCCAGTGGAGTCACCAATTCTATTGGAGGGAAATGTTCCCCTAGCGCTTTTTGGGTTGAAACCCTAGCAGGCTGAAAGTTATCTATTCAAAGAAACACACATTCACACAGCCATCATGCTATTATAAGCAAATTCTATTGTAGAGGGGTCGTACCTTAGGTTCTACGTTTGAGAAGGCCCTTAGGGTCCAAACCCTTCTTGGAGTTCCCTTCTTCTCTTTTTCCTTACAAAACAACCAATTCCAAACAACACAGAAGTATATGCACAAAACCTTATAAAGAAACCACTTCATGTTATAAATAAAGGTAGTTAGTTATGAAATCCAAACAATCATTTACATATGAATTCTAAACATGAATATCATAAACATAAAGAGGATTTATATCGGGAACCAAGACATGTGTTTCTTTTATTATAGACAAATAAAGTACATAAAAAGGAATAATTTCACCTGAGTTGCCTTCAGCAGGCTCCAAGCAAAGCTTCCTTCCAGATCCGTTCCAGCCTCAAGCCTTTAACAAACTCCTTCCATGCCTTACTCCATGATGTCATAAATGGTGGATGAACATCAACACACAAGGAAACAAGGGTTTCCTGTACAAATGGGGGAAGTGCAGAAGGCACAAGGGACTTTAAACCTGGTAAGGGGAAAAATCTCAGCATAATAACCTTTCTCTCTTTTCTCGCCTCCCTTAGGCCTTCCCATTGAGGTCTTTTTATACCTCTCCCAAAGTAGTTTTTTAGTTGGGAGTTGCTTGGGAACAGTTGGGCCACAGGCACTAACAGGTAAAACCAGCGATCTCCGCTCAAAAATAAAGAGTTTTATATTTTTTTAAGTGTTTTAATACATGTACACGGGTTGGGTATACACAGACCTGCGTATACACACGTTTAACTCAGGGCAATGTCGCGTATAAGGGTAAAACATTGTTTTTAAATTTTAGGACCAGGTCTAGAAGGAGGGGTTGCCCTAGGCCATGAGTGCAGCATCAAAAACCATAAGAGTGAGATTTGGAGCTATAACAAAATGAAGTAGTATTTCGATCAAATGGATGTGTTGTTCGTGAGCTTAAAATAGGAGAAATTGTGATCAAAGGCATAAGAGCTCCAAATAGTTTATACATACTCAAGGGAGGACAACAATAGTGCTATCTAAGAAAAAATGATGAACATTGGCTATGGCACAGAAGATTGGGGCATCTAAGCTTCCCTCAAATAAGGAAAGCATGCAAATTCCAGGCTGTTCGTGATCTTCTTAATATCAGCATTCCAGAAAATAAAATATGCAAATTTTGTCAATTTGGTAAGAAAACCAGAGCACATTTCCCTGAGAAGGAAGGATCATCTAGTAAGCCTCTTAAACTTATTCATATTGATTTATGTGGTCCATCAAGGAAAAAGTCACCTCATGGAGAAGAATACTTTTTATTATTCATTGACAATTTTTCCAGAATGTGTTGCATAGGACTTCTAAAGCATAAAGATGAAGCATTTGAAAAGTTCGAAGACTTCAAAGCTTTGGTTGAAAATGAATTAGATCGCAAAATCAAATGCCTCAGATCTGATCGAGGAGGGGAATCTACCTCGGATGAATTCTTCAACTTTTGTGAAGAACATGGAATAAAAGAGAATTCTCCATCGCAAGGACTCCTCAGCAAAACGGAGTGGTAGAAAGGATGAATAGAACTATTCAACAAATGGATCGTGCCATGCTAGATGAGTCTGGAACTCCTACAACCTTCTGGGGTGAAGCTGCATTTGCTAGCATCACTATCCTCAACAAAGAAAATGTTCGGGTAAATAACACTTAAACTCCACATGAACATTGGTATGGTAAGACTCCTACTGTAAAATACTTCAAATTTTTTGGAAGCAAATGTTACATCAAAAGCACTGATGGAAACTTGGCAAGTTTGAACGTAGAGAAACTGAAGGCATTCTCCTTGGTTTCTCTTCCTGAAGTAAAGGATGTACATGTTATAGTAAAATAATTGTGAAAATTATTGAAAGTATTGATGTTGTGGTTGACGAAGCAGGCAAAAATCAAAAGCAGGTAAAAACCAAAGATTGTGAAGAAGATGAGGATTATCCTTCCACATCAAATCAAACTAACTCTGAAGAAGAAGAAACCAATGAAGCACTAGAAGAATAGATAACGACAGAATAAAAGACTCCATCCAAGTATGTTCAGAAAAATCATCCAGAGACTCAAATTTTGGGACAGAAAGAGGCAGGTGTGTAGACAAGAAGAACTATTACAGAAGCTTCAAGCTATCTAGCATTGCTTTCCTCCATCAAACCTCAAAATGTAAATGAAGCATGAAAAGATGAATGTTGGGTCAATGCCATGAATGAAGAACTTCAGAAAATTGAAAAGAATAATACTTGGGAATTAGTTCCTAGACCTCATGATAAGAATATCATAGGAACCAAATGGATATTTAAAAACAGGATGAATGAAAATGGTGAAGTTATCAGAAACAAGGTCATACTTGTTTGTAAAGGATATGCTCAACAAGAAGGTATAGATTTTGAAGAAACTTTTGCACCGATTGCTAGACTTGAAGCCATAAGAATGTTCCTTGCTCTTTCTAGCTTTCAGAAATTGAAAATATACCAAATGGATGCAAAATCTACCTTTCTTAATGGAGACTTAGAAGAAGAAGTATATATTGAGCAGCCAGATGGATTCATCCTTGGAAATGATCCAAAACTTGTATGCCGACTCGGAAAGGCTCTCTATGGTCTAAAACAAGCTCCAAAGGCTTGGTATTACCGTCTTGACAAATACCTCCATTAACAAGGTTTTCCAAAAGGATCAGCTGATAGCAATCTATATACAAAGATTGATAATGATAAATTGCTAATACTTGTTGTGTATGTTGATGATATCATTTTTGGTAGTAATGAAGAAGCAATGAGTCAAAACTTTGCTTTGGAAATGAAGCAAGAATTTGAAATGTCCCTGCTTGGTTAGCTCACATATTTTCTTGGCCTACAACTTCAACAAAATAAAGATGGTATTTTTCTATCACAAACCAAGTATCTCAAGCAGATCTTGAAAAAATACGGCATGGAAGATTCTAAACCAATATGTACCGCTATGGTAACAGGATGTAGTCTCATCTCAAGTGATGAATCAACAATAGTACATCAACCAACCTACAGTTCCATGATTGACAGTCTGCTTTATCTAATAGGTACTTGACCAGACATCATGCATGCAGTGGGAATAGTTGGAAGATTCCAAGCTAATCCAAAGGAATCACACCTTCAGGTAGTCAAAATGATCTTCAAATATCTTCAAGTAACTCATAATTTTTGTTTATGGTATTATAGGGATACAGATCTTACACTTCATGCATATACAGATGCAGATTGGGCAGGAAGTGTGGATGACAGAAAAAGCAGTAGTGGTGGTGCATTCTATATGGGTTCCAAATTAGTGTCTTGGTTCAGCAAGAAACAAAGATCAATTGCATTATCTACAGCTGAAGCAGAATATGTGGCAAAACTCCTTTGGATGATGCAAACAATACAAGACATTCAGATCACATGTACTCCACCCATATCCATTCTATCTGATAATACAAGTGCAATAAGTATTTCAAAGAATCCAGTCATGCATTCCAATATGAAGAACATACCCATCAAATATCATTTTCTATGTGAACAAGTTCTTGAAGAAAAGGTCAAATTGGAGTATTTTCCCTCCAAAGAATAGGTTGTTGATATATTCACCATACCACTGCCCAGAGAGACATTTGAATATCTTAGACAAAAGCTCGGAGTAGTTGATGCATCATCTTGCTATTAAAACTTATCTATTTCAAAGAAAAGTGGTTGTACACAAGTTTCATGAGGCATATCTGCGTACATATTCTGGTTGTTGTGGATACAATCACGTATATGTTGGTCTGAAGAAAAACAGTGGATGAAAGGAGTCTGATATGGGTCTGACAGTGATCATCTAGCACAGGTTCAGGGGGAGCATATACTTATAGTAATGCATTGTTGGCATTATCTTAGAAGATCTTGGTACAAATTCGCAGTTGTTTTTTATTTAGGTGGAACATGTTCAGGGGGAGATCATGGTTGTTGGTCTGGATGGTGATTGATAGATGCTGCTGATGATAGTTACTGATAACTATCATAGTCTTGTTTTAGATATTTGGTCTCTATGTCATGTATATCTTTTATTGTCAAGGTCATGAAACGACCTATTTTGTTTCCCCACTATGCATGGGATGGATGATGTAATTTTCTTATTTTGACATGTATAATCATTTGGTATATACCCACTTGGTTTGGTGGATGAGTCAAACTTGGTATATCCCCACTTGGTTGGGAGATGGATGTATGTATGAGTCATTAGTGATAGGAAAGCCATTTATGATGTATGTAAAGAATCATCTTTTTGTAGACCTTGCTTATATTCAAGGGGAGCATGGAAAACACACTTTAGCATATCAGAGAATTAAACATGTACTCAGGGGGAGCATAACCCTTTGCCCTTGATGACAAAGGGGGAGAGTAACTTGGGGTTGCCAAGAAGTCCAAAGGGGGAGATTGTTTGCATTATGATACAGATTTGGCACTATGACATAGGCGTTGTCCTCGATGTCAACTCACATAGATGACAGATCACAATTTAGGCTCACAGAATGAAGAAAGAGAGGAATACATAGGTTCCCCATCGACCAAGATGCATGTACATGCAGGTTCGCAGACGAAAAGGCGCGTATAGCGTACACATGCACTTTCACGGAAGGAAACGTGCGTACATGTTGAGAAACTTCGTTTTGATTCATGGTATTTGGTCCATGGTATTTTGATCAATGGTATTGGTCCAAGGTATCTTGTCTGAAGTGTTGACCCCAAGCATTTGGTCCAAGGTATTGATTCTAAGTGGTTTTGGGCCATGGTATTGAGTAAGGCCTAAGACTATAAAAGGAGGAGAAGATCATTAGGCAATGGCACTCATGAATTGAATATCCAATGAAGAGCAAGATCTAGAATACAGGTTATTGGGTTATGGTGCATAGCTGGATCTGAATCAAGGATGAGCCTGAGTGCTTTATGAAGGATAAGTTCTATTGATGGATCAAGATCTTAAGGCTTGAAGAGAAGTATCTTTGTGTCGTTTTGGTATTTTAACTGAATAACTAGCGTGTGTTGTATTCTGTAAATATGATGATCTGGGTATAACTAATGTCTGGAATTGTTGTAAAATTTAAAACATCATTTATAGATCTGTACACAGGTTCACTTTAGCAAAGCCACGTATACACACTGGTTCTTCATATCAAAACAACATATACACAGGTTCGCCTTGAGAAAATGGCATATGTATATAGGTTTGACACATTGAAGTATCGTATACCTAATAAAATATGCTTTAGCTACATCTTTTTGCTATTGCAGTGTTCTAGGTTCGAGCTTGGGTTCTGGTTACTGTTACTGTATTCTAGTTACAGCATTCTGATAAGTGATTGATTGATTCAATTTTGGTTGGTGCAAAGGAGATTGATTGATGCAGATATATTTGATGTTTGATCGATGTTATTGATGGATACAGTTTGAAAATTTATGAAACGTGGTCCATGGAAGAAAAGAGAAGGTTGTAGCCTTCTGTAGGCCAACACCTACGTACTAGTAAACACTTCATCTAGTACAAGAGCTAGGGGGTTGTAGCTCCCTTCCAGGAGAAGCTAGATAATGAGAGAAGGTTGTAGCCTTCTACAGGTAGAACCCTGCGTAGTGGTATAAGAATGCACCAATACAAAAATTGTAAATAAAGTTTCTTATTAAAAGAAGATAGAGACGACTGTAGCAAGTGGTTTTCACCCACATTAGGTTTCCACCTTATATCTTGTGTTCATGTGTGTGATTGTTTGTTCTATTTTTACTGCACCTGGTTACTGTTTATATGGTTCTGATGCACAAATTAAAGATCAACATATGATGAATTAACTAAGTTATAAGTTTGAAGGGTATACACTAGTTGCCTTAAATACAGTTGCGTATACACGCAAGTTTGATTAACCGAAGTAGCATATATAAATCAAAAATGAAATATTATTGACTTTTTAATACTGATTCTCCACCCCCCCATATTATTTCTGACATGAATAATTTCCAATGGTTTGGATGTCGAATATTCTTTTTCCTTGAAGAAGACTCTAGTTTACATTCGAATTTGATAGGATTTGTATACTTCAATGTGAGTCATAGAAATCTTAGGCATATAACTAAAGCTTGTGTTCTTGTGATCTTGACCAGGTTGTCAAAACTGATATGTCCCAATGTTTTATGCCATAGCTTGCTTTCATCCATCTTTCAAAGACAACTTTTTTCAATGTTCGATTGATATAAAATATGTACATTTGCATCTTTCTAATAGATATATCTACCAACTTGCCAATATTTGCATTCTCAGTTTCACGTCTTTTGGAATTGAATATTCCATCAAATCTTAGATCACACATCTAACTGACACTCAGCAAAATGAACTTCAACCCTTTTATATACAAGACATCCTAATATTTGGTTCTTCTATTGTCAATGTTGATTGTTCCTTTTCTAGTATCACATGTAGATGCAGTGTTTCCTAAATTTACTTTACCTCCATCTATTTCCTTGATTATGATAAACTTGTTTTGATCCCCTATCATTTGCCTTCAACAACCACTACTGACATACCATTTGTTTTATTGCTTCAATGCATATAGTATGAGACCAAAATTTTCTTTGTTCATTTTCCATACATGGCTGGAACTGTTTTCCCTTCTTTGATTTAGTTTACAATTATTTTCCTTAAGTCCAAGATCACAACTAGTTTCCTTATGAACAAATGCATAGCATAGAAGGAAATAACCGTAAAAGAATATTTGGTACCTAAAGGATTTCATTTTGTTGTTTATTTTGGTTTGAAGATATTCCTAAATTTCCTTAGATGACTGCCTTGTAGCATCTACATCTTTCTTAAGATGGGTAATTATGTCATTCTTCTCCTCTAGCTACTTTTTTGTTTCTCCCAACTAGTTTTCAACCTCATGAAGCTTTTTTTCCAAGATTTCATTCTTTCTTCTGACTTCCTCCAACTCAAATTCCAAGAGGATAACATATGTTTCATATACATCAACCCTTGGTTCCACCTTCTAGTAGATAATTGTTTTTATATATGACATGATCTGATACCACTTGTTGGCCAAAATGCCAGATTGAGTGGGAGGGTGAATCAGTGTGAGAAATTTTACCATTTCATAACTTTTCATTGTAAAATAGTTATATAACAATGAACCATAACCATAAGCATCGTATCATATGATAGAAAAATGCATCATAAAGCTACCATTTCATCAATAACACATTAAGAATCTAGCACAACAAGAAGATACACAAGCTTCTATGTGAAAACACATGCAAGAGAAAATAACAAATTCTTCTTCGCGTGCTTCAATATAATACATATATTTGCAAAATTTGACTTCTTGGAAGATATCACCCCCAAGATATGAAAGATTCCTCTTACGGTAGCCTACAATCTAAAAAAGGAACCAATATTAAAAGTATGCAAGAAACTACTCATTATGGGCTAAAACATGATTGAGAGATTAACCCGATGATGAGCAGTCTCCAGCATGCTCTAGGATCCAACTTAATTGAGGCTCCAACATGCTCTAGGCACAACCTGATTCAGGCTTCAACCTCAGTGGAGGCACCAACCTCCTTCTTCAACTCCTTTGGGACCTCTATTTCATATCATTTTCAAACTAGATCGACTTTCATCATTTATAATTGTCAATCACCAAATCATAAGTACAACCTATAACCTACAAACATTGCCATTACATTCTTTTTCACATTTTGCAACCACAATCACTTCCATAATGTTATGTAACCAACTCATGAAAATGATAGAAAAGATAGATCAACACCTTAGAATTTAGCCTCTTCGAGGGGGCAACCTCGTTTGCATTACATAAATGAAAAATTCTTGGATGATTCAAACGACTAAACCTCATTTCTATATATAGGAGTCTAAGGATTCACAATATAACCCAGCCGACCTAACAATAATAATATAAAGCCACAAAAATACCAATAGAGGGATTCTATGGGGCACAATAATAACAATATGAGGACAATAGGGGCACAACAATATTAATAAGGGGTACAACTACAATAGTAATGGGGTAATCACTAGTATTATAGGGACCCAACATGCCCCTCTCCTTCAAAAAAGTGTTGTCCTCAATGCTTGAGTAGTTCTGGATGCTTCTGTATAAAATTCTCATCCTCCCATGTGGAATCTTCAGCAAATAAGTTCTTCCACTTGATAAGATACTTTGAAATTGATCAATTTCGTAGCTATCAAGTTCTTGTTTCTGTGACTGCTTCTGGTTCCAATATAATTTTTCCTTCCTCATCAAGTTCTGGAAATATTGTTTGAACTGGGAGCTTATCGCCTATAACCTTCTTTAAACATGAAACATGGAAAACTGGGTGCAATCGAGAAGCTGCAGGAAGCTCCAATTTGTATGCCATAGTACCAATCTTTTGCAACACCTTGTACGGACCATAATACTTTGGTGATAATTTATTATCCTTCTTAGCTTGCTTGAGGGACATTTGCTTATATGGTTGTAGTTGTAGGAATACCCAATCACCTACATCAAAACTTCTTTCGCTGCGATGTTGATCTACCTGTTGTTTCATTCTATTTTGTGCCAACATGAGTTTATCCTTTAAGAGTTGGAGGACTTGTTGTTGATGTTCGATGTGATGTTCCACTGCTTGAACCTTAGAATTTTCTCTTAAATATGATGTGATGGATGATGGCTAATACCCATAAAGTGCCATAAATGGGGTCATTTTTGTTGCTGTATGGAAGGAAGTGTTATACCACCATTCAGCTAGAGGCAACCATTTGACCCATTGTGTCTGTTTATCAGATACAAAGCAACGAAGATATCCTTCCAAACATTTGTTTACTATCTCAGTTTTCCCATCAGATTGAGGATGATAAGATGAGCTATGAGCTAATTGAATACCAAGACAAGAAAATAATTATGTCCAAAAATTTCCAGTGAAAATGGGATCTCTGTCACTTACAATAATCTTTGGGTTTCCATGTAGCTTTTGAATTGTTTCCATAAATGCAGTAGAAATTGTACTGGCTTTAAATGGATGTGATAATGCACAAAAGTGTGCATACTTGGTAAGTCTGTCAACTACCACCATGATGACACTCTTTCCCTCAGACTTGGGTAAACCTGTGATAAAATCCATTGAAACCTCCTCCCAACATTGGCTTGGAATGGATAAAGGTTGTAATAGACCCGGTGTCTTAATTGTTTCAACTTTATTTTGTTGGCAAACCAAACATTCCGCCACAAAATTTTGAATATCTGATTTAAGGCCATCCCAAAAAAATTCCTTCTTAACCCTGTGGTAAGTTTTTAAAAATCCTGAGTGCCCTCCTAAGGGAGAAGTGTGCAATTCCATAAGAATCTTTTGTTTTAGCTGGGAATTCTTACAGAGGTATAAGCGATCTTTGTACCATAACGAATCATTTTTCCAGCTAAATGTATCAGACGTACTAGAATCTTGTTGTAACTTTCGAATAAGTGCCCACACTTCTTCGTCATTCTTCCATTCCTCCCTTGCTTCGTTTATCCAATCTGGTTGGATAATAGAAATGGCGCACAACAATGCTTCCACATCCTCATCCTTTCTTGAGAGTGCATCTGCCACCACATTTTGCTTCCCTTTTTTGTAGATGATTTCAAAGTCATAACCCAACATCTTTGTGACCCACTTTTGTTGCTCTTCAGAGGATAATCTTTGTTCTAAAAAGTATTTAAGGCTATCATGATCCGTTTTTACCTTGAAGTGTCTTCCCATTAGGTAGGGTCGCCATTTCTTAAGTGCATGGAGTATTGCCAACATTTCCTTCTCATAAATAGCTTTGTGTAAAAAATTTCCCTTGATTGGATGACTTTCAAAAGCAATGGGTCTTTCATCTTGCATTAGAATAGCACCAATTCCATTTCCTGAAGCATCACATTCCACAATAAAGGTTTTTGTGAAGTCCAGTGTAGCTAAGACCAGTGCTTGGCACATTCCCTCTTTAAGATGTTCGAAGGCCTTTGTTGCTTTCGAAGTCCATGAAAATGCATCTTTCTTCAATAATGTTGTTAGAGGTGCTGCTATTCTCCCATAATTCTTAACAAACTTGCGATAATACCCTGTCAACCCGAGAAATCCTCGCAGATGCTTTATGGATGTGGGGATTTTCCATTCCTTAATGGCTTTAATTTTGCTAGGGTCTACCTTAACTCCTTCATGAGATACAATATGACCCAGATATTCCACCTCTTGGACTCCAAAGAAACATTTGGATCTTTTTGCATATAATTGTTTCTCCTCCAATAGTTGTAGCACCCTGTCAACATGTTCAACATGATCCTTCCAAGACTTGTTGTAGATTAGTATATCATCAAAAAATACTAACACAAATTTTCTAAGGAATGGTTTGAAAATTGAATTCATCAAACCTTGAAATGTTGAAGGTGCATTGGTAAGGCCAAAAGGCATGACCAAAAATTCATAATGACCCTCATGAGTTCTAAATGCTCTTTCCGGAATGTCTTCAATCTTCATTCTGATTTGATGATATCCTGAACGAAGATCCAACTTGGTGAAGTAAATTGATCCATGCAATTCATCCAGTAATTCATCAATGACAGGAATGGGAAACTTATCTTTAATAGTGAGCTTGTTGAGCTCCCTATAATCCGGACACATGCACCATGATCCATCCTTCTTGTGCACCAATACTACTGGAGCAGAGAAAGAACTTTGACTCAGTTGAATTATACCAGCCTCTAGCATTTCTGCAACCATACGTTCAATTTCACTCTTTTGGGCATAGGGATATCTGTACGGCCTGATGTTTGGAGGAACACTTCCTGGAATCAGATGAATAGCATGATCATGATCACGCATAGGTGGGAGACCTTTGGGAGTCTCAAATACCTTGGAATGATTGTCCAGGACTTTTTGGAGATCTGGAGAAATAGATGATTCCGATGTGGAAACATCTAGCGAACATAATTGTGCAATTACACCTCCTTGTTCCTTTTTTAGAAGCTTTGTCATACCATTAGAGCTGATTATCTTTCCTGGTTTCCCTGCAATATCCCTTAATTCAACTTCCTTTCCTTCTGCACAAAATTTGATGAAAAGTTCTTGAAAATTAAAAGCTATTGTACCCAGGGATTGTAGCCATTGGACTCCTAGTACAACATCAGCACCTCCCATTGGAATGGAAAGCATTGGGCTAGTCAATACATATTCTCCCATGGATAGCTTGATATTATGGCACTTTCCAGAGAAATTTATTGTTCCTCCATTTGCAATCATCACTTGACATTTTGACGCTTGATATAGGAAGAAATTCAATTCTTTTGCTACCTTACAATGAATAAAATTATGGGTGCTTCCTGAATCAATCAACACTATTACCTTTTTCTTCTTGATTTTTCCTTCTATCTTGATGGTTTGAGTGGTAATTCCAGCTAATGCATTACAAGATATGGTCGGATTCATTTCTTCTTTATCTAGGCTCTGTTCTTGGAGTATATTCTTCTTCTTTTGACCTTTCTTGCTCCTTTTCTTCTTCCTCTTCACAATCTATGTAGAATAATTTCTTCTCAACACACTTATGACCTTTAGTGTATTTGCTATCACAACTGTAACAAAGCCCTTTTGCTCTTTTTTCTTCCAATTTTTGTGGTGTCAACCTTATAGGTTGTGGAAGACTAGGGGCAACAACATATCCGTCTTTATAGTTGTGAGTGGTATGCTTCCTGGTTGCCATAATTTTGCTTTCCATTTTTCTTGCTAACCTGAATGCCTTCTCTAATGAATCAGGTTCCCAAAGGCAAACATCATGTTGGATATTATCCTTTAAAGACCCTATGAACACATCAATCCTATGCTCCTCTGGAATATCTTTTACCCTTATGTTCAATTTTGGAACTCCTCAATGTGCTCCATTATTGAACCCTTTTGTTTGAGACTTATCAATTGACTAAAAAAAGTGTTTCTTTTTGTATCCTCATAATGTGCTATCAATTCTTCCATAAAAATTGCCCAAGTGATAAATTGTTTACGAGACCAAAGCCATTGATACCATACAAACTGATTTGGTTCCAAATATAAAATTGCAATACGTACCTTTTGTGTGTTTTTCACATTATTGAGATCGAAAAATTGCTCCATCCGTAATATCTATGTTGTGGGATCCCTACCATGAAACTTCCTCATATCGATTTTTGGAATATGGTGGGTCTTCGATCCAAAATTAGAGTCTATGGAATCATGATTAACATTTCTTTTGTTTTCATCATGAGTTTCCTTTACTACCCTTTCACCATTAGTGACCATTTCTTGTAGCAACTTATTCATATTTATCTTCAATTCGTCCATGTCTGTCTTCAAATATATCTTCAAATCGTCCATCCTAGCTTCTGTTAGCTACCTATATCAATAGGTTTCATATTTCATGATTGGCAAAGAAAGTTCCAAATATGCTCTGCTTTGGTGACACAAAGATCCCATATTTCCAAAAAAGAGACAAGGTGTGTATATAGCTTTATGTTGACTCAATTTTGATGGATGGTCCAACAGCCTAATCTGGATCATGCCATGTTTCAATTTTCTGTTGTAGAATAGAGAAAGAAGCCTGTCCAAACTATTTAATCTTGGCAGACCAGTAGCTTAGGTAGGGAATTAAGGTTCCCAACTTGTTATAGACATTTTTGTGCCTTGCATCACTGAGCATGAAATTTCAATAATCAAGTGATCCAAAGTCCCTAAACATGTTGTTCCTACCCCTAGAGGAACAAGGCCAGCAAACCACAGCACTTAACAAAAGTTCTCCACCTGAAAACACTCAAAAACAAGGCCATTCTGGATCATGTCAACTGCTCCACTGAGCATCTGCGCTGAATGTCAACTGCTCCACTGTCTACCTGTGTTGAATGTCAATTGCAAAGAAGGCTACCTGCGCTGAGCGAGTTTGGACAAGTGGCACAGTCATTCCTCAAGGTGTCAATGCCCAAGAAGCTTCCAAAATGACACTTGGATCAGGGAATTCGACTGGTGATGAGTAAGAGGTTCCAAATCTCCAAGTGGAAGCAAGAACCTCCAAGTGGACTCAAGAACTGAAGTGGGAGAGGACACTAGTCAGCTTCATACCAGCCTCAAGCTGACTCATCCTCTCTCCAAAACTCCTATATATAGATCTCTCTCATGAGGTCTAGGGGGGCTGGAATTTGGTATTTGCAAAGAATTGTTGTTGGTTTGTGGCTAGAAATATTGGGTGTGTTATGCTTTGAAAGGAGCTGAAGAAGGAATTCCATTCTGCTGGGAAGGAGATGCTGGGTTGGAGCCCTATGGGTTGTATCTCTTCCTGAACCCTGTTACTTTCAATAAAGCTATCTTGATTCTTTCCTATATGCTGGTGTATTTTGTGTAATTTCATTAGTATATTTGATTTACTTCTAATCCTAAATCATTTATGAATATGTATATCTGCCTTTGTATTGTGTTCTTCTCTTGTTGCAAGTAGTTGTTCTCTTGTCAGAGGTAGCTGTTCTCTTGTGATCTCGTGGGATTCAAGTAGTTGTTCTCTTGATCGAGCGAGGAGGCAAGTAGCTATGGACACACGAAGAGAAGAGGATCTAGTTCGAGGGACAACCGGAAGATAATGGTAAGTCTGCCGATCTCCTCTCTTTCATATTTCATAAAGGAAGAAATCATGATAGCTGTATTCGTTTGTTGTTAAGGCGCTGCCACACCTTAGGTGGATAGGATCGTACTAAATAGGCATTTTTTCCCACAACAAATTGGCGACTCCACTGGGGAAGAACTTGTTTATTCATTTCATTTGTGTTTCCATCATTTGTTTACTTCATAGACTTGACAGCAACTTTTGAACTGCATCTTTCCCGGATGCAAAGTAAAAGTTGCTGCTTTGATCCAGTATGTTGGACTTGTCTATGATTTGAACTAGATCCACAAATGATTTGATTGATCCTTGTGATAGTCTTTAGTACCCTATCAAAGCATCCCTCTGTTTATACCTTGCTTGTGTTTTTGATTTTTCCTGAAACAGTTGATTTTTGAGCATTTTGTGACCCATAAACCAAGGGAAACGAGAGTTTCTCTCTTCAGCGCAGGCACTGTGAAGGTAGTCTGCATTTCAACGTAGGTCCCAAAGGGGCTACCTACGCTGAATGTCAAACTGACAGTGTTGCACCTGCGCTGAACCAGTGTGGCCTTGTGCAGCTGGGGTTCTTTGTCCTTTTTTGCCCTGTTTTGATCTCTGTTTTTGCAGCCTTTAACCAAGTATAGGTGCTGGTTTGATAACCCTTTTCTTTGCCTGAATTCCGCCCCAATTTTTGTACAAAAATATTGTGAATGTTTTTATGTGTTTGTGGCGCCATTTACAGTCTTCCTTTGCATGAGTAAAGTAGTCTTTTTGTGGCCTTTGATTCAGATCTGATTGAAAGTGATCTTCGAAGAGAGCTCATTGGCTATTTGTTCAGATTGATTATACTGTTACTTTTGCTTATTGGTTTGAATTTTTTCTTTTTAAAGTATCAAAACGAGTCTTGATTTCGAGAATCGCAAAGTGATTGTAATCTCTTCTACCCTTGTTGATTTCGAAGAAAGTGAACTTGTTTATTTTGATCATTGTAAAAGCAAATTCAAAGTTGTGCAAAAAGCTTTCTATGTAGGCATTTATACTAAGAAAGTGAAAACAAACACCTGCATTGTGCATTTTGCATTTGATAAGTTTGCATGTTGGATTTAGGGAAAGTTCATTAGAGTGTGTTGATTGCTCTTTGAGAAAAGATAGTCTCTCTCTTTCCCTTAGTAGCTAGGATTTTCAAAGTTGAAAGATTGTAAATCTTGCTTATCATCTTAGACTGCATTTAGGAATTTGTATCATACATCTCGTGGTGAACCTTGAAAGGCAAACTTTAAAAAGATCAACCTAAAATAAACTGAATGAACCTAACAACGCTTTGTAACATAACGCACAACATAGAGGTCTAAGCTAGAGACGTGTTCCGGCGTCGTTAAACATAGTGACTGTCAATCTCGAAGAAGGTGGGTGATTCCTCCTGAGAGTCGGTGGCACTAATACGGATTGTGCTCCCACATACCGTCGCGTATATATTGGGAGACCCCTATAGGCATATATCTTTTATCCTTAGGAAGCCGTGTTGGCCGCCCTACTGATCGCAATGCAGTGAACACAGCATTCACGAAGATCGACCACCCGTACCGTAAAACGTATTCTGTGGTTTTGCGAAAGGTTTGGCACACCCTCTGCCTAGATCTCCAGAGCAGTTTCTTTTGGCCTTTTTCAAACTCTATAATAGAAAAATTCCATCCGAGCATTTGTCACTTCGGGCTCGTTAAAACATCGAAGGAGACTAGAGTCATCTTTAGCTTTTTCTCGACTCTTTAAAACTGAAAAAGCAAGTTGTGTCTAAAAGCGTCTAATCTCATTCAGTTCGCAAACACAAATTTCCCCTTTTAATATTTTGGTTGATCGAGTAATCCACAATCGTGGAAGAAATTCAATTGAAACCCCGTCGTTCGCGGAGGCTTACGAGTCAACCGTCTTTGTCTCCGGAATCAAAAACAGTACGGACAAAGCGAACTCGTATAACCGGTTCAAAATCTCCTATAAAAGTTAGAACTAGTGTTCCAACTACATCTGAGATACCGGTTACTCCAAACATTTGTGGAAACCCTGCCTCTACAGAAGAAGTTCAACAGCCACAGAGGGACAATAATATTGATCCTAGTGTGGGGGCAAATACTTGTATAACTGAACCAGTTCCATTTGTAACCGGTCCAGAGAGTTTTGTTCCTCAAACAACTTTCGCTGTCGAAACAACCCCTTCTTCGGCACCAGAAATATTTTACGGACCTGACGATCTTCCTCTTCCACCTGGTTTGATTGTGATAGAGGAAATTGCAGAGGATCCGTAAGCAAGTACTCCCACCCATTTTGGAGTCGGGGTCACTCTATTTCCTTCATCAGAAGTTAATCCACCACAAGTGGAGGTTCCTGTAGAATCGCTAGGCAATCTATTGGATAGACTTAAAATGTTTGAACAACCGTCATCATCTAGGACTGTGTCAAACGACACAGCGACAGCAGAAGCCCCTCCCGTCACTCCAACAATGTTTGCCGGCATACCATCTGTCCCAACTAGCTCACAACCGCTAGAAGGAGTCCACCAAGGGACTATTTCGATAGTGTGGTCTGTTCCAGTTTGTTCATCCGGAGTAATATCCGGCAACTCTTATGTTGAGACTCGCCAAATTGATCCATTTGGAGGTCAATTTGGGCAATCCAGTCCCCAAGGACAATCAATCCCCTTGACTTCCAGATTGCTACCGTATGGGGGGCAGTATGCCCTTTCATTACCCCCTCCGGGAGGGTACCCATACGGGGGATCACAACAGTATTCAGGTTATACTCGAATTACATCAAGTGGTTGGGTACCTATGCTACCTCAACAACCAAGGGTTGTATATTCTATGCAACAGTGTGTACCTATGACGAACATCCCAACCACACCAGCTATTGTAACAGTGTCACAAGTTCAAGCGATGCCTGTTGCATGTCAACCTCAGATTTCTCAGGTTGTAATGCAACAGCCCCTTGACGATGGGTCACAACCACAATCGCCAACTGGTGGGGCGACACAGGCCCAAACGGGTACAATTACCCCACACCTTGGTCCAACGATTAGCATAGCACAACATAACATGGCTTCACAACCGTGGCTAGTGAAATACCAACAACCACAATTCCAGCAGGTGTACCAAGGTTCTGAGCAGCAGATCTTTGCGAACAGTGGACAACCGTATATCCAAAACGGTCAAAACCAACCACTTTACAGTGGTCAAGTCCACCAACCGTATCAGTCATACCAACATCAATTACATTATGCTGGTATGCAAAGGCCCACTGCTCAAGCGATTCCATCATACCCTGGTTATGCTTCGCCTAACCTGAATCAACAGTTACCATTCGTGGCGACTTTAGAGTTACCTGATTTACACCGGTTAACCAACGATCCGATTGCTTATGCCCCTTGGTGGCCAGCGATTCCTCACAAACTTCCATCTGACATTCCTAAATTCAATGGAAATCCAGGTGAAGACCCATCGAATCACGTGATGACTTTTCATCTGTGGTGTTCGTCGAACACCCTAAACGACGATTCGATAAGGCTTCGCCTTTTTCAGAGGAAATTGACAAGTCCAGCGGCTAAATGGTATATTGAATTACCTAGAGCCTCGTTCGACAATTTTAGTTCCCTAGCCACGACTTTCTTAACCCATTTTCAATTACCGATAAGGTATGAAACGGGAACAGAAATATTAACCAACTTCAAGCAGACAACCGCCACTCATATATCTGATCATATACATGAATGGCGTCGTCGTCGTAGGATGGTGAAAACATACGTTCCCGATCAGCTGTTAGCTGAGTGGTTTATAAAGTTGTTACTTCCCGCTATAACGGAAGATGTGGCGAAAGGGGGAGTCGTAACTGAGGAGCAAGTTATTTCTCGTGCACAATATCTAGACTTGGTTTATACTCAGTCTGGCACGCTCTACGACAAAATACCTGACGCCCCTAGACCGGAATTTTCAATTCCTCCTCCTCCGAAATCCAATAGTGACTCTCGTGCCGGTGATGGCGTGATTGCCACGGCAAACACGAAATCGATAAAGGCTTCGTCTAAGAAAGCCCGTAAGAATTCGGATCAAAATGCAAAAGAAGAGATTCTTGCTTCGGAAGTAAATGTCGTATCAGCAGATAGAGGCAAAGAAACCAATCAACCAGGAAGCAAGAAGAAGCAAAACAAAGGGAAGAAGAAGAAACAGGGTGAATCATCTCCTGGAAAAATTTCTTCAAACCCTCCTGGGAAAGGGAAACTAGATTATCCATGTCAAATATGTGATGATGAGGATCATTACACAAGGAATTGTCCATTCAAAGCTGAGTTGAAGAGGTTCTTTAAAAGTTCGCAAACCTCAGCAGTGTTAACTGATCCATTTCCCAACCCAGGTCAAAATATGGTTGATAGCGGAAATGCTTCCCCGTCTCAAGTGCTTATGTTGTCGGTTTCAAAACGGCAGAATGATGCTTTGATTTCCACAAGGAACAAAGATTACGGGAATCCTCAGCTTTCGAACGACAAAGGTAAAGATCAACCAAGTAGTTCGACAACAACTTCGACAGAAGTTGTACCACCCATCATTCCTGAATTAACAATAAAACTGCCAAAGGGAGTAGTACACAAGTCGACGTTTAATCCTCGCGCCAGGGCAACGCAACATTATAACATAGTGGAAGATTTGGCCCAATCGCCATCCGCTATGTCGACTCTTGAGGTATTACAAAATTGCCCATCCCTAAGGCAGGCTTTGTTATCGGCTATTGGTGGGGTTGATCCTAAGGATTCCAATCTTGTATCCTTTGATCACAAAGGATACGATCCTCAGTTACCAGCTCAACTAGCTTTCCTTATTCAAGTGAAAGCCCTCAACAAAACTGTTCACAGAACAATTATTGATGAGGGAGCATCTACATGTATTATGTCGATGAGTTGCTGGAAAACTTTAGGATCTCCAACCTTGTTGCGATCTTCGACGACATTGAAAGCTTTCAATGGAAGGACTTATACCCCGTACGGTATCCTTAACAACTTGAAAGTCGAACTGGGAGGAAAAACGGTAGAAATTGATGTTGAGGTCATCGATGGAAATCTTGACTACAACATCCTACTGGGTAGACCATGGATTTATGCCATGGCAGCTGTTGTGTCAACTTGTTTTAGGAAGATCGCATTCCCGTTTGAAGGAGGGATTACGGTCGTCGACCAACAGAACTTCCTCCCTAATGGTTCACAAGTTACAGGAAGCATTCCCATGATCCATGAGAGAAGCCATTCGCTTCAAGATATCGGAGTAGGATTATTGAAAGACCCCACAATGATGGGAACTTTCGCGCTACCACCTCCTATTTACATAGGAAATAGACCGTTTGTAGCAACCTGCAACATGATATCTTCCACGAAGGTCACAAAAGACAATGTCAACATGGATCATGAAGTTGTTTTGCCCCCAAGCCCTTTAGAAATATTGTAGCAATCAATGTTTCAAGCGTGGGAGGCGAACCCAAATCAACGCTCGTCAAGCGTTTGGGTAGATAGGTCTAGAGAATATGGTACCCCATTAGATCCTTGGTCGAAAGTACATGGGACTGACGAAGGAATCTTACAATCAATGTTGATTGAGGTGGCACCATGGAATGATCACCACCATCGTTCCCTTCTTCCGAAATACGAAGAAGATACTCAACGTGACCTTTATCACCCTTCAGTTTTTGAATTCCTAACAAATACTGTAAATATGGTGGATTCCGAGCGAAACTTATCCAATATTGAAGAGACTATAGCCATAAATATCTCGACTAAAACAAATGTTGTAGAGAATATTTATGTCGGCAAAGGTTGTTCCCCTTCAGAATTGGAAATATATAACGCTCTTTTTCGCGAATTCAGAGATGTCTTTGCTTGGTCATATGATGAAATGCCAGGCATAGAATCGAGTATTGTTGAACATGAAATTAAAATCTATCCTAATGTCAAACCAGTAAGACAATGGCTTCGGCAGGTGCACCCCAAGAAAGCCGCTGCCATTAAGGCGGAAGTTGAAAAACTTCTCCATGCTGGATTCATCTACCCGGTTCCTCTAACCGATTGGGTATCGAATATTGTCCCTGTTATGAAGAAACAAGGGAAGATTAGAGTGTGTGTCGATTATAGGGATGTAAACCAAGCTTGTCCAAAGGACAACTACCGTACACCCTTCATCGACCAGATAATTGATGAAGGCGCCGGATGCGAAATCTTTTCATTTATGGATGGATTTTCCGGGTATAATCAAATCAATATCCGCCCACAGGACCAGTCAAAGACTGCATTTATTTGTCCGTGGGGCACATTCGCTTATCGAAAATTACCCTTTGGTTTAAAGAACGCAGGGGCGACGTTTCAGAGGGCAATGAATTATGCCTTTCATGACATCAAGAACATTGTTCAACCTTATCTCGACGACCTTCCGGCTCATTCGTAAAAGCAGACTAATCATCCGCAGCATTTAAGAGCGATATTTCTACGTTGCCGACACTACAAGATAAGACTCAATCCACACAAATGTGTGTTTTGCGTCGGTTCTGGTCGTTTACTTGGCTTTTTAGTCTCTAAGGATGGGATTCGTCTCGACCCTTGCAAGGTTCACGCAATCATTAATTTGCCTCCACCTTCAAATTTGCTTCAGATTCAGAAACTCCAAGGGAAAGCAAACTTTCTGAGGAGGTTCATTCCAAATTACGCAGAACTTTCTAAAGGTTATACTCATATTTTGAAAAAGGATGTACCTTTCGTCTGGGACCAGGTGGCGCAAGCTTCCTTTGATGCTCTGAAAGATTGTCTAGTAAAGGCATCATTAATGTATGCCCCGGACTATCAAAGAGATTTTAACCTGTATTTGGCTGCAGTAGATACGACCATTGCAATGGTTTTAGTTCAAGAAGTCGATGGAATTGAACATCCTATATATTATTTAAGTAAAAACTTAAATGATACAGAAAGTAAATATTCTTATGTTGAAAAACTAGCGCTTGCAGCTGTTCAAGCGATTCAAAGATTTCGACATTATGTCCTCTTTCGGAAAACTACCATTTTGTCAGATTGCAACCCCATGACTTATATACTGTCGAGACAGTTGCTGGGGGGCAAATATTCAAAATGGATAGCGATCCTTCAAGAGTTTGATCTAGAATTTGTAAAATCCAAATCAAAGAAAGCTCTAGTTTTCGCAGAATTATTGTGCGATCTCCCATCGTCGTCCAACGATGAAACATCAGAAGAATCAATCGTGGAAGAAAGTTTGTTTCTGATATCTACAAGCGATGAGTGGTATGGAGATATCATAGTTTATCTCCAAACCCAAAAATTCAGGTCTAACACCTCTCACTCTGAACAGAAATGAATACGATACCAAGCAAAAGACTACATGATCGTCGGTGATACACTTTACCGTCGTGGTATCGATACAGTTCTCAGGAGGTGCCTTACCCATGAGGAAGCCGAAAAAGCCCTGAATGAGTGTCATTTAGGCGCGTGTAGGGGGCATCAATCTGGATATGCAACAACACAAAAAATCTTACGAGCAGGATACTTCTGGCCAACGATGTTCAAAGATTGCATAATCGCAGTCAGAAGTTGCCACGCTTGTCAAATTTTTGATAGCAAAACGAGAAGACCGCCCGCACCTTTACAGCCAATAGTTGCTGTTGGGCCTTTCGCCAAATGGTAATGTAACCCCACCTCGACCGGGGGGCATGGGTATATTATAGTCGCTGTTGACTATTTTACCAAATGGGCCGAGGCAATGCCTACATTGGATAACACTGGTGAAACAGCTACCCTTTTCTTTTTCAATCATGTAGTCGCCAGGTTCGGCGTACCACAGGCTATAGTTACAGATCATGGGTCGCATTTTCGCAATCACATGATGGTCTAATTAGCTGCCAAGCTAGGGCTATCTCACGACAGCTCTACCCCGTATTATCCGCAAGCCAATGGACAAGTTGAAGCAATCAACAAGGTCCTGAAGCGTATGTTGCAAAGGATGATCGGGGTTCATAAAAGAAGGTGGCACCTAATCCTGTACTCAGCCTTGTGGGCTTACCGAACGTCGGTAAAAAACGCGACCGGTTTCACACCTTTTCAACTGGTGTATGGCCTGGAAGCAGTTTTACCAATCCAGTGCGAAATTTCGTCGCTTAAACTTGCAATTGATCTCCTCCCCGGAACTTCAGAAGAAGAGACTCGTTTCTTGGAATTAATCCAGTTGGATGAAACCCGTCGTGACGCCGCTTTGGCTAACCAAGCCCATAAGAAACGAGTCAAGGCTCAGTTCGACAAAAATGTCAAACCCCGTGTCTTCTCAGAAGGTGATTTGGTCTTGCTTTATGACCAAGAATCCGATAAATTGGGAGCAGGTAAATTTAATTCCTTATGGATGGGCCCCTATATTGTTAAAAGGGTGTTAGCAAAAGGAGCCTACGAGTTAATGGATTATGACGGAATTCCACTGGTGCAGCCCCGCAACGGCTTGTACCTCAAGCGTTACTATGCTTAATAGTAACCTGCATGCTTTTTTTGTATTTTGTTTTCGCTAAAGTATTTGTTCTGGTCAAGTGATCCACCTTTTTCATTTGTTGCAGATGTCGAACCTTCTGGAGACATGTGTTGGATATGCCGACGGAGCGAGTCGTAGTTCGTGGAATCTATCCTCCGCAGCTTGGGCCATTTTTGATCCAAGCGGCGAGTTAGTAAGTTTCAGAGGTGTATGTATTGGGCAATCAACGAATAACATCGTTGAGTATAGTGCATTGATAGAACTACACTCTAATGCCATCACACGTGGCATACGCTGACTAATTTTTAGGCTAGACTCACAGCTCGTAATACTACAACTCAATGGTATATATTCGGTTCGCAATCCAGCTATTTATCGAATGTTTCTAAGGGTTAAGATTTTGGAAAGACAGTTTGATTCAATTCAATACCAGCATATTTCCAGGAACTTAAACACATTAACCGATTCATTGGCAAACTATGTATTAGATAGACATTTGCAACATTTATAAAAAGAAATGCATCAATGATATGCAAGTGGATCACGTAAATCAACCAGAATAAACCTCGAAAATCAAAATATATAAAAGCTGTTTATCGTTTATACATAATGTTCTGTAACCAAGACAAAAATTGGTCATATGACCCAAAAACTCAAAAGTGCTAGGGGGCACCCTAGCCTAGTGGTGCTCATGATAGCACGTCACGGCCTGTGCAATCATGCGCAAGAGACGAGTCCATCGTCTAGGCACACCAGTAGTATGCCGCTGCAACTGTAAAGGTAACTCATCGATCCGTACATCCAGAATACCGAGAGTAAGGCTCTCAACCTGCTCCTGCACAGCTGTAAGAGTCTCAGCGTCGTCAAGGTCACGGAGAATAACTCTGCCAGCAGGCTCCACTGCCGGAGCAGCAACTGGCGGTCTCAGACGAACTGTTGGACGAATAGGACCAACATCTGCATGCACCCAAGAGTTTGATTAAAATTCTTGATAGAATAAAGCACAGCAACATTATGAATAAAAACAGTAAACGGTGATATGGTCAAAGACTTTACCAATAGCACCCCACTGTTCGCCATCCGGTAACACCAAATCCGGATCACCTCGGAAATCCATACCCACATATGGATACTCGGAAAAGACCATCTCCTGGCGCTCGAACCACCTGAAGAAGGCATCAGTGAAAGTAATCTGAGGTTGACCAGCATGCCTAGACATGTGATCGACCCACCTCTGCATGCGTGGCTCGGTCGAAGAAGGCAAGTCGAGTACAATATATTGAGGCTGCATCAGTGGGATTTTCTCCAAGGCGAAGGCAGTCAGAATAGAACCAAATCCAAAGTTCTTCAGCTTCCCGTCCTTTACCTTGGTCAACCGAATTTTCATCTGAACAAGTACTGCATCACACCAGTTGAATACTTTCGGTTGGAGACACTCCAAGGCGTGCTGCACATAAGATCCGTTGGCAACATGTAGAGTTGCGCTACCGGCCATCCTACCAATGGTATACAGAATGGACCTGAGAGACCTGTCAGTAATCTCACGGATAACAACTTTGCCGTCTCTGCTCAGCTGGGAACCTTCCCTGCAATACTGGCAGACATAATCTCTCACGGAGTCAGTCCCCCAGAGCCGAACCTGACAAAGAAATGGGGGCACCCCGCTTTGACAATCCGGTCAAGAAGTAAATGTCCTCTATGGTCAAGGGGATGGATTTTCCCCTAATTTGGAATACTTGGTTAATGGGATCCCAAGCATCAAGCATATACTGCAGTAGAGAGATTTGTGCTCTCATGCTAGAGATACGGAAAAACTTCAGCAGGCCACAGTTCCGCAGCGCGTTCACCGTGACAGGGTCATGGAGGGAAATCATGTCCTCCTCTTCATGTTCTCGTTCTCGCCATGTAAGGGACATTTTGTTCAAAGATATCTGCAAAACAAACAAGAGAAGGAGTAAGTTCCTGAGTTTGATGAAAAATTGGCGAAAATTCATCAAAAAATGTGCTAAAAACTCATTTTTCTGAGCCCAACGCAGGCAGAGAGTGTCCTACCTGCGTTGAAGGTCGGGCTGCCTCAAGGCAGCTTGACATTCAACGCAGGTTTCGAATGGGCAACTTGCACTGAAGTTAGGGCGCCCTGGAAAAACCCCTGAGGCTCAGAAAGACTGAAAAAAAGGCACAAAACTGAAAAAGGAAACCATGAAAAGAAAGAGCTAGGGTTTAGCTCCTACCTAGTCCAGACGGCGCTGAAAATCGTTCGCAGAATCTCTCGGAATCAGCTGGTGAAAATCAAGGGGGAAGAGGCACCTCCAGAGCTCCAACAAACCAAATTCAAATGAAATGGTAAAATGAGAAGTAAAAACACCTTTTAATGGCTTTTTACGTAGTTCAAAGCGAAATATTAGGGTTATAATCTCATTTTCATGCAAAATTTATTCATTTCTAACAAATTTTGTTGCAGCCATTGAGAATGCAGTACTATCCTTGAAAAGAGAAAAGCTATTTATGGTAAAAATCAAAATTTGACTATATAATCGAGCAGTTTTAGCATAAAGTTCATGCTCGTTAAAAAATAAACGCAAGATCCAAGCAGTTTTAACGCGGTCTTCATGCTCGTTAAAAAATAAATATAAGCAGTGAGCAATGTTTCCTCCAGAGTTTAAGCTCATTTTTAACTAAAAAATGAACCTATCCCGGTAAATAACCGCTGTGATCGTAAATTTATCAGCCATAAAAGCCTTGGTCGTGTTTGCACCTGCCACCTCCACTTTCATTTGGCCGATCGTTCACCTCCATATGATTATTTACGCATTTTGAGGAACAGTTGCGAAGAGTGATTTCACCTAGCCATCCTTGTGACACTGCCGTGATTGGAAAATTCCAACCTGTACCTGGAATCAGTTGCTATCCCTGTTTATCACTCGTTCCTCAAAAGACGAGTCTTCTTTAAGCTCTTTTCATCTGACTTGTAAAATATGAAAAGATTGCCGATTTTTGGCCTTCCAACTCGTTAAAGGGCTGGAAGAGCTATCCCTCCTCTAGATTTTAATCTTTTTGGACCTGAGGGATTATTGCACAAAAAGGTCAAGCGCTTGTTTTATTCGGCTCGTTAAAGTTATCGAAAACTCATCCCTTATGTATTGTTTTATACTTTTTCGGACTTAAGGGATTAGATGACGAAAAAGGAATTTTGGAGTTAACTTTATGTACCTTTTCAGACTCTCTAAAAATGAAAAGGACCGAGTTATCCTTGTCGTTAGACTCGTTAAAATTATTAAATAGCGACAAACTTGTCTTTAGATGAGAACGAGTTTCACTATCGCTAAGCTCGTTAAAACATAGCGATGGGCTTGCCCGAAGGGCAGGTTATAGAACAAGCATATGTTATCCTCCTCAAGTTTGACAAAAATAAAGAGGTACTGGTCAGCAATGACTGGGGAAAAATTGGAAAAGATCAAGAAAACTTTGATGGTAGCAGGTCGCTCTTGAACATGACACTTTTCCTCCGTATCACATTCGGGTTGGGTTGTTTCATTCACCGGTCACATCACCATGGTCTTGCCATACCATCCCTATTTGGGGTAATGCTACCGATCCATCACATCAGTGTCGCCATATGTTCAAGAGAAGTCATTCAGAAAGAGTCAACCGGGTCCCATCCACTGCCATACATTATCCTTCATCCATTCATGACCGCCACCCTGAATCATATATCACAGATTGTTTTCACCTCCATTAAAATCATTAGCTCCGTTCCGTGTCACTGATGTGGGATTCATTAAGGCCCTCCTTTGACAGATCACTCCTTGTCGACATCAGCTCATTATCCAAGGAGTTGATCTAGGAACAACCCCTTCAGTACTTTGAAGCTTGCATGCCTCAATGGCAAGTTTCTCACTTCCGGCAATAAGTATACATCAATGACCTTCGACCAGAAGATTTTGCGTGGTGTTCGACGCCAAGTCCTTTATTCACACCACGTGAATTGTACTGCAGTACCTTGAGGGTCATTATCATTATCGGTGATTCCTCTCGCACTTGTTAACGGTTTACATCATTGACCGGTAATCAAGCGATGTCTTTCCATGTTCGACTTCAGCGCAATTCTCACATGGATCAACTTGTACTTAGAGTGAAGATCGAATGAGTTTGAAGACCCCGAATCTAGTTTCATCCATCTGGGTTGCGATATATATTCAGGAAAGATAAAGACATTTGACATGTACATCATTGCAGCAGATGATCATCCTACTCAAAGGATGATAGTTTTCACCAAAATTATCAGTCTACCATCAGACGATCATCTGTTCTATGTACCAAAATGAATTTATAAGGCTGAGCATGGGAATGCCCGCCTCAGCTAGATCATGAAAGCAGTATGAATCATAATGTATTGTATTGTATTTTATTACAGGTCTCCTCCCAGCAGATGGATGAACTTCGGACCCTCCTGGATAAAGCATTTCACCCGATAAACGGCCTCATACTTTAGTGGGCAACTGTTATAGACATTTTTGTGCCTTGCATCACTGAGCATGAAATGTCAATAATCAAGGGATCCAAAGTCCCTAAACATGTTGTTCCTACCCCTAGAGGAACAAGGCCAGCAAACCACAGCACTTAACAAAAGTTCTCCACCTGAAAACACTCAAAAACAAGGCAATTCTGGATCATGTCAACTACTCCACTGAGCATCTGCGCTGAATGTCAACTGCTCCACTGTCTACCTGCATTGAATGTCAACTGCAAAGAAGGCTACCTGCGCTAAGCAAGTTTGGACAAGTGGCACAGTCATTCCTCAAGGTGTCAATGCCCAGGAAGCTTCCAAAATGACACTTGGATCAGGGAATTCGACTGGTGATGAGTAAGAGGTTCCAAATCTCCAAGTGGAAGAAAGAACCTCCAAGTGGACTCAAGAACTGAAGTGGGAGAGGAAACTAGTTAGCTTCATACCAGCCTCAAGCTGACTCATCCTCTCTCCAAAACTCCTATATATAGATCTCTCTCATGAGGTCTAGGGGGGCTGGAATCTGGTATTTGCAAAGAATTGCTGTTGGTTTGTGGCTAGAAATATTGGGTGTGTTATGCTTTGAAAGGAGCTGAAGAAGGAATTCCATTTTGCCAGGAAGGAGATGCTGGGTTGGAGCCCTATGGGTTGTATCTCTTCCTGAACCCTGTTACTTTCAATAAAGCTATCTTGATTCTTTCCTATATGCTGGTGTATTTTGTGTAATTGCATTAGTATATTTGATTTACTTCTAATCCTAAATCATTTATGAATATGTATATCTGCCTTTGTATTGTGTTCTTCTCTTGTTGCAAGTAGCTGTTCTCTTGTCACAGGTAGCTGTTCTCTTGTGATCTCGTGGGATTCAAGTAGCTGTTCTCTTGATCGAGCGAGGAGGCAAGTAGCTGTGGACACATGAAGAGAAGAGGATCTAGCTCGAGGGACAACTGGAAGATAACGGTAAGTCTGCCGATCTCCTCTCTTTCATATTTCATAAAGGAAGAAATCATGATAGCTGTATTCGTTTGTTGCTAAGGCGCTGTCACACCTTAGGTGGATAAGATCGTCCTAAAGAGGCATTTTTCCCCACAACACAACTGCTTAATCTGGGACCTTGGAAGCAATAAGGGTAGTGCTAGATAGATAATCAAAAGAAAAAGCCAATGGAAAAGAAAAGGCACATATGGGTCTGCAAGTCCAAGTGCACCCTCCAAGAAGAAACAAAAAATGCTAGGCAAGCAGATGGGTAGGTAGATGGGGTTGCAGAAATGTCATTCCTTTCCAACTGAATCTTGCTGGTCAAAACAAGGAAAGCATCAATGGATAGAAAGCTCCTTTTCTCTATCACTTTGTTGTAACACAATGGAGCATGTATAACTTTCTTTTTCCCTTTCTCATATTCATTACTAACATCCCTACACCAGTGGTGTTCATGAAAGAATTCAAGGTTTTATGTTGGTTCTGGTTTCCTTTAGAGCCACATTTCTTGTCTAAAAATTCTTTTCATTTTGATCTACTCCCTATACTAAGTTGATTTCATACAAAAACTTAGTGTTTCACCCCTTCCCCCACTCTTACTAACCCCTAACTTCTTATTATCTAAATCCCCTATGTTCCCCTTTTCCCTACTATTATAAACACTATGGTGTATAAACCCCAAGCATTGTATAAATATCCCTCCCCTTGGCATTATAGCCATATGTTCACTGTTAGGGATTAAAGTGACATCCGGTCACTTTGAGAACCCTAAGCCTTACCCCTCTTTTCCTTTCAGAAGTTATCCAAACCATTAACCCCTTCATTTGCTAAAAAACCTTGGAAAAAACCCCTTTTTACCCATAACCCGCTTTATTTGCAAAAATCATACAAAAACCCACTTTTTCCCGTTTACCCAAAGTCTTAGCGCTATGCGCATTTTTGTAAAAACATTGAAAAAACCATATGAATCGCCAAATTCCCAAAGGTCCCGTCGGGCGCAAATTTCAAAAGAAATATTATTTTAATCCCGCCCGCATCCGTATCGTCCGGGCAGCTCAACGATCCGTCAACCGTCGGATCAGGCCCTTTTCATCCGACAGCCCTCGTGCATATCGGACCGGCCCCGACATCCGAAAGATACCTTCCGATATCTGTCAGAGGGTGACGTCAGGCCTCTGCCACGCGCCACCCCCGCATCATATCGGAGGTACCTCTGACAATTCCACTTCCGTATGGAAGGCAGTGCGATATGAAACCGCTAACCACTTCCGGTTTCGGTTAATCCGTCCTGCCTACGTCACTGCCAGCATCACTGCTACGTCAGCGCCGCGTCGGTATGCCCCGTCTGCCATTGCTCCACCTGTCTGCCACCTCACCAGCCCCGTGGACCTCTCTTATGCCGCCACGTCACCCGATGACATCATGCTGATGTCATCCAACCTTGACCCCACCTGATGACGTCATGCTGACATCATCCAAAAAGCTGCCAATGTTCCAAAAATCCATATTTTGGCCAAAATTTCGCGTTTTTTGCACTTTTTGCCAAAAACGTTGTTGTTTTTCTGCATGGTTTTTAAGTCCAACTGCGCACCAACCTGCTGAACTCGACCTGGAGACCGCTGGCGCGCCATTTCCACCTGCATTCGTGTCCATTGTTCTCTATATACCAGGTATTTATCCTTGTGAATCCCTCCTGCACCTGGTTTCGTCTGTAAATTGCCAAGAAAGCTTAAAACACTGAGAAACTTATAATTCACTGGCAAATCCCCTGTGCTTAGCCCCCATTTACACTCTAAGGTCGAAATTCACCGGTTGAGCCTTGTTTGCCCGAGTTTTTTACCAATAAGTGCATTCTGTTCGCGCAATCGTGAAATGGTAACCCAAACTGTACCAATTTGCTGAGGAAAAGAGTTTAAGACCAGACATTTGTCTTATCCATCCTTTAAGCAGTATTTCAATTGCTGCAATTGACCATTTATCCTCTGTCCCTCAGTAATTTACCTTTCTGTTCAAAGAAAACTCTGTGGTGTTGCTCTGCACAGTAACACCAGTTTATAAACGACATAAATATTAAAAGTAACCATGGATCCACCAGTAGCTCCTGTAGCATTGAATATTGCTCCTCTAAATTCCCCTCAGAGATAATTGGAGTGGCAGCCTCTAGCAGACCTGGATTATCAGATAGCAGAAGAAATGCTAATGCCCAGCAAGTACCACATTCATTTGTTGAATGAGTTGAGGATTAAACATGAGGCTGGAACAGATGTATTAGGCATTTGGGATTCTTTCCTCCCTCTATTTAAACTCCCTTAGGTCAACCAGTTTCCTGACCTAATCCACCTATGGGCTGAATCCTACGACGCCACTCAGAGGGCTGTGATTGACCCTTCAGGCTCAGTTGTCTTCTATGTCACCCCTGAAGCCATCAAAGAGATGCTCCATTTCAAAACTGAGAAGAAATTGGTCGCTTTATCACTGGCTGATCTGATAAAGCAAGGAGCCAAATTGACAGATGCCCAGAACACCAAACTAAATCAGTTGTACATAGGGTCTAACACTGTGAAGTACCCTCCCATCTCTCATGTTTACCTCAACCAATTGGGCAGGGACCTTGTAGATATGATCAGTCCCATTCTGGGCTATAATTCTATTGAGTTTGTTGATGAGACTGTACTGGTGATGATGCTCATGTTTGCCCCTGGCAAGTCTCCAATCTGCTATGACTATGCCACCTACATATCTGACAAAATACATGAGCAATTGATGAACTTACCAAGAGAAAGGGTGTTCAGATACATGTCCTACATCTACCACTTGATTTTGTATTATCAACATGAGAAGTTCCACTTTGCTATCAAGAGAGTGGATGCACAAGGAAATCCAAGGTTAGTGGTGTATTGGTCCTCTGCCTTCCACTGCAGATCTGTTTCTCCATACACTTATTGTGAATTTATAGACCTCTTCAGCCACCCATCCATGTCTCTAATGATGAGCTCACCTCCTCCAAGACTAACTGATGAGATGCAGAGGATTCTTCAGCTGTCCAAGGCATACAACATCGGGGATTGGTATTATTACCAACACCACACAGTCATCAGAATATATGGGTGTGAGCTGACCCCATACAGATTTCCCAGATACGTGCCCATGAGATTGTTTTCCCTGGAATACTTCAGGCAATTTGGGAATGCTGATGTGCTGCACTTTTCAAGAAGAGGCAAGAAAGCACAACTCAAGGTCAGAAACCAATTAGGCCACTTCATCTACAACAAAAGGGAGGAAGGTTGGCAAGAAGCCGACAAGATGTTAGGATCCCTTGGCCTACAGACCAGTTTCCTTTGGAAACATTATGACCCCAATCACTTCATAACTCTAAGAAGGGTAAAGTATAGGTTGTCTGGTTATGACCATGTAAGGTTGCCCCACATAGAAAAGTATGCAAATCAAGCAAAATGGAGGAGGGGAACCTTAGAGGAGGCTGCTACACAAGAAGAATTAAATCAAAGAGCAGTTAGAAATATCCAAAAGATGGCTGACTTGGAGCTTTGTGCACAGGTGTTTACTCTTCCAAGCACTCAAGTGGGAGCAGCTGCATCTTCCTCCACAGCAAATCTGCAAGCGGTTAAAGCTACTGAGCAAACCTCAAGCAAATGCAAAGAAAAGGAGATGGAACCAGAACAACCACCTCATGAGGAGGCATAGCAGCAACAACAATAGGTACAACAGCAGCAAGAGGGGCAGCAAGAGAAAGAGCAGCCATTATAGCAAGAAAAGGCAGCTGAAGCCCCAATTTCCACTGAGCAGCAGGCTCAGGACACAGTGCCTCCTAGGCCAGAAACGATAGTGGAGGCCTCAGTCCTCCAAACCCCACAAAAAGAAGACATAAGCAGGAAGAGGGACAGAGAGACTCCCCTCACAACAACAACGACTCAAGGGGAGAAAAGACACAGAATGAATCCCCTTTCAGAAGAAGAAATTCCTCTGGGGCAATCTTTGGGCATGGGCCCACCAAGTCTGGAGGCCTCAGCAAGTTCCTTCCAGCAGGAACAAGAGAGGATGATGGGAGGAGAAGTCAGCTCCTCAAGCCAGCAGAGAGAAGGTGAACTGGGCATCAAACAACAGTTCATTGACATAAAGAGGAGGAATAAGCCAATAAAGACACAGCTATATAATCATTTGTTGAAAATGGCTCCCACCAACCACCAAGGACTCATGTCTGCATATGATTTTAATGAAGGCAAAATGATCATGAGTCACTTCATGCCAACTGCATTGCAGCCACAGTCTCCTTCAGACTACTTGAGGACCAATCTTGAGGTCCTTGCCAAGGACATCCACCCAATGGACAAAATCGAATTGCATAAACAAACGGGTGAGATGGTGTATGCTTCCTTGGCAGATAAGACATTGGATAATTATAGGCTAGAAAATACCCTAAATAATATAGCTTCCCAACTTGAGTTGGAGAGAGCATCCTCTCAAGCAAAGGACAACAGTATCAGGTCCTTAGAAGATATAATCATAGAGATTGGGCATAATCCCAAGGACATCAAGGGCATACAAGAAATATTGAAATTGAGGGATGCAGACATGGCAGCTTTGAGGAGAAAGATTAAAATCTCAGCAACAATTCACCCTCAAACAGATGAAGTTGCCCAGCTGAGACATGATCAAGATGCCACAGCTTTGCTGGTGTCTTTATATAAACAGCTAATCCAGACTCAAGAAAAGCTGGGAGAATCAGAGGCTACATAGGCAGCATTGCAAGCATCATTACAACAAAAGGAAGGAGGTCAAACATCTCAGCCTCCTCCTGAAATAATTAACCTTGAGGAAGCTCCTCCAACTACTACTCCCCTCGCTCAACAAACAAAACAGGCAGCACCTTCTACCTCAGCACCACCACCAACAACAGAGCAGGCCCCAAGCCTGGACATGCAAAAGCTGAGAAATGAGATTCAGGCCCTCGAAGCTCAAATGACAGAATTAAATGAGGCCAGGGAGAATTTAGCCAAGGTAAATGAAAGATATGACAAATCCAAGCAGACTGTGGCAGAAAAGGGCAGGGAAATAAAAGCCCTCAAAGACAGGATAAAGGAGCTGGAGAAGGAGCTCAAACTGGATAAAGTAGTGGCTGAGCTCAAGACAGTGTTATGGGCCAATATTGGCCAATCAATGGCAGTATATTGAGACAATTCATGAGCAGTTGGAGCTCATTGCAAAAGCACAAAAGGAAATTCAGAGATCAAGGGCCTCTCTAGGCAATATGCCTGAAGTTGCCAACATGATGATCAATGTGCTTAATAATAGAACAAGCGCTCAGTTAGCAACTATGGGAATTTCCAACAGGACTGAGACTATTTTGTTAGTGAAGAGGGTCCTGACACTAAGAAACCTGGTGCAGACATTAGAAAGAAGGACCCAGGACATGCAGACAGAGGTCAACAGATTCATGGACAAACTTGTGGCATTGCAAAACAGAGGTCTCCCTGGCTTACTGAACAGCGCAGGAAGAATACTTACACATGAGCAGTATGCCAAGAGGGTCAATACATTCACCACAAATTAGATCACTGAAAGGCCCAGCACCTCAGAGGAAAGAGGGCCAGCTACAGGACAAAGTCTCTACAACAGGGTAGAGAATTTATTCTTTATAATGAATGAAATCAAACATCTGTTTGAAGTGCCTCCCAATTTCTATAAATACACAGAGGTAGATGAGACTTTGGATGTGATTCTTAGACATCAATTGCCCACACAGGAATGGTGGACTAAGGCAATACAGATGATCTTGTAGACAAGAAGCCTTTCACTAAGTTTTTTCATCAAAAAATACAAGTTGGCATGCACAGGAAAACTTAGTAAAATCAGCATGCATGAAAAGGGAAGGGCTGAGCCAACTCAGCAGATCATATTCGGCCAACAAAGCAAGATTGACAGTTAACAGGTAACAGGGCCGAAAAGCTACAGCACAACAACCATAAAGGCACATTTCCAGCATTAAAGCAGAACGTTCAGACCAACTAAGTGGCCTCCAAGGGTCAAAGTATCTCCTGACATATATAAAGGGCATTCATTTTGTATTAATAGCAGCAGTAACTACTTTTCTGATATTTTGTAAAAGTTGGTAACGTATTTAATTATCAGATAACTCAGCGGTTCAGATATTTTGGAACCGATTGTATAAATTACCCCTCGCATAAGCTTGCAGGGGTTGTTGATTTCCTCTTGAAGAGATCCCATGTTGTAATTTATTCAGAGTTTAATAAAAGAAGTGATGGAATCTCTCAAGTTCTGAGCTGTTTGAATGCGTTCATGGTGTTTGTTAAAAGTTGCAGGATCCTTGTGCATCTCACAATACAATAAGTCTTCTGTAACTCTCTTCGTTATGTTTTTCAGTCTTTTACAATCCATACATGTTTCTAAGTTCTAGTATTTAGCAGCAAAGAAAAATAATAGCTTCAGGATTTATTCATGAAATACCCTAAGCTCAATCTATGTTGTTAATGAATGTTTTCTTCAGTTATAATCTTGATAAGTGTAATTCTTAATTGTTGCACTTTCAGAATATATCTTTCACAGTGACCCTTGTTTCAGGAATTCAAGTTTGCTCCTGTGCAATATACTTCACTTTCACACCACTATCTTAGTGGAAAATTCTTAATTGCTTTCCATTGACCAATCATACATCATCACCACATTTTTAAGTTTGTTTGTTGGAATACCTAATAGGCCCTGCAGTCTGAACACTCCCACTTAAGCATTTCAAACAATTTCACAGCTCTAGACTCCATTGCCCAATGAATTACAACTGTCTGAACACTACATCTTAGGTATTGAAAGATATCATTCAACCAATATTCAAACCAAACCCTCACTTCATAACTAGCCTAAAATCCTCACAAAACAGAGATAAATATTAAAGAGAGAGCCCTCTCTGATTACAGTTTGGCTAGAGACTATAATCCAAAGCTTGGTTAGTGGTTACCCCGGCCGTATTCCCTTGGGAGTCATAGGGAACAACCTGGGTGTTAACATAAATGGCGACTCCATTGGGGACAACTTATTTTTCAACTATTTTCTGTCTATAGACAGTGGTTCTAAAATTTGAGCAGTCCCTTGAAACAGTTCTAAAAATATCCTAAAATATCAAAAAACAGGGTCAGAAGTTGGCTCCTAAAAGGGAAACTAGACATACTAGGTCAAACCCTGACCCCAATCCACCAGCTATTTTTGAAAATCCTAATACCATCCCCAAGATCATTAGGAAGCAGCGGGAACAGGAGACTCTTGCTGACTCAAGTCCTAAGACAGCTCATCCAAACCCTGTTCCAACTCCAATCAAGGTTCTATTTCGGTCTACCCTTGGTTCCCCCAGTTCACCATCCACATCTCAAAGCCCTCCTTTCACACCTCCATCCACTGCACATATTCCCTTGACCAACACTCTATTTTCCACCTTTCCCACTACCCCTGTTATACCAGTCATTCATGCTATCCCTGTTAACCCTCTAAATCCTGCAAATATGGCTAATAGATATGCACCCCTGCAGTTACCTGCCAATGTTCCAGCTCTGCCTCAGGACTATCAATCCAAGATGTCATATTTTGACTCCACTGGCGCTTTCATAGCAATTCAGCATGCCAGAAGGATGCAAGACCACTTTGAGAACTATGAAATTGATGATGACAGCGTGAGAATGAGAGTCTTTGTTCAGAGCCTCACAGGGGATGTAAGAACTTGGTTTAGATCACTAGCTGAAAATACCATCGCAACTCCTGATGACCTTTATCAAGCCTTTACTAATAGGTGGGAGAAGAAGAAAGATCCCCTGCACATACTTGGTGAATATGACACAATCAAACGAGGTCCTCAAGAGACCGTTTTGGAGTATTGTGCAAGATTCAATAATGTATATAACGCAATACCACAGAATTTAAGACCTCCCCCTAATTTAGCCTTGTACAAATTTCCTGATGGTTTTGACCCTGATATGGCATATCAATTGAAAGAAAGGGCACCTGAAACCCTTGAAGAAGCCCAAAAGGTTGCTGTCACAGTAGAGGCTAACCTGATTGCCAAAAGAAACAGGGCAAGATTAGAAAAGAGAACCACCTTCAAAGAAGAACCCTCAGCCTTTGATCAAAAACTGGATGCAATACTCACTAGCATGAAGAGATTGGGGGACAGAGTAGAATCAGTTGAGAGAAAGTCATCATGGGATGCACCACAAAATAACCCTAACAGGAATCCAAAGTTTAGGAGAAATCAAAACCCAAACGTTGGCAAGACCGGTTCTGACCCAGACATAAGACCTCCTTTCCAGGAAAACTATACTGAGGCATCCACTTCAAATGAACAAACAGATGACACCCACATTAACCTGATGGGCCTGAATGATGAGCAGCAAGTTTTTCTAAGTCAAGAGGATCATAAAGATGATGAAATTCAGCAATTCCAAACCAGGTCAGGTGAGTCATTTGACTTTAAACAAGGATATGACACAACTGTTTATGAAGTTCATAAACAATATAAGCTAAGAAGCAGAACTATAAATGTGACACAGCCTAACAAGACAAAGGACACAACACAGCCTAAGAAAGCTATTATCACAGAACCAAGTGACAAAACTGGTCCAATTACAGATGAGGTAACAGTTGAGGAAATAGCTGTAACTTCTCCCTCAAAACAGCAACCAGTAGAGTCATCACCCTTGCAGCCCAACCCAACTAACATTCCTCAAGAGGTCAGTAACAAGGACAAGCTTCAAGATCAAGACAAGGATCAAGAAGAAAACTTACTAAACAAAGAAAAGGTTGTCACCCACAACACTAAGGTTCAATCTGAAAGACCCTTTGACTTGGAAGCTGAAATTGGCAAACTGAAGGTAGCCATCCCTCTCTCAGAACTAGCCAAGCATGACATTTATAGGCAACAAATCAAGAAGTCCCTTCAGCTAACTCGTAATAAAGATAATGTAAATGTGTTAGATGACACCCCAGAATTTATTTTCGGTCCAGAAGTTGATGGAAAAACAGCCGTTGCAGGTATCTTACCTTTTTATGTCAGTTTACATGTTCATGATAAGATACTACACAATGCAATGTTTGATTCAGGTGCCTCTCACAACTTGATGCCCAAATCAGTCATGGAAAGATTGAATCAAGATATTACAAGACCATATAAGGACCTATTCTCATTTGACTCCAGACAAGTCAAGTGTCTAGGCTTGATAAAAGACTTATGTGTGTCCCTTGTTCAGTACCCAAATAAAACAATTCTCATGGATGTTGTGGTTGCTGATATCCCACCTAAATATGGGATGCTGTTATCAAGATCATGGGGGGCTAAACTCCAAGGTTCCCTACAACTAGACATGTCATATGCAACCATCTCTGTCTTTGGGCAACCAAAAAGACTATACAGAGAAACACTTATGAAATACATGGTCAGCAGTGAAGAAAAACCTCAAATTTTTCCCATATATGATGTTCATTCTAATATAGACTCATATATTCTTTTCAATGACAATACAGGTCTTACAAATAATGATGTTGAAACCAAAAAACTTGAGAAAGACCAGGATATTAATGAACAAGCTGTTTCTCTAGAAATCAAGCTAATTCAAGCAAGTGATCAGACTGTCCTAGAAGATAAACCAGGTGAAAAACCAGAGCTTCAACTCACTATCCCAGATCACAGAGAAATTATTAAATTACCCCTAGAAAAAGAGAACATATGGTTTCTAGAATTTTATGGGTCAGTCAACAAGTTAGGGGCGAGAGCAGGTGTTTGGATACATAATAAACAAAACAGTCATGCAGAGGGCCGAGCCTATAGGTTAAACTTCAGATGCACCAACAATATGGCTGAATATGAAGCTCTCTTGTTAGGCCTTAAGCTAGTAAAATCCTTACAAGCCATAAAGGTTTCAATTATGGGAGATTCAGACTTGATCATCCAACAAGTAAAGGGTAATTTTGTTACTAATGATAAAAGACTGAGATCTTATAGGTCTGTTGCTGCTGAACTACTACAGTCCTTCACTGAATTCCAGATTACCGAAATTCCTAGAACCCATAATCTGCATGCCCATAGCTTGGCCACATTTGCAAGTACATGCAAGCTACCTTTTCAGCCCCACCATTGCTTTACAGCTGAGGTAAAACACAGACCTTCTATCCCAAACAATGTCAAGGACTGGCAAGTATTTGAAGATGATGCACAAATAAATAATTTCTTGACCTTGCAACAAGAATTTGTAGGACTAAATATTGACACTGAACGAGCAAGTCAATCACAAATACCTGAAAGAGCAAGTCAATCACAAATACTTGATAGAGCAAGTCAATCACCAATACTGAGTGAACAGAATAACCACCCAATATCACCCAAAATAGCAAAACAAATGCTAAATCCAACCATTTTCAACAAGGAGAACATACAACAAATTCAACAAATCGGTTGTGAAGAAGTGGCTGATGCGGAAGCGGAAGTGATACAATTGAAAGATAATTTTCTTCCAACAGGCCTAACTCCACTAGAATACATTTTCGACTCCAATGATGTTCCCAGCAAACCAAAAATCCAGCCCCTCAACACTGCCATAGAAGAGTGTAACATTGGGACTGCTGAACAACCCAAAATAATAAAACTGTCTGCTTCATTACCTCCTGATCAAAAGCCTAAATACATTGACCTCTTCAAGGAGTTCCAGGATGTCTTTGCATGGAGTTATGCGGATTTAAAATCCTATGCACCTCTGTAATTCAACACACTATCCCTCTCAAACCAGATCAAAAACCCTTTAAGCAAAAATTGAGGAGAATCAATCCTATGCTTCTCCCAGCAATGGAACAAGAGGTACAAAAAATGTTTAAGGCTGGCATCATAGCACCAATCAGATTTTCTGATTGTATTTCAAACCTAGTCCCTACAAGAAAGAAAACTGGTGAAATAAGGCTCTGTGTTGATCTAAGGAACTTAAATCAAGTGTCCTTGAAAGATAACTACCCCTTACCCAAGATGGATCACATCTTGCAGAGAGTAGTGGGGGCCTCAAGAATTTCTCTACTTGATGGATTCTCAGGTTTCAACCAGATCCTAGTTCACCCTGATGATCAGGACAAAACAACATTTACAACCCCTTGGGGAACCTTCAAATATGTGAAAATGCCTTTTGGATTGAAAAATGCAGGGGCTACCTTTCAAAGAGCAATGGATATTGCTTTTACCAAAGAGATCCATGATTTCCTTGTGGTCTATTTAGATGACCTTACACCATTTTCAAAATCTGACCCTGAACATCTGAAACATCTAAGGCAGATATTCATAACTTGTAGGAAATATGGAATTTCCTTAAATCCCAAGAAATCCCTGTTTGGTTTGGAAGAAGGTAAACTGTTGGGTCACATCATTTCAAAGGATGGCATTAGGATCGACCCAGACAGAATCCAGGCCATCTTACAAATGCCTCATCCAAGAAATGTAAAGGAATTACAAGCCTTTCTGGGTAAAATCAACTTCCTAAGGAGATTTATCCCAAATTTGGCCGAATTAAGCAGATTACTCAATAACATGCTAAAAAAGGATTCAAAAGTAAAATGGACAGTAGAAGAAAATCAAGCTTTTGAAGGTATCAAACTAGCCCTCACCCAAACCCCACCCTTAACCAACCCTCAATTTGATAGGGAATTTATTATATTTTCCTTTGCTTCCCAACACACAATTGTTGCTGTCTTATTACAGAAAGATGACCAAGGAAATGAAAAACCTATTGCTTTTTTTAGTAGAGCTCTTAGAGATGCACCCCTGAAATACCAGATCATGGAAAAGAAAGCATATGCTTTGGTCAAAGCTATTAAAGACTTTAGGATCTACATCCTATACTCCCATGTTATAGCCTATGTACCAAGCCCAATTGTGAAAGACATACTTACTCAAGAGAACTTAGAGGGCAGAAGAGGAAAATGGATTGCCAACATTTTAGAATTTGACATTGAAATAAAACCTACAAAACTGATAAAAGGGCAAGGTTTGGCCAAATTAATGTCTGAAACAAATTTCCAAGCCTTTGACATCAACCAGCTGGACAGTGAAACGGAGCTGGCGACTCCAAAGATCAATGTAGCCTTTGAACAATCCCCCTGGTATTCTAATATCTGTTATGAGTTACAAAACCTGTGTGCTCCCCCAGGACTGTCTAGAACTAAGTGTAGGTTCCTAAAAATGAAAGCTTCAAAATTTTGTGTAATAGATGGCAATTTGCTTTGGAAAAACCATGAGGGTATACTGTTAAGCTGCTTAATTGAGAATGAGACTAACAATGTCACCAAAGAATTCCATGCAGGTGACTGTGGTGGACACTTGTATTGGAAGTCCACTGTGGATAAAATACTAAGGGCTCGTTACTATTGGCCCACTATTTTATCTGATGTCAAGAAATTCACCACCTCATGTAATAAATGTCAAGTGTTTGAGGGAAAGAGAAAGTTACTACCACTTCCTTTGAGGTCTATTGCAACAGAGAGACCTTTTCAGCAATGGGACTTGGATTTCATTGGGGAAATTCACCGTCATCTTCAGGCCAACATAGATGGATTCTAACAGCTACAGACTACTTTACTAAGTGGACTGAAGTTGTTCCATGCAGACAAGCAAATGATTCCACTATCATTCAGTTCCTTGAGACCAATATTCTTTCTAGATTTGGTTGTCCTGATAAAATAATAACAGACAATGTTGTTGCCTTCAGATCTAAGAAGATGGTGAATTTCTGTCACAAATTTCACATTACCTTGGGCCATTCTACTGCATATTATCCCCAAGGAAATGGCCTTGCTGAATCATCAAACGAAAGCCTTGTGAACATCATAAAGAAGGTACTGGAAGAAAATAAGAAGAATTGGCATAAGAAGCTTGTGAATGGCTTATGGGCAGATAGACTAACAACCAAAAGATCAGTTGGGGTCAGCCCATATGAGCTAGTCTATAGATTAGAGGCCAAATTCCCTTCATCACTAGGGATCCCTGTTATGAAACTACTTCAAGAAACTCAAGCTGCGCCCAATGATATGCAAAGGAGGGTAAATCAAATTATATGTTTACAGCAAACTAGAGACCAAGTTTACAGCAGAGTTCAAGTTTAGCAAGAAAAGTTAAAGAAATCCTTTGACAGAAGGACCAAGGCAGAAGATTTCAACGTTGGTGACAAAGTCCTCAAATGGGATTCAAGAAGGGAAGACAAAGGAAAACATGGAAAGTTTGATTCCCTTTGGAAAGGACCATTTGTTGTTCAAACAGTACAAGGAAACAATACTTACTTCCTTAAAAGTCTTGATGAAACTGATTTGGAAGAAGGTCCTGTGAATGGCAGGATGTTGAAGCACTATTTTGACTACTACCCATAAGTGCAGCCTGAGGTTCCCTTGTACATATCCAGGTGTATATATTACTTTCTGTTAAATATGTAAAAATGCAGTTTCTCAAATTTATAAGGTATCAGCATAAGGCAAATAAGTTCAGAGATTTACCAAGATGGGAAGAGCACAAGTTTGGCATTTCAAAGCAGCATACTTTAAACTTTGGTAAAAGCAGTCAAGGGCCCAAGGCATTCTGACCTACTGTTCTTGGCCTTTCAAATGGAAAATCCATCCCCATGTGGAGCCACTGTTAGCTACCTATATCAATAGGTTTCATATTTCATGATTGGCAAAGAAAGTTCCAAATATGCTCTGCTTTGGTGACACAAAGATCCCATATTTCCAAAAAAGAGACAAGGTGTGTATATAGCTTTATGTTGACTCAATTTTGATGGATGGTCCAACAGCTTAATCTGGATCATGCCATGTTTCAATTTTCTGTTGTAGAATAGAGAAAGAAGCCTGTCCAAACTGTTTAATCTTGGCAGACCAGTAGCTTAGGTAGAGAATTAAGGTTCCCAACTGCTTAATCTGGGACCATGGAAGCAATAAGGATAGTGCTAGATAGAAAATCAAAAGAAAAAGCCAATGGAAAAGAAAAGGCACATATGGGTCTGCAAGTCCAAGTTCACCCTCCAAGAAGAAACAAAAAATGCTAGGTAAGCAGATGGGTAGGTAGATGGGGTTGCAGAAATGTCATTCCTTTCCAACTGAATCTTGCTGGTCAAAACAAGGAAAGCATCAATGGATAGAAAAGCTCCTCTTCTCTATCACTTTGTTGTAACACAATGGAGCATGTCTAACTTCCTTTTTCCCTTTCTCATATTCATTACTAACATCCCTACACCAGTGGTGTTCATGAAAGAATTCAAGGTTTTATGTTGGTTCTGGTTTCCTTTAGAGCCACATTTCTTGTCTAAAAATTCTTTTCATTTTGATCTACTCCCTATACTAAGTTGATTTCATACAAAAACTTAGTGTTTCACCCCTTCCCCCACTCTTACTAACCCCTAACTTCTTATTATCTAAATCCCCTATGTTCCCCTTTTCCCTACTATTATAAACACTATGGTGTGTAAACCCCAAGCATTGTATAAATATCCCTCCCCTTGGCATTATAGCCATATGTTCACTGTTAGGGATTAAAGTGACATCCGGTCACTTTGAGAACCCTAAGCCTTACCCCTCTTTTGCCTTCAAAAGTTATCCAAACCATTAACCCCTTCATTTGCTAAAAAACCTTGGGAAAAACCCCTTTTTACCCATAACCCGCTTTATTTGCAAAAAGCATACAAAAACCCACTTTTTCCCGTTTACCCAAAGTCTTAGCGCTATGCGCATTTTTGTAAAATCATTGAAAAAACCATATGAATCCCCAAATTCCCAAAGGTCCCGCCGGGCGCAAATTTCAAAAGAAATATTATTTTAATCCCGCCCGCATCCATATCATCCGGCCAGCTCAACGATCCGTCAACTGTCGGATCAGGCCCTTTTCATCCGACAGCCGTCGTGCATATCGGACCGGCCCCGACGTCCGAAAGATACCTTCCGATATCTGTCAGAGGGTGACGTCAGGCCTCTGTCACGCGCCACCCCCGCATCGTATCGGAGGTACCTCTAACAATTCTGCTTCCGTATGGAAGTCGGTGCGATATGAAACCGCTAACCACTTCCGGTTTCGGTTAATTCGTCCTGCCTACGTCACTGCCAGCATCACTGCTATGTCAGCACCGCGTCGGTACACCCTGTCTGCCATTGCTCCACCTGTTTGCCACCTCACCAGCTCCGTGGACCTCTCTTATGCCGCCACGTCACTCGATGACGTCATGCTGACGTCATCTGTCCTTGACCCCACCTGATGACGTCATGCTGACGTCATCAAAAAGGCGCCAATGTTCCAAAAATCCATATTTTGGCCAAAATTTTGTGTTTTTTGCACTTTTTGCCAAAAACGCTGTTGTTTTTCTGCATGGTTTTTACGTCCAACTGCGCACCAACCTACTGAACTCGACCTGGAGACCGCTGGCGCACCATTTCCACCTGCATTCGTGTCTATTGTTCTCTGTATACTAGGTATTTATCCTTGTGAATCCCTCCTGCACCTGGTTTCGTCTGTAAATTGCCAAGAAAGCTTAAAACACTGAGAAACTTATAATTCACCGGCAAATCCCCTGTGCCTAGCCCCCATTTACACTCTAAGGTCGAAATTCACCGGTTGAGCCTTGTTTGCCCGAGTTTTTTGCCAATAACTGCATTTTGTTCGCGCAATCGCGAAATGGTAACCCAAACTGTACCAATTTGCTGAGAAAAAGAGTTTAAGACCAGACATTTGTCTTATCCATCCTTTAAGCAGTATTTCAATTGCTGCAATTGACCATTTATCCTCTGTCCCTCAGTAATTTACCTTTTTGTTCAAAGAAAACTCTGTGGTGTTGCTCTGCACAGTAACACCAGTTTATAAACGACATAAATCTTAAAAGTAACCATGGATCCACCAGTAGCTCCTGTAGCATTGAATATTGCTCCTCTAAATGCCCCTCAGAGACAATTGGAGTGGCAGCCTCTAGTAGACCTGGATTATCAGATAATAGAGTAAATGCTAATGCACAACAAGTACCACATTCATTTGTTGAATGAGTTGAGGATTGAACATGAGGCTGGAACAGATGTATTAGGCATTTGGGATTCTTTCCTCCCTCTATTTAAACTCCCTCAGGTCAACCAGTTTCCTGAATCCTACGATGCCACTCAGAGGGCTGTGATTGACCCTTCAGGCTCAGTTGTCTTCTATGTCACCCCTGAAGCCATCAGAGAGATGCTCCATTTCAAAACTGAGAAGAAATTCGTCCCTTTATCACTCGCTGATCTGATAAAGAAAGGAGCCAAATTGACAGATGCCCAGATCACCAAACTAAATCAGTTGTACATAGGGTCTGACATTGTGAAGTACCCTCCCATCTCTCATGTTTACCTCAACAAATTGGGCAGGCACCTTTTAGATATGATCAGTCCCATTCTGGGCTATAATTCTATTGAGTTTGTTGATGAGACTATACTGGTGATGATGCTCATGTTTGCCCCTGGCAAGTCTCCAATCTGTTATGACTATGCCACCTAAATATCTGACAAAATACATGAGCAATTGATGAACTTACCAAGAGAAAGGGTGTTCAGATACACCTCCTACATCTACCACTTGATTTTGTATTATCAACATGAGAAGTTCCACTTTGCTATCAAGAGAGTGGATGCACAAGGAAATCCAAGGTCAGTGGTGTATTGGTCCTCTGCCTTCCACTGCAGATCTGTTTCTCCATACACTTATTGTGAATTTATAGACCTCTTCATCCACCCAGCCATGTCTCTAATGATGAGCTCACCTCCTCCAAGACTAACTGATGAGATGTAGAGGATTCTTCAGCTGTCCAAGGCATACAACATCAGGGATTGGTATTATTACCAACACCACACAGTCATCAGAATATATGGGTGTGAGCTACCCCCATACAGATTGCCCAGATATGTGCCCATGAGATTGTTTGCCCTGGAATACTTCAGGCAATTTGGGAATGCTGATGTGCTGCACTTTTCAAGCAGAGGCAAGAAAGCACAACTCAAGGTCAGAAACCAATTAGGCCACTTCATCTACAACAAAAGGGAGGAAGGTTGGCAAGAAGGCGATAGCATGTTAGGATCCCTTGGCCTACAGACCAGTTTCCTTTGGAAACCTTCTGACCCCAATCACTTCATAACTCTAAGAAGGGTCAAGTATAGGCTGTCTGGTTATGACGATGTAAGGTTGCCCCACATAGAAAAATATGCAAATCAAGAAAAATGGAGGAGGGGAACCTTAGAGGAGGCTGCTACACAAGAAGAATTAAATCAAAGAGCAGTTAGAAATATCCAAAAGATGGCTGACTTGGAGCTTTGTGCACAGGTGTTTACTCTTCCAAGCACTCAAGTGGGAGCAGCTGCATCTTCCTCCACAGCAAATCAGCAAGCGATTAAAGCTCCTGAGAAAACCTCAAGCAAAGGCAAAGAAAAGGAGATGGAACCAGAACAACCACCTCATGAGGAGGCACAACAGCAACAACAATAGGTACAACAGCAACAAGAGGGGCGGCAAGAGAAAGAGCAGCCATTACAACAAGAAAAGGCAGATGAAGCCCCAATTTCCACTGAGCAGCAGGCTCAGGACACAGTGCCTCCTTTGCCAGAAACGACAGTGGAGGCCTCAGTCCTCCAAACCCCACAAAAAGAAGACATAAGCAGGAAGAGGGACAGAGAGACTCCCCTCACAACAACAACGACTCAAGGGGAGAAAAGACACAGAATGAATCCCCTTTCAGAAGAGGAAATGCCTCTGGGGCAATCTTTGGGCATGGGCCCACCAAGTCTGGAGGCCTCAGCAAGTTCCTTCCAGCAGGAACAAGAGACGATGATGGGAGGAGAAGTCAGCTCCTCACGCCAGCAGAGAGAAGGTGAACTGAGCATCAAACAGCAGTTCATTGACATAAACAGGAGGAATGAGCCAATAAAGATACAGCTATATAATCATTTGTTGAAAATGGCTCCCACCAACCAGCAAAGACTCATGTCTGCATATGATGTTAATGAAGGCAAAATGATCATGAGTCACTTCATGCCAACTGCATTGCAGCCACAGTCGCCTTCAGACTACTTGAGGACCAATCTTGAGGTCCTTGCCAAGGACATCCACCCAATGGACAAAATCGAATTGCATAAAAAAACGGGTGAGATGGTGTATGCCTCCTTGGTAGATAAGACATTGGATAATTATAGGCTAGAAAATAGCCTAAATAATACAGCTGCCCAACTTGAGTTGGAGAGAGCATCCTCTCAAGCAAAGGACAACAGGATCACGTCCTTAGAAGATATAATCATAGAGATTGGGCATAATCCCAAGGACATCAAGGGCATACAAGAAATATTGAAATTGAGGGATGCAGACATGGCAGCTTTGAGGAGAAAGATTAAAATCCTAGCAAAAATTCACCCTCAAACAGATGAAGTTACCCAGCTGAGACATGATCAACATGCCACAGCTTTGCTAGTGTCTTTATATAAACAGCTAATCCAGACTCAAGAAAAGCTGGGAGAATCAGAGGCTGCACAGGCAGCATTGCAAGCATCATTACAGCAAAAGGAAGGAGGTCAAACATCTCAGCCTCCTCCTGAAATAATTAACCTTGAGGAAGCTCCTCCAACTACTGCTCCCCTCGCTCAACAAACAGAACAGGCAGCACCTTCTACCTCAGCACCACCACCAACAACAGAGCAGGCCCCAAGCCTGGACATGCAAAAGATGAGAAATGAGATTCAGGCCCTGGAAGCTCAAATGACAGAATTAAATGAGGCCAGGGAGAATTTAGCCAAGGTAAAGGAAAGATATGACAAATCCAAGCAGACTGTGGCAGAAAAGGGCAGGGAAATAAAAGCCCTCAAAGACAGGATAAAGGAGCTGGAGAAGGAGCTCAAACTGGATAAAGTAGTTGCTGAGCTCAAGACAATGCTATGGGCCAATATTGTCCAATCCATCACTGATCAATGGCAGTATATTGAGACAATTCATGAGCAGTTGGAGCTCATTGCAAAAGCATAGAAGGAAATTCAGAGATCAAGGGCCTCTCTAGGCAATATGCCTGAAGTTGCCAACAGGATGAGCAATGTGCTTAATAATAGAAAAAGCGCTCAGTTAGCAACTATGGGAATTTCCAACAGGACTGAGACTATTTTGTTAGTGAAGAGGGTCCTGACACTAAGAAACCTGGTGTACACATTAGAAACAAGGACCCACGACATGCAGACAGAGGTCAACAGATTCATGGACAAATTTGTGGCATTGCAAAATAGAGGTCTCCCTGGCTTACTGAACAGCGCAGGAAGACTACTTACACATGAGCAGTATGCCAAGAGGGTCAAAACATTCGCCACAAACCAGATCACTGAAAGGCCCAGCACCTCAGAGGAAATAGGGCCAGCTACAGGGCAAAGTCTCTACAATAGGGTAGAGAATTTATTCTTTATAATGAATGAAATCAAACATCTGTTTGAAGTGCCTCCCAATTTCTATAAATACACAGAGGTAGATGAGACTTTGGATGCAATTCTTAGACATCAATTGCCCACACAGGAATGGTGGACTAAGGCAATACAGATGATCTTGTAGACAAGAAGCCTTTCACTAAGTTTTTTCATCAAAAAATACAAGTTCGCATGCACAGGAAAACTTAGTAAAATCAGCATGCATGAAAAGGGAAGGGCTGAGCCAACTCAGCAGATCATATTTGGCCAACAAAGCAAGATTGACAGCTAACAGGTAACAGGGCCGAAAAGCTACAACACAACAGCCATAAAGGCACATTTCCAGCATTAAAGCAGAACATTCAGACTGACTAAGTGGCCTCCAAGGGTCAAAGTATCTCCTGACAGATATAAAGGGCATTCATTTTGTATTAATAGCAGCAGTAACTGCTTTTCTGATATTTTGTAAAAGTTGGTAACGTATTTAATTATCAGATAACTCAGCGGTTCAGATATTTTGGAACCGATTGTATAAATTCCCCCTCGCATAAGCTTGCATGGGTTGTTGATTTCCTCTTGAAGAGATCCTATGATGTAATTTATTCAGAGTTTAATAAAAGAAGTGATGGAATCTCCCAATTTCTGAGCTTTTTGAATGCGTTCATGGTGTTTGTTAAAAGTTTCAGGATCACTGTGCATCTCACAATACAATAAGTCTTCTGTAACTCTCTTCGTTATGTTTTTCAGTCTTTTACAATCCATACATGTTTCTAAGTTCTAGTATTTAGCAGCAAAGAAAAAGAATAGCTTCAGGATTTATTCATGAAATACCCTGAGCTCAATCTATGTTGTTAATGAATGTTTTCTTCAGTTATAATCTTGATAAGTGTAATTCTTAATTGCTGCACTTTCAGAATATATCTTTCACAGTGACCCTTGTTTCAGGAATTCAAGTTTGCTCCTGTGCAATATACTTCACTTTCACACCACTAGCTTAGTGGAAAATTCTTAATTGCTTTCCATTGACCAATCATACATCATCACCACAGTTTTAAGTTTGTTTGTTGGAATACCCAATAGGCCCTGCAGTCTGAACACTCCCACTTAAGCATTTCAAACAATTTCACAGCTCTAGACTCCATTGCCCAATGAATTACAACTGTCTGAACACTACATCTTAGATATTGAAAGATATCATTCAACCAATATTCAAACCAAACCCTCACTTCATAACTAGCCTAAAATCCTCACAAAACAGAGATAAATCTTAAAGAGAGAGCCCTCTCTGATTACAGTTTGGCTAGAGACTGTAATCCAAAGCTTGGTTAGTGGTTACCCCGGCCGTATTCCCTTGGGAGTCATAGGGAACAACCTGGGTGTTAACAGCTTCTACACCTTTCTTTAAACAATCCATCTTAGCTTCTACATGTTTCTTTAAACCATCCATCTTAGATTCTGTTCCTTTTTGTGCAAGTGACAATTGTTGCACTTGGTCTCGTAATTTTGATATATCATGTTGCATTTCTTCCTCTTCTTCATGGGTCATGCTAGAGCTTTCAGGTTTCCTACTAGATGTTTTCATTTTGTTTCCTTAGGGCATCAATTACCAATAATAATGCTTTACTATGCCCTTTGAATTCCTTCAAAATAATTTTTCAAACCAATCTTATGCAAAAAATTTAAAGAAACTACACACCTTTTTTCACTTTGTAGGAGCCTGATATTGAATCTGATGTATCTCTATAATTTTAGATAATCCAGCTTTGAAATTGCGATCTGTGGTAGCCCTCTGTGTCCTCTTTCCAATGCCACCAGTATGATCCAAATTGGATTCTCCAAGGAAGAGTTATGCGAAATCTCCCACAATAACCGGATTATAGACTAGTTCAGTAAAGCAAACTTGTATGACGTGCCACGAGTCACTGTTTCGACCTTTAGCTCTGAAAAATATATATACGAAACTACAGTCCGTCCTCTTTTTTCACCTTCTTAAAAAATTTCAATCCAATTCTTAGAGAAAATGTTACGACGATTTTTCCTAGGTCACCTGTTTGGAATGTAATTCAAGAGTCTGCAAAAAGCCCAACTTCCTCAGATCATATCTCCGCAAATATAGCGCAAACAGCTCTGAAATTTGGACCTGAGATTTAGTGTGATGTCTTCTCAAATTGGTTTTTTTCTCAACTTCTGAAACATCACAGAAAAAACGTTATAGAAAAAGTCCTATGATGACCTGTTTGGAGCAGCGAAACCCTAGAATCCAAAGCTCTGATACCAAATGTTATGTAACCAGCTCAAGAAAAAGATAGAAAAGATAGATCAACGCCTTAGAATTCAGCCTCTTCGAGGGGGCAGCCTCCTTTTCATTACATAAATGAACAATTCTTGGATGATTCAAATGACAAAACCTCCTTTCTATATATAGGAGTCTAAGGAGTCATAATATAACCCAGCCGACCTAACAATAATAATATAAAGCCACAAAAATAAAAAGAGAGGGATTCTATGGGGCACAATAATAACAATATGGGGACAATAGGGGCACACCAATATTAATAATGGGTACAACTACAATAGTAATGGGGTAATCACTAGTATTCTAGGGACCCAACACATAACCTGTAACTACTACCACTGCAATCACTATTTCAACCTGAAATCACTGTCATTGGAATAACTGTCACACGTGATAATATGAATAAATATTATTGGCTCTTATACTATTGCGCATAGTCTGCTCCAACTAGTGCATTAACCTAGTCACCTAAAGTACTTGGAACATGTTTTTAAAAGGAGTCCAAAACATGTGTGTCCTACTCATTAACCCTCAAAAGCATGTAATGGAGACTATGGTTATCAAAAATATGTCAATAATACATTTCATGCCTTCATATGTGTTGTAGATCCTGGAGACAACCCCAGGGTTGAGGAGAGGTCAGCGCCTAGGAAATCTTGGTATCTCTTGAATATAATTCAATGCTACTAAAGAGATAAATATAAAATTACTTTAAAATGGTTCAATCTCCATTCTCAGAGATAGATACAGTATGCATATAAACAATACCTCATTCCAAAAAATAAATGTCTTGGGTTTGGTGGGTAACGTATATAGAACACAACTTAATTGTTTTTGTTTCAATAGAGATGAAAGGAGAAATATAAGAGAGGAACCTAGTGTAGAGGTTTAGATAAAAATATAATCATATTCAACAAATCCTAGTAGAATCATGAAAAGATAAAGGAATGGAATGCATTTTAAGGCTTTCAACTCAATATCTCACAGGTACTGCCTGTTATTTCATAACATAGGTAAATATGAAATTTCATAGGTACCATCTACTATTACATAACATAGAAAAATCTAAAATATTACAAGTACCTTCTACTATCACATAAAATTAGTAAATATGTCACTTAAGAATGAATCCAACAATTATAATTACATAATTTCTGAAGAGGAAAATACACATATGAAATGACATATAGAGAAAGAACACATAATGCATATCCCAAATGGTTGGAATCACCAAAACTTCTTCATTAATATTCTAAAATGAAAATAGATCATAGGCCCAAACTGAGGAAATTTAAAGAAACAATAACAACTTAAAGAACGAGAAATTAGAAAAAAATTGGAACCTCCTTTGAAAATAGAGTTCATAACTCTTGAACACATACTTCAAAACCTCTGAGAGTAGAATTTGGGAACCTTTACTACTGAGTTCCTGTTCCATTTTATAGAGAGAGATAGATCAAACAAAAGTTAAAAAATATCTTCAAAGTGCTACAACTGTCTGAACTACGAGTTTCCTGAGCATGCAAATGTTCTAGTTGTCATAATGATTACATAACAGATATGATTATTTTCTTTAAAATGAAAAAATTAACAAAATTATAAAACATGAGAAACGGGAGTTGTCATGATTAACACAAAAAAATATCTTCAGGTCGATTCCTCTCATTTCCTTAGGTAGACTCAGACTCCAATGTCTAGATTAGTGGTGGGCTACTCATCTAGCAATGCTTCTATTATGATAGTCCTCCACAATTAATGGCCAATTCTCCTGTCACTTTCTTTCTCTAATTGTTTAATTTCCTTTTTTGGAGTTGGACATGATCAGGTGTGGTGGCATTGAAGGTCTCCCTGACCTAGTTGTCGATCCATCCACACCTTTATTACCTTTATGGTACATTATCAAACCCCAATGCATCTCTTAACATTTCCATAATGCAATTTTGGAGTTGAAATGCAATGTAACGTTATTTAAAAAGACGTTACGAAGACACCAAGTTCTGATGCCTTCATCCCTTATGTTCTTACCTCTTTATTTCTTATTCACCATGGAGCCACTGCCTATGATCGTCAATATAGTACTTAAGTGCTACAAAATTAGAGCCTTTATGTGTCATAACTCTCTTTAGAAAGGTCTTATGAATTCACATTTTCGATGACTTCACTGTCTCTTTTCTTAGCCCCTTTATCGTTTATCGACCATATGACCGTTTCCAGTGACCATCGATATAGTGCTTAGGGGTTGTGGTATTGGAGCCATCATCCATCATAACTCAAAAAGTTCTCATGCCCCTATCTTATTTTTTCTTATCCCTCCTATCGTGATTCCACCATAGAATCAAGTGCCACGACCAACAACTTGGGACTTGGGTGCTAAATCCTTTGGGCTCCTATCAGGGGCCTATCTCCCTTTATATTTTCTCTTCCTCCCTTGGTTTCTTGAATTCCCCCACAACCATCAACCATTAACGCATCGAAGCTCTTTTCATAGAAAATTCTTGGAATTGAAATTAAAATAAGGTTACGATGTATCCCTCTCCCGATGATATTTATAGCACTTAGGTGCTCAGCCCTCTTTGTGCCCTTGTTCTTTCGAATCTCTCTAAAAAAGTTCCATATCACTGTTGGAGGCTCGAGGCATCCTAAATTATTCAAAACACAAAGAGAACCTTCGAAAAAATATTGATGTGGCACATTTACAGTACTATGTTTTGATGTTTTTAATATACCCTTAATTCTTTTGGGTCCCCATGACCATGTGTCGATCATATATCGAAAGCCCCTTCATTGGATTATAATTTTTTTAAAATTGACATTTAAACATGAGTTCCGATAACTCCCACCTCTGAAAAACCAACCTTCGAGGAGACATCGTACTGACATCAACATCCACATGGCTCCCCTTGGGTGGTGACACCTGTCACCGATATTTTCCACACAAGGCCACCCCAAACTGCCGAAAGTGATGGCCACGTGTGTGAGTTCAAATTATTGGGGTAAACTAGAGCATGTTTTCATTTTTATTCTAAGATCGTCTCTCTTTTATAGTTTTACCAAAAAAATCTTGTGATGCTAACCCATGTTTTGATGTGACTTTTTGCAGAAAAAGACACTCACTTTTACCTCTTATAACCAAAAAAAACTTTGTAATATGGACCCACATTTTGATGTATCTTTTTGTAGGAAGAGATTCATTTTGCAAGGAATAAGAAATGAAATAAAAGGTTTACAAAGGAAAATAAAGGGTTTATGTAGGAAATGAAGGGTTTATAAAGGAGTGAAAGGTTTATGAAGGATTATACTCTTATGCACCAAGGTTTCAATTAGTCTTATATTTTCAATAATTTATTTCAAAATAAAAAAGCATTAAAAAAACAAATTACTTACAGTCTTTCCATTACCTTCCTTGATTGATGCTTCAAAATAAATGAATTTCTAATATCTCTCTGAGTAGATTTGAGATGAAATGATATTTTCATAGCTTTTCTTGATTGGTTGTTCTTTGTATATAGGTCCCTTGAGGTAGGCTTGAATCATATTCAGATACCTATGTAATGCAGATTCTTCTCATTTTAAGGTCCCTCTATAATTGTTGATGGACGTGATCATTTTGAACTGAACATATCTTGTTATGAGTTGATTCCTCTTAAATTGAAAAATATGTTGACTTGCTAGAATTATTTGAATTTAACAAGCGAAAACGAATACACTTATTTTCCTCTTTCTTCCCCTTATTCTATTTTGAGACTTGTCCTCAAGTCTCCAATTTGGAGAAGTTATTTTGTAAAAATTCATTGAAGAAAATGACTTGAAAAACACACACATATTTTTATAGAATTCATATTATCCAAATAAATTGGTTTTCCAATATGAATTCAGGTTTGTATTGTGCTGGGAATCAGGATTTTCACATCCAAACCCCTTTATTATATTTTTCTTTTTTTCTTTTCTTTTTCTTTTCTAGATGGAGGTGGGGTATAATGGAGTAGGTAAGTATGGGAAGCTTATGAAAATAAGATAGTTTTAAGCCATGATCTAGTAGTAGATGGATATATAGATAGATAATAGGTCTAGTATAGAAATTGACTTCTTCTTCGCATGATTAGCTTCATATCTTTGTTGTCGCTTGATTCATCTTGTAGGGTTGTTGGTTTTTTTGGTCATCGACTAAAGGAAATAATCAAGAGTTTGAGGTTCATTGGATGCACTCAACATCAGGTGAATTTACACATTGTTTTGACTTGAATATTTTCATTTCATATTATGATATACGAATTTTTAAAGATTGAGTTTGAAAATCCTTCATCCATAGGGCTCACCCTTGAAATCTTCCTCGGACCTGCAAAAGCATAGAACTTTCCTATAATACAATATTAGATGATGGAGGAAGAGGGGTGTATAATATCTTTTCTTACAATAAATATGTAAAAAAATTACAAACAATGCTTGGAAAACAAGTCCAAGGATGATATACAAAGAAAATGCATTTGTTTACATCTTGAGGAATGGTGGCCAACCTAAACCTCCTAGTTGTTTTTTGTTCACAACATATTCATTTTTCAGTCCAATTAGAGTGATTAAAAATCAAAGTTAAATTTAATTCATATGGCGACTTCCAGTATAAACAAGTTTTCAAAATGGTTTAAAATCATATGCTAAAAATGATGAGAAGTACCATGTTTGATAGAGCTTCTTGTGAAATTTTTACTAGACCAATGGTAACTATTTGGAGTGTAACATTTTCATTAAATATCATATCAATGTCATTCCACTTGGAGATTAAATTAGCTTAATTTTTTTATATCCAATAGAAATATATTTTTAAAATTATTAGGTTTGATATCACAAAATTTCTGATGAACAGACCTAGGAGGCAGAGTTTGACTACGTTGATTTGAAGACATGCAAATGTGGCATAACATTTTCACTTGACCTTCACATGGGATGATTAAAATTGTTTCTTGAACTGGACTTGAATATATATATATATATAGCTTTTGAAAATAATATGATTTAATATGTTAAATATGACAATGAATAGTCAAGACCTAAAATTGTCACCATAAAGATTTTTTGACACGTAATTAGTATTGTGGGCATAAAGTTTTGATATGATACCGGATTGAGGTGATTGAAATTGATTTGGAAAATAGATTCCAAGGTGTATCTTACCTTTACAGATCATGTAATTTCTTTTTATTAGACCCTGTTGTAGCATTTTTTGGTTTTGGTAAGATAGAATATTTGAAAAAAAATTAAGTTAGGACATGGACATAACAATAGTGAATAAAATGTTTTTAAAGAAAATATCTTGATGATAATGTCAATATCAAAGAAAATGTTAGGTTATATGTCCTAAAAAATCAAGACGTTAAGAAAATGTAAGGTTAGAAAGAAAAGAAAAAAAAAAAACTCTCAAAGTGAGCAAGTCTAAATGCCGCTACTTTGTTTCTGCAAAATAATGGTTGTGTGCAGCTTGTCTTAAATGCCACAACCCATGACATTCAAATAGTTTAAAATTGACTGCTTCATGCTTCAAATTTGATGTTATAGTTAGAGAACAAAGATCTGGCCAGACCATTTATTCTTGGCAGATCAGTAGTTAGGTAGAGAATAATAAGGTGATCATCAGTTTAATCTGAGCCCTTAGAGTTTTTAAGGGTAGATTTAGATAGTTTTCTTTTGTAAAATATAAAGAAAGGAAAAGGGTTTGCTAGCTTAAATGAACCCATTAAGTGAAGAAAAAAATGATAGGATAGGCAAGGGGTAAGTAGAACAAGGTTGCAGAAGTTTGATGATTCATTGGACAAAAGGTACATTATCATCTTTTACCATATGTTTCTATGTCCATGAGGCAATTACACAAAGAAAATGAAGGTCTACAAGATCAATTAATTAACTTCCCATTCATCCCCGGTCATCCCTATATTCTCTAATTTCCCCTTCCTACCTTCATACATTCATATTCATTCATTTTCCACAAAAAACCCCTTATCCTAAGGTTAAAATCCTTTTTGCCTAGGAAAAGTGAAAATCCCAAGTAAAATCCCTTTTTACCATGTAAAATCCCTTTTCACCCGAAAAGCCCACAAAAAGGTGTTTAGCTTAAGTATTGATATATATATATATATGGAAAGCAAATAAACCATGAAAAAGCATAATATTTAGTGAATTTCCCTTTTCCGCCTATATTTCCCCCTTATCGCATATATTTTCCCTTTTTCCGCTCATATTTTCATATTAAAACTAATTATAGTATTAAACCCGTAAAAATTCATTTCCTGTATATATTAACTCCTTTTATTCAAATATCCTAAAACCCTTAGTTTTATTATAAAACTATGTATTTTTATTAACATATCGCAATATTGGCAGATCGTACACTTTCAACATGCATCCACTCTCCTCCGATTGCAATATGCGATCAACGATGGACCCGGACCTGACACTATATATATTATAGTTCATGCCATATCGCATCTGCCTCCATCACAAGTCCCGACTAATAGCAATACCCTCTACTATTGCGATGGGAAACTGGACCCAACGCAATATTATTCATGTTCTATTTCCATATCGTGTCCGACCCTCATCGCATTCCTTTGTGATGGGCCTTCCTGCGCTAAACTACAATTGCGATATGCGATTAGCCCAGACCCGATATCATTATCCCCACAAGTTCATAAAATTTCAAGTCCGCCATATCTTTTTTTGCAAAGGATTTCTTTGTTAAATTATTTTTATGATTTTAACATAAAACACCGCTAATCTGGTTTTTTAACCATAATAAAGCCCATACCGCTACGATTAACCACTGGGCCCCTCCATTGCTCTTTCCTCTACCCATCGTACTGCTCTTTCGCTCCACTAGCATCCAATCTAAGGCATTCAAATCCAGCGGCCCTCAGTGATTTTGGGTTGGCTCTCTGTACGGGCATTACCCACCCCAAAAGTGGTATTCCGCTATCCTCCTTTGCTACATGTCAGGCTTTAAACCATATCGGGTGAAGCCTTCCAAAAATTTCCCATGCTTCATAAGAGGTGCAATGAAAACCAAAACCGCCTCCTGCAAAATGACAACATAGCCACTGTTCATTTTTGTGCCATAATTCAAAGAAAATTGTTTTTCATGTCTAAACGCTAAAATGACCATTTTTCTCCATTTTGCCTCTTTTACACAGCAAAGCCTCCATAAGCCTCTGTGACCCATAAAACCATCATTTTACCTTCCGATACGCTCTGGAATCCTTCCAATTGCCTTTCAATCTCAATAAAACCATTGACCATCTTCTCTTTCACCCTTGTTTTTCTTAACAGTCTCTGTGTTTTGCAGGTAAAGCTTTTGATGTAAGCTTACAGAGAAAAAATCCTATGTATAGTTGGAAGACAAATATGAAGATAATATCAATTTACTTTACCTTGTAACGTAAAATATAAAGTGATTTACTATTGAAAAAAACAGTAAAAACCTCAAATGCACTATAAGGGAAAAAGGAAACAGTAAAGGTTACTCTGCAGGGTTAAATGAAATTCACAGAGTTTAAAGAGTATCAGATGAAAGATCAAATGAAGGAATCAACCAGCGCAAAGGATTCAAAAAATGTAGAAGCTTAAAGGGAAAAATATCAAACAATAGATCTAGCACAACCTAAACAAAAGGGACAACAAGAAGCAGTTCAATAGCTGCCCCTATCTTCTTGCATGAAGATCTTTCCTTTCCTAGAATAAATCCCAATAAATTTTCAGATATTTTTTAGTTTCATTATTATGTAAATAACTCTCTTATCGAGTTGTTATGGGTTCGAATTTCAAGATTCATTGTTCATTTCTTGTTAAGTCTTGACTGTTAATTCTACTTTGAACCTCGAAGGCACCTTTGAAGGAAGCTTTTCTAGACACTTGATGTACTCAATCTTTCTGGAACCTTAATAAAAAGCAAAGGATTTTGAATCTATTTTTACACAGTTTGTGTTATCTTGTAAGTTTTTCTAGTTATCAATCATTGTGTTTTCCTTCATATGCTTATGACTTATAGAGATATCTAGGTAGGAAGAATTGTGTCTCAATTTATTCCTATAAGCTCCTAAATTGATCATCTATTAAGGGAATGGATTAATGAACTGTATGTTTAGCTATTCCCATCTAATCAGTAAATCATCAAAATCTTTTGTAAGCTTAAGTATACTACCTTGAAGCTTTGGAATGTATTTTAGAAAGTTTTCCTACTTATGATTGTTCTTTATAGTCTGGAAATTGTGATAATCATATTTTTTGTTGTCTTCTTCTCACCACTATTTTGATCTATATCACTGTGTAAAGTCTTATAGGAACCATTTGCTGATATATTAATATAACCCAAATGATTAATTACTTCAATTCTACATCTGTCTTCATTCATTGGTCTTCCAAAACTGAAACCAAAAACCCCAAAACAATTATTTTAGATGCTTTGGCATTGGGAGCTGACCTACTACTATCTCAGAGGTACAACATCAGATTGGCGCCAATTGTCAAGGATTTGAATTTCATTTAAGCTTCCCTTGGGACAACGATATTCATTCATTCTTTTCCTTTAAAGGTGATTAATGGTTTAGAAAGGTTAAAATCATTCACCCAGGCAACTACACACTCCCAAGTTGGCACCTTTTAAATATACCAGATCTCGTTTAGAAGCTGCCATAGTTAGAACTATGTCAGATCCTGAAAGGCTTTTGAGAAAAGCTAGTTTTAAAAGGAGACACCATCCATCCTCTACTTCCTCTTCAGTCCTACAGTCTGAAGAATTAGCATCATTTGACCCCTATAGTAATATCCCATCTGATCCTCATTACTCCCATTTATCACCTAGGATTGCTGAACTTCTAAATAGAGGAGTTGAATTCAAGTCAGCATACCTTATTCATTCATTATAATCTCATTCAATACCCACACTACCACCAAGATCACCTAAAACTGAATTTGAGTTGGGTGTTGATCTACGAGAATATAAACCCACAGATTTCATATCCCCTACCACCTATCCATTTCCTTCCATTTTTAACCGACCTAAAGCTTCTTCTTCTAAACAATCTAAGGAGAATATATCTATATATACCAATCCTCTTTTTGAAACAAAAGAAGGTATTCCTTTACAGGTCCCAAAGCTAGTTCTTAATAGTCGTTTGAAGTCTTTCAGGGGATCTCCTCCTCGTTCACCTCCAACTAGTTCACTAAACCGTAAAACACCGTCTTCTTCCTCTACTTCTTCTTCATCCTCTACATCAACACAAACACCTCATACACCTCAAGCATCTCATATACCTCAAGAACCTCATACACCACCTATTTTCATGGCTTTCTAACCTATTGTACAGGCTAGATATGTTGCCTTATTCTTACCCAATAACCTTGATGCATTCCCAACTGGATAGTTAAAATATATTCCCTAGTATAAAGGAGAAACTGGTCCCTCAGCTGAAGACCATCTTCAAGCTTTCGTTGACTTTGTAGAGAACATGAATATTGAACAAGAAAACATTTATATGAGATTGTTTATACAGTCATTTGAAGGAAATGTGAGGATTTGGTTTAGGCAGTTACCAGTAGCTTCCATTAGAAGTTGGGAAGAGCTTACAACCATATTTAAAAATCAATAGGGTGTGAAAAAGGAACCTCTTTACCTCCTCATAGAATTTGAAGAACTTAAAAGGAACTTAGGTGAACTAGTATCAAATTTTATCAAAAGATTCAATAAACTCTATCACAAAATGCTTGTTGATTCTAAGCCCCCTGTAGCAGCAACTAAGTCTAGATTTTCTAAAGATTTTGGTGATGACTTTGTTGTTCTGCTATGAGAGAGAACTTCAAGAACTCTTGAAGATATGAAAAACAAATTCTATAGAAGTAGAAGAAAATAGGGCAGCCTCAACTTCTTTAAAACTTAAGGAAGAAAAGGCCCAAAGAAAAATCAAATCTGTTCAAGAAGCCTCTAGTTCCTCTAAGACTAAATTAGAAGATTAAAAAATAGATGAAATAACATCTCTTCTTAGAAACCTATGAAATAGGATTTCAAATATTGATACACAACCTAGGACAATACAACAAACAGTTACTAGACCTCAATACCAAAATCAAGGTCAGTATAAAAGAAATCCACCACTACAAATTCTTCAGAAACCTAGCAATGATCAACAGGTTCCTACTCCTCTATTGATATATGACCAAACACCTGATGATAATACTATGACAATTACTTAAGATATTAATAATATGGATTCTTCTTCCAACCAAACAGCCATCGTTCCTATCTCATAACAAAATCAGGTTCAAGAAGATCAAGGATCTTCACAGCTATCTAAATATCATGCTTTCTTTGAAATTTTAATTGCAGGATTAAACAAGAGGTATGATCTTATGCTTAGGCCTCGTCCTGGGAGACATCCAAAGAAAAATCCACTAATTGAACCATGTACCAAAACCGTTGAAGCTCAAACAACTCTTATTCAACCCTTAGATCAGTCAATTGATACTACCCAAACTAGTAAGAACATTTTGACTACATTTAATGTTGAAAAAGAATTAGAGAGGGTTAAGATCCCAATTCCACTGTCAGAAGTTTCTTAAAACCCTGGTTACAAAAGCCAAGTCACAAAATGGATACAAAATACCTCGTTTGATGCTAAAGGTGATGTCATAAGTCTGCAAGATGAAAAACCAGCAGTAGTTTTTGGCCCTAGTTCAGACATGATAGATGATATAGTGCCTCCTTTCTATGTAACTCTTAAAAAAAATGATTCCATGTTGTATAATTGTATGCTTGATTCAGGAGATAACACAAACTTATGCCAAAATTTATCATGGACCATTTGAAACTCGACATAACTAGATCCTACCATGACCTATACACCTTTGATTCTAAAAAGGTGCCCTGTTTGGGATTGATCAAGGATCTAGTGGTTACCCTTGCCCAAAATCCAGTGAAAAGTGTAGTACTTGATATTGTTGAAATAGATATCCATCCCAAGTTTTCAATGCTCCTTTCTAGGTCTTGATATGCCAAATTAGGGGGAACTCTATAGATGGATTTGTCATATGCTACTATTCCTATTTATGGAGGAGAGTAATTAAGATTATATAGAGAAGTAAGATTTATACATACTGTTTGTAAGACTAACCAACCATGAAACCATCCAATTTATGCAATAGATCAATACTTTGGTTGTTTTCAACTCACTTCAAACCAACATAAAATTCAAGTCAAAATTGAAGAGGTAGTTGAAAGTCCTGAACCAAACCAAACTGATATTTGGAAATTTTTCTTTGAGGGATCTTGCGCAAAAGATGGGGCAAAAGCTGAAGTAGTTTTAATTTCACCTGAAAAAGAAAATATAACTCAATCATGTAAATTAGATTTTGAAGTTACCAATAATTTTGCTGAATATGAAGCTTTCCTTCTAGGATTGTAATTAGCCAAAAGCTTAAAAGTTCAAATCTTAAGTGTTTTTACTGATTCAGAACTTATTGTTAAGCATGTAAGAAATTCTTGCCAGACCAAGCACCGTAGACTTAGGTCCTACCGAAATGAAGTATGGGATTTGGTCAAAAACTTCTTTAATGCTTTTAATTTGACTCATATTCCCAAAGATAAGAATATTCATGCAGATGCCTTAGTTGTCTCTGCTATCTCTTTTAAAATTCTTGATCATACTGATGTACTCTATCACATACAAGTTGAATATAGGCCATCTATTGCAAATAATCTGAAACATTGGAAAATATTTGAAGATGATGAACATTTGAAATCATTTCTACAGGTAATAGATGATTTTTCACATCTACAGATTGATGAATATAGAACTGAAGTAAATGAAAATGCATATGGAACTGATACTTTAAATTTCAAAATCCAAATTTCTAATCATGACATTATTCAATTATCTAATAATTTTATTCCAGAAAGACTCATTCCTTTAGAAAAAATGTTTGATCAAAATGATGTCCTTTGAAACCCTTAGTCCATTTCTTCGGAAGATGACATAGAAGAGATTAACATTGGAACTAATGAAGATATCAAAAACATCAAATTATGTGCATCTCTAGACCCTGGGATCAAAGCTCAATATCTGAAGTTACTACAAAATTATAAGGATGTTTTTTCTTGGACTTACGTTGATCTAAAGACCTATGATACTTCATTAATACAGCATAAGATTCCTTTGAAACCAGAAGCAAAACCTTATCAACAGAAACTTAGAAGGATAAATCCAGCCCTTCTACCAACTGTAGAAAGAGAGATTAAGAAAATGCTAGATTCTCAAATCGTCCTCCCTCTTAGATATTCTAATTGGGTTGCAATTCTAGTTCCCCTTAGAAAGAAAAATGGAGAAATAAGACTCTGTGTGGATTTTAGAAATCTGAACAAAGAATCATTAAAAGATAATTATCCTTTTCCCAAAATGGATCATTTACTTCAAATGGTTTCAGGAACACAAAGACATTCTATGCTTGATGGTTTTTTAGGTGACAATCAGGTGAATGTTGATACAATAGACAAATAGAAGACAACCTTTACTATGCCCTAGGGTGCATTCATGTACGCTAGGATTCCGTTTGGCTTGACCAATGCTGAAGCAACATTTCAGAGAGATATGGACATAGCTTTTATGGGTTAGGTAAATAAGTTTGTGGTTATTTATCTTGATGACATAATTGTCTTCTCTAAATCTGATCAGAAACATCTAAAGCACTTGATGAAGGTTTTTAATAGGTGTAGAAAATTTGGAATATCATTGAACCCTAAGAAGTCCTTGTTTGCTGTCAAAGAAGGAAAACTGTTGGGCCATATAATTTCAAAGGAGGGAGTAGTAATTGACTCCAAACGAGTATCTGCCACTGAATCATTGACCTTACCTAGAAACAAGAAGGAGATTCAAGATTTTCTAGGCAAGATTAATTTTCTAAGGAGGTTTATTTCAAATTATGTAGAGATTGTAAAAGACATAACTGACATGCTTCAAAAGGACCATGAAATCAAATGGACTCCCTCTTCTAAGCATGCATTTGAACAAATAAAAATGGCTATGTTTGAAGCTCCCACCTTAGCCAGCCTTGATTACACTAAGACATTTAGTATTTTCTCTTTTTCCTCTGAATAAACCCTTGCTTTCATTCTATTACAGAAAAATGAAGATTCACATGACCAACCCATATCCTTTTTCAGCAAGTTTATGAGAGATGTTGAGCTTAAGTATGACATCATTGAGAAGCAAGCCTATGCCCTCATTCAAGCCCTGAAATCATTCAGAATGTATGTCTTACGTTCACCTATTAATGCTTATGTTCCTAATAGTGTTGTGAAAATTGTCCTAACCCAACTAGATAGTGATGGGAAAAAAGGTAGATGGATCACTCAAATTTTGGAGTTTGATCTAACTATCAAGACTACCAAGCTAGTAAAAGGTCAAGGATTAGCCAAGCTTCTAGCTGAATCCAACTGCAAAGTATTTGGAATCAATTCTGTTCGAGAAATACAAGGGAAGAATCCATAAGAACCTTCCCTTCAGTCTCAAGGGAAGAATCACCAAGAACCTTCCCTTAATCCTAAAGAATAGAATCCACAAGAACCTCTACCTTCAAAGTAGATTAGTCCTATACACATTGATGAAAAATTCTTGTGCTTAAGTTAAAAGTAGTCAAGTACTGCATTATAAATGAAAATTTATACTGGAAAGATCCACTGAATATTTTGTTATTATGTTTAACAGAATCAGAAACTAAAGGAATCATTGATCAGTTTCATACAGGATTTTGTGGCGGACATTATGCTTGGAAATCAACAGCATACAAGATTCTGAGGGGAGGATTTTATTGGCCCACATTGTTCTTACAAGTAGGGCCAAAGGTCAAAGGTTTTGTTCCTTGCCAAATGTTTGTTGGTAAAAAAATATTAGCGGATCTTCCACTCGTTCCATCAATAGTTTCAACACCCTTTTGTCAATGGGGATTAGATTTCATTGGAGAGATTCACCCCACTTCAATTAATCATGATAGATGGATCCTCACTGCAACATATTACTTCACTAAATGGGTGGAAAAAATTCTAGTCAGAAATGCTACCGATTCAGTCGTAATTAAGCTTATTGAGGATAATATCTTATCCAGATTTGGTTTCCAAACTCAAATTGTCACTGATAATGCAACAACCTTTTCTAGTATTAAATTGATTGACTTTTTCCAGAAATATCAGATTTTGTTACATCATTCAACTCCATATTACCCTCAAGGTAATGGCCTTGCATAATCATCAAACAAAATCCTAGTCAAGGTAATCAAAAAGACTCTAGCTGATCATAAGAATAGTTGGAATTCAGATTTTATTTATGCAGTATGGGCAAAAAGAATTACTCTAAAGAGATCAACTGGAAAATCTCCATTTCAATTATTCTATGGGAAGGATGCAATCTTCCCTACCAATTTGTCCCTCCCTATTTTAAAAACTCCTACAGGAGTCAACAGATGAACCTGATGATTTTTCAAGAAGGATAAATCAGATTATTGAACTTAATGAAAACAAAGATGAATTTCAATACAAATTGATGAAATATGAGAATAAGATGAAGACCCTATTTGACAGAAGAGCTAGGGAAAGGGAATTTAAGGAAGGTGATCTAGTTCTAAGATGGGATGCCAAGAGAGAAGAGAAAGGAAAACATGGCAAGTTTGAAAATCTATGATTTCGACCTTTAGCAATTGCTGAAGTGAAGGGTAACAACACTTTTGTGCTGCAGAACCTTGAGGGGCTATATTCCATTTATCCTATGAATGGAAGGCTTCAAAAACATTATATTTGGTACTAAGAAGTTGAAATAGCTTTCATTGTAAATACTCCAGTTTCTTTTACTTTTAAAGATGTCAGTGTGATTTTTCTTACATCAAGGACTCCATAGCCTAAGGAGAAGGCACATGGATATGCAGGTCCTCTGCATTCTACAGGAGAAATAAGTCCCCAGTTGGAGCCAATGTTGTAGCATTTTTTGGTTTTGATAAGATAAAATATTTGAAAAAATGTTAAGTTAGGATATGGACATAACAATAGTGAATAAAATGTTTTTAAAGAAAATATCTTGATGATAATGTCCATATCAAAGAAAATGTTAGGTTAGATGTCCTAAAAAATCAAGACATTGAGAAAATGTTAGGTTAGAAAGAAAATAAAACTAATAAACTTTGAAAGTGAGCAAGTCTAAACGCCACTACATTGTTTCTACAAAATAATGGTTGTGTGCAACTTGTCTTAAATTCCACAACCCATGACAGTGAAATAGTTTAATCTTGACTGTTTCATGCTTTAAATTCGATGTTATAGTTAGAGAATAAAGATCTAGCCAAACTGTTTAATCTTGGTAGATTAGTAGTTAGGTAGAGAATAATAAGGTTCTCATCAATTTAATTTGAGCTCATAGAGGTTATAAGGGTAGATTTAGATAGTTTGCTTTTGTAAAATAAAAAGAAAGGAAAAGGGTTTGCTAGCTTTAATGTACCCATTAAGTGAAGAAAAAATGACAGGATAGGCAAAGGGTAAGTAGAAGAAGGTTGCAGAAGTTTGATGATTCATTGGACAAAAGGTACGTTATCATCTTTTACCATATGTTTCTATGTCCATGAGGCAATTACACAAAGCAAATGAAGGTCTACAAGGTCAATTAATTATCTTCCGATTCATTTCCATTCATCCCTATATTCACTAATTTCCCCTTCCTACCTTCATACATTCATATTCATTCCTTTTCCACAAAAAACCCATTTTCCTAATGTTAAAATCGTTTTTTGCCTAGGAAAAGTGAAAATCCCATGTAAAATCCATTTTTACAGTGTAAAATCCATTTTACCATGTAAAAACCCTTTTTACCTGAAAAACCCACAAAAAAGTGTTTAGCCTAAGTACTGATATATATATATATATATATATATATACGAAAAGCAAATAAACCATGAAAAAGCATCATACTTAGTGAATTTCCCTTTTCCGCATATATTTCCCCCTTATCGCATATATTTTCCCTTTTTCCGCTCATATTTTCATATCAACACTAACTATAGTATTAAAACCCTAAAAAGTCCTTTCCTGCATATATTAACTCATTTTATTAAAATATCCTGAAACCCTTAGTTTTATTATAAAACTATGTATTTTAATTAACATATCGCAATATTGGTGGATCGTACACTTTCATTGTGCATCCACTCTCCACCAATTGCGATATGCAATCAACGATGGACCCGGACCCGATGCTATATATATTACAGTTCATGCCATATCGCATCTACCTCCATCGCAAGCCCGAGCTAATAGCAATACCCTCCACCATTTGGATCACTGATTGCGATGGGAACACAGACCCCACGCAGTATTATTCATGTTCTATTTCCATATCGTGTCCAGCCCCTATCGCATTCCTTTGTGATGGGCCTTCCTCCACTAAACTACGATTGCGATATGTGATTAGCCCGCACCTGATATCATCATCCCCCTTGAATTCATAAAATTTCAAGTCTGCCATATCTGTTTTCTGAAGGATTTCATTGTTAAATCATTTTTACGATTTTAACATAAAACACCGCTAATCTAGGTTTTCAACCATAATAAAGCCCATACTGCCATGATTAACCACTGGGCCCCTCCATTGCTCTTTCCTTTACCCTCCGTACTGCTCTTTCGCTCCACCACCGTATGATCCAAGGCATTCAAATCCAACGGCCCTCAGCGATTTCGGGTTGGCTCTCTGTACAGGCATTACCCACTCGAAAAGAGATATTCCACCATCCTCCTTTGTTACGTGTCAGGCTTTAAACCATATTGGGTGAAATGTTCCCAAAACTACCCACGCTTCATAAGCAGTGCAATGAAAACCAAAACCACCTCCCGGATAACAACAAAATAACCACTGTTCATTTTTGTGCCATAATTCAAAGAAAACTGTTTTTCATGTTTAAACGCCAAAATGACCATTTTTCTTTGTTTTTCCTGTTTTACACAACAAATCCTCCATAAGCCTCTGTGATCCATAAAACCATCATTTTACTTTTCGATATGCTCTAGAATCCTTCCAATTGCCTTTCAATCTCAATAAAGCCATTGACCACCTTCTCTGTCACCCTTGTTTTTCTTAACAGTCTCTGTGTTTTGCAGTTAAAGCTTTTGTTCCAGGCTTACAAAGAAAAAAGCCTTCATACAATTGGAAGAAAAATATGAATATCATATCAATATACTTTACCCTGTAACATAAAATCTAAAGTGATTTACTATTGAAAAACACAGTAAAAAACTCAAATGCACTGTAAAGGTAAAAAGAAACAGTAAAGGTTACTCAACAGGGTTAAAGTAAATTCACGGATTTTAAAGAGTATCAAATGAAAGATCAAATGAAGGAGTCAACCAACGCAAAGGATTCAAACAATCTAGCAGCTTAAAGGGAAAAATATCAAACAATAAATCCAGCACAACCTGAACAAAAGGGACAACAAGAAGTAGTTCAATAGCTTCCCCTATCTTCTTGCATGAAGATCTTTCCTTTCCTAGAATAAATCCTAATCATTTTTAGGATATTTTTTATTTTCATTATTGTATAAATAACTTTATTCCCGAGTTGTTATGGGTTTGAAGTTCAATATTCATTGTTCATTGCTTGTTAAGTCTTGACTGTTAATTCTACTTTGAACTTGGAAGCCACTTTTGAAGGAAGCTTTTCTAAACACTTGATGTACTGAGTCTTTCTGGAACCTTAATACAAATCAGAGGATTCTAAATCTGGTTTTACATAGTTTGTGTTTTCCTGTAAGTTTTTCCAGTTATCAATCATTGTGTTTTTCTTCATATGCTTATGAATTATAGAGATATCTAGGTAGGAAAAATTGTGTCTCAATTTATTCCTATAAGCTTCTGAAGTGATCATCTATTAAAAGAATGGATTAATGAACTGTCTGTTTAGCTAATCCCCTCTAATCAGTGAATCATCAGCATCTTGTGTAAGCTTAAGTATACTTCCTTGAACCTTTGGAACATAGCTTAGAAGGTTTTCCTACTTATGATTGTTCCATTTTACAGTCTGGAAACTATGATAATCATATTTTTTGTTGTCTTCTTCTCACCACTATTTTGATCTATATCAATGTGTAAAGTCTAATAGCATGCCTTTGCTGAGATATTAATATAACCCAAAGGATTAATTACTTGAATTCTACATCTGTCTTCATTAATTGGTCTTCCAAAACTAAAACCAAAAACCCCAAAACAATTATTTCAGATGCTTTGGCATTGGTAGCCAACCTACTACTATCTTAGAGGTACAATAGACCCCTTGACTCAATGTTATACTAACCCTGTCCTCAAGATTTCACTTGAGACCTAGTATTTATTTTGATCATTTTTTTGTTTTGTTTGTGATCCAAATTTAAAAATGGGTTTAAAAACTAGATTTCAAGAGATTAATTTTTCTAAAACATTCTTTTAAAATGTTCCTATATGGTTACCCAAAATAGGATCGTTCTTACTGCATTTTTCCATAAAATCCTTCCAAATGAGTATTGAACAATGATTTGAAGAATTATTCATGAGAGTTTGAAAAAAAAGTGTTATTATGAACTTATTTTACCTATTTATTTATTTATTCTATTCTATCCTACTCTATTGTAGAAAAATAAATCATTCTCTTAAGTATAAGAGAATTGCCAATGCATCCATTTGAGTAACAAGATCATAAGTAGTCTCATATCCAAGTTTGAAAAATGTACCTTAATGAATGCTTGGAAATGAAAACTTAGTTGATCATAAATATTTGATGCTAAGTAATGTTTAAAAATGGAGTGGTGTTGTGGCCTAATGACTAGTTGAAACCATGTTTGAGTGTGATATTTACGTCTTTGATTCTCCTCAACTGTCATAACACAAAGTTATTCTTATGCAACTTGTTCAAAATAGTGAATGCACAAGGGATCTTGTGATACATATTCTATATATCTTTCAATTTCTATCTCTATTGTTTGAGCTTCATCGCATGTGATCCATAACTCACTGATCAACTTACAATGTTAACTAGGAGAAGCTTCTAGATTCTCTTCTTGTGGATCCTCTTCATGGATGATTTGTTGCTCTTCTATCTTTTTAAATGAAGTTTCATCCCTAGTGACCATTCTAAATTTTATATAATGGTTTAAGAAGATCCTTGTGTTGGCATCACCTCCTTCTCTAAATGACTTCTTTAACATCATGTTTTGTAGATCTTTGTTTTGCAAATGTATTTTGTATTTAGTTGGTTTTTGTTAGTGGTTGGGGGTTTTGTTTTGGGGATCTACCTTTCTAATTTCTATGTCTAAGCATGAATAACCATATTGAAAAGTTTTTTTGTTTTTATGTTTTGTTGTTGTGATATATATATATATATATATATGTTTTCTAAATAATCTTCCTAACTAGCTCTTATCAAAGCATGCTTTCCGAGGAATGGTGCCAAAAATGTCAGTTCAATTTATTTGGATAAACTAGACCATGTATTTTAATATCAATCTAGGTTGGTAAAATTAGAACCAAATCAAAGTATATGGAATCCTAGATTAAACTAGTGTAGCAAGTAGTTATTTAGATGAAAATAATGGAAATTCATATTACAAATATAAAATTACTAAAAAGAAAGCATTGAAATTCTGAACTAAAAACAAGAGTGCAATGAATCTTTGTGGAGCATAACCAACAAGGAAGAGGCTATAACATAGACATTCTGGTTGTCCTTCCTCATTATCCCTATTCCAACAAGATCAATTCCACCATAAAGAATAACATAACCAAATCAAGAAAGTAATAAATACACAATTTCCAATTCAGTTCTTAATCTAGAAGGAAGAGGATCTAACTTAGATGCCTTGGTTTGCCTTCCCTACATAGACCAATTACTGAAAGGAAATAATAATCAAATCAAGAAAGAAGTAAATATTAAATGCATAAACACAATTTCATGTTCAGTTCTTAATCCAGAAGGAAGAGGATCTAACTTAGATGCCTTTTTTGACCTTCCTTGCTTAAACCAATTACTGAAAGGAAATCTTTCAAAAACATAAATGAACATGGCATGTAATGAATCTATTTATAAAATATTCACAAGAAATTATAAAGGAAACAACAATCTAAAATATTCACAATTATACACAAAATTACAGTACATTGTACATAGCTCAGAATGGGGGCCCTCCACCCTTGTTTGTTACACTTGAAACTACCAGCTATAGTAGACCAGCAATTGCATAAGACATCAAGAAAAACAAGAAAATAGAAGACAAGTTCTTCAAATTATATTCAGAAATAGAGAAGGCTCAATAATCATAATACATGTTCATAGTTGTTGAATAGTTATGATTAAATAAGCCAAAAGTATAACAAACTCAATTAAAATAGTTGTAACAACTTATAAGAGTCCCAACCCATCTAATAAGTTCAAACACATCCCTTTTGTTGCACAAAATTTGGGAAGATTCCATAAAATCACAAAACTGCCCCTTAAATCAGGGGATTTTCTAGGTGACTCGTCAAGTTTGACCAACTTTGACAGGGATTTTTCTAACTCATTTGGATTGTGCTAATAGGAGTCTTTCCATCCTTGGTTCCTATACTTCTTGAATCCATATTAAATTTGTGCCCATGTGTCCTAAACATATGACTTTAGTGGAGCCATTACAAGAATTTATGTTTTAGTCAAAAATAATTTTTAATACCCAATTTTTACTAAAAATTATAAAAATTAAAAGACATTATTATTTTACCTTAATGTGAAAAAAGAGGAAAAAATATGGAAAATATGATCGTGGTATGATCGTAAGGGATGATATATAGGTGGATTATGCATGGTGAAAAAGAGTCAAAATTGAGGGCCAGTAACATGTCCATCATACAGCCACGTCATATCGACGTCATATGCCATGTCTGCTTCTTGGAGATAATCATCTATTGCCACGTGTCTTCTCAAAGGAGAGAGAAATTGTCCCTGGGGTCCTTGGTTTTTCAACAATTTCCTTTGTATTTTCTCTTCTAGGCAACCTCAGCACTTTCCAAATAATTTCAATTTTAAAGGAGATACAAAACATTGAGGTTCTGATATCACTCTGCTCGAAGGTCCAACCTTTCGATGTTCTGATATATCTACCCTTTAGATTGCCTGCTCTGATATTCCCCTTTTAGGTCCCGATTAAATAAAATTCTACGAACCCTCTATTTTAACCTTTGACATCTTGATATGTTGTACCTTCTCTAATATCGACTTATGATGGTCATCTTGTCCCTTCTCATTTCGTCCTCTGAATTTAGGCTCTTCCTCTTTGGCTTTCAAACTTCAACTCTTCGTTTGGCTAACCAAGATTGCACCCTTCCTCTTTTGTACTAAGGATTAGAAATAAGACCATTTGACCAAAATGCAAGATGGTATGGTAGATAACAATAGGATGAAACCACCTTAGAGTTCTAGTCATGGAGGTACTTCCAAAATATAAATTCGACCAATAAAGACATCAAAAAATCATCAAAGCCATATCAAACTAAATAATAAATTAATGGTTCTAAAGATTGCCCATTTCCATGAAATCATCTACAAAATGCTCAAACTTCAATGTTGTTTCTATATTATGTGCACCTATTTCCTCCTAACTATCGAAAAAATAAACTATATTGCAAAAAAAAAAATGACCTATCAATTGTTGGTGCTCTAACCTAGGTCAGGGTGACTAGAACACAAACTCCAAGAAAAATGTGCTACTTTATTGTCGTTACATGACCATCCCCTCAAATCATAATGTATTTATGCTTTTGCTCAACAATAGGGGTGGCACAATCTATATTTCAATGCACATTTCAAACTTTGGAAAATATTATGTGTTATATCCAATGAACATACCACCAATCTAGATGGATCGTCCTCTATGGATTCTTGTTTTATTAATAATTTTATATTTGTTTTCATCCATGGATTTGAGTCGTCGTGCTGGGGGTTCTAGTGTTATTCCCTATCCATGTGGAGCAATGTCAAGATACAAATCTTGTAGTGTTATGACTCATGTATACACCCTGTAAACCATGGTTTGTGTGAGACTTGCAGTGTTAATACTTATGCATACTCCTTGTCCACTATGGCTTGAGTCACAATGTGAGGCTTATAGTGTTACAACCTATGTATATGCCCTGTCCATCGTGGGCTTAATCATCGTGTGAAGCTTGCAGTGCTAAGACTTATGCATACTTCCTGTACATTGTTGGTTGAGTCATCATGCAAGGATTGCAGTGTTATTACTTAGATATACTCCCTATCTAACATGGGCTAAGTCATTGTGTGAGGCTTGCAATGTTATGACTTATGCATACTCCTTGTCCACTATGTAATAATTCTGCACAAATCTAGCCAAAGACTACGTATCACTCCATCATTATAGACATAAGATACTAGAATAATAAAAAAATAATTGTTTGCTTGCTCGATTTGAAGCTAAGACCAATCAAATATCAATGAATTTTAACAACCATAGAGCTTGTGATTTGAGTCATGATTGTTTTATTTAATATATTACTCAACCACACACACACACACAAATATATATATATATTTAATCCATATGATCCTAGGGCTAATTTCGCCAACCATGGATCCACGTCCATGACATAAAGGTTGGACGATTTAACATACCATCATTGAATATGACCATACCCTTGAGCTTTAAACTTTATGCCATGGTCCATGTGACTACTCCACATGACCAGGCTGTTAGAGGTCCTTGGTCATCTTCATTGTTATAACTATAGCGGTAACATCAGGCAAAGAGGAGGCTAGTGCCTATGACATCTATTCAAGGTAAACACAATATTTCTTTTTAAATCTTTCTTAAAATTAGTGCCTAGAGATAACCCTTATGGTGTAATGTGAATTTAATTCTCGACTCTTCAAATGGCCTACAAACTTACAACTACAGTTTTACTAGGGTTTTAGTGCACTGGGAGAAGAATCGAGAATAAATAATCAATATAAAGGGGAGTAAAGAATCCAATACACCAAATCTTAGTAGAAAAATGAAAAGAGTGGAAGTGAAATGTTTAATTTCTGGATCACTTTAATTAAGGTATCTATGCATAAAAATAAACAAGTATCCTTCGTTGATAAATATGTTTACATAAAAAGTCACCAACGCATTCTTAACGTATATTAAAGTACAAGGCAATACACAATAAATGAGTACCAGAGAAAGAAATCAAATACTATAGCCAACAAATATTGGGAATCACTTGAAATTTTTATTAATATTCCGAGAAGCTTCAACACATTACACATAAAATTCAATCTCTCTAGGCAAAATTTGGAACCCCCACATTGGTTCCCCTATTTTATTTTAAAGAAAAATTATAATCAAGGATAGTTACGAGTAACTATCATCTATATTAACTACTTCTTAACTATTCTTAACTATTCAAGCTCTTTAAAAACACTACGGAACTATTACAAAATTACAAAAATGAAATCATTTCAACTTCTCAAAATAAAGTCATTTCGACTTTTGGGACTCTTGCTCCTTCGATGTATTTTCTTCTCTTGATGTAGCCTCAGGTTCTACCACTTGAACTTTTAATGGAGATGTAGAGCATTGGAAAGGTATGTTTTAATGAGTAACTTAGTGGTGTTTCAAGCAATAGTTGTAACCTTTTCTTTGTTATAAAGTAAGGAGAATGTAATGAGAATGAGCACGAATGACCCAATCACTAATAGTTATCTTCTCTATGCAGGAAAAGACAAAAGGAGGAAGGCGTGGTGCAAAACAAGAGTTCCATGAGGAGATACCGGCTGTCTCTCCAAAAACAAATAAAATCTAGACCAGGGTGAGTAAATCACGGCAGATCAATCGAGGACGAGATGAAGGACTGTTAGTTCGGAAGGCTAGGCAAAGAAAAGAGAGGAGTTAATAGTTTAACAGATCCCTCAGGATATTTGATCCTGAGGGATCGTTACTTTCAATTATTTTGTTGTATAGTTAACTCCGCCATTACTTGTATAAGAAGGGGCAGCATCGAAGACTTAAGGGACTTTTTTCGATTATCTTGTATCTTTACTTTCTGTTTACAGACTTCACAGTCAGATAAACTCAGACTATCGAGTCTCTTTGAGACTTAGTTTTGCTGTACTATCATTGATGCGTTAATATAATATATTTGGTGTCACTATCTCTCTGCATCTGAAGTAAGTTACGGCGGTGTGCCATTGGAAGCTAAGGGCCCGGCTCCAACGGACACTGGCTGATTGTATCATCACAGTTTGGCTTTGTGTGGTTTGTTTATCGTTCTTAATAATCTGATATACTTACATGCTGTTCCATACTTGTTCAACAATAGTTTTCCTTTTGTAAATCTTTGTAACAAGTTTACATCATATTTCCAGAATTGATCATATAACATTGTTCTGAGTTGTTCACTTCTGTTACAGAATTTATAAGTGGAATGTTTTAGCTACATATGGTTGGAGTGACGATCATAAGAAGATGGAATTGACGTTGTATGTGGACCACTAGTGATCATTTCAGATTATGTGTACATATGATTGACGTTTCCTGTTTATGGTGGTTTGCTGTTCCATTTGATTAAGTTGTCTACTTTTGTATATGATTGACGTTTCCTGTTTATGATGGTTTGTTGTTCCATTTGATTAAGTTGTCTACTTGTACAAAAGATTTCTCTTTCTTTGTATGTAAGTTGATGCCAAGAATTGAGAGTGTTGAACTCGCGAGATTTAGTTTCTTTGTTGCCGTTACTTTTACTGCTGTTCCATTTCTGAATTGCCGTTCCATTCTGCTTTCTTGCTGTTCCTTTTTACTTGCATTGATTGGTTTGGTGTGGGAGGAGGATCAAGGCTATCGAGAGACACAGCAGACGCTATTATGCTCCAAGATCCATGATCCATACTCTAATTCCTTTTTCTTCATCAGTTTCTAGAGGGATGGGTTACTATTTCCGTACCCTTGACTGGTAAAGTTGCTGCGTGTGATTTCTTTCTGCAAAAGTAATTTAGCCATAGCTTAGCATCCGTTTACTCTTGTATTTCTTAGACCTATACTACTAAGCATTACTCTGACAAATAGCCTCAAATTGAGATACCCTTTACAATAACAAAACGCTCCCGGATTGACTTGTAATGTGAGATAACTAGAGGTGAAAAAGGCCCTTGTTACAGCTCTACATTTTGGCACCGTTGCCGGGGAAAGGGTATAGCCATTTGTCTTTTAAACAGGGTAGTGTACGAATCTGTTAGGGGAGAGTTGGATTTTAAAAACGAAAGGTAAGAACCTGCGTACGGAGCACGTAAAAGCCCTGCTCCACCGTCCGCTTTCCTAGCAGAATCGATTGGTTAAATAGGATTTAGCAGTTTAATTGGAGTGCATGACTAAGCATAAAAAGCCAGAGAAAGATCAAAAGCCTCCATCCAAAGCCAAGGGGCTGGTGACCCTTGGACGAACGACCTTTATAGACGAAATCTATAAGAAATTCGACTCTCAGCCATCAGTAGGTTATAAGAAAATCACTTCTAAACAGCCTACTAGTTCCCTTCAGGCCTCGGGATCACCATCTGAAGCCTTTGCTAAAGTGCACAGTCAAACAGAGGAGCAGGACTTTCAAGAAATTGAAAATTTGACTCCTGGACTATTGCACGAAGGGAATATTAGTAACCTTTGCGAAGGAGGAGGAGAAACAAGGGAAATCGGGGAACCTAGATATCCTATTGAACCAAACCAGCCTTTAAATAGCCCGGATAAAGGAAGCGCTGTAAAAATCCTCATTGAAGGAATTCGTTCACCTCGGACAGTTGGGACCATCATCATCCCTAATAAAGGAAGTGTTGTCAAAACAATTCCTGTTAAGACTATCCCTTCTCAACCAAGGAACACTCTCTTGGAAATTCCTGAAGATTACTGGCATATATTCGATCCCATGGCGCAGAATCAGCCAAACGCCCAGACCTCCACATTGCAATATCCTATAGTAGATTCTGCAGCAAATGCGCCCATGAAAGTTATCCCGCTCCAGCATATCCCCACATTTCATGGCCTTACATCAGAAGATCCGGATGCATTCTTGTTCTAATTTGATGTATTATGTAGAGGATACGATTACACCACCGATCCCCAGAAACTAAAATTGTTCCCCTCCACATTAAAAGGGGCTGCGTTAAGATGGTTTATGGGCTTAGGTGGTGGGGTTATTAACAATTGGGATCAAATGAAAGAAGCCTTTTTAAAGAAATATCAGGATTACTGTAGGTCAAGAGAACTAAAAGATGAAATCTTTCAAATGTCAGCCAGACCAAACGAAACTCTAGAAGAATATGTGGAACATTTTCAATATAACTTTCAAAGATCTCCCTATGCATCGTTACCTCTGCCTGATAACGTGTTGAAAACCGCATTAATTAGAGGTATGAAAGAACAATGGATTGAAACGTTGAATATTATGGGGAAAGGAGACATTTATCAGGAAAATTTTGCTGATATCATTGATCTTTGTATCAGGAGCTCAAGAGGCAGCACGAGGATAAAACTAGCAGAATATGATCGCTTTACCAGAGATAACAGAACATCAACAGAGGGAGTAACGCGTGTGGAACTTGGAAATTTGCTAGAAAAATTTAAAACTGATATCCTGGGGACATTAACTACACAGCTTGATATTGTGCAGGCTAAACAGAAGTAAGCAGAGGCGGAACAAAATCTAGCGGTTTTCTGCCCTCAATGCAGGAAGAAACATAGCCACAAGGAATGCCTGCTGGATACAGTCCAAATATGTGCAATCTGTACCAAGGACCACCTGACTGAAAGCTGCCCCTCACTTCCTGGTTTCAAGGCAGTATACAAAGAAGCAGAAGAGGAGCCAGAATCGGCATATTTTATTAACCAGCGTCGTCAATGGCAGCCTAGGCAATCTGGTATGTTTTTCAGATCCCTCCTCTTCCTTTCAACCCCCGCAGTTCAATGCTCAGCAACAGAATATGTGGCAAAACTAGTCTCAGCCCCCGTTTTCGAATTGGTCACCTCAAATGTTTCCTACTCCGAATCCTTGGATGACCCAATTTGGTTGGCCAAACTTCCCTTATCCCCCGCCATATTGGCAAAATAATTCATATCCTCCGCAGTGGACCCCTTCTACTTCGCAAGGTTCACCCTGGCAGACAAGCTGGCCAAGATCAACATATCAGCCAGCAGGATCAATTCCACTCCCTCAACCAACTCTGCCAGCCTTACAACAAAATCCCCAGCCTAATCTGAGATCGCAGCTCCCAGCCCAACCCAACCCTAATCCAAATAGTAGACCAGTTCAATCTCTTCAAATTATAGAATCCTCAGAGATTGAATCTGATCTGCGGGAGTGCAACGATCTTCAGTTAAGATCTGGACGAATAATACAAACTGAGGGACATAGAACAACTCACATTGAAGATTAGTTACCGCCGTCACAACAGGAAGATGTAAATAAAGACCAGGCTCATCAGCAAGTAATTACATCTCCTCCACCTTTCCCAGAACGATTGGCCATTCCACGACCAACGCAATATCCAGATTTTGATATTATGGGAGAACTACAAAACTTGTATATAAGAATTCCATTCCTTCAAGCTATACATGATATCCCCATATATGCAAAAACCATAAAAGACCTGTGTAGTAGAAAATAAAAAAGAAATGTAACTTCTAACCCAAGAGTCCAGGTAGTCGGCACCTTCTCCGACCTCCTATCAGGAAAAGAAACACCAGTTAAATACGAGGACCCTGGAAACCCAATTGTCATTATTCAAATCTATGGGTAGAACTTGACCAACGTCTTAGTTGATCTAGGGGCTACAATTAACATCCTAACAACATCGACTTGCCAGAAGCTCGGAATTAAATCGGTAGAACCTACTTCCACTTTGTTAGAACTAGCTGACCGATCAGTAATTAGACCAGAAGGCACCTTGTATGATGTCATGGTTTCAGTGGATTCCTGGGAATACCCGACCGATTTCCTGATAATTAATCCGAGAACCCGACTAGATGGACATCCGCTAATTCTAGGTAGACCGTGGCTCGTTACTGCTGACGCCTACATTGGTTGCCGGCAGGGAAACATGACCATAACCAGAGGGCCGGATATCAAAAATTTAATCTTGTACCCTCCAGCACAGCCAAGCATCACGATGATGAGAACCAACCTCAGCCCTGCCTCATATATCACTGACAATATTAGACCTCCATTAACATTCGAGGAAGCGCTAGATTTCAAAGATCAAACGGAAGATGATGCCATCAATAAATTCATTAATCAAACAGCATCCACATCGTATACATATTTTTTTATGATAAAAGCGGCATTTGATAACGAATTAGAGGAGGATCCTCTAAAAGACGAACATGACCAAATTATACCTGTGACTTCTGTCGCTAATAGCAAAGTAGTGCAAATCGAACCGGGGAAAACTTTAAACATTAACGCCAATCTGACACCAGATCAAGAGACGGAACTCATCCATCTGTTACGAAAGTATCAGGAGGCATTTGCATGGGACTATCCCGATATGAAAGGGATTGATCCCCAGCTATGCGCACATCATATTTATATCGAAAAAGATGCAAGACCTGTTCGACAACCGCAAAGAAGACTCAACCCCCATTTAAAAGATGTTGTAAAAGCTGAGCTTCAGAAACTTTTAGATGTTGATTTTATTTATCCTATTTCTGACAGCAAATGGGTCTCTCCACTTGTGGTAGTACCTAAAAAGAACGAGAAATGGAGGATCTGTGTGGATTATAGAGAATTAAACAAAGCCACACAGAAAGATCACTTCCCTCTTCCATTCATAGATCAGGTATTGGACACCTTAGCATGCAAGAAATTCTTTTCTTTCTTGGATGGCTTCAGCGGATACAATCAGATTCAGATTGCCCCTGAAGACCAGGATAAGACTACCTTTACTTGTCCCTGGGGAACGTTCGCTTATCGAGTCTTACCTTTTGGTTTATGTAATGCTCCAGCCACATTCCAAAGGGATGTTCTTAGCATCTTTGCAGATTTAATCAATGATGGATTGGAAGTCTACATGGATGATTTCACACCATATGGAGATGACTTTGATCCAGCCCTAGATACTCTCGAAAAAGTCCTACAGCGCTGCATTGCTACCAGACTTTGCCTGAGTCACGAAAAGTGTTATACGATGATGACCGAAGGACTCATTTTGGGACACTATATTTCAGCAGCTGGTATTCAGGTAGACCCGGCTAAAATTCAAATACTTTTGCTTATTCCAACCCCCACTAATCAAACAGAGGTACGCAGTTTTCTTGGTTTTTCTGGGTATTATAGACGATTCATACAACATTATTCACATATTGTTGCACCTTTACATGCATTAACTGGAAATGTTGACTACTTATGGACAGAGAAATGTGATCGAGCCTTCAAAGAATTAAAGAAGCTGGTATCTACAGCTCCAGTTCTCCGAGGACCTAATTGGAATTTACCATTCCAAATTTCAACTGACGCCTCAGACACAGCAATTGGTGCAGTTCTGGGCCAAGGAGAGGATAAAAGGCCATACGCCATCTATTACATCAACAAAAATTTAGCTCCGGCTGAATTAAATTACACTGTCACCGAAAAAGAATTTTTAGCTGTGATACACGCTGTTAATAAATTTAGACACTATATTATAGGCTATCCCGTTATTTTGTATACAGACCATTCGGCTATTAAGTATTTAGAAAATAAGCCTGTTACAAATGGAAGAATAACCAGGTGGTTGATCCTGTTGCAGGAGTTTGATATTACAATCAGAGATCGACCGGGGAAGGAAAACCCTGTAGCTGATTTCCTCTCACGAATACCAAAATTAGTTGAAGCAGCAGCAGTCGAAGACCAATTTCCAGACGAACACTTGTTTGTTGTCGCTGTTTAGACTCCCTGGTACGCTGATGTTGCTAACTATCTTGCAGTAGGTAAGCCTCCAAAACATTTAACCCCCAATGAATGGAAGCAGATTGTTCAGAGAAGCAATCGATTTTCGTGGGTTGGGGGCTATTTGTTTCACAAAGGAGCAGATATGGAAATCAGAAGATGTATTCGAGAGGACGAAATCTTTGATATCTTGAAAGCCTGCCATGACGGGCCATGTGGAGGACATTTTGCTGATCGAAGAACAACACATAAAGTGTTACAAACGGGATATTACTAGCCTACAATTTTCAAGGATGCGAAAAAATTTGTCCAGGCCTGTGATAGCTGTCAGCGTGCAGGACGACCTGGTCCAGGCGATGAAATGCCTTTGCGGCCTCAATTAGTGATTGAACCTTTGAAATGCTGGGCTCTGGACTTCGTCGGACCCATCAGCCCGCCATCAAACCAAAGAACCTACATTTTGGTGGCAACTGAATATGTTACCAAATGGGTTGAAGCGGAGGCATTGACTAGAGCCACAGAAGATTCAGTAATACAGTTCTTGTTCCATTTGTTTGTACGTTATGGTCTTCCGAGGGAAGTAATTATAGACGGAGGACCACAATTTGTGGGGCATCAATTAGCTGTAACACTCAATAACTATCATGTCCAGCATAAAATTACTACCCCATACCATCCTCAGGCAAATGGGCAAGTGGAGAGCAGCAATAAGGTAATAGAGTCTATTTTGACAAAAAATGTTGCCTCACATCGGCGTGATTGGTCCGCCCGACTACCCGAGGCACTGTGGGCTTATCGAACCACATGGAGAAGCACCACCGACTATTCACGATATCACTTAGTGTTTGGAAAGCAGCCCATTTTTCCTATAGAATTCGAGATACAAACAGTGCGAACGGCCCAAGAAGTCGGATTGGATTTAAGTGAAGCACAGAAAAATCGATTACAGCAAATTAATGAATTAGATGAAATAAGTCTCTCTGCATTACAGAATACAGCACTCATTCAACAGCAGCGAGCCAAATGGCATGATGCGCTTATCAAAAACAAGATATTTCATGAAGGAGACTGGGCTCTGTTATATGATTCTAGATTTCAGGATTTCCCGGGGAAGCTTCAGACTCGTTGGTTGGGACCATACGAGATTCAAAAAGTCCATGACAATGGGACCCTTACTCTTATCACAATCGATGGGTCTGGATATACATTTAAGGTAAACGGCCACCGAGTTCGTCTGTATCGCAAACCGCTCACTCGAGAATCTTTTTGTCAACAGTTACGCCAAGACACTAACATTGAGATTATGGGCGAGGAAGCAAAAACTTCCTCACCTATAGATCAGTAAGAAATTCATCTTTTACTACCACATCTTGTATATAAGATTGTAAATTTTGTATATATGTTTTTAGTATTTGTGCGTGCTGTTCCTTTTCAAAAGGAACAACACTTGTGTGTTTTTGCTGTTCCTTTTCAAAAGGAACAGCACTTGAGTGTTTTTGTTGTTCCCTTTCAAAAGGAACAGCATTTGAGTGTTTTTGTTGTTCCTTTTCAAAAGGAACAGCACTTGTGTGTTTTGCTGTTCCTTTTCAAAAGGAACAGCACTTGTGTGTTTTTGTTGTTCCTTTTCAAAAGGAACAGCACTTGTGTGTTTTTGCTGTTCCTTTTCAAAAGGAACAACACTTGAGTGTTTTTGCTGTTCCTTTTCAAGAGGAACAGCACTTGAGTGTTTTTGCTGTTCCTTTTCAAAAGGAACAGTACTTGTGTGTTTTTGCCCAGCACTTGTGTGTTTTGCTGTTCCTTTTCAAAAGGAACAACACTTGTGTGTTTTTGCTGTTCCTTTTCAAAAGGAACAACACTTGAGTGTTTTTGCTGTTCCTTTTCAAAAGGAACAACACTTGAGTGTCTTTGCTATTCATTTTCAAAAGGAACAGCACTTGAGTGTTTTTGCTGTTCCTTTTCAAAAGGAACAGCACTTGTGTGTAGAACAGCACTTGTGTGTTTTTGCTGTTCCTTTTCAAAAGGAACAACACTTGTGTGTTTTTTCTGTTCCTTTTCAAAAGAAACAGCACTTGTGTGTTTTTGTTGTTCCTTTTCAAAAGGAACAACACTTGAGTGTTTTTGCTGTTCCTTTTCAAAAGGAACAACACTTGAGTGTTTTTGCTGTTCCTTTTCAAAAGGAACAACACTTGTGTGTTTTTGCTGTTCCTTTTCAAAAGGAACAACACTTGTGTGTTTTTGCTGTTCCTTTTCAACAGGAACAACACTTTTGGGTTTTTGTTGTTCATTTTCAAAAGGAACATCACTTGTGCGTTTTTGTTGTTCCTTTTCAAAAGGAACATCACTTGTGTGTTTTTGCTGTTCCTTTTTCAAAAGGAACAACACTTGAGTATTTCTGGCTGTTCCTTTTTGAAAGGAAGCAGCATTTGTGTGCTTTCGCTGCCTTTTTTTTAAGGCAATGCATCAGATGAACTCATCCTCACCCTCCCTTTCAAAAAGGAGTAGCATGCTCTGGTCCCTTTCATATAAAGGATGTGTTGTCCATCCTCTTTCCAAGGCCATAAGTAGCAGCTATACATTTATGCAATGAATATAAAAGTCAGGATATATTGAGATCAGCATATCATAAATCGCTATCTTTAACAGCCCTTGTATTGATGCAACAACAAAGGAAGCATCTACACACTCATCATTTTTGCTGTCATGGTCTCACCTCCTCTGCCTTGTTGGAAAACTTTATCATGTTAAGTTCCTACAATTTTCTCTATTATTACTTGGAAATAAGAACAGAAGATTTATATATTCCTATTGGGATGACAAGACTTCTTCCGCCATTCCCACTCTTAAGGAGGGCTGAACCACCCTTATGTGTCATTACACAAGAGCAAAGTCTGTGTCAAAAAAAAAAAAAAAAAAAAAAAAAATTATTTGTCAAATGCAGGATAGGGGGTTTCATTAAAGAACCAGCCTACTATGATCATAAGATTGGAAGCGAAGTGGCATTCCCATCATGGCCACCACACCAGGGATATGGTCCAACGGGTTCACTACCTTGGAACAGGGGGTCTCATCACGAGCCAGCCTGCCCACGTTTCGCGCCTCTTTGGTGAATGGCATCATGGTTATCTGGTTACCAAGCCAGCATGATGGCCTGCATTTTGACAAAAATTGCTCTTCAAAAATACACAAAGGACCATGGTTCCAGGGTGAAATAAACAACTCTTCCAAGGTTATGAACACCTGTCGGCAGCAGAGCTCTGTTAGTGGTATTGGAGTCGTAATATATACACCAATTTGGATCATATCAAATACTTCTTTCCATCCTTGTAATAATTATATCTTACACTTTGATGGATACGTCGCATGAATATCTATCACCACCAATCATGGCAAAGGTATTGACTATGACTACCTCAGACCTTATATGAGTGCCAGATGTCCTATCCTCCTGTTTTGCATCATATCACGTAGGCTTATGCAAAACGCGATCTACCTTTCGCCTCGATCTCGGTATTTCTTTGTCTAATTTGAAACATGGCAAAACTCTATATGCTGTTCCTTTATGACTTCGTGACGGGATGGCGGCTCCTCCTCCATTTGACGGCTGGGACAGCCTATCATATTACGAGGGGGGAGGTGACCTCATTACTCCGCCGGCCACATGGTAGCACACCATTCGGAAATGATATGGTACGAAGGTATGATATGGGTTAACGGCATGATAATACTATTTTTGCAAAAAGTTGTTATTTATAATCAATTTTCATGCATGCTCTGTGTCTCTGTGTTTTTTTCTTGCTGCGATTACGTTCTTTGTGACAGGTAATTGCTGTTCCATCTAGGAGCCGAAACAGAACCATGGGAGGCAAGGCTATCAGAAGCGAGCCCAGTGAGCTAGTAGTCTCCGAAGCTGCTCGGGAAATCCTAGAAAGGGCGGGGTGGCTAACTTATTTTAGCCGTCTGCGTGAATCAAATGAAACTGTGGCCATGGCATTCCTGCAGAATTTGCAGGAAGAACACTCCGTAGTGGGTGGGAAGCAGATAATGGTCACGGAGGAAATAATCGTGGAAGTAACAGGATTACCAGCCTCAGGACCAATATGGACGATAAAGAAAGAGAGGTTGCAAAAGATCATAGAAATTTTCCAAGACGAAGAACAGAACCTAACAGTGAAGGGAAAAGGAGTGCTGCCGGCAACACTAGGAGAGCCCTGGAGCGAATTGGCAAAGGTGGTGGAGAGCTACATCACCTGCGAAGGGCGAAAAGATGTGGTAAGACCGCGTCACCTTAAGCTCCTGGCTGTGTTAAAAGGAAAATGTTCTGTGAACCTCCCTGCATTGTTAAATTCATTACTGCATGATGCCTCTCGGAGCCTGAAAAAGGCACACCATGAAGATGCAGTGGTTAGCCACCATGGGTTGATTCACCTGATAGTGAGCTATAGTCTCACTCAGCAGCAGAGTAGCTGGGGGGAGCTTATTACAGCAATTGGAGGGGGAGTGGCATCACCATCCCCAAAGGCTAAGCATCCCGCTAGTACCTCTGAAGCACCCAAGGAGCCCAGAGAATCACCAAAACCCAAGCATCCCTCGGATACACCCGAGCAACCCAAGAAACGCATAGAGTCAGTAAAACGAAAATGCTCCTCTAGAGCATCTGGACATACAGAAAAACATAAGGAACAGGCCACAGAAGAGCATGCTGCCTCGAAACGTAGGCATTCCTCTGGCACGCCAGAACAATCTGAGAAACGCAGAAAGGTGGTGGTGGAAGAACAGGTGGCCAGCACACCTGAACAGCCCGAGAGGCCTAGGAAGTCAGCTCGGTTGGCAAGAATAAGAGGCAGGCTGGAGAAAATCCAGCTAACCATTGACCAGCCGATTGAAATAACAGATGAGCCACCAGTGCCAGAACAGGAACCCTTGAGGGAAAAAGTGGAACAAATTGAGAGCAAAGCAGAAGCCGAGGAAGGAAATGAACATTCTGACTCTGAGGCCGAAGCCGACTATACGAAGGCAGCCACTAAGTAGCCAATTCAGGAGGAGGGGATGGAACAATTGGGAGACAGCCCTCCACAGGTCGCTGTGGAGGAAGAAGAGCTGGCCACTATCTTGGCCAGCCTGGGAGATTATGCTTCACCTTCCAGTCCAGCAAACCCTCCTGAAGGACCCTCTGGGGAAGAGACGCATGAAGAATTGCATGAGGAAATGGCGGGAGGAGAAAACCTCCCTGTTGTTGACAGAGAAAATGTAAATACCGATCGAGAACAATCCGTTCCCAAGACACCAGAAGAAAACCCACCTGCTGATGACGTGGAAAATGAAAATGCTTGTCGGGAACAATTCGTCCCCAGAATGCCAGAAGAAACCCTCGATGAAAGAGGAGCAGAACTGAGGGCCACTCATGCGCCCATTGCTGAGGCAAGAGAAATTAAGGAATTGAGAAAGAAACAGCAGAGACTGTTGAATATTATAGCCCAGCTTCGGCAGAAAATTCGAAGTTTGAAAGCCAGTCTGAGAATAAGAAGGACCATAAGGAGAAAAAGAAGAACAAATGCAGCAGGGTCTTGTCAGAAGAGAAGGCATGGGGCTTATAGGCGTCTCGTAGGTCAATACTCTGCTGATAGGCCTACGACTGTTCCAACCAGCACTGAGGAACAAAATGTCATTCCATCTTATATGGAACAGCAGAATGCCGTTCCGGAACAGACTTCTGTTCCAAATAGCCCATTGGGACCAACTGGCGTTCCAATCAAAACCGAGCCGCAAGACGACATTCCATCTACAGAGGCGCCATCGTACCCCTTTATTCATGTGAAGAAAGAAAGGGAAAACAAAGCAGTCCAAACTGAGGCATCACCTTTAGGGATAGTTCGGGATATGAATTCCAGGCAGCGAAACGTGAAGGTCCAGGAAAACCTCCCTGCCTCTGAGAAATCATGGAAAAAGGATCCAAAAACCAAGGCCTTGCACCGCAAGATGAAGCAAGCCCGACAGGAGGCTGACCAGCTAAGGGAACAAATGATCCCTCGGGAAAAATATGAGGAGTTGCAGCAGGAAGCTGAGCAGTTAAAAGAACAAATGATCCCTCGGGAAAAATATGAAGAACTGCAGCAGCAACTGCGGAACATGAGTCAATCTGAGAGTCAGGCCTTTGAAGGATGGCAGAAGGAACAGGAAAAGGCTGCCAAGGTAACACGTCGACTAGATGTTATTATTAAACAATTGGACACTGTATGTTCGCTATATAATAATGTTTTGACTTGCAGGGCCCCTGCAAAGAATTATGCTTTATTTCTCCTTGAAAGATACTTAAAATTGAAAATAAAAGCTGTCAGGGCAGGTGCCCCTATTCAGATTAATACTGTTAATGATTTTATTGATTGTTGCAAACATTACCGGGTTAAAGTCCAACGGTTGCTATGTGAATTCTATTTGCACAATATGGTGCTTGAGCAGGAAACTGATTTAAACCCTGGCCCTTTCGTGGGAGATATACAGCTACAAGCCTTTGTTTCATTTGAGGTCAATCAGTTAAAGTGGCTCAGGGCTTACAATGCCTTTTAGAGGCAGGAGCACAGCCTAGATCTATGGGCCAGGGCCGAGCCTAGAGACCTAGTTCACCTATGGCAATCACACAAAAGCCTTATGAGAACCCAGGGCGTCATGGAATTGCTAGGACCCATGCATGAGGATTTGATCCGAAATAGCGTGGAATTCTTTCTGGCTATTAAGGATTCTGCCCTGGATGCTGCCAAATTCCGCTATCGGATTTCTACCCCAAGCATCCAGCTCAGGGAGCCATTCAAATACGAGAATTTTGAGCTGGCTGCTGAACGGTTGAGCCTTTATGGCCAGCGCATTTTGCAAGCTGGGCCGTCTTGGTTAGGATACCAGTTCCGTAGCCCAATTATTTGGCACCCTGCACCTGGGTACCAGGCCTTGTATAATATGCCTGCGGATCAATTAAATCACTTCTTTGATAATCTGGTTGCTCACCATGGTTGCAGACCTCCTCACGAGATACCCTCTCCCGCCTATTCTCTTACCGCTCTCCATGTTAATTATAACGTTTTCATGAGGCCATGAAACAGAGTAAGCCGGGGGGTGTGTAGAGCATTGGAAAGGTATGTTTTAACGAGTAACTTAGTGGTGTTTCAAGCAATAGTTGTAACCTTTTCTTTGTTATAAAGTAAGGAGAATGTAATGAGAATGAGCACGAATGACCCAATCACTAATAGTTATCTTCTCTATGCAGGAAAAGACAAAAGGAGGAAGGCGTGGTGCAAAACGAGAGTTCCATGAGGAGATAACGGCTGTCTCTCCAAAAACAAATAAAATCCAGACCAGGGCGAGTAAATCACGGCAGATCAATCCAGGACGAGATGAAGGACTGTTAGTTCGGAAGGCTAGGCAGAGAAAAGAGAGGAGTTAACAGTTTAACAGATCCCTCAGGATCTTTGATCCTGAGGGATCGTTACTTTCAATTATTTTGTTGTATAGTTAACTCCGCCATTACTTGTATAAGAAGGGGTAGCATCGAAGACTTAAGGGACTTTTTTCGATTATCTTGTATCTTTACTTTCTGTTTACAGACTTCACAGTTAGATAAACTCAGACTATCGAGTCTCTTTGAGACTTAGTTTTGTTGTACTATCATTGATGCGTTAATATAATATATTTGGTGTCACTATCTCTCTGCATCTGAAGTAAGTTATGGCGGTGTGCCATTGGAAGCTAAGGGCCCGGCTCCAACGGACACTGGCTGATTGTATCATCACAGTTTGGCTTTGTGTGGTTTGTTTATCGTTCTTAATAATCTGATATACTTACATGTTGTTCCATACTTTTTCAACAGTAGTTTTCCTTTTGTAAATCTTTGTAACAATTTTACATCATATTTCCAGAATTGATCATATAACATTGTTCTGAGTTGTTCACTTCTGTTACAGAATTTATAAGTGGAATGTTTTAGCTACATATTGTTGGAGTGACGATCATAAGAAGATGGAATTGACGTTGTATGTGGACCACTAGTGATCATTTCAGATTATGTGTACATATGATTGACGTTTCCTGTTTATGGTGGTTTGCTCTTCCATTTGATTAAGCTGTCTACTTTTGTATATGATTGACGTTTCCTGTTTATGATGGTTTGCTGTTCCATTTGATTAAGCTGTCTACTTGTACAAAAGATTGCTCTTTCTTTGTATGTAAGTTGATGCCAAGAATTGAGAGTGTTGAACTCGCGAGATTTAGTTTCTTTATTGCCGTTACTTTCACTGCTGTTCCATTTCTGAATTTCCGTTCCATTCTGCTTTCTTGCTGTTCCTTTTTACTTGCATTGATTGGTTTGGTGTGGGAGGAGGATCAAGGCTGTCGAGAGACACAGCAGACGCTATTATGCTCCCAGATCCATGATCCATACTCTAATTCCTTTTTCTTCATCAGTTTCTAGAGGGATGGGTTACTATTTCCGTACCCTTGACTGGTAAAGTTGCCGTGTGTGATTTCTTTCTGCAAAAGTAATTTAGCCATAGCTTAGCATCCGTTTACTCTTGTATTTCTTAGATCTATACTACTAAGCATTACTCTGACAAATAGCCTCAAATTGAGATACCCTTTACAATAACAAAACGCTCCCGGATTGACTTGTAATGTGAGATAACTAGAGGTGAAAAAGGCCCTTGTTACAGCTCTATAGGAGACACCATATTTTGACAATTTTTTCATAGTTCTAGATCAAGAACTGGACATTGGAGCATTTTCTTATAACCCATCTTCAAATTTGTCAACATAACATAGTTTGGCTTCTTTGTAAATAAAGTCTTGATTTTCTAGCGAAGCTGAAAATCCCTTTGCAGATAATTCACTATTGTTGAGTCCTTAAAAGGTATAGTTTTTTCATGTCATGAATTTACCTTTTTGTTGGCCTCTAATAAAAGTGTTTCATATTGATCCCATGAAAGAAGAATTCCATGTTGGTCCCAGTAGGTTGGATATCCTTCTCTAATTACTTTATCAAAGCTGGAGCTGTAAAGTACAACTGATCATTTGACTTCTTCCAATATTCTCTCTTCTTGTTTCCAATACATATTCCTCTAAACCATTTTACTTATTTCCAACACTATAGCTCCCCTATCTGAAATATCCACATATTTCAGTTGTAGAGAGGATTTTACATTCAAATAGTCAATAACCTTCTTTTCCATTTGTGCACTTTCCTTTCCTTAGTTTTTATTCATAGTAATAATCATTTCAAAGGACCTTATCATGGATTTATCTTATGCAATAACAGTTATATGGTTCCAAATAGCTTGAATATGCTAAAATATATCATCCCAGATAATATGGCTTGCTTGAATCAAAGACATGTTCCCTTTAAGTTTTTCCTTCAATTCCTTTATTTATTCACATGTTGAATGATATTTAGCATTAGATTGATTTGCATTCTCCCTTGACATATTAAGTTTCCTTTCTTTATGTTTCAATTGTTCCTTAGTATCATTTAAGTCCTTTTGTAGCTTCTTCATCCTCTAAATTTTTTTATTTCAGTCATGACCCTGTCCAGCTTCTCTGTAGGGTCTTCTAAATCTACCGACCCTGCCACAATGCATACAATCTTGACTATCTTTTGTTTTAGTTCTACATTTTTCTCATTGAGGATTTCATTCTTTTGGTTTCTATTGAATAGTTTCTTTGTCAAAATTTCTTTTTCTTTTCTCCCTGAGCCAGTTCAAGTGTTTGTACATGCTCTACTACATGCATCTTTAGTTTTTGCATTAATTTTTGAACTTTTTATTTGGTATTTTCCAACAAACCTTGAATTGTTTCTGTATCCTCAATATTTACTCCCATCTTGATATTTGACTTCATAAATTATTCATTTTTGGTGTGCAGGGCTCTTGAATTTTCCTTCTCTTGTTTAAGATGATATATTACCTTTTCTAACATTTCCTCTTATTTATTAGATGCCAAAGAATACTCGTTAAGATAATTATAGATTAATTTACCTATATTCTTGTGTAGATGGATCTTATCTCGGAGAGGAAGGTATTCAATGTTTACATATTAATTTAATGTCTTAAAATCTGTACCTTGATGAAATGGATTCAGACATTGGATGAGTAAATGATAAACTAAATTGGTTCCTCTCAAGATCCATGGTTAAGAGGAGCCTAGTTTAATAATTAAACATTGACTGGGCCTCTAATTGTGTTGCAAAATTACCTCTTATTTTTACATTTCTCTCCTTAATCTACCGAAATTCCTTTTGTAGAGCATTGAGAGAAGAAGTATCCTCTTTAGTGGGAATTCGTGTTGAAGGTGAACATCTTGTATCTCTCAAATGTACTTGAAACCCTATTTCACATTAGGGCTTCTCAATCAACTCTGAATCTCTTGCCTGCCCTCCTTCAATTTTAGCTTTCTTACTGGATTGTGAACTTTCAATATCAGTATCCATAAATTCTGTAGCATTTCTTTTCAAGCCCTTTTCGTTAGGAAGAGGAGTTTCTACATGTAATTTTTGTTATGACTCCTCCATACCAATTTTTTCCAACTTTTCTAGGTTTGGTTTTACCACATGGGTGTATGGAGCACAAGTTTTTTTCACTCTTCTTTTGTAAATTACTTGATAAGGGTCATAATTCCATTTTTCTCCTTGTTCAAAACCCAATTCTTGAATTATTTTTTCAATATCCACTACAACCTGTCTATTATTCACAATAAATTAACCCATTCTTCTAGGTACCTTAAACAAGAAACATTTCCAAGTTGGAAAAAAGTAGACTTGATCTACATTCAAACTCTCTCTAATAAATTCCAAGGAAAATATCCTCATATATAAAAATACAGGAAACTTATAAGGTGGAGTCTCTGCACCATATCATCTTACACTTAATCAGTGTCCAAAAATGTACCAATCACCAACTCTAGGGTCTTTAATCAACTACAATAAGGACAATTCTTATGGAAGAATTATAGGAGAAGGTTGATTATTTATATCTTGTATCAAAATGAAATGAAAGAAGATATAGAATGGGAAAATCCTTCATTATTCTACTTTATTCTAACAATATCAGTCTAAGTAATGAAATTTTTTTTCCATTTATTTGGATGTTGATGTGGATGGGGGGTTAGTTAGCTCGCCTATTACACGCTTGCTTGTCATCATGAGTGGTTTCAATAGAAACCATTTTCCACTGTCGGGGACCCCCGTGCTGGTAAGTGGTTTTCCCTTGAGTGGTAGTGAATATTTGTATTTTCATTCTGAAAGAAAAATGAAAAATGGCTACGACACCAGCTCCACCTAGGGATAACACTTTTAAAATAAAGTGCTAAGAAATATAGATTAGTTCTTTCACCTTAGGCATGGTGTCATATTATAAATCAAGCAATGTAGTAAAATAAACACACAAGATACTTACAGTGGAATTGTTGGTATTTACAATGGAAAAAGTGTGGATGATTTCAATGCTGGAAATAATGTTTGAGATATTTTTGAATTACAGGAAGTTGCAATAGCTCAACATCCATATTATCCAAAAGAAAGATATTGTTTCATCCAACTTCATCTATATCGAATGGTACAAACCATAAATCATTGAATTTATCATGCTTTCCCTTTTGTTGTAGCGGCTACAACCACCCTCCAAAATATTTCCTTAGCTTCGTTTTGGAGTCTACCTACCAACCTTTCACAGTAGCATGTCTTGCTTTGTCAAGTACACAAGCTTCAACATTTTTCTTGCAGAATGACAACCTGTCCATCAAAGCTTGTTGCATTCCCCCACAGGTTATTTCGCCGAACTTAGTCTAGCTATAGGATGAGTAGCACCCTCAAGAAATTGTGCAATTTTGGAGGGGAACCAACCTTCCCTCTAGAATTATGCAAATCTTCTTGTCACTATTAAATGGAAAAATTGTGCAATTCCTTCTAGTAGGATTGCTCAGCCTAGAAATTGCGAAATTCTGGGCAGGAGTGAGTTTCTCTACATAGAAATTGCACGATCCCTCTGGGAAGCCAACCCAACTCCCTCCCATAAATGTTCATTTTTTGCCCTCAGCTGAGCAGACAGTTGCATACGAAATTGGGTTGACCAGTTCCCTTTAGCACCGAGCAAAACTAATTTGCATGCATGAGTTGCTTCTACGAAGGCAACATGCAACGGCATCCCTTGATTCAAGGATCTATTTTTAGTAGCTGGAGGTTACATGCAAGGATCATTTTAGAAACCTCCCACCAAGTGTCACTTTTCCTATATTTGTGGCATGTGTGTCACAACCTTGGTTTTATCAAAACTCATCAACTGGACATTGTAGAGCTCATTCCTCATATCGAACTTACAGCTCTGACATCCCACATTGCATATAGGAGTCATCGAAACGTTCAGCTCAGTTGTTTTTGGGTAAGCACGTCTTTCATGTCTTGTGTTGCATTTTTGTCACATTTTGTGTTTCCCTTTGTGTTATTATTGTCTACTTGATTTCAGTGACCACTTTCTGTCGTTTTGATGAATGATAACTTGTAGAAGCATCATTTTAGTTTTTGTTCGTATCTCACTGTTGTTACATGCATGACACTATTTTAGAATGGACAGTTGCCGGTGTAGTCACTTTCTTCACACACATGCATGCTTTCTTGTTTAATGAATCTTGCACTTACTATTTGCATGTATGATCATTCACTCTTGTTTTCACTCATCTCACCATGCATTCAGACTTCTCATGTTTTCAGTCAATTGTTGGCTGGACTGGGAAACCTTGGCCCAAACTGTGACTTGCCTGACTAACATTGCGCATTTACAGAAGCGAACGGTCTGCCTTCTCTATAGAAATTGTGCAACCCTAGCCCATCACTAACCTCCAGGCTTGCATTGCGCAATTCTTGGAGTTAATGTCCTGCTGGCCCCAAACACTACGCAATGCAGTTTGCTCATTGCATGTCATTTCTAACTGAAATTGTGCATTGCAAAGTTTTAGTCCTCAACGGGCCAGGCTAGACTGTGCATTCCGCATTTTGAGCAGTCAGTCAGCCTCGTGACAGCTTGGACTGGCCAAGACGGACAGCCTTGCCCCGGATCGTGCCTTTTCCCAGCTAGCACTGCTCATTTCCAGAAGTGAGGGCTTTACCTTCCCTCTAGAAATTGCGTAAGCCTAGCCCATCACTGACCTCCAGGCTTGCATTGCGCAATTGTTGGAGGCAGTGTCCTACTGGCCGCAGAAACTGCACAATGCAGTTTGCTAGTTGCATGCCACTGCTGACTGAAATTGTGCATTGCACAGTTTCTGTCCTTAGTAGGCCAGGCTGGACTATGCATTGCGTAGTTCCAATAGTCAATGAGCCTCTTGATAGCCCAGACTATGCCTTGTGCAGCCTTGACAGTCAGTCTCCCAACCTCCCAGCAGAAATTATGCAACCTTCATGATCAGTCACATAGGTATGTTGCAAGTCAGTTCTCAAGTTTGTTTTAGTTTTTGACTAAAAAAATGCTTTCCATGAACATTTCCATGTCTCCTAGTATCACAAGTGTACATCTACCTCTTAGTAGCACAAGTACAATGGTTTCTAGGAGAGCATAGTAAAATACATCGTTCATAGCACACTTGGGGATGCAGTCAATCAAATGTCTATGAACTTTCCTACCCATGAAGAAATCAAGTTGTTCGTAGACAAGGACATCCAGATAAGATGGAAACAACATCACAACAAGTAGCACCATCAACAACAGTTCAGGTAGCATACCTACATGCAGTGAATGCGAGAGGAAGGTTGTTAACAATAGAGACGCGGAACAAAGTTGCAAGCTCAAGCAGATCCACTTTTGATGAAAGCAATTTTGGAGACTCGGGCTATGAGGTGGTAGAATGACATGAAGATCACACGAAGGTAGAGGATGGAATAGAGAAGGAATTGCATGTGCTGAAGAAGAAACTCAAGGAAGAACATGAGCTGCATAGACAAGAGATTGAGTTGTAGCAGGAATAGGTATAACAATGGGCACAACATGCACTCACATATGAAATTGTGCCCGTACAAGTTAGAGATCCATCCCAGTAGCTGGCATGGTGAGCAGTGTTGTTGATCACATGCAAGGTAATGCAACAACATGCATGTCATTTTTACATAGATGCAATCCCACCCATTCGGAACACTCACCGAGGTGAGGACAAGAAGCAAGTCTGAGTGGCGCTGAACATGTACTTCGATAAGTTGATGTGCACAACCACTAGCACATGCTTGGAGATCAACGTAGAAACTATGTATCAACACGTTACTGGTTTGGTTGCACCAAGACAACCATGCACATGTGTGATGTAGGTATGTTCCCTCTGCGGATAGAGGGAACCCCTCTAGCCCTAGAGTGGGTCTAGTCACAGCAAGGCAATGACAATAGCTAATTCCTAAATAGTTATCATTAAAGAGGCATACCTTATACTAGTGTTTGATGAAGTCTTCATCACGTCGCTTCAGCTATTGCTTTCTTCTCCTTAATGAATGATTCATTTGAAACAACATATGAAAACGACAAAACACATAATAAAGCAAAAAAATGAACTATCTACTTATAGAGTCAAGGAACCATAAGCTATGAACATACATGTCATACATGATATAGGAAATAACGTTTGATTGCAATAATATAAACAAAAATAAAGCTTACAACCATGCCTTGACATTGCAAGCTTCCTTGAAGGGTCTGATCAGTATGTCTCCATAAGCATTCACTCTGAAAGGTCTCCTAGAAAGACTAATGACTCTCTCTCACCCAAACGCACAAGTACGAAACTAAGGAAATCACAGCAAGACTTCCTTCTTAAAAAACCATTTCACACTATCAATCCACAACATGAAAGGCTCTTCTCATACCTCACAAGCTATTGCTAGACTATCAACAATCCAAACTATAAGCTATCAATCCAACAAACCAAGAACTAGCTAACTAGCAGATCATAGCCATGGAGGATGCTTTTATAAGAGGAGGAGCCTCCATAAATCAGGGGAGAGAAAGCTTATCTTCATGGGAGGTTACTGAAAAGGTGGAACCACCATCTCAAACGAGGAGAGGAAAACTTCTTTGACCCAGCAACTAGCTCCAAAACCACCCAGAAGTATTTTGTTTGAACTAATTCGCCATATCTGGGTCATCGCAAGTCAAACATTGAGACTTAGAGAGGACATCGTGAGGCATTAGTTCATTATGGGCTATCATCGCAAGAACGATACTGATGACCTACGATGATTTTGAAACATGGGTGAAAAGGGGTCAACTTCAGGATTAATGAGCCTAGGCAATCTTCTTGAGTAATATGGAAAATTTGGACGCATATTTTGGTATATGACAAAGAGCAGATGTCATTCAGGGACCGACTCTATCCAAGATGAGGGGAAGCGGGGTCGGTGACAAAATACTATGTAACAACATGCTAGCAGATGAGTTGGATAGAGGATCCATATCAGTGCACCTAGATGCAGTGAGGGCAAGAGTTCGCTTTAGCAAGAGGTCACCATTGAGCGCACAGACACCATCATGGACAAGAAAGCTTGGCATTGGCTCACCACCTTTGACCATCACAAGCATGTCAAAGAGGTGGTCTCACCACAATGGTTTGAGTGCTAGTGATGTCTTGCATGGCTTTCTCAAGCCATTTTTTCTCACATGGGTAGATGTGCATTGCAATGTAACGTCTTGTCAAGTGTAAGTTCAAGTGTCGATAGATGAATGTAACAACCATAGAGTAGTTGAAGAGTCATGAGGATAGATGAACGGTCTCAAAGGGGAATTTCGAGGGTCACCCCACCCTTTGCTATAAATAGTACCTCATAACTCATTGTAGATGCTTTTGGTTAGCCAGGCTTCTCATAGGAGTATCTTAGAGAAAGCATGGATAGTATTGTAACGAGCCTTAGCTTCTCCACTGCGTGGAGCTAGTATATCTCTTTGGAGGAGGAGGTGATTTTGACTGTAACATTTTTCTATCGGAACTAGTGGTTGGACATGGATGTATTGTATGACCAAAACTTACAGTTATTAATATAATAGAGCTGGCATGTTTCATGCATATGTCGTATTTTATTCTAGCTATCTTGTTTACTCCAAATGATGTGTGTATTTGTTTTCTTACACATGCATGTATGGACTATTTTGTATACACATGTATGAATCTTACTGAAATGTGTTGATTGGTTTAACCATCACTTTAGATTGCTCGCTAACTTGCTTTCCAGCTTGTGATGCATCTTTGCTCGTGTATTCCCTTCCAAGCTACATAATATTATAGATTTCCAAGGGGCTCACTCTCCCGACTTTCTATGTGTTAGAGCCATTCATGCACCTTCCTTGACTGGCCACAACTGTCCCACGCTTGCTACCAACAGGCACATCTTATTTTCCTCTGTGTGAGACTGTGGTTAAGGAAATACAATACAACCCACTACTGGGACTCCTACACCAAACGGTCTAAGTTCTAATTGGGACCTCTTACCAGGGAGATCCCATGACATGTTGGTGGGTCTAGCAAGTCAACACTTTCCCTTCTCACCTGATATCCCATTTAAGTACTAGTTCTCATTGTTGAACAATCTGTCTTTGGCCTTTTTAACAAACACAACTTTCATTTTCTCCTGATATTTAATCAAATTTTGGGCTACCTATTCTCTATTTTCATTTAATTCCACCAACTAATTAATACTTCTAGTCAATTTATTTGGTTCTTCCTCTGCATCTTGAATTAGCTTAGCCACATTCATAGCTAACTAACTAGGAAATATAGCTACAATACCATACACTAGTTCAAAAGGAGACTTTCTAGTGGATTTGTTTGTTGTCACTTTATTTTCCTAAAGGGAAAAATTCAACTGAGAATCCCAATTCTTATTATTTTTCCCAATGATTGTCCTTAAAATTCCTACCAAACTCTTATTGGAAGACTCATCCATCCCATTTCCTTGTGGATAATAGGTGGTGGAGTGGTTAACTATGATATTGTATTTTTGGAAAAAATAAATAAGATTTAGAGATTTAAATACTTGGATATTATCGATTACTTACTTTTCTGGACAAAGAGAACTTACAAGAATAGTTTCTTCAATAAAATTGATCACTACTATATTGATTTTTATCCAAGTATAAATGGCCTCTACCCATTTTGAAAAATAGTTAGTAGTAGTCAAAATCCGTTTATGTTTCCTACTCAATGGTGGATGAATTTCACCTATGATATCCAATGCCCACTTTTTGAAGGGTTCTTTTACAAACAATGGAATTAATGTTAAAGGTGCTAGCTTCTTTTCACAAAAACGTTGGAACTCTTTACAAATGTTCTCTAATCCATATACTTTACAGAACATGGTTAGCGAGTAAAAACCAACTTTCATGATTTTATGGGTTGTGACTTTCAAATTGTAATATCCCCAACAAGAACAACCACAGAACTCATTAATAATTTTTGGGATATCCTCCTCTGTCAAGCATAATAATAACACCCCAACAAGATCCTTCCAATACAATTATCCATTAGAAATGACATACTTTTTAGGTTTCATTTTCAAAGCTTTGTACTTTTATTTGTTAAGATATGGTGGAAAACCAAGAAACATCAAAGTGGGATAATAAACTTGTACCAATATGAGCACAAATATTTGTATGCAATCATGTTATATTCTTGCTTAGATTTACCATTCCTGATATCAACATTTAATCAAGGATTATCATACAACAAATTAATTCCCATAGCTTCACAATTTTCCTCAGACAAAATCTTGGCTAGGAATTGTCCTTTTATTAATTTGGTTGGATTTATGTCCATAGCATATTCTTGTATCTTTGAGATACACCTTCATCTTCGACCTTCATTGTCTCCTTGCATTAAAACATTTTTGATTTTTGTGGTAGGATCATAGTTTTGATTTTTCACTGCAATATATATGTCTTAAATGCCTTTAATGCCTTGAAAAGGGCATAATCCTATTTTTCTAAACTATTTCATTTCAATTCAACATCCCTCTGCACGTAGCTAAAAAAGCCTGTAGGTTTCTCCTTCTCATCTTTATTTTTCTACAACAACACAACCGCAACAGTGGTAGGTGATGCAAAAGAAAAAAAATGATTTTTTTTTTCATAATTTGGACTAACCAGAACAAGACCTTTGCCAAAATACCTTTTAATCCTAGAAAACGATTCTATGGCTTTAGATGTCTGCTTGATTGCCCTATCCCTTTTCAACATATCAGTGATTTCTTTTATAATTTCTGCATAGTTAGGAATAAACCTCCTCAAAAAATTGATTCTTCCAAGGAAAATTTGAATTTCCTTTTTGTTTGTAGGTAAAGAAATGCTACTGATTGCTTCTACTTGTTTGGGCTCAATCTTTACCCCCCTCTTCGACACTATATGTCCAAGTAATTTTCCTTCCATGAGAACAAACATTGATTTCTTTGGATTTAAGGATAGCCCATATTTTCTGCATTTCTCAAAATTATTTTCTAGGTGATCCAAATGTCCATCATCATATTTTGAAAAGAGAGTTATATCATCAAGTTAAATGACATCGAACTTGTATTTTTCTCCTACAAAGGTTATGCCCATTTCCCTCTTAAAAGTAGCACCAACTTTCATGACTCTAAAGGGAATTTTAGCATACATGAAAGTTCCCCATGGTGTTGTAAAGGATGTCTTTTTATGGTCACCTAGATAAACACCAATCTTGTTGTAACCATAAAAGCAATCTATCATTGAAAATCTTCAGAATCCCACTACTTTTTGCAAAATATAATCCATTTTTGGCAAGGGGTGATTTCCCTTAAAGGATTCTCTATTCAAATTATTGAAGTCCACATACAACCTTAATTCCCCATCTTTTTTTCTTACTGATACAAGATTTTCAACCTAGTATGAATATATTAAGGGATGATAATTTTCTCCTAAAGTAAATTCTTTATCTCTTTCTTATCAAAGGAAGTAACAAGGGGTTGATCTTCATAAGATTTTATCTATATTGCTTCATTCCTGGTTTTAATGGAATTTTATGTTGAATAATATATGTATTATATCTCTTCAATATTCATAAGAATAGGAAAAAATAGAATAGTATTTTTTAAATAGAGTTGCATACCAATGTTTATAGTCCTTTGAAATTCCATTTGCCAATTTGATTAGTTTGGGCTCCTGCTTTATAACAATATTTGAATCTTCGATATCTTCTTCCCAATTTTGCTTGCTTACTTTGGTTGGAACATCATTTGTATCAAATAATTTTTCTATTTGTATAAGTTATTTAAAAATAACATTACCTTTGAGCTGCACAAATTTATGGTCTTCTATTGAGTCTTTCAAAGGCATAACTTCTTCAACTTCTTCTTCTTCTTCATTCTCATTTTCTTGTGCTTGATCGATTTTTAAGCAAAAAATTATCCTACTAGCTCCATAATTTTTTTGATTGGCTCTTTATCCTTCAATACTTTCTAGTACTTCACATTGTCTGGTATTGAAGATCTGTACCTAAATTCAACTTCATATCTCAATTGAGGATTTTTGGAGGTCTGGGTGTACCAGTTGCCACACGTAGATAATCAACCAATCTCTTATTTTCTCTTGGTAAAAATTGAATATTGAAAGTTGAGGAAAAATTATCAACTAGGCCGCAAACTTCATTTCAATATGACCTTAGCTTTGGATTCTTGGTCTAACATTGGCCCTTTATTTTCTTTATGAAAAACTCAGATTCTCCAAACACTGGCAAATAATCAATATTCAAATTTTGTGTATCCTACAATCCAAGAATCAAAGATTCATACTCGGTGATACTACCTGTTGTATCAAACTCGAGTTTATAAAAAAAAGGAAATATATCACCTTTAGGATAAATCAACAAAACTCCTGCACCATTGCCCACTTTAGAGTATGCTCCATCGAAAAACAAGTTCCAAATGGAATTTTGGAGCACTTAAAGATAGATCAACGACTTAAAAATTAGCCTCTTGGAGGGGTGAACCTCCTTTACATTACACAAATGAACAATTCTTGGATGATACATGAAAAGACTTGCTTTTTATATATAGGAGTCTAACAGATAACAATATGATCATAGCCTACATAACAATAATAATGTAAGGGAACAACAATAACAATAGTGGGTGTCTATGGGGCACAATAATAATAATATGGGGACTAAATGGGAACAACAATAACAATAAGGGGGATACACTAAAAATAATAATAAGGGGGTACACTAGTATTATAAGGACCTAACATGCCCCTCTCCTTAAAAAAGAGTGTTGTCCTCAATGCTTGAGTAGCTCAGGATGCTTTTGTATAAAATTATCATTCTCCCATGTGGAATCTTCAGCGGGTATGTTCTTCCACTTGATGAGATACTCTAAAATCGATCGATTTTGTAGATGTCACATTCTTGTTTCCATGAGTTCTTTAGGTTCAAATATTACTTTTCCTTCCTTGTCAAGTTCTGGAAATATTGTTTGAATTGGGAGATTTTCTCCTATAACCTTATTTAAGCATGAAAGACGAAAAATTGGGTGCACTTGGGAAGATGTAGGAAGCCCCAATTTGTATGCCATTGTACCAATATTTTGCAAGACCTTGTAAGGACTATAATACATTGGTGATAATTTATTGTCCTTCTTAGCTTGCTTGAGGGACATTTATTTGTATGGTTGTAGGAGTAAAAATACCTAGTTTCCTACATCAAAACTTATTTCACCACAATGTTGATCAGCCTGTTGTTTCATTCAATTTTGTGCCAAAGTGAGGTTATCGTTTAGGAGTTGGAGAACCTTTTGTTGATTCTCAATGTGATCTTCCACTGCTTGAACCTTAGAATTTTCTCTTAAATATGATGTGATGGATGGTGGATGATATCCTTAAAGTTCCATAAATGGGATCATTTTTGTTGTAGTATGGAAGGAAGTGATATACCACAATTCAGCCATAGGTAACCACTTGACCCAATGTGTTCATTCATCATATACAAAGCAATGAAGATATCCTTCCAAACATTTGGTCACTATATCAAGTTTCCCATCCGATTGAGGATGATAAGATGAGCTATGAGTTAATTGAGTACCTAGACAAGAAAATAATTCTATCCAAAAATTTCCAACGAAAATGGGATCTCAGTCACTTAAAATAAAATTTGGGTTTCATTTATCTTTTTGATTGTTTCCATAAATGCAATAGCAACTATACTGACTTTAAAAGGATGAGATAATGCACAAAAGTGTGCATACTTGGTAAGTCTATGAATTACTACCATGGTGACACTATTTCCCTCAGACTTGGGTAAACCTGTGATAAAATCCAAAGAGATCTCCTCCCAACGTTGACTTGGAATGACTAAAGGGTGTAATAGATGTGAGGTCTTAATTCTCTCACCTTTATTTTGTTGGAAAACTAAACATTGTTCCACAAAGTTTTTAATATTATATTTAATTCCATCCCAAAAATATTCCTTCTCGGCCCTATGGTAAGTTTTTAAAAATCTTCAGTGCCCTCCTAAGGAAGAGGTGTGCAATTCCAAAAGAATATTTTGTTCGAGCTGGGAATTCTTACAAATATATAAGTCATATTTGTACCATAATGAATCATCTTTCCAGGTAAATGTATCTGATGTACTTGGATCTTGCTGCAACTTTTGAAGGAGTGTTCACACTTCTTCATCATTCTTCCATTCATCCCTTTTTTTGGTTGTATAATATGGTTGGATAATTGAAATGGAAAAAAAAAATGCTTCCGCATCCTCATCCTTTCTTGAGAGTGCATCTGCAACAACATTTTTCTTTCCTCTTTTGTAGATGATTTCAAAGTCACAACCCAACATATTCGTGACCCATTTTTTTCTCTTATGAATATAATATTTGTTCCAAAAATAATTTAAGACTATCATAATCTATTTTTTTCCTTGAAGTGTCTTCGCATTAGGTAAGGTCTCCATTGCTTTAGTGTGTGTAGTATTTCCAACATTTCCTTCTCATAAATGGGTTTGTGTAAATACTTTCCTTTCATTAGACGAGTTTGAAAAGAAATGGGTCTTCCTTCTTGCATTAAAACAATTGCATTTCCTGAGGCATCACATTCCACAGTAAAGGTTATTGTGAAGTCTAGCATAGCTAAGAATGGTTCTTGGCACATTTTCTCTTTAAGATGTTCAAAAGTATAGTTTCTTCTCGAGTCCAAGGTAATGCATATTTCTTCAGTAATGTTGTTCTACGTATTGTTATTCTACCATATTTCTTAACAAAGTTGTTATAATACGCTGTCAACCCGATAAATCCTCCAATAAGATTTTTGGTTGTGGGGATTTTCCATTCCTTAATTGATTTAATTTTGTTAGGGTCTACCTTAACACCCTCATGTGATACAATATGACCCATATATTCCACCTCTTGTACTCCAAAGAAACATTTGGATTTTTTCATATAATTGTTTCTCCTCCAATAGTCTGAGCACGCTATCAACATCTTGAATATGATCCTTCCAAGACTTGTTGTAGATTAGTATATCATTAAAAAATAATAAAAAAAAAATTCTAAGGGTTTGAAAATGGAATTCATCAAACCTTGAAATGTGGAAGGTGCGTTGATAAGGCCAAAAGGCATCACCAAAAATTCATAATGAACCTCATGAGTTCGAAATGTTGTTTTTGGAATGTCTTTAGTCTTCATTCTAATTTGATGATATCACGAACGAAGATCCAACTTGGTGAAGTAAATTTCTCCACGTAATTCATCCAAAGATTCATCAATGACAAGAGCGCGAAATTTATCTTTAATAGTGAGCTTATTAAGTTCCATATGATATGGAAACATGCAGAACAATCCATCATTCTTGTGCACCAATAATACTGGAGAAGAGAAAGAACTTTCACTAGGTTGAATTATACTAGCCTCTAGCATTTATGGAACCATACGTTCAATTTCACTCTTTTTCACATAAGGATACCTGTAAGGCGTGATGTTTGGAGGAACACTCCCTGGAACCAAATGAATAGCATCATCATGATCAAAAATAGGTGGGAGGCCTTTGGGAGTCTCAAATACCTTGGAATGATTTTCCAAGACTTTTTGGAGATCTGCAGAAATAGATGATTTCAATGTTTGAACCTCTAGTGAGCATAATTATGCAATTACACCACATTTTTCTTTCTTTTGAAGCTTTGTCATACCATTGGATATAATTATGTTTCCTTCCTTCCCTACAATACCCCTTAATTCAACTTCCTTTCCTTTCCAAAAAAAATTCAAGAAAATCTATTCAAAATTAAAAGCTATCGTACCCAAATATTGTAACCATTAGACTACTAGTGCAACATAATGGAAAGCATTGGACTATTAAATACATATTCCCCCATGGTTACCTTGATATTATGGCACTTTCCAGAGAGGCTTGCAATTCCTCTATTTGTAACCATCACTTGACACTTTGGTGCTGGATATAGGAAGAAATTTAATTCCTTGGCTATCTTACAATGAATAAAATTATGGGTACTACCCAAATAAATCAGCACTATCACCTTTTTCTTATTCATATGTCCTTCTATCTTGAGAGTTTGAGGATTGGTAATTCTTGCTAAGGCTTTATAAGATATGGTTGGATTCATTTCTTCCTTCTCTAGGGTTTGTTCCTAGTGTATATCCTCTTCTTTTGACATTGCTTTCTCCATTTCTTCCTCCTCTTCATAATCTATGTAAATAATTTATTCTCAAGACACTTATGACCTTTAGTGTATTTTCTATCACAGTTGTAACAAATCCCTTTTTCTTTTCTTTTTTCTTCCAATTTTTGTGGTGTCAACCTTGTAGGTTGTGGAATGCTAGGAGCGATAACACTGACATCTTTGTAGTTGTCAATGGTAGACTTCCTTGTTGCCATTATGCCACCCTGAATTCTGTATCCAATGAATTAGGTTCCCAAATGCAAACCTCATGTTCGATGTTATACTTTAAATTCCCTGTGAATACATTAATCCTATGATCCTATATAATGTCAATTACCCTTATACTCAATTTTTGGAAGTCCTCAATGTTCTCTACGATTGAACCCTTTAGTTTGAGATTTATCAAGTGTCTAAAGAAGTGATTCTCTTTGTATCATCATAATTTCCTATCATTTCCTCCTTAAAAATTGATCAAGTCACAAGTGGTTTACGACAACAAAGCCATCAATATTGTTATCCCCTCGTCGAGATAAAGGCATATTGTGGATCTTCGTTCACCATTTTCATGTCACATGTGTATTTCCACCATTACGCCACCAAGGCGTTTGTCGTGCACACTATTAGGCCTTCACCCCCAGTTTCTGCTTCGACATATTACCCCTCCCTGTTGAGTTCAAGTTCATAGCTGTCTAATTCCCCATACCGATGCTTCTCCTAGTTCATCTAATTCCTCATATGACTTCCAGCCTCCTTCAACGAATATCGTCACCATGTTTGGACCCACAACTGGTACAGGAACCCAACCTGGTGTTGACTCCGGTATCGTGGTAGTCACGTCAAGTAGAATAGTCTCAAGAACTGTTCTAGCAGCCCCCATGCTCCCTTTTATGGCTAGTTTAAGTATCTCAGATTTTAGCTAGTTGATAAACGACCCTATACACCATGATGTTGGTTTGCCTTCTATGCCAACTAAGCTTCCCTCGTACATCCCAAAGTTTGAGGGTAATGCCGGAAAGGATCCTACCAACCATGTCTGCTCCTTCCATTTGTGGTGTTCGTCCAACTCCATTACCGATGACTCAATTCATCTTCATCTATTCCAACACACGCTCACTCAAGATGTTGCAAAATGGTATGTAGACTAGCCTGCTGCATCTCATTCCATTTTTATGATGCTTGGTAAAGCATTCCTCTCATTTTTCTAGTTACCTCTCCGGTACGACACTGGTACGGAGCTATTGATCTCATTTTTTTAGTCTTCTTTTGCTTGCCTTTTCGACCATGTTCAAGAGTGGCGTAGAAGGAGGAGCAGATTTCATGCCCTACCCTTCAAAGACCGTGTCTATCTAGATTGGTTTCTTAGGATCCTTTTAGCACCCATTGGAAAATATGTTGCATCCCATTTTCCTCAAACCGAGGAAGAATATCTCCAAACCACTCTGAGATATGACTTGATTTATGCGCAATCCAGTTACATATATACCGTCATTCCAGACCTTCCCCATCCTAGAGCTGTCAATGCAACAGGGGTATCTCACACCATCGACGATATCGTTGGAACCCTTTCACACCCTTTTCCATATACTAGCAAACTTATGGCTATCTGTAGGGGGTACCAATTCCTCTAACACTTGTAACCCTCTAGCTAGCAACATGTTTTCAGGACCCTAACCTATCTACCAAACTATTTCTCCTCATACACAACCAAGCGCTCCATCCCCTCAAGCATTAGCGTCGCAGCCTCCCATACATCTTCAAACCCAATAGTCACTGCCCTCTCAGGGTCAACTGTTTGCATAGCAGAGTGCGGCCAATCCCCAAAATTCAAAGAAAAAGAATAAGGGGAAGGGTAACAAAGGTAATTAAGCTAATCAGCCTAGTGAACCCTAGTGGAACCAGTGTAACACTAACAACCAGCAATAGGGCAGCCATCCCTAGAAGAAAAAGGTTATTCATATGAACAAGCCTTGTGCATGTCATGGTGTACATGGCCATTATACACATGAGTGTCCTCTCTTACCCCAGATGTGCCAAATGTTGGAAAACAAAGCAGCTTCTAGAGGTAAAAAATCGCCTCAGAATCTTATGCCATCTCAACCGACAGTGCTCACAAATCCTTTCCCTCAGCAAGGCTTTATTGCTGCTCAACCTCAGCTAGGTCAAGCAACCCATCTGCGCCAACCTTCTGGTCATGGTGAATACCAGATCCTAATGATGAATTCTTATGAGGTTAACCCCTTCGATATCAACCTACAAACCCGGTCGCATCAGTATGACAAGCCATCGACTTCGGTCGCCACTAATTCCAAAAGAAAAGCATCTGCTAAGCCTCTTATAGCACCAAATGGTTCGTTACAGATCCCTTAACCTAAATTTGAGACCGTCCCCAAGATCTTGAAGGGACCATTACATTGTAATGCATCCTCTAACCGAGCAACCCATACACACAGTATGGTAGATGACTTGGCACAATCACCTACTACCATGTCAATGTTGTAAGTACTCTAGTCATGCCCATCTCAAAAGAAATCTCTACTAACTTCTTTGGGAGTAGTAGATCCTTATGACGATCATTTGATTGTCTTCCAAGTTGATACATCAGAACATCCCCCATTGCCTTCATCCGTTGCTTTCCAGATACCAGTCTGAGTCCGTAATGGCATCATCTCCCAATGCATTATTGACGAAGGTGCATACACTTGTGTTATGTCTGCTACCATTTGGAAACAACTCATGTCACCTGAGTTGTCCCTGTCCACCATCACTTTGCGTGCTTGGGATGAACACTCCTCCCAGCCTCTTGTCATGTACCGCAACTGTCCAATGACCCTTGGAGGCAAGACTGTCTATGTCAACATTAGGTTATCGATGCCCCTTTGGACTATAACATTCTCTTGGGTCGTAGTTACACATATTCCATGTCATCCATTGCATCTACGGTTTCCCACAAGATGTGTTTCCCCCATGAAGGGAACATTTTCACCATCGATTAGTTGACTTACTACGAGCTGACATCTGTGACCTCCCTTGAGTCCATTATCTCGTCAATTTTAGATAAGGAATATTCAACTCCTCTCAACGATGTTTCACCCAGAGTATAAAAATATTCCTCATTGTTGGGTGCTTTCCCTGCTTCTCTCCCTCCCATATTAGAGCCTAACTCTGTGAGTGTTTTCATGTTAAAAGTGTCGTGGGTGGCTCTCAAGCAGTTAGGTACATCTGATCTACAACTAGCTCCTCAATACCTTGTGATTAACATCCCAACCGAGCCCTCTAGATCCACCCCCCTAGGACATCCTTTGTTTATGGGTGCCTCTCCTATGTTTCGACCATGAATTGTTCCTCCAAGTCTCAACTATCTAGTTGGTATTCTGTCGAGACATTACTGTGCAGGCCAAATCACTTTCTTATTCCCCCGTCCGGGAGTATTTTATATCATTGTCATGGCTTCATTGGTCCTTCCTAACATGACTTTGGGGATCCTAGTATGGTACATCAATCCCCGTGTAAGCATTCTGCCTGGTCAGCTAAGGCTTTATCATGCTTTAACCCCAGTTCAACCGGTCCCTACAGCACCTACCTATGCTTCAGTTCCATCACAACCTCAATAGGAACCCACTCTTGTTATGAATGTATCTGGATGGGGGGGAAAGCTAAGAGGAAGGAACTAAAGGACAAGGCTCTCTAAGCTATTCCAATCCCCAAGGCCCCAAATCCATCACCTCCATTCGCTTTGTGTGAAGTTGTTGGGCACGCCACCAATAATTATCTCGATCTTCCTCATATAAAATATTTGGTTCATGAAACTGATTTTTTTCTAAATGTAAAGATGCAATGTGTACCTTTTATGTCTTTGACGCATCATGTAGATAAAAGAATTTTTCCATTTGTAGTATCCATGTCACTGGATCCTTTCCATCAAACCTCCTCATATCAATCTTTGGAATACAGTTAGTCTTCAACCCACTATGTGTGTCTCTAAAATCATAATTGGTATTCCTTTTATCCTCATCATGATTTTTGTGGAGTACCTTGTCACCACTATGAATAATTTCTTATAGCGATTTTATCAACCTTCCTTCAAACCTTCATGGTCCCTTTTCAGATTTGTTTTTAAAATTTTTTTGAAACCTTCCATATTGAAATTCATCAATTCTTCCATGTCAAATTTCAAACCATCCATCTTGGCTTCCAATTCATTTTTGGGTACTCTTTGTGAGAATGAAATTTTTTTCACTTGATCTCACAATTTTGATATATCATTATGCATTTATTCCTCTTCTTCATGTGCCATAGAAGAGCATTCTGGTTTCTTACTAGGTGTTTCCATTTTTTAGTTTCGAGGAATTTTGAAATCAAATAATGATATATATTCTTCACTATGCCCTTTGAATCTCTTCAAACTATTTTTTCAAACAAAAGTTATGCAAAATTAAAAAATACACACATTTTTTGTGATTTTTGGGAGCTAAATATTGAAGTTGTTGTATCTATGTAATTTTTAATCTCAAAGTTCTGAAGTTCCATCTCGCGGTATCCCTCTTACTCTTCTTTCCAACCCAACGATTAAGACCAATATTGGATTCTTCAAGGAAGAGTTATGCTCAATCTCCCATGATTACCTAATTATAGACTAGTTCAGTAGAGTGAATTATATTCATTGTTTTGACCTTCTACCATCAAAATGATACCCAAAGTACTACATTCCATCCTTTTCCAATCACATTTTACTAAATTCAAATCCAATGCTCTGAAAGAAAGTTATGATGATTTTCCCTAGGTCACTCGTTTGATATGGAATTCTATAGCCTCTAAAAACCTTAACTTCCTTGGATCCTATCGCCAAACCTGTAGTGAGGCAATATATGAAATTTGTACACAAGGTTCAACAATATGTCAGCTCCACATGATTGAAATTTCAACTTCTAAAGCATCGTAGAAAATAAGTTATAGTGAAAATTCCAAGATGACGAGTTTGAAGAAGTGAAACCCTAGAATCTAAAGCTCTAATACCAAATGTTAGCCAGCTCACAAAATAGAAGAAAAGATAGATAAATGACTTAAAAATTATCCTCCTCAAGGGGGAAATCTCCTTTAAATTACACAAATGAACAATTCTTGGATGATACAAATGTCAAGGCCTCCTTTATATATATAGGAGTCTAAGGGATCACAATATAATCGGATCCTACATAACAATATAATGTAAGGGCACAACAATAATAATAGTGAGATTCTATGGGGCACAATAATAACTATATGGGGACTACATAGGAACAAAAATAAAAAGGAGGCTACATTAATAATAATAATAATAATAGGATACACTACTATTATAGGGACGTAACAATAGCTTTTGGAATTCTAGTCTATGTATCTTCATCAATTTCATCATCTATTTCTAACAAAAAACAAGAAAAATATTTCTCCTGGCTATCCATTAGGGATTTATTTGGATTACCCTCTTTTGTAATGGTTTTGACAAACCTTGATTCTTTGTATTACCTTCATTATTCTCCACCAAAAATTGGAATTGTGTCATATGTAAGATCCAATATGATTGATCCTCCAAGCTTCATCCCCGGGATCTTTAAAGAACCATCCCAAACCTTGTTGGGATGTCAACAGCTACCACATCCATCACAATACTCCTAACAAGAATTTGTGCCATAGATACCACCATATCTTTGATCAAGCCAACACACTTGACTCTTTTTAAATTGAAAGAGTACAAGCCTTTTTAACGTTTTCTAATTTGCAGACCAAGTTTCTCCATAACAGATAGAGGCATAATATTATATGATTCTCCAGAATGCAACATGAAAATTTGCAACATAAAATCATGAATCAAAATTGTAATATAAAGGGGTGGAGTTGTTGAATTCTTCTCTTCTACATGGGTTCAAAACATCACCACTTGCCTTTCCTCTTGTAAATTTACAATATCCTGAGCTGTAGTCTTGTGTGTCAAACTTATAAAATTAGAAATCTTATTTTTATGAGTAGGTTTCTCTTCTAGTTTAACTAGAGGGATAGGAATATTCACTTTTTCCAACACATTTTCAATGTTAAAAGAATGAACACCTTTCTCCACTTTTTCTTGTTCCTCTACCTATTTATTCACTTGAATATTCTATTGTGGTTGGACCACCTATTTTTCTTGATTCTCTTGACTAGTCTTGACTTGTTGAGATCATGATGAGTCTGCATTGTAGACTGGAATAGTATGAATAGGATTCTTCCACTTATCATTTCTTTTTTGTACATTCTGTTTTGGTTTCTCATAATTTTCATCTGGGGTTCTAGATATTTTTCTTAATCTAAAGTAATACCTTTTATGCTATTCAATCTGCATTAGGTATGAAAATATATTGTAGTAAGAATAAATTTCCCCTTCATCTAAAGTAGTATGAAGATCCAAATCAACATATCCTTCATATGTTTCTTTTCCTTCTTCTTTTGAATATGTGGAATCCTGATTCTCTTGGAATTTGAATGCTTCTTCTGAGCTCTCCTCTGGTCCATCCTCAATAAACAAAGGGGGTTAAACTTGATCATTGTGGTCCTTTCTTTCCCTCTATAAAATTTATAGAGGTGGTCTCCTAAATTGAGGTTTAGAATTTTTATTCAATGTCTTTTGGATTTTCCTTGGTGAATACTTATTTTCCAACTCCAATTTTACAAATTTGTTTGAGAGGTTTATAATGACCTTGGTCATCTCATCCAATTTATGACCCTAATTATATTTTTTCCACAACAAGGGCACAACTTCCTCCTTCCCTTTTCTTCTGTCAATAGGATATGCTTTAACCTTTAACTTTTCAGTTGCTAATACGTTTTCCTCTACCTCCAAAGCATCTACCTAAATTTGATTTGAAGTTGATGACCTTCTTTTCCTCTAGGTAGAAACAAAGTTAGAATTAAAGATTCCTGTAAAAACCACTTTAGTCATTGCAGGTGGATATTTAATTTTCGTTGGAAAACTGTTATAGTTTTTATTAAATCTTCTTATAAATTTTGCAACCTCTTCGTTAGCCTTCCTTTTTATTCTATTAAATTCTATCAGGTATCTGTGAGCCTTCTTTTCCCCCCATTTTTCTGTGAACATATTTTATAACTCCTTCCATGTGTTAATTGAGTTTGCTAGTATAGCCTTGAACCATTTTATTGCCTCCCCATCAAGAGAATGCACAAACAACCTCATGAAAACATCATGATATTCCACATTTAAATTCTTAGCAAAAGCACAAAATGTTGCAACATTCTTTTCTGTTGTCACCTCATATTTCCCTATAGATAGAGGAAATAACTTTAAAACATCTTGTGGCATATCATTCATGGGTTGTGGTAGATTTAAGGGGGCATATCTATTGAGAAAATACCCTAGAATGGCCATATTTTGAGGTGGGGATGGAGGAATATTAATTATATGTGATGCAGATGAAACTAGGGGAATTACAAATACTGGAATTGGTTGTGTTATCGCTGTCAAAACCTAAGATATAATTGGTTTCAATATCTTTTATTCTTCAACTTATAGAAAGCTGGGGAAAGAGAAAAAAATGGTTCAAAATCCATTTCTTCTAATGTTGGTTCTAGAGAAAGGGAAGTTAAGAGGGGGTAACTTCCCTTATGAAAAATCCAAAACCTTTGGGGATGCCTGAGGGATATTAACTTCAAGTTTACAAGAACTTCAACATGAAGCTCTAGGAGTAGACAAGGTAGGATTGTGGGTTTTCGGATATTGGTTTTCTCTCTGGACTCTCCTTGAAATATGTTTTTCTAGGTCAGACAAGGTTGGGGTTTTCTGTTGTGACGTGCCAAACCAGGTATAAAGTCTTCTTAGAGATATTATTACTAATAATAACTCCCTTTGATGAGTGGTTTTAGACCACACTTTCTTGTTGACCAGTCAAATAAATTTTTGAGAGAATACATAGGTAAAAATGACTTTGTTCCCTAGGGAAAACCTATGGGTGAGAGAAGGCCTAGGGAAATCCTCCTTCCAAAATTGGTCCAAATATATTTAAAACAGTGTTTTATTCCCTATACACTTCTTTTCCCTGGGATAAAAGCATGTACACGCGGGTTAGTCAATACCCAAACCGTGTATATGTATTAAAACACTTTAAAAAATTAAATTTCCTTAATTATGGGCTGAGTTCACGGGTTTTACCTGTTGATTACCTTCTATTGCCCGTGGCCCAACTATTTCCCATATATTTCCAAACTAAAAAACTAATTGGGAGAAGTATAAATAGACTTCTATGGGAAGGCCTAAAAGGAGGAGAAGACATAGAGTTATTATACTGAGATTATCCCTGACTAAGTCTGATGAATGATTCCCTATGCCTCACGCACTTCCCCAAGCTTCAGGAAACCCTTGTTTCCTTGATTATAGATATTCTCCCTCTTGCTTGATATATCATGGTGTTGGTTATGGAAGAGGCTTGTTGAAGGCTGGGATAGGACGAATCTGGAGGACGGTTCCGCTTAGAGCTGGAAGAAGAAGACTCAGGTGATTCTCTCCATGTTATTTATAGCTTACTGCAATAAAATAAATGTTGTCTTGTTTATGAAATTAACTATGTTTATGCATCAAATTATGCTTTAATTCATATATGGGTGATGTTTTGATGTATGATCAATCATTTGTTTATATGATATAGAGTCAATTTCATGAATATACTTTACTTGTATACTGCTATGTATGTTCGAATTGAATGATTTTCAGGTTTCAAGAACATCGGGAGTTGCAGAGGGTCTGAACCCTGTGGGACCTACTTGAACGTAGGAAATCTGGGTATCGTCGATCTTACATAGTTTGATTATATAAGCATTTTTCATTAGTTGTATGAGTGTTTCTTGTTGTAGTTTTCTTCTTCTCTATTGGGGTTCTAACCTAAAGCCCTAGGGTACTTATTCCCGAAACAAAATTTGCGACTCCACTGAGGATAACAATCTTGTTATTCTTGGTTTGGGTTTTTCATTATCAATCAGGGCTCAGTCTTTGGTTTTCATGCTTTTACAATCTTATTTGGTATACTAGAGTCTCAGTCTTTAAGTTTGATCTTTTGGATCAAACTTTGTTTTTTATTTTTTCTTGAAAAGCTTTGTATATGCTTTTTACTCTTTTTACAATAGCATATATACGTTTTCAGTAAAGTGAACCTGCATATATGCAAGTTTCCTTTGTCAGAAGCACGTGTGCATGCTTCTCTGTCTAAACATAGTAACGTATGCAAATTTTTGCATTGGTTTTTCAAATCTATTTGCCCAGATAGATTTGTTGCCTGGTCCTTTTAGTCTTTATATGGTCAATTTCTACCTGAAGAATTTAATTATTCTGGAAGCTTACTATTTCAAAGTTAGAGAAAAATCCTTTGGCGAAAATCACATGGAATACCATTTGTCGACGCGTTTCGAACCAACTAGTGTGGTTCATCGTCAGGACAAGTTGAAGAAACAGATCTAGCTCATCATGTTAAATAGTCTGAGTGGAGCATCTAACAGCTACCTTGCCTAACGGTTAGTTTGACTCTAGGATCAGGGTCAAAATTATTATATTAGATTAATTAGTATAAAATAAATAAATTATTATTCGGTTTAAGAATTAATTATTAAAAATTATAAAATAATAATTTAAAAGAAAAATTAGTTAAATAAATAACCTTATAATAAATTTTATTTGAAAGTATTATTAAAAATTGTATGTTAATTAATAAAAGTTAATTAAGTAGTATGAAGGACCATATAAGATAGAAAATAATAAAGAAATTCAAGGGGTGTTATATTAGTTAGGAAATTAGCTAAAAATATAAGCTCATTAGAATTTGAAAGGAAAAATTAGTTAAATGAAGGACCTTAAAAAAAAACAGGAAGGGGTGCCAATTTATAGGAATTATACAAAAAATAATTGAAAAGGGGGTACCAATATATAAAAAGAAGATCACATCAGGGAAAATCAATAAATATCACGTGAATAAAAACTAATAAATAAATAAACATAAAATAAAAATAATAAAAATAAAAATAAAAATCGAAAAATAAATAAAAATGAAATAAAAATAAAAATAATAAATATAAAAATAAAAATAAATTAGTTAAAATAAATAAATAAATAAAATAAAAAAAATAAAAAAAATAAAAAATAAAAAATAAAAAATAAATAAAAAAGGACGAAAAAACGACTAGGAGGAGAGGGCAGGGACCCAACACCTACTGACTTTCCAACCATCCTCTATATTTATATTGCTTGGTCTCTTTTCAATCTCAAGCGCTTCCCTGAATTTTCGATGATGAAAATGTGAAACCTTAGCAATAACACTGGCCTCTTCAATACAAACATGATGATTAGTTTTCTCAGCATGTTCAGCCAAAGTGGAAGATTTAGCTCTCCTATGCTTAAGGTCCGCTGCGTGCTCGCTAATCCTCTTATTAATGGAGCGACCAGTCTCCCCAATATAGGGGGTCCCACAGGAACAAGGGATCATATAAACGCTCTTCATATCCTTAGGGTCGATAGGTCCGCGAGCACGCAGCGGACCTTGAGCATAGGAGAGCTCAATCTTCCGCTTTGGCTGAACATGCTGAGAAAACCAATCATCATGTTTGTATTGAAGAGGCCATTGTTATTGCTAAGGTTTCGCATTTTCATCATCGAAAATTCAGGGAAGCGCTTGAGATTGAAAAGAGACCAAGCAATCTCAATAGAGAGGATGGTTGGAAAGTCAGTAGGTGTTGGGTCCCTACCCTCTCCTCCTAGTCATTTTTTCGTCCTTTTTTTATTGATTGATTTATTTATTGTTTAATTTTTATTTTATTTATTTTATTTATTTATTTATTTATTTGTTTCTTTTAACTAATTTATTTTTATTTTTATTTTTATTCCATTTTTATTTATTTTTTCGATTTTTATTTTTATTTTTATTATTTTTATTTTATGTTTATTTATTTATTACTTTTTATTCACATGATATTTATTGATTTTCCCTGATGTGATCTTCTTTTTATATATTGGTACCCCCCTTTTCAATTATTTTTTGTATAATTCCTATAAATTGGCACCCCTTCCTGTTTTTTTTTTTTTTTTTTTTAAGGTCCTTCATTTAACTAATTTTTCCTTTCAAATTCTAATCAGCTTATATTTTTAGCTAATTTCCTAACTAATATAACACCCTTTGAATTTCTTTATTATTTTCTATCTTATATGGTCCTTCATACAACTTAATTAACTTTTATTAATTAACATACAATTTTTAATAATACTTTTAAATAAAATTTATTACAAGGTTATTTATTTAACTAATTTTTCTTTTAAATTATTATTTTATAATTTTTAATAATTAATTCTTAAACCGAATAATAATTTATTTATTTTATACTAATTAATCTAATATAATAATTTTGACCCTGATCCTCGATTCAAACTAGCCGTTAGGCAAGGTAGCTGTTGGAGGCTCCGCTCACACTATTTAACATGATGAGCTAGATCTATTTCTTCAACTTGTCCTGATGATGAACCACACTAGTTGGTTCGAAACGCGTCGACAAATGGTATTCCATGTGATTTTTTCCGAAGAATTTTTCTCTAACTTGATATGGATCACAGAAGCTTGAACTCTATTATTTCAAAGTTCTTCCTCATTGAAAAGATTTGGCCTAGGTTTTCTTTTTAGTGAGTTTTTAATTGGTGTTTTGGAACACAAGACTTCGTTCAGAGGTTCTTGATTGTTCTGTTTCTTTAGAACACGAGATTGTTTTCAGTTTCAGTGTCAATCTCGAGTTTTAAATCTACTTTCTTTGCTTTCCTTCATTTTGTGCCCTCATGGCTTTTCTTGCTTTTTGAAAGTCTTTTTGGTGAATTTGAAAGTATTCCTTTCCTAGCTACTTGGTTAGTTTGTCAAGCTCTTTGCTACTCTTTGGGTCGTTTACTACAACTTGAAGTATTTTTGTTCAAGTTTTTGTGCATCTTCGATTTTATAACTTGCAAAGACTCCTCATGCTCTCTTTTCGATCTTTGAGTTTCAGTAGCATTTTGGGTGATTTCAAAAAGTTGTCTTTGGTTGTTTTTTAAAAAGAAAAGATCTCAAAAAACTTTGCTTTTGTTTTTCTTTCGCCAAGTTTGGTTTTTGGTTTCTTTTTGTTGTTGAAAGTGAATTGTAACCTTTTTCAATTTTTCCTTCTTATTTGGAGAGAATTTTGTATTCAAAATTTATATCCTCTTCAGTACTTTATTGGCTCATTGTTAGTTATAGACAATTTCTTTTTCTTTTTTAGTGTTTTAGGATCTTTCATCTCCATTATATCTTGCATTAGGGTACTTTGTATTGTTAAAGGATTCATAGTCTTTTAGTTTTTGGGTGTATGAAGTGTGTTTCAAGAAAAGAAGAGAAAAAGTACTTTTCTTTTTAGAAGTTTCATAGAATCCATATAGAGATGTCTTTTCATCGAAGAAAAAATGATTGCATTCATATAGTTAGCTTTTCATTGATTTATGTTGCATCATACACACATCATTGGTTTCACTCCCATCTATACATTTTCCTTAAAGAACAGCCAAAAGAACAACCATTAAAATCAAGTGATTAATTAAAATAAACTAGAACTTTTGTATTGTCATCAGAATACACCAACAAGTTTAGGTTTATTAGGGTCTTGGAGTAGGCGAGAGGAGAGTTAACTCTCCAAGGCTACTCAAAAGTTACAAAACATAGAAGTTTGATTAATGAGAAAAATCCAATAGTGTTAGGAAGACCGAGAAAGCTTCGTAACTGGGAGTAAAGCATGAGGGTGAGTGAAGATAAGGACAAGAGATACCTCCTCTCTTACTTGTCGAATCCTACCTCACGACTGTTCTGCCTGGTTTCTGATATGAGTTGGTGACCATAGTTGCCTATCCGAGGGACCACACAGGTGGCTACAGAGGGGAATCCCGTGGCACCTGAGGTTGATGTTGTGTCACTTTTAGCAGTACTTCTAGAGGGCACCCTTGTGAAGCTTGGGGGCTTGCACCAACAAAGGATATTGTCTAGAGGTCAGCGTAACTACCTTTAATACCTTCGCTAGTAGGCTTGGGGCGTAATTACCCTAGTCTATTTTTGGAAGGCCCTTGTTATTAACTTTCTTGTATTTCGGTGTCTAGTCCTAATCACCCGAAGCATAAATACTCAAGAGTTGTTTTATTGCTGATATCTTTAGGGAATTTTTAGTGAGTGTTCTTTGCTCCTAGTCGGCCTAGATCTATAATTTTTTTTTAGTCTTTAAGCAGATCTTTTAAATAATTCAAAGTGGTTAACTGACCATCTCAACATTCTAGGAGACTTTGTGGGCTATCACCTACGAGTCTTGAGCCTTCTCCTAGAAGGCGTAGGAGCGATTCTGCTAGTGATTTCAACCAGTGGCAATAGGCGCATTGAAGATTGATCCTCTACTTGGGGTCATTGATTCATGAGATAGACTTAACACTAGTAGAGAGTTAGAGAGGAACACACCAGTTCTTTCTTGAGTAATTTTTCCATGGGATGATAATATCAAAGTTGAAGAGCTTTCAAAGTCGGTTGTGCCTCTAAATTATCCTCTTCCTCTTCATCATCCAGACGTTCTATTGTACGTCAGAAATCCAACTCATGGACCTTCGAGTCCAGGTTTACATACATCTATTCCTTCGATGAACACTGCTGGAAGCATGACATCTACCACAAGTGTTGCGAGCATGTAGACTCCCATATCCGTACAAGGAGGAGGAATTATTTCCATCCCTTCTATTACTCCCAACACGACTATATTTGGGTCTACTTCCATTCCATCAACGAGTAGAAGTTCTCAAGCTACTGCATCCAGTTTTGGATTTTTCCCTTATGGAATGCTATCTCACGGGATTCCTTTAGTTCCCTTGAACATACCATCGACCACCTCTACATCCATGATGAGTGGATCTACTTCCTTTTAGGGTCTCCCATTTGGAAGTGGTCATATACCACATTCCAATCTGACATTAGGATCAATGCATTTTCCTTTCACAAGTCAAGGTAATAACCCCTTCTAGAGTTGGACAAATCCTGCGGTTAGTGGGATAGGAGCTGGGAATAAATTTTTCGGCCAACAAAGGAATGTACCGTATTCTTCAATTAATTCATTTTAGAATTTTCCACCCTTTCCTAATGCATGGAATCTTTATCAAGGGCCGTTAGCTCCTTTCAATACTTCGTTAGGGGGTAACTTCACTAGTTACAAAGGATTTTCGGCAAGAGTTCGTCAAACTATTATTTTTACTGGACCACAAGGTCCACCTTTTGGTTCAGTAGGTTATACAAGTTACTTCAGGCAACCTGGTGTTTTTCAAAATCCAGATCATTCTTTTGAGACCTTTGGGAACCCCGCCCGCTCTGGATGGAATTCCCAAGGTCCACCACAACTTCATTTTCTAGTGACGCTTAACTTTCCAAAATTAACTAAGTTGACAAATGATCTGATTCGGTACAATCCAGCTTGGCCTCTGGTCCCAACTAAACTTCCCTCGGATATGCCAAAATTCGAAGGGAAGAGTGGTGAAGATCTGGGAGACCACGTAATCACATTTCACTTATGGTGCTCATCCAACTGCTTGATAGATGATTTGATCAAGTTGAGGTTATTTCAGTGCAACCTAATCGAAACTATGGCCAAATGGTATATAGAGTTGTCAGGGGGCACCTATACTTCTTTATGTGATTTGGCTAATATCTTTTTGAACCATTTTTAGTTTCCTGTTCAATATGAAGCTGGAACTAAACGTTTGGCTGACTTTCAGCAAGAGACCGCAACTCATATTTCGGATCACATCCAGGAATGGATGAGGAAAAGGCTTATCAAAGCTGAAATGCCACCAGAGTTCCTTCTTGAATGGTTTCTCAAATCATTACAACTTGAGATCTCAAAGGATTTGTCTCTTTCCAGTGTTTAGTCGGAAGAGAAGGCTATTTTCTGAGCCCAACAATTGGAATTGATATATTATCAATATGGGACTCTTCTCTGTTATACGTGTTCTGATTGATCTTGCTTAAATTGATTAAGCTTCCACAAAATTTGATAGTAGAAGTAGATCAAGTATTTTTCTTTAGTTACATTGCATTATCAGGTGTTATACAGTGGAAATTTCTACATGGTATCGAAGCAAAGGTGATAAAGATGAAGAACAATATACAAGAAGGAGAAGTTTGAAGTTTCTGGTTCCTGAATATAGAAATCAAGTTGTTATCACATCTCAATTTCACCAATGGTGTTCAAAGGTTTAAGACTCGAGTATTCCCTTGATGGAAGCTCAAATTATATAGCCTAGAAGGATCACATGGAAATAGTATTAGAGGATAATGGTCTAAAGGACTTCATTGATCAAGAATTCCCCAAGCCGACTGATGCTACTCAACTAGCAGAATGGAAGAAATGTGTGGCTAGAGCAAGGAGAATCCTCCTAGAGGGAGTTCGAGACCACATTGTCTTGAGCCTCCATGGGAAGGAGACACCATTTTCAATGTGTAAAACATTGAAATATCTATATCAGAACAGCAACGATCAGAGGAAGCTGGCACTGAAAGACAAGCTTCATAAGATCATGTGTGAAAAGGGCGACATTATCTCTACATATCTAAACAAGGTCACCACCTGTAGGGATGATCTTGGAAGTGTATTGATCACGACCGCTGATGATGACATGGTGAGTCTCACACTCCTTGGTCTTCCTAAGAGCTAGCATAGCTACTAAGACTCAGTTAATGTAAGAGAAAAACTACCAGATTGGGAATGACTTTGGTCAGATCTGATGCGGGAGGAGATATAGAGAAGCACTAGAGATGGATCTTCTTCATCCAAGGAAGATGAAGAAAATTGCACCTTAGTGAGTAAGGCAAAGAAAGGGAAGGAGAAGGATTCTCATCCCAAATCCATTTCTTTCCATGGTGGGAAGAAGTTTGAAAAATTGAAAGTGCGATTCTTTTGTTGTCATGAAGTGGGCCATTTTACTACAAATTGTCCACTAAGGAAATCCAAGAAGGGATTTGTGGAAGGATTAGAAGGTGAGGCACTGGCCTCACAGTTCGAGTTAGATTTCTCACTTTTCACATGCATGGCTTCATCCTATTAGGGTCCAACCCTAACCCCCTTATTTATGTAATAGGATCAAGTCATAGTTATAGTTATGTAAAGAGTCAATAAAGCCCATATTAATAATTGTAAGTGGTTGACCCGCATTTAAAGAAGGGACTACAGTTAGTTGCAAATGCGCCATGGTATTAGATAGATGGTATTAATAAGAGCCATGGTATTGACCCATGGTATTGCATTTATTAATCCTATATAAAGGATAGAGACTCCCCTCGAGGAGCATCATGTCTCATTTTTGAATTGAGCCAAGCTCTATTGGAGGTTTCCCCTGCGAAGAGGCAAGTGAACATTGCTTTCCTTTCTGAATAATAAAATACTTGTTGTTATTTCTTATTGTTCTGTGTTCTGGGTATATTTCTTCATATATTTGGTATTCTAGTATCTTCTTGTAGGTCAAGAGCATAATAAGTGGTATTAGAGCACTTTCTAGGGCCAGTGGGATCTCCATTTTTAGCAAGCTAGAGACGTGTTTCGGTGTCTTTAAACAATGGGATCTATCATTGAGCACATAAACCTATGGATTTTGGGAGGCATGCACGCGGGAAATACAAGAGGTGGTCACGCTTGTTGGACTCCCTTGTAACCCTTATGGGTACCCCTTTAAGTAGTAGCGCATTAGGTAGAACCAAGCACAGACTATCTTCCAACTACCCTTTGGGTATATCGGAAGCCCCCTAGACTATCTTGAAACCTTGCCATAGATAAACCGTCGGTCATCTTGCTGCTATAGTACACCTAGAACAACACTCGGGGAGATTACTCGTGCATACAATAGGGTAGTCAGGTTGTATGGCTAATGGTACATTTCATCCTCCTTGGTTAGTGCCTTGAAATATTGGGCCGAGTACGACTGTCATACCCTTATGTATATTGCGATCTATAGCACCTGGCACTCATTAAGGCCATAGTTCCCGTGTCTCTCTCTAGATCACACATCATATTTGCCAGATTAGATCTAGCAAGTGGGGTTCTGTTGCAGCAACAACAATCAGCTCCGCCATTCAAATCTATCAGATCCGCCATTCAGATCCATCAGATCCACCAATCAGATCTATCAAATCTTCCATCTAGATCTAGCAGTTTGGGTTCTAAAGTAGATGCAACAATCATATTCGCCATTCAGATCTAGTAGCAGGGGTTCGACCACGACCACATTCCTACTCATACTCTACAATTGAGGGTTTGCTGATAGATTTTACTATTTGTGTGGGCTCCTATACCTGGGTGTGATTCTCGTGTGATTCTGTAAAGTTTGAGATTCCCCCGGAATGCTTATAGGAGACTTAGCCCATAAGAATCAGGTTGACGAGCTGAGCAAGGTGGTACCATTCAATTTTTAGCGTCAAAAATTTCGGGCGGTCCCAAATTTTAAGTGCACCGGATCAGTGCATGGGACAAACTAGAGCTCAAGCTATGGGCAATGAGAAGATCGATAGCCTTGAAACAAAGTTGGACGAAGTACTATTGTCGCTCAAGACCTTGGCTGACACACTCGCAAAGGCCAAGTCGGAGGAACACGCGGAAGCATATGTTTTCAATAAATACATGGAAGGTGAGTCTAGCCATTCCCTTCACCTCTTTGGCAACCACCATTAGTCCCAGATACGACCACCCAAGCTAGACATGTATAAATTTGATGGCTGTCATCCAACCACATGGCTAGCACAAATGGAGCAATATTTCACACTGAATCACATCAGAGATGATGCAACTCAGCTTATTGTGGGTAGCATGTACATGGACAATGAAAGATGGCAATGGTGGCAGTGGCATCAACATTTCTATGGAAGGCCCATGACTTGGTAGACATTCACAAAAGCTCTTACAGATCGCTTTGACCATGAATCTAACTTTTTCGGTTGTCTCAATAAGCTCTGACAGAAAGGAACAGTGAACGAATATATTACAGCCTTTGAAGCCTTAGATTTCCGCAGAGGAGGTCTACATGATCAGTTCTACTTGGAATGTTTTGTCAGTGGTCTCAAAGAAGCCATACAAGCCCACATCCGACTACAACACCCTACCTGATCGTTAGATTCTTGCAAGATAGCTTGTGAAGTAGAATGTGCATTAGCGGCCCAGCCCAATCGCCCAAATTTCATAGCCAAGGGTCGCCTCACCCAGGCTCAAAGCACTACCCAAACACTCAAGGTTCAAAAGGTGTCACCAGCAGAAATGGTGGAAAGAAGAAAGAAAGGATTGTACTACTACTGTGCTGAGAAATACTCCCACGGGCATAAATGCAAGGAGCCCAAATTCTTTCAAATTGATGCTATTGATCACAATTCATCGGAGGAAGCCCCACCACTTGAGGAACCAGAGGAGGAAGATGAGGAAAACCAGCTGGACAATGTACCTAAAGAACCAGTTATGTTGCTTCATGCTTTGGCAGGGATTTCTTCTACCCAAACTCTCAAAATCAGAGGTTTTATTAAGCATCTCCCAATAGTAGTATTGATTGATAGTGGCAGTACACATAACTTTATCCATCAATCAGTCGTGGATGCAGTGCATTGTTTTGTCAGAGCAGTCTCTAACTTCCAGGTACAAATTGTTGATGGGGGGAAAATGAAATGTCAAGGCCGCTGTGAAAATATCAAACTTCAAATGGGGGAGTATCAGTTAAGGACCCACATGTTTTCCATAGACATGGGAGGGTGTGACATTGTCCTGGGTGTTGAATGGCTCCGCACACTTTGCCCAATCACAATGGATTTCCAGGAGTTATATATGAGCTTTAAGTATAACAACCACACACATACCCTCCGTGGTCTCCATGTAGGTGACCCGTATATCATCAGCTCACGTAGGATGGAAAAATTGTTAGAAAAGGGCCACCATGGAGCTATAGCCCAATTTAATTCCATCAGCGCCTTCGAAACCACTTTTGTTCATATTCATCCTGAGATGCAACAGATCTTAAACAACAATTTGCCAGTATTTGACAAGCCTCATGAGCTTCCTCCCTCGAGAGGGGAACATGATCATAGCATTACTTTGATTGCAGGGGCCCAACCACTAAATGTGTGCCCATATAGATATATGTTCGCCCAAAAGAATGAAATTGAAAAAATCATCAAGGAACTCTTGGAAGCAGGCGTCATTCATCCTAGCATTAGTCCTTATTCATTTCCTATGGTCATGGTGCTCAAGAAAGATGGGGAATGGAGTATGTGTCCAGACTTCAGGGCCCTCAACAATTTGATAATCAAAGATAGATTTCTCATCCCGGTAGTCGATGATTTGCTGGATGAACTAAATGGGGCTCAATTCTTTACTGAGCTCGACCTTCGCTCGAGCTATCACTAAATTTGCATGAAAGAAGTAGACATTCCAAAGACTACTTTCCGAACTCATGAAGGCCATTATGAGTTCCTAGTAATGCCATTTGGTCTTTGTAATGCTCCATCCACTTTTCAGAGCCATATGAACTACTTGCTCAAACCATATCTCAGAAAATTTGTCCTTGTTTTCTTTGATGGCATCCTCATCTACAGCCGCACTTGGGCCACACATCCTCAGCATGTAGATCTATTATTGCAACTACTCCGAAAGCATAAATTATTTGTCAAGATGTCCAATTTCTCTTTTGGCATGGAAGAAGTTGAGTATTTGGGTCACATTGTGGGGCGTGAAGGTTTTAGGGTGGAGCCCAAAAAGATCCAGGCAATGCAGGATTGACCTCAACCAAATACCTTGAAGAGCTTGAGAGGATTTTTGGGTCTCACAGGCTACTATTGTAAATTTGTCCACAATTATGGTAGCATTGGTAGACCCCTCACTCACCTCCTCAAGAAAAATTCATTTCTTTGCAATGATGAAGCGCAACAGACATTTATAGCTCTCAAAACTGCCATGTGTTTCACTCCCATATTAGCACTACCTGACTTCACCAAATATTTTGTAATTGAATGTGATGCTTCAGGTATGGGTATTGGGGCAGTCTTAATGCAGGAAGGTTGACCCTTGGCCTTCACTAGCCAACAACTAAGTGGGAAAAATCTGGGACAATCTGCCTATGAGAAGGAGATGATGGCCATCTTACATGTAGTAGATACCTGGCGACCCTATTTATTGGGGCGGTGTTTCCAAATCTTCACAGACCCTCAAAGCCTTAAATACTTTTTGGAGAAACTCCTATCCTTGCCACAACAAAATAAATGGCTGGCTAAAATGTTGGGATATGATGTTGAGATAATTTACAAGAAAGGGCATGAAAATGTCGTAGCATATGCATTATCATGCCAATCTAACGAGGAAAGCACGTTGCTTGCAATCTCCCTTCCCATTCTAGAATGGATTGAAGAGGCTCACAAGGAGTGGTTTTCACATCCCTTGCTCTCCCAACTCATTAATCAATTGCAGGTGGATCCAAATTCCATAGCGGGCTACTCTTGGAAGGATGAGATTCTTTGCTACAAGGACAGAGTCTTGATATCACCAACATCCACACTCAAAAGTTGCATTTTGGTGGAGTTGCACTCATCTCCCACTGCAGGCCACTCAGGCTTTTAGAAGACTTATACTCACACTCGACGTTCACTCTTTTGGACAGGAATGAAAAAGGAAATTCTTAATTTTGTAGCTGAGTATGATGTATGTCAGCACCACAAAGGATAAACAGTCAAATCCCCAGGCACATTACAACCATTGCCCATCCCGACCTCAATCTAGATGGAGGTTTCTATGGATGTCATTACGAGTCTTCCGAAGTCAAGAAACGAGTCGGTCATCATGGTGGTTGTGGACAAACTTTCTATGTATGATCATTTTTGCGCCCTACCCCACCCTTTTACACCGACTTTGGTCGCTCAATATTTCATGGACCATATCTTCAAATTGCATGGCATGCCCACTTCCATTGTGTCTGATAATGACCCAATCTTCAACAATAACTTTTGGTAGGAACTCTTCAGGCTACAAGGTACCTAACTACAATTTAGTACTTCCTATCATCCCCAGAATGATGGTCAAACTGAAGCAGTCAACAAATGTCTAGAGACCTACCTTAGGTGTTTCACTTTAGAAAAGAAAAACCTATGGCTACAGTGGTTACCTCTAGCCGAATGGTGGTATAACACCAACTATCATGCCACCACCAAAATGACTCCATATGAAGTAGTTTATGTTCAATTCCCTCCTTCAATTACTTCTTATATCAAGGAATGATCGAAGGTACAAGTAACGGATCAACTCCTACAGAACCGCACAACCATGCTGGCCCACCTCAGAGAGAATCTCCATCAAGCTCAAAACTGCTTGAAGCAACAACCAGATCAACATCATTCAGAACGCCAATTTCAAGAAGGGGATTAGGTATTTTTGAGGCTGCAACCATATAAGAAAACATCACTTAAATACAAGGGTTGTCAGAAATTATCTCCAAAATTATATGGACCATATCAAGTACTTCAGCGCATTAGAGAAGTCGCCTACAAGCTAGCTCTACCACCCCCTACAAAAATCCATCTTCCATGTCTCATGCCTCAAGAAAGTGATTGGGAACCATTTCCGAATTCAAACCAGTCTACCTGAATTGGATGAAGAAGGGTCAATCTAGCTCCAACTTGAACAAGTTCTTGACACACGACAATGGCACCTGCATGGCCGCACGATCAATCAGGTCCTCGTCAAGTGGAAAGACACCTCTTCAGAAGATACGACCTGGGAACCATCCACTATCCTTCAGTAGTTAATGCAGCTTCAGTGTTGAGGACAAGGATATTCTTATGGGGGAGGGCATGTTAGGGTCCAACCTTAACCCCCTTATTTATGTAATAGGATCAAGTCATAGTTATAGTTAAGTAAATAGTCAATAAAACCCATATTAATAATTGTAAGTGGTTGACCTGCATTTAAAGAAGGGACCACAGTGAGTTGCAAATGGGCCATGGTATTATATAGATGGTATTAATAAGAACCATGGTATTGACCCAGGGTATTGCATGTATGAATCCTATATAAAGGATAGAGACTCCCGTTGAGGAGCATCGTGTCTTATTTTGTAATTGAGGCCAACTCTATTGGAGGTTGCCCCCTCGAAGAGGCAAGTGAACATTGCTCTCCTTTCTGAATAATAAAATACTTTTTGTTATTTCTCATTGTTCTTTGTTCTGGGTATATTTCTTCGCATATTTGGTATTCTGGTATCTTCTTGCAGGTCAAGAGCATAACAAATCCATGGTGGGAAGTGGTTGGTTTGTTGATAGTGGAGCTTCTTTCCACATGACCAATGACAAGAGTTTGTTCAATACCTTGGAGGAGAAAGATCTCCAAATACTCATAGCGATGGGTAATGATGAAAAGTATAGTGTCTCAGGTGTAGGCACAGTTGTTTTTCAAAGGGAGGATGGAGCTCGCATTACCTTGACCGATGTCAAGTATGTACCAGGATTGAAGAAAAATTTGGTGTTGATTATCATGCTAGCAGACAAGGGCTATGATGTAGTCTTCAGTAAGGAAAAGGTTTTCCTTCGACACATCACCACGAGACAAGTGAAGCATGTTGGTTCACAAGTCAAGAACTTATATGCTCTTGAGGTTCAAGATGCATGCAAAGCCTTGAGGAGCAAGGAAAATGATGGAGACTTGGTGGTTGAGAGGGAGAGTACATTACGTCTCAGCATGCAACCACAGGAGAAGTCTTAGACAATTGTGCAAGAGCCACAATTGGTGAAGCAGCTTCAGGAGGTTGTGGAGCACAGCCACAACTAGAGAAGCTGAGAGGAGACCGAGTGGAGGCATCCACTCTTGCGAAGACCTCCAGTAGGGGGGAATTTTTAGCTAAGTGGGTAGAGGGATCACATGCATCCATACCTCCAGGTCGAAGGTGGGGCAATGTGGAGTGACAGTCCCAAGAAGGTTGGAATAGCGGCAAGCTCATTGAGCTACCCAACCTCTTTGAATAGACCTCGCTACGCGAGCTCCAATGAGGAGTAGCAGGACTGGCTGAGTGGGTAGAGATAGATGTGGATGGAGCGGAAATGAAAGCTATAGTGCAGGAATCCCAGGATAGTGCAGAGCTAGCACACTATAGCAATGCGAGAGGCATAGGAGTGTTGCACCAATGGAGGGTGGAATAGATATGCATGCAATGGTGCGAGATGCATGGAGTGTTGCAACAGCTCAGAGGTTAGAGAGGGAGCACTTTTCAGTGGCAGAGGGAGCTTCAACATTAGAGTATGTTTCTAACCCAACAGAGAGGAAAATTGGGAGATTTTTTGTTTCTAGAGTTGATGGAGCAATAACAGTTGGGACAAGTGTTGCGTGCAGAACATTCCAAAGGTTCAGGATCCGCTTCATGTTGAATGCCTTTCTTCTTGAGAGGGAGTGTTGAAAATGGCAACAAGAAATTCTAAAAATAGAAGTGCTAAAAATATCACTACTCTAAATAGCAGTTCAGATATCAGTGTTGGACATAGTAGTAAGGAATAAAAAATGGAAGTACTATAAATAGAATTGCTAAAAATAGCACTTTAGGATAGATTCCTATTTTAGCTAGTCCCTGAACTAAAATAGTGAAGTAAAATTCAAATTTGATCTTAGCAACCATTTGTAAATTAATTAATTAATTCATCTTGAGTTAATTAGTTAAGTAAAATCAAACATGAATTCTATGTGGGGACATGCAACAGTTTCTCCATTAATTGAGGAATTTATCCATCAGTTAAAGAGATAACAATGAGTTGTAATTAGTTTTCTCAGTTAACCGAGTCAAGTCCAGTTAGATTAATTCAAATAGTTTTTTGAATTAATGTAAGTTCGGTTAGTTAAGGCTTGCATGCATGTAACTGTTGCACTTCATATAACTGAATACTCTCTCATAAATACCTCATGCATGTCAGTTCAAATAGAGACCCAGTTGATATTAGAGGAGGGACAATGTACTATCAGTTGGATGAATTTTTCCTATAAAGGAAATTAATCCATGTAGAAGGAGTTATCTCCTTCATAATTGCGCAGTTACTACTGGGCCAAATGAGCAGTGTGACGTGGGAATTCACATGTGTGGAAGCATTGGGCCCCAAGAAAATTTGTGCAAGGAAATAGGAGACTTGGAGGGCAGAGGAGAAGGTTTGTGAGAGACCTTTGACTGTCTATGAGTAGCAGAGGGATTATACTGAGAGCTGGTTGGCTTCCAAGCTAAGGCTTTGTGTAATTCTGTGACTATTTTCCACTTGTACGATACTAAAAATATTGGGGTTTTAGGCTGAGGCTTTCCCCGGGTTATTTCTTCTATGTTATGTGTGATTGATTTCTCATTCTCAGTTATATGTGTTCTTTTGACCTTGCTCAATTCGATTAAGCTTCCACAAAGTGTTGTAGAAGTAGATCTTGTATTATGCTTTAGTATATTGCATAATCTGTTGATCTACAATGGGAATTTCTACATGGTGTACAATCCCTTTCAAGTTATTGAGAATTTAGGAGTTAGGATGTACTCTTCGTTAATTGGTATCTTTGGCCTCCCTCCTTCGACAACTAGAATTAATGAAATTTCATCCTCTAAGGGACCTTCTTTGAAAGAGTTCTTTCGAACTCATTATTTTTCGGACCCTTGGCCCTTACCTTCATCTACCAGCACATTAGATGGAGGGTAGGTAGGTGGAATGGCATTTCCCATGTCTGCAGTGGAATTTAGTTATCAATCTATCATTAACTCTATAGACAACCATCCCACTCCTTTTTCACAAGAGGAGTTAGATGGCGACGTGGCTCCAGCTTGGACACTCAATTCTTCTTCAGCTCTAGATTTCTTAGATACAGTCTTACCATCTGAAGAAGCAATTTTGGAGGTAATGATGGGTGTGGATCGACCACAGGAGGATTTGCATCATCATTCATATTTTCTCCCACCATTGTGTGAAGTTGAATCTAGTTTGTCCAATCTGTATACTAGTGATGTTTGTACAGTTTCAAATCGTTTGGCTCCAGCACAATTTTCTGCTAAAGGTAACATGTCAGTTATCTCACGAACTATACCTGTAAACATCTCTAGGAATCCTAACGTAATAGAAAATGTCTTCATTGGAGCTGATTTTTCCCCTGAAGAAATTCAAATCTACACCAATCTCTATAAAGAGTTTCGAGATGTGTTCGCTTCTTCTTATGAGGAAATGCCTAGAATTGATCCATCTATAGTCTAGCATGAGAGCAAGACATATGAAGACGCCAAACCGATTTGTCAAAAACTTCAACCGGTCAATCCTTGGAATGTAGTAGCTATTAAATCTAAAGTTGAAAATATGCTTAAGGCGGGTTTCATATGCCCCGTTCCTCTAACTGAGTGGGTTTCCAACCCAGTCCTGGCAGATAAGAAGCAATGAATGATCCGAGTATGTATCAACTTTAGGGATTTAAACAAAGCTTGTCCAAAAGACAATTACCCCACGCATTTTATTGATCAAGTTGTTGATGGATTTGCGAGTAATGAAATTTTTTCAATCATGGATGGATTCTCTGGTTACAATCAAATTACTATCTATCCAGAGGATCAGTGCAAGACAACCTTTATTTGTCCCTAGGGCACATTTACATATAAGAAGATGCCTTTTGGTCTTGAAAATGTTGGATCTACTTTTCAGTGGGCCATATTTTATGCTTTCCATGACATCGAACATGTTATCGAAGCATACTTGGATGACTTAGCTACTCGTTCTTGCAAGAGAATTGATCATCCCAGCTACCTTTGGTTAGTGTTTAAGATATGTCATTTTTATAAAGTCTGGTTGAATCAGAATAAGTGTGTTTTCACAGTCACATTCGGTCGGCTGTTAGGATTCATCATATCGACTAAAGGGATTCAAGTTGATCCTTTCAATGTTGAGGCAATAATTCAGTTTCCTTCCCTATCTTCCATTCGTTAACTTCAAAGTCTCCAAGGAAAGGAAATTTTCTTGAGGAGATTTATAGAAAATTACGCTGAGATTACCAAAGGATTCATGCGATTTCTTAGGAAAGGGGTTCCATTTTTATGGGACGATTTCGCACAAGGATATTTTGATGCATTGAAAAAAGCACTAACCTCTGCTCCATAATTGAGTCCACTAGATTATGGCAGAGATTTCCTTTTGTATCTCGCTACTGCAGAATCAACCATCAGTATTGTTTTGGTTCAAGAGGATGATGCTCTCAGTGAGCATGTAATCTACTACTTGAGTCGAGGCATTGTAGGACTTGAGCTACTCTATTCTCCCATCAAGAAATTGGCCTTAGTGGCTGTCCATGCTATCCAGTGGCTTCATCATTACATTCTACTATGCAATACGTTCATCTTAGTAGCTGTTAATCCTTTACATTTTGTACTCAGTAGACGAGTGATTGGGGGAAAGTATAATCGATGGATAGTTATTTTGCAAGATATCAATCTCAAATTCTTGTCAGCTAAATCTAAGAAGTCATTAGTTTTTGCAAAATTGATTTCAGATCCATCTTGTGAGGAAGCTATTGTTTATGAGGAAAATTTTCCCGATGAAGATTTATTCCTCATTTCTTCATAAGATCCCTAGTACGGGGATATCATTATATATCTCCAAACTTCGAAGCTTCCACCTTCTTTCTCCAAATATGAGCGTCGGAAGTTACGTCACCTTGCCAAAAACTATGTTATTATTGGTGATAGATTATATTGCAAAGGGGTTGACGGAATCCTTAGGCAGTGCTTAACTTTGGAAGAATTTGAGTCTGTACTTAGTGATTGCCAGAGTGGAGCTTGTGGCAATCATCTAACAGGGCTTGCAACAGCCCAGAAAATTTTGCGTGTGGGCTACTTTTGGCCTTCAATTTCCAAAGGCTGTATTGAAGCTGTCAAATGTTGCCATCCTTGTCAAATTTATACTAGGAAAATGGGCGTGCATCCAGCTCCATTTTTTCCTGTTATCACTGTCGGTCCATTTACGAAGTGAGGCATTGATTTTACTACTTGTAATCCACCTTCAAGAGTGAATCACAAGTACATCATTATGGACGTAGACTACTTTAGGAAGTGGGATGAGGCCATGCTTATTTACAAAAACGATAGTGAAACAACACCCTTGTTCCTCTTCAACTAGGTTATTTAACGATTTGGTATCCCAAGAGAGATTGTCACTGACCATGGCAGTCACTTCCAAAATGAACTGGTGACTGAATTGGCTCTCAAGTTAGGCTTCAGGCAGGAGCATTCATCTCCATATTATCCTTAGGGCAATGGGAAAGTGGAAGCCATGAATAAGTTCCTTAAGACTATCCTGCAAAGGACAATTGATAAAAATCGATCCAATTAACACATCATATTGTACCTAGCACTTTGGGCATATCAAACCTCAGTTAAGACTGCCACCGATTTTACTCCTTTTTAACTAGTTTATGGGTTGGAATCTATTTTCCCTCTCGAATGTGAAATTCCGACCCTTTATCTAGCTGTAGAACTTATTTCAGTGAAATCTAGTCTCAAAGAATGCCTCGTTCATTTGGGACATCTTGATGAGCAGCGTCAATATGCAGCCATAATAAATCAAGCCCATAAGAAAAGGATTAAAACTCAATATGATAAAGTTGTTTGTCCTTGGGTTTTTTCTGAACATGACCTTGTCTTAGTTTATGACCAAGACAAAGACGCCCTGGGGACAGGAAAATTCAAATCTATGTCATATGGTCCCTTTATAATCAAGCGAATTTTGGGAAAAGGCGCTTATGAATTAATTGATTTTGAAGGGAACAAGCTGGCGGAGCCCAAAAATGGGCTCTACCTTAAGAAGTATTTTGCTTAGGCTTCGGCCGAGCAATTGCTTGTTTTTATATATTTTATATTTGTACATATTTGTCTGGCATTTTGTGATATCGACATTTTTAATCTTCTTTGGTAGGTACTGATGGATGATTTGATATATTTCGAATTCACTGATGATGCAAGTCGGAGCTCTCAGAATCTTTCTTCCATAGCTTGGGTGATTTATTATCCATTTAGCTAGTTGATGGTGTCGAGAGTAGTATGTATTGGCCTTGCTTTGAATAAAATTGCCGAATATACTGTCGCTCTTAATTTACTATCTAAAGCAATAACTTATGGGATTAATTTGTTGGTAGTTTATCTATGCTAACAATTGGTGGTGTCACAGTTAAATAACACTTATCAGTTTTGTGATCCTTATTTATATCGCCAATTTTTGAGAGTGAGAGTGTTGCAATGATTATTTGTTTATATTACATATGTTCACATTCCACGATTTGAGTATTCATTAGCAGACTCTATTTCTAATCAAGAATTAGATTGGCATATTAGTCATTCATCAAATTAAATAACATAAAAATCGAATCTGTATATACATCATAAAATCTCATGTATATATATGGAGTGTTAAAAAAATAATATACAAAAATTAGGACAAAATGCCCACAAAATTTGAGTTCATGCCCATAATCAAGTCTAGTCATACATAGATCTATTTATTGGCCCGACTCAGGATGAGTGGCTAAAAATTTAACCACAGCATGCGCTACATGCCGAAGTATCCAGACCTAGTCTCATGGTACCCATAGCATGCGGCACTGCATCTTGTCAGGCAGATCCTCTATGGCTATCATAGGTACCTCGTGAGTTAGTCTCACCAGGTTTTTTTGAACAACATATAGGACTCTCTCTGTCTCAGTTGCCGCCTCCTAAGCCCCTCTTCCGTGATGCCCGTGCCTTGGAAATCCATCTGGTCTCACTGGACCCACATCTGGAACATGGTTATTTTGTCAGTATTTTGTCTCATCAAAAATATTTTCTAAGTTCATTTCATATTAAAAAATCAAAAAAGAATCTTAAAAATTCATAAAAACATAAAAAATTATTATTTATGTTGCCCCATGTTGCATTTGGTGGTAATACTAAGTCTGGATCTCCTTGGAAATCGATACCGGCATAGGGGTAGTTGTCGACTGCGATGATCTGTTGATCCCACCAGGTGAAAAACTCATCATCAAAATTCATTCTAGGAACATACCCACCCCCAAAGCACTTCATCAAGTCCACCCATCTACCCATTCGTGGATCTATAGGGCTACGGATTGGTGCTGATACTTTGGGACATAACCCATGTACCTTCTTGTTACACTAAAAAATGTCACCATGGCTATTTACAGTCGGTATGGCTCTATCAACAGTCATACTACCCTCTTGAGCAAGTCTTATGCCTCAGCTATTCATGTCAAACTCCAAGAAAGAGAGAAAGTCTTTATAAAACATGTGTATCTCTGGGTACGCAGGTTCTCTCAAGCCTTGCCTGCGGGTACGCACCTTTTGTTCATAAGGTCTGCGTCCAAGGACGCTCTGTATCTAAAGGGGTAGGTGCGTCCCTCTGAAAAGGTTAAAATGCGCAAGTTTTATCTTCAAAAACTTACTTGTGGTCATTTCTAGAGCATTCTAGAAGATTCTTGGATGAGTATTGAGCGCCTGCAGATGGTTCATGCACTCCTATCAAAGAGGAACTTATCCCATCAATAAGGGAGTGATCCCATCCAAAGAGGGGACTATCCCATTGATGGTGGACCTGATTAACTTCCTCTTGAGCACTATAAAAAGAGGCATTGAGCCAGAAGGAAGAAGGTTGAAAGCTATAGATTTCTAAGGGTAAATGCTGCAGGAATTAGGACTCCCATTTAGAAGCTTGTGAGGAGAGATTGTCACCCTTACTTGTTCTATTTGGAAGTGGGTGAGCTTTGTCAAAGTAGAGGAAGACTCTTGTGGACCCTGGAAGGAGCTTGCACAACACCAAGGCTCAGGTGGTAATGGTTCCTTTTGATTACCTTTAATGCAAATTGGTCCATTCTTCTCAATAACTTGTTGTTAATGGGTTATTTCACATACTCCTTGGTCTATGTGTTGAATATGCTTTGTTTTATGTTATAATCAGGTGCTATTTAATTGTTTGACTGTTGGTGATTGCAGGTTTTGGAGAAAGGGAAGAGCTCATCCAGATCAACAAAGCTTGGACTTCTACAACAGCGTTTGGACAAAGGTAAGAACAAAACACTTGATTTCTCATATCATAATGTATGTTTAGAGAAGGATAGTTCCAGTTTGTTTTGTTTGTCATTAGAATGTCTTAGACTTCTAGGAAGGTCAGCTGTGTCCGCACCCTTGACTGATTCCGTGTGACACTTCTCGAAGAAGAATTAACACAAGATGGTTCCGTATCTAAAATTCCTCATTTTAACCTTCTGTATATAGGTCAATTGGCTCTTCATGTTACTCAAAAGAGGCATGCACCAGTCAAATATTGTGGTAAGACAATCCACTGCCAGGCTCATAGATACTCATGATGCCTGATGTAGGGAAGATGACCCATTCACCCTTGCAATGGTAAATAGTAAAATCTCCGGGGATAAAATTTCCACATGTTTGATTGGAATTTGACTTGCAATCTTCTCTGGATGTCCAGGGAAATATATATGGACATAGTCTTCAATTGAAAGACTACTTCTCGTCTTGCCAGTCAAATGCACGACCTCCCATCTTTGAGAGAAACCAGTAATAAAATAGATGTCTTCGACCTTAATCAGTAGAGGCATCTAGTCTATCATGAAAGCGTCATCCTCTGCACTCCAGTAGTGGATAAAAAGTTTGAACAAGCGCGTATTAGATTTCAATTTTTTCATTTTGAAGAACTTAAGTAAGCCACAACCTCTCAGAGCATCCAGTGCATTTTAGTCATTCATTACCTCATTACCAATAATGGTGTGCTCTCTTTCCCTCCAAGTGATAGTCATCCTGCAAAAAAAATTAGAATTTCAACCGTTAGTTTTTATGTTCAAACTTAACTCGCGTACACACAGGTTCCCTTTACACACAGTCACGTGTAGGGCTGTCGTATACGCGAATTTTTGACATCCAACCCGCGTGTACGTGGAGTTTAATTTTTGGGCATAGTTTCCAACGGTCAAAACTTTGAGAAAAATTCTAAAACTATCATAAAACATTATAACTATGATTTGAGGATTACCTTGTGACTTTGGGGTGATTTGAACGGTCCAATTATTCAGAGGAAAGCTTTTTTTGTTTTTCTCCACAACTCTTTGCTCCAAACAGAAATGAAAAAACTGTGAGTCAAAAAGTCATTATATAACTTTGATATTGAAAAATATTTTTTCAAAAATTGATTTTTGTCTAATGGATTTTTTTACCTGTGGGCTTGGATTGTCGAAAGTGGGTTGTTTTTTCAGGATATTTTCGAGACTTCTTCGAGATGTTATTTTGGTCCCATCACTGTTGACTCGTCATGGCAAGTATTGTTCACTTACTAGCATTTAGGTTAGGGAAAACCATTTTCCACTGCATCCGGCATACTAGCCTCCATTCAGCGATACATTAGCTATAGGGTCGACCCCATGATATCATGGTTAGAAAACCATTTTCACTCACCGATTTGTAAATCATGATGCAATGGTAGAGCCATCCTTTACATGGACATCTTAGTTAGAACCTCGCTGACATTGGTTGCCCATGCTGCTATACTGAGTAGGCTCGACAGTCCTATTTAGTCCTGCCATGACTGATGCATTGAAGACACATTCTTATTTCTTCCGCACTAATTTTTGGCCTTATACCCTAGAGGCTCCTTCATGTTGAGTTGTAGTGTTGCATTTCATATTAACAATTTGCACCTTTTGGCGTTGATCCAACTCAATTGGAAATTTGTTTAAGCCACTTATCTGACCATGTCTTCTGCAAAAAATCAACCATGCAATCACTTAGCTTCTGCAACTTGACGCATCCTTTTACCTATAGAAAGAACATCCCTTTGAGTTTCCTCGACCAGTTTCACCTCCCTACCATGAGAATCAGAATGTTCCACTCCCAGGAACTAGATCATATGTTTCTCTGACACTTGTTATTTCCACTATATTATAGCATTATTTTAATCTTTTTCCAGGTTAAAGAAAAATATAAAAAAAAAATTATATATTCCAAAAGGAGCAGGAACGGGACAACATTTCCATAGTTTGTTGGCATCTAGAGTCAGTCGTGTCGCCCTTAAACAAAGCACTCAAAAGAAAGTCTCTCCTCCATTTGGGTGGGATTTAGTTTGACTTAGGCAAGCCTTAACCTTGTTATTCAGTGAGTACTCCTCCGATTGGTTACCTCTTCCAATCATAGAGAGTTTTCTTATGCCTCTTACATGAGAAACTTATACAGAGTTATCACAAGCTACCATATAGTTATCATTGTTTCGTGCTTTTATTCAAGGGAAGTAAACCTAAGGCGGCCTCTCTGTGGTGTCCCTTGACCCATTTTTCAGTCGGTCATCCCTGGTTGTCAGTGTCATGCTTGTCATCACATCAGTTATATTGGTCCTTTGATTATGTTAGTTTGAGAAGGTCTCCATTGACTTCTTGTTGGCGGGTCTTGTCCTTAGTGACTATGGCATATTTCTCTGAGGGCAGGTCTAGAGCCACACCCTGGCCCCATTTTCATTATTGATAGGTCACTTTTTGCTTAGCATCGATCAATATCATGGGTCTTTGAATGAGTGGTTTCATTATCACACATTGGGATTCATGTAGTACTTTGGTTTCCATTTGACCCTGTTGGTGGATTCCTCACCTCTATGTTAGATTTCATTATTGGTTGGTTCAAAGGGTTTCTACTGTGCACTAGCTACATCTTGTATACACTGGAAAAGTGCTTCGGTTGGGTTACTACATATTTTTCGTCTGATTCGTTCCACATTATTGTCCTACGGGTTACTGTCGTGCTAGGTTGACGAAGGATGCCTTAATTCCTTACTTCTAGTAGATGTTTTCCTTTCGACTATAGCTCACTTGCTCTAGGACAAAGATCTAGAGTCCATTTGGTAGTACCTTGGGGTTTGTAGTCATCAGTGGTAGATTCCTTCGCTATCGACGATGGGAAACCATCATTGTCTCCTGATTGATAGATTCTTTGAAGTGTTCAAATTCAGCTCATTTATTCACACTTGTTAGATTGTACTAGGTACCTTGAATCCCATTATCATTATCAGTGAGTAGTCTCGCTTTTGTTAATGGTATACATCAATGACTGGTAATCAAACAATTTCTCACATGGTCGACTTCAGATCATTCATTCCCATGGTGTAGAAATGTACTGCTATGTTCGGTGAAGACCTCAGATTGCATTAGCATCTTCTAGTTCACATGTCAGTTGCTCCTGTTGCTGCTAGTTGACACCATCCACCTTATATGTTCCAGTTCTTCACAACGACATCTTATATGCTGGCATCCGAGTTACAATGTAGTATAATTTTATTCCATCATGTCCATTTGGTACTATTGGGATCATTTTTTGACATCAGTGATCAGCTTCATACTTTAGCATCATTTGTTGTCTTCTTATATGTGATATTCAGACATGTACTTTTTCGATCACGATCAGATGATCCATTATGTACTTTCAGTTCGTTTATACTTGTATACATATTGGATCCTCTTGTACTTGATATGCGAAAATCCTTTGCTTTCTCTGAGCATGGGTATGACTGCCTTAGACAACAGTTTCTTTCTAATACCTTTTCATGGCTTGGCAGGCTGAATTTTGGTGAAGTCCTTCTGAGTCTTGGCATGATTCTTTCCATACACTTAATACATTTCAGCCATCATGTACCCCTTCCGACCTCATATATTAGGGGGCATATATTATAGCACCATTTACCACTCTTGGTATTTGTGATGCTTGGTTTATGGCCTAGGGAAACCCCTCCTTCTAGACATGGTCCAAATATGTTAAAAACAATGTTTTATTCCTTGTATGCTACTTTTCCCTGAGCTAAATCCTGTACACGTGAGTCAGCCAATACCCAAACTGTGTATATGAGTTAAAACACTTAAAAAAATTAAATTTCGTTAATTATGGGCAGAGTTCACAGGTTTTACCTGTTGATTACCTCATATTTCCTGTGGCCCAACTATTTCCCAACTAAAAAGCTAATTGGGAGAAGTATAAATAGACTTCAACGGGAAGGCCTAAAAGGAGGAGAACAAATAGAGTTATTATAGTAAGATTATCCCTCACTGCCTCTAATGAATCCCTGTCCCTCATGCACTTCCCTAAGCTTCAGTAAACCTTTGTTTCCTTGATTATAGATATTCTCCCTTTTGCTTGAGATATCAATGGTGTTTGTTATGGAAGAAGATTGTTGAAGGTTGGAATAGGACAAATCCGAAGGATGGTTCCGCTTGGAGCCGGAAGAAAGAAGACTCAGGTGAATTCTCTCCATGTTATTTATAACTTATTGTAATAAAAGAAACATTGTCTTGTTTCCGTAATTAACTATGTTTATGCATCAAATTATGTTTTAATTCGTATATGAATGATGTTTTGATGTATGATCAATCATTTGTTTATATGGTATAGATTCAATTTCATGAATATTCTTTACTTATATACTACTATGTATGTTCGAATTCAATGATTTTCAGGTTTGAACAACATCAAGAGCTGAAGAGGGTTTGAACCATGCGGGACCTACTCGAACGAAGGAAATCCAGGTACGGTTGCTCTTATGTAGTTTCATTATATAAGAATTTTGCTTGAGCCGTATCAATGTTTCTTTTTGTAGTTTGCTTCTACTCTATTCGGGGTTCTAACCCAAAGCGCTATGGTACTTATTCCTGAAACAAATACCCAGGTAAAAATGACTTTCTTCCCTAGGGAAAACCTATGGGTGAGAGAAGGCCAGTGCCTTCTCTGAACGTAAATAAATATTTCTTTTTTAAATATTTCTTAAAATTAGTATCCAAAGATAACCTGTATGGTGTAATGTGAAATTAATTCTTGAAAAAAGTAAACCAACTCTTCAAATGGTGAATGTACCTGTGACTACAATTTTGTTGGGGGTGTAGTGCAGTGGGAGAAGAATTATGAATAAAGACTAAACGGAAGTAAGGAACCCAATACACTAAATCTCAGTAGAAATATGAAATCAGTGGAAGTGGAATTTTATATTTGTTGAGCGCTTTAATTAATGTATTTGTGCGTAATGATAAATAGGTATCCTCTATTTGATAAACCTATTTATATAAATAGACACCAATGGCTTCTTTACACAAATTCAAGTAGAATAAAATACACAATAAATGAGTTACAAAGAGAGAAATCACATACTATCACCAACAAATATTTGGAATCACTTGAAAACTTTATTAATCTTCCAAGAAGCTTCAACACATTACACATGAAAATACAATCTCTCCAAGAAAAATTCAGAACCCCCACATGTGATCCTTTGTTTTCTTTTAAAGAAAAGTTACAATCAAAGATAATTATGAGTAACTGTCAATTGCCTTAACTACTTCTTAACTATTAATAACTATTTAAGCTCTTTAAAAATAGTAAGGAACTACTACAAGATTACAAAAATGAAATCATTTCAATTTCTCAAAAAAAAGTCATTTAGACTTTAGAGACTCCTGCTCCTTGGATGTATCTACTTCTCTTGATGTTGCCTTAATTTCTACCCCTCAAACATTTAATGGAGTCACAATTTTTTGATACTTATTTTACAGTTATATATTCAGAATTTTACATTGGAGCATTCTTCTTTAACCCATCTTCATATTTTTCAACTTAGCATAGTTTGGCTTGTCTATAATTGAAGTCTTGATTTTCTAGAGTAGTTCAAAATCCCATTGCAGATAAATCACTATTATTGAGCCCTTCAAATCTGCAGTTTTTTCATGTGATGAATTGATTTTTCTTTTGGCCTCTACTAAAAGTGTTTCATATTGCTCCCATGAAAGAAGATTTCCATATTGGTCCCAGCAGGTTGGAAATCCTACTTTAATTCCTTTATCAAAGATGGAGTTGAAAAGTGAAATTGTTCCTTTCGCCTCTTCCAATCTTCTCTCCACTTGTTTCCTATACATATTCCTCTGAACCATCTTAATTATTTCCAATGTTGTATCTTCCCTATCTAAAATATCCACACCTGTCAGCTCTACAGACTATTTTCCGTTCAAATATTCAATAACCTTCTTTGCTATTTGTGCACTTTACTCTCCTTGGTTTTTATTCATATTAATAGTTATGTCATAGGCCCTTATCATGGAGTTTTCTTCTACAATAACAGTTGTATGGTCCCAAATAGCTCAAATATTCTATATTATATCATTCCAAGTAATATGCCTCACTTGAATCAATGACATGTCCCCTTGAAGTTTGTCCTTAAGTTCCTTTGTTTCTTCACATGTTCACTAATATTTAGCACTAAATTGATTTGAATTCTCCCTTCACATATTAATTTTCCTCTATTTGTGTTAGAGTTGTTCCTATGTATCATCTAAATATTTTTGTACCTTCTTCAGATCATGTTCTAAAAATTTTAATGCAGTCATGACCCTGGTCAATTTCTCTGTAGGATCTTTTGAATCTGTTGACACTACCATAATGCGTACATGCTTGTTTATCTTTTGTTGTAGTTCTTCATTTTTCTTATTGAGGATTTTAATCTCTTGGTTTCTATCCAACCGTTTCTTTGTCAAATTTTATTTTTCTTGTTCTATCTAAGTCAACTTAGGTGTTTCAACATGATTTTCTACAATAATATTTAGTTTTTTCCTTAATGTTTGAACTTCTAATTCTGTACTTTGCAACAAGGATTGAATGTTTTCCCTATCCTTAGGATTTACTCCAAGCTTAATGATTGACTTCTTAAACTATTCATTTTCGGTGTGCATGGCTGTAGAATTTTCCCTCTCTTGTTTAAGTTGATATATTACCTTTTCCAAGAGCGCCTCTGCTTTATTAGCTGTGGAAGAAGTCTAGTTAAGATCACTATAGATTAATTCACCTTTGTGCTTGTGTAGATTGATCTTTTCTAGGAGAGGAATGCCTTTAGTGTTTACAAATAAATATAACGTATTAAAATCTATATCTGGGAGAGGAATGTCTTTAGTGTTTACATATAAATTTAATGTCTTAAATCTATACCCAATGAAATATATTGAGACACTATGTGAGTAAATGATAACCTCAATTGATTCCTCTCAAGATACATGGATGAGATGATCGTGGATTGGAAATTAGAGACTGACTGGGCCTCTAATTGTGTTGCAACATTACCTCTTACGTTTACATTTCTCTCCTCAATCTACTAAAAATCCTTCTGCGGAGAATTGAGGGAAGAAGTCTGCTCTTCATGGGGAACTGGGGAGGAAGGTGAACATCTTGCATCTCCCAATTCTACTTGAAACCCTATTTCACTTGAGGGCCTTTCAATCAATTCTGAATCTCCTTCCTCTACTCCAATTTTAGCTTTATTACTGGATTGTGATCTTTCACCACCGATGTCCATAAATTATGAATCAATTATTTTCAAGGCCTTTTATTTGGGAAGAGGACTTTCTACCTCTATTTTTTGTTGTGACTACTCCATAAAAAAAATTTCCAACTTTTCCAAGTCTGGTTTTTCCACATGGTTGTATGGAGCACAAGTTATTTCCACTCTTCTTTTTGAAATTAGCTGATGAGGTTCATAATTCCATTTTTATCCTTTTTCAAAACCTAATTCTGGCATTATTTTTTCAATTTCCTCTATCACTTGACTATTTTTAACAATAAATCGACCCATTATTCTAAGTATGTTAAACAAGAAACCCTTCCAATCTAGAAAAAATGGATCTAATCCACATTAAAAATCTGTGTGAGCACTTCCAAGGAAAATATCGTCATCAGTGCAAATATATGCATCTTATAAGGTGGAGTCTCTCCATAATATAATCTTATTTCTAATAGTCTTAAAAGGTACCAGTCACCAACTCTGAGGTTTTTACTACATTGCAACAAGGAATTTTCTTGTGGAACAATTCTAGGAGTAGGTTGATTATTTATAAGGTTTTATGGAATTGACATGGAAGAAGATATATAATGGAAAAAACCTTCACTATTCTATTTTTTTCTAATAATATTGGTCTAATTAATGACATATTGTTTTTGTTTATTTGCATCAAAATTTTTAAAAATGAAGGTTGATGGAATGCTCCCAATAGGTAGGAATGTATATCAAAATATTGGGATATATCATCAAATGGAAAAAACCCAAAGCCTAGAAATTAATGATCTTTATATCAGCCTTCCTTAATATTCCCATAAAAATCATTTCTTTGGAAACCTCTAAAAATAAGGGTATGGGAAACTCAGTGGTAGTCAGAGGGAGAGAAACGTTGGGAGGAAAAATGAGTCTAAAGAACTTCTCTTTATCTTCTTTAGAAATATTTTGATGAGTGGACAAGAGTGAGTCATCTATAAATGTTGTGTAATTATAAAATTATGGGAAATTTAAGGCCTGATGGCTTCACTGAGAAGACACCTCGAAAATATTTTCCCCTACAAAATTCATCACAAAATTGCATTGAGGATCAATATAAGTTATCCAACCGAAACATTCTAGAAAAGGATTAGTATGAAGAATAATGGTAGCACCAATAATAGACTTAACTACTCGAATGGAGACCTACAACTCCATTTGATTGATGAATAGGTTTTGTCAAAATTCCATAAGGTTTAAAGAGCAGACATGGTAAAAAACGTCCCTCTCCATATCCAGCAGTGGAAATGTTTGGATGAAATAGATAAAGAAAATTTCTTGCCAATTTTAGCTTTTTTCTCCTTAATTAAAGTAGATAAGACCTGGGTCAAGTCCCACTAGCACAACCTCTTAAGAATGGGCCTTGTCAGCAAGGTGACCCAGGATCAAACGTCATAAGGGGTGGCTGTGCCCTGTGCTAGGGGGAGGCGACATGCTAAAAAATACACACTACTAAGGGATGGTGTGGCCCAGGCTAGGTGCAATCCCCTAGTGATTTTGACAGATTAGATTCCCCTAGGTCATGGCTCCTCAAGCCACAGGTCAAGCGTGGAGGATCACAGATGACTTGAAAAAAAAATATGTAGACAAGATCGGGTGATATTATTACCTGGATATGTTAGGAGGAGGACACTAAAATTTTGAGCCAAGAGAAAGAGTAAATGAAACTATATAATAAGGATGTAATGGGACAAAGTTGATTTTTATTTGATGACATGGTGGGATAATGAATGTAATGAGGAGAAGGACCAAAAAGTACAGAAGGAATGAAGTGGAAGATGATGTGGAAGCAGAAGGTGACATGGAAGGGGGTTGAGCTTGCTTGCCTATTACATGTTCACTTGTCATCGCAAGTGGTTCCATTAGAAATTATTTTCCGCCCTTGAGTGCTAGCGGGGAAGATATATATCATAGATCTCTGAAGTTTTTGTCTCGAGAGATAAGCTCTCAGGGGTTCCTCCCCACTTAACCTTTGATTTATTCATGTTTTTAAGTTTGGTTATAGGCATGTTTGGGCCAAGAATACGACGATTTTATTGCAAGATACACACTTCTGTTGGTACGAGGTCCCTTGGGGTCGAATTTTTTAAACTTTTGTTAAATATTGTCAAGTCTCCACATTTTGAGGAGTGGAGCGCGAGTAGTGCAAGTAGATAGGAATCAAAGGGGATTTTAGAAGGTCACGGCCCCTTATTTTGTTAAGAGTAAAGCTACTTTGTGACCCGTCCATGGTTCAAGGACCATGGTATTGTAATTAAGAATAATATAAAAAAGGAGTCATAAAATAGTTATAGAGAAGCAATAGTGAAGGATAAAAGTGGAGGATTTGGGTCTATCTTGTCTATTCTATATTTAGGCAAAGGGAAAGGCTCCTACAACTATGTGCATGAAGACCTTGGTAAGTCTGTAACTAAGTACACAAGACCCTATATCTGTGTGCAAAGGGCTGGAAAGGATTGTAATTGAAGATCCAAAGAATAATAAAGGCTTTTTTTGAAAAATTATCTGTGTATTTGTGTATTACTGCTTCTCTTTGAATTTATTGTATTTTTGATATGTTGAATTCAATTAATAAGGAAACATGCATAATAGATTCATGGAGATGTAGATATTTTTAGTTATATGATGTTATGCATGTTTAGCGTAACCAGCAAAGGGCATAAATCTACTATCTGTTAATTGTTGTAATTTCCAGGTATTAAGGGTTAAGGTTCGCAAAGGTTGAGATTAAGAATTAAGTTTAAGAAAAACACATCACATAATCCTTTGTATGTAGAAACCTAGTTCTAGCATCCCGCAATACTGCCTCGGGTGAGACTGCATCTTGTGCTACGCAAGTTGTTACCGAAAGGGTCAGTAGTGTATGGTTTTGTTGGTTAGTGCAACTAACTCTAAACTTGGGTCGAAGCCCCCTCAAGCCAACAAATGCTTCCATTCCTAGGACTGGGATCTATGAGAGGAATGTGTGATGTGGCATAAGTGGATACCAACTAAGAAGGAGATTGGAAAGTGGATAGATCAAAAGTTTCACGAGTTTGTAGCCCAAAAAAACAAAAATCTATCTGTCGAAAGAAGAGTGTCTGTAGAGATTCTTGTATATAGAGGAACACTTCGCTCTTTTCCGTGTGAATTATACGAATGGTAGGCTAAATTGGTGGATGGTCAACCTACATGGAAGCTAGATAACCCCATTATTTGGACTCCATAGTTAGCGAGGCGCCTAGAAGGATCAAAAAACAAGGTCACTAAGGCTGTTGATTATTGCATTGATAGATTTTGGGTGGATTTATTACGGAGTTTACGATTGACACATCTATCAGTTATAGCAAAGTTGAACGCTAGCTTTTCAAAGGACCAAGAGGTAAGTATCTAAAGTCTCTGAAAAATTGGATTAAAATTTTATTGTGTGAGAATCAAGTTATTCCATTAAATCGATGTTTAGACGAGACTTGATGGGAGCTACATCAAGTGGGAGACCATTCAAAAGAGACCTAGATACAAGCATTGAGTATAATCCTATGTTGGGAGCATCTGATAATGACGAAGAAAGTCATAGTTTGAAGCCACCTCAATGTGCATCACAAATGATAGATCGGGGAATTATGGGAATACCACATCCATCCACTCCACCTCACACACCTCCACCTCCACCTCCGCTATTCAGTATGGAAAACACCATGAAGATGCCTATATTCAAGGCTCAGGGGACAGAAGGTCATGATCAATTTGGTTTGTAGTAGATTCTGTGTGGAAGTATCAGCTAATAATGGATTATGATATAAAAAAAGCGCATCTGGTCATAACATTGCGAGACAAGGCATTGAGTTTCTATATAATGTACATTGTGACTCATCCACCTGAATCATTAAAATATACAAAATATGTGCTGAATAATGAATTCAGAAAGCCTAAGTCTCAAGCCCAATTTATGAGTGAGGCCAGAGAAATTAAGAATAAGATGAATGAATCTGCATGGGATTTTGATTAAAGGTTGAAGTGTTTGCTACAACAGGCTAACCTACAGATCTCAATTGAGAAAAATAAGGATTGGTATATTGCTTCATTGTTACCTCATTTGAGATTACCATTGTCACAGTAGAAGGTTGGATTGCAAGCTAAAGCACTGGAAATTACTATGAAGTTGGAGGCTTTGCCTATTCAGGATAAGTATCTGGGAGTGCAACAGATTTAGTCATAGTTGGCTAACCTACATATCGAGTTGTAGGATCTCAAAAAGGGGGAAGAGGTCCAAAATGATACTCGCATGAAAGTATGGTTCTTAAAGTGAAAAGGCCATGATCACGACAAGGATCATTACCCAGTATATTAGAACTATTTAATTGGGGGAGACCTTATCCCCCTAAAGCCAGAAAATACCGCTAGATCAAGTATCGATGTAGTGCCCTGGTGTGCTATCTACCAAATAACAGGAAATAATTCGACCCAAAACTTCCATCTATTACAAAACTTTATACAAACTCCCTAACAAATGTTCTACAATCTCTGTAATTTTGTAACTCATGATGAGTGAAATTGCCGAAGCTATGAATTAGTGATGGACATAACTCTGACATATAGAGTATAGCCTGAGACACACCCTCAGTAGGATCAAGGTGCAACCACAACACACAGAGGATTGCAGGGATGATGAAGAGCATAAGGGGGAGGAGTTGGAGGAGGTCACAGATAGGTTATTTGTTACAATTGTGGGGAACCAAGGCACTTTGCATGATATTTTTAGTTACTGACACACACCTCTTGTCAATATTATTGACAATTTGACCACATTATAGAAGATTCTCATGTGCTCATCACAAATATTCAAGACAAGAAGAACCAGCAACCCACTCAAAACACCCAGAGGATGAGATCAAAACCGCATGAAGATGAGCCTAGCGTTAATATAGTTATGCGAAGCGGTATAACTAATAAGGAAGATAAACCTATAGGAAAACAGGCAGAAGAAAATGTATGGGTTCACAAGGCTGTTGACAAAGATGCTAGATTTTATTTGCATAAGGGAAAGGAAAATCTATGGAGGTGAGAAAGAGATTTGTAGATTTATAAGCTTTCACATCAAGGGCTTCGAGTACACAAATAGAGAAGCCTAAAGAAGTCATTTCTTCACAGGAAACATATCTTTTAGTGCTAACATTCATGTCACAGAAAGATCTTAAGGAACCAGAAAGCAGTAGAGGGACTAGAATAATTGATAGACAACTACACTAGAAAGGGTAAGCCACTTCCTAAACAACACACTATGCATAAAGTAGACAAAGGTAACAAAAGGGCTAGTCGAGAGATGATATTGACTACACAAATCGGGGAATTTGAAATCGACCAGGTTATCCTTGATCTGGGATCTAATGTGAACATTTTTCCTAAACAGACCTGTGAAAGATTGGGAAATTCAACACTACAATTGTCCCGAATCTAGCTACAAAAGGTGAACTAGCAAAGATTATTCCTATGGGGTTCTTACATGGAGTAAATGCAGACATTGAAGGGGCGCTCGCTATAGCTAATTTTGAAGTAATTGAAATACTGGATGACAATAATCCCTACGCGGCGGTGCTTGGAATTGATTGGGTGTTTCATATGAATGTGATCATCAACCTGAAGAAGTGCAACATGATGTTTGAGAAGAAGGAACTAAGAGTCGTTGTTCCATTGGATAGAACCGAAGGTGCGTGATATGTTGAAATAGTCCGAGATTACTATGAGGAGGATGATATTGAGCAAATCTATAATCTTATTGTGTGGAATGAGGATTGGATGAACCCTACATCAGATTGGAGAATTACTTGGGAAAAGGAAAACTCTTGCAACTCATATTCAGATGATAGATTGCATGAAGCTTCAACACTGTGATCCAATAGGCTTACTAAATCACTTAGGTGCATATCTACTTAGGTACGCAATTTACCATACTATGATGGCTTAGAATATGCAAATTTGTTACTTTATAAATTTGAAACGGATGTACTGGAGGAGCATCGGTTCCAGGCATTGGACATCGCGTTAAGATCTACACCTATTAGATGGTGGGGTACACATAATAATAGTTTTGCATACTTGAAGGACTAATAAAGGATGATGAAGTTGTGGTTTGGATATGCCAATACTCGCATTACTGAAAAATATACATGGAAGGATGATCCGTGTGAGCATCTGGCTCGTTAGTCGAAATCATGGGGAGAGGAATCGCAGCTTGAATGGGTACACATACTCTACCACACTTTGAATACTACTCTGATGAACTAGTATTTAGAAATAGAGATGCGACATGGAAACATGGAGTGGGACATTCTGAAGGAAGGATTTCTATTAAAATTTATTTTTGAGGATGGATTCAAATGTATTAATGAAGCATTATAGGAAATCAAGGCTACGATATTTAGAACGCCTTTAGAACCTATCACGTGGGTACAACCAAATTGGAGTACGAGGCTACACCATGCTCCAGAGTGCTACAATGTTACCATATTAGAACTTGAGGAAGACCCCAAGAATATCATTATTCCTAAGTTAGATGGATAGTGTGAAGTCGCGGGGCCTAAGGTAGAGGTTCCTAACATCTTAAAACCATTGAAAACCAAGAAAGTGAACATTGGGTCAGAAACATAGCCGAAGTTTGCAAATATACGTGACTACTGGGATTAGGACACAATTGAAAAAGTAGCGAAGTTACTATGGAAATATGAAGACTTGTTTCCAACAAGTTTCTCTGATCTAAAGGGGATAGTAGGTGATCGGGGTGTTATGATGATCAATATGAATCCAAATGCAAAGCCAGTAAAGAAATGACCATACTAACTAAATCCGAAATACAAATAAAAAGTGCGCGACAAACTAGATAAGATGCTTGCACCAGGGATTATTGAGCTTGTAGAAGAATCAGACTGGGTTAGCCCTGTGGTAGTTCAGGAGAAGAAGTCAAAGGGAAAAATCTAAATTTGAGTTGATCTAAGGAAGTTGAATGATGCTTATGTACATGATCCATTTCCTATGTCATTCACATATGAAGTCTTGGAGAACGTTGGTGGTTAAGAAGCCTACTCTTTTAAAGATGGGTTCTCAAGATATCACCAGATCAAGATCACACTCGAAGATAGAGGTAAGACCACCTTCGCTACAAAATGGGGCTCTTTCCGTTATACAATTATGCTCTTTGCACTTAAGAATTCCTTTGCAATATTTTCTAGGGTGGTAGTTGAATCCTTTGAAGAATTTATTAATAAGTTTTTGGAGGTTTACTTTGATGATTGGATGGTGTTTGGGTTAGTGAAAAATCACATTGCAAGTATTCACCTAATGATGGATTCTTGTAGGAAGTATCAGATATCCCTTAATCTGAAGAAATTTATATTTTTCATACCGTATGTTGGGCCACATTGTTTGTAAGCAAGGGTTGATGGTGGACCCTGCTAAAATTACAATGATTATCAATTTGGAGCCTCCAAGGAATGTAAAATAGCTTCGCGCAACATTGGGCCATACCACATACTGTAGGAACTTCATCAAGGCATATGCGTAGATCACTGCACCCATGGAACAATTATTGAAGGATGTGATTTTTTGTTGGGATGATGATTTCCATAAAAGCTTATATGTGTTGAAGGAAAAGATAATTACAACACCTATTCTAGTGTTCCCCAAATGGAAGAAATAATTCCATGTACATGTAGATGCATTCTGCATATCATTAATAGAAATGTTAACCCAACCTAGTGCAAGAGACATTGACCATCAAATTGGATTTGTGAGTAGGAAATTGTTTAAGGCGGAGAATAATTATTCAACCACAAAGCGTGAATGATTGGCAATGGTATATGCACTCCAGAAGTTCAGGCATTATGTGTTGGGTGTGCACTTCAAAATGTACACAGACCATTCTTCTTTGAAGTACCTAGTCAACAAGCCTCTGTTGGGGTGGGTGGGGATTTGTAGGTGGTTGTTGCTAATTCAAGAATATGAATTTTAAGAATTTGTGAAGCCCGGGAGACTAAATGTTGGACCAGATCACCTTTCATGGATTGAGAATGGCAACAAGCCTAGAATTCTTGACGAAGGATTGCTTGATGCACAACTCTTTGCTGTGCACATTTTAGATCAAAATTTTGCCTATATAATCCAATTCCTATATATATAGGTACAACTACTGAAGGGTATATGACGAAGCGAAAGAATGAATTGGTGGTCAGGGTTGCAGATTTGTCTGTCATTGTAGGGCACTTGTATAAAATGGGTTTGGATGAAGTTATGTGAAGGTATGTACTAGGTTATGAATGATAGAGTATCCTCTCTGATGCATGCGGAGGGGTTGTTGGACGACATGATGCAGGAAGGGTGACTGCACAGAAGATCCTATGAGTTGTGCTATGGTGGCCAATTGTGCACATGGATTATAAGGAATATTGTAAAGCATACGATGTCTGTCAGAGGACCAAAAATTCGCCATGAACGAATGAATCTCCTTTGAACGAGCAAGTTTCGTTACAAGAATTCAACAAATTGATAATAGATTTTGTAGGCTAAGGTGCAACTGGTGAAGGATTGCAGTGTGACAAGAGATCCAAAGTTCATATTGTTGGCATTATGATGCATGTGTTGTACTTGATGGCAATCCTCTCATAGAAGAATATCTCACTTATGTATAACTGGATGAATCTTTAGAAGAGATGTCAGATGTGACTGATGGAGGACAACTCAAAGGAATCAGATGATAGTTCTAAGTGTAACAAGTTAGCTTAGCCATCAAGTCCAAAGGGGGAGATTGTTGGCATTATGACACAAGTGTTGTCCTTGATGGAAAATCACACTGATGACAAATCATAGTGCAGAAGGATAGCAGCAAGGAATTGATGATCTGTTTACAAGTATGAAGAAAAATATATACACGCTGGTTCACTATATACCAAGTCGCATATACAAGCAGGTTCACTATATACCAAGTCACGTATACGCAGGTTCGCTATATACCAAGTCGCGTGTACACGCTGGTTGGCTTCAGTAAAAGCGCGTGTATGTGGAAAACTTATCTTTGGTCCACGACGGTTATTCCTTGGAAGTTGTGCCTATGGTTTTGGACCTTGCTGTCTCGACGGATGTGTTGATCCCTAGTTTTGAAGATGATGGTACTGGATTTCTATGGTTTTGGCCCTTGGTATTGAACAAGGCCTAAGGATATATAAGGAGAAGGAAATCATTAGGCAAAGGTATCTGAAATGTCTTGAATATCTGATGAAGTATTAGATCCAGTATGCAGGTTATGGGTTGATGATGCATTGCTTGATATGAGCTAAGGAGAGATCTCACCGGTTGATGGAGAACCAGATCTAAGGAGAGATCGGGATCAAATGGTTTGAAATGAACTATCTTTATGATGCTTATTCTAGATCTACATACTGACGCATGTATTTTTCTATAAGTGTTACGAGTATAACTGATGTCTGGTACAGCTGCAAGTTATGAGAAATTATTTTTAGATCTGTACGCGGGTTGTCTTTGGCAAAAGCGCGTATACACGCGGGTTTGATTCATCGAAGTAGCGTATACATTGTAAAGCTTGATATTTGAAGTTGCAGATGGGTCTGATGGTTATTACAGAGTTCTGTGTCTACTCTGTGTTCTGGTGACGGTGTTGTTAACAGGATTTCAGTGATTCAGAGTTTGATGATTGTTTTGAGCTTCAATGATAGTTATGGGTCCAGTATGAAAATTGGATGAAACGTGGCCTTTCAGATTATGTGTTGTGCTTCAGTGTATCCAGTCTGAAAATTGATGAAACGTGGTACCTGGAGGAGAGAAGACTGTAGGCAAGCACCTACGTACTAGTATCTAAGCTAGTACAAAAGCTAAGGAAGATATTTGGAGCATTGTAGCAGGTAGCAGCCTGTGTACTAGTAAATGGATCGGCTAGTACAAGAGCAAAGGGGGTTGTAGCTCCCGTACAGGTATAAGACTGCACCAGTACAAATATTGTAAAAGGATTTTCTTATTAAGAAGAAGATTGAGATGACTTGCAGCAGGTGGTTTTCACCCACATTGGGTTTCCACCTTATATCTTTGTGTTCATGTGTGTGGCTTTTGTGTGATGATCTGTTCTGTTATACTGCACCTGTTTACTGTTAATATGGTTAATAATGTTCTGATGCATTTACTGAAGATAAGCTAACTGAATCATAAGATCTCTGGATATACACTAGTTACATTAGACACAGTAGCGTGTACACGCAGGTTCACTTAACTGAAGTAGCGTATATGTTTCTGAGTATGAAATTGAAAAAGTTTTACTGATCTGATAATACTGATTCACCCCCCCTCTCATTATTATTTCCAACAATTGGTATCAGAGCCAGGTTCTTTTCGTAGAAGCTTGATCGCTTGAAGGAGATCCGTGGATCAATGGGAAAGAAGCTTAAGAAGAAAGCTCATAAGAAGAAGAAGACATCTCAGAAGATCTATGACAATGGGAGAGTCGATTGGGGATTAGGTATAAGAAGTTCTTCAGATTCAGAATCAGATTCAGAATCGTTATCAGGTATGAATGTGTTATCCTCTGATGTTCCTACTATGTTTCCTTGTGAAAGTGATGGAAGTGATAGTGAAACTACTGAACATGCTTTTATGGGTGAGCAAGAAAAGTATCAAATAGAGGCAGTATTTAGAAGGCTTACAGACAAAGTTAAAGATCAACAAGATCTATTGAACAAAAGGGAATGTGCTTTCAAAGAAGAAGTTACCAAACTAAAGGCCCAACTAGAAGAAGGAAACAAGGTAAGAAAGCTACTCAAGGACAAGGAAGACCAATGTCAAAAATTGCAGCATGAAGTGACATCATTAAGAAAAGAAGTCAACAAAAGAAGCACAACCATCAAGAAACTCAAAGATAGATCCAGCTACTATGAAAATCTTGAAGCTACAATCCGCTCACTAAAAGGAGATCTTGAAGAATCAAAGAAGCAGAATATAGATCTACTCCAAGCTATTGCAAAACAAGAAAACGAAGCCACCAGCTTAAAATCTCAACTAGAATGTGCCTTCCGAGTTCGTCAAATGCAGCAGGATCTAAATGAAGAACAAGAAAAGGAGATTCTAAAACTAAGGGAATAAATGGAAGAAGGAAGGAAAGGTGAAGAAGATTTGAAAAAGCAATCTCTTGAAAAGGAAGAACAGCTTCAGGTTGAGGTAAATATCTTGAAAGGTAAACTAGAAGAAAAGGATAAGCTTTTACGATTTCAAGATAGTTCTAAAGTCTTGGATGATATTCTTAGTAGTCAAAGGTCTCCTGCTATCAAGACTGGTCTTGGTTTTCATGAATCTGTTGAAGGTGAATCTAGCTCACAAGGTGAGGCAAGGAACTCTAAAGAGAAAACTAAAATGATCAACAAGGAGATGAAAGGTCAACCCCATCAACAATCAAGGAAAAAGACTCCTCAAAGAAAATCTTTTACTCCTCCTATGAATAACGTTGAATGTTATGTATGTCATAATCTTGGACATGTTGCAGCTAGATGTGGAAGAAGAAGGGTTCAAGACCATCATGTAGAAAGATCATCACATTCAAGGTACTTTAATGGATATTGTTTTTCTTGCAATATGTTTGGTCACAAAGCTGCTGATTGCTACAGGAGGAATATGAAACATGTAAGATGTTATGCATGTAACAAGCTTGGACATATAGCGAAGGAATGCAGGAACAAAGGATGGACATCACACCAAAAGGAGAAAACCACATCACACTTGAAGATATGGAGGAAGAAGGAAGTACAATCAGCACAATGTACTGAGACACAACACAGCACAGACATATCAGACTCAGGGGGAGCTGAAAGTGTAAAACTTCAGTGTTCTGAATCTCATACGCAAGTTCCTTAAAGGGAAGTCGCGTACATACGCGAGTTAGACACTGCAAAGTCGCGTATATGTCAGTCTCAGGAAAAGCAGTGGGGACAGGATCAGAAAAAGGATCTGATATGATTTAGTCTATTATTTGCTCTATTGGTTACAGTCTGTTGAGGATGTGTGGAAATGTTTTGTTACTTGTATGATGTCTAGAAGTGTTTTGATCCTAACTTGAGGATGATGATGTTTTGATGCTTATTACTGATATATGCATGATCAGATCTAACAGATGGCACTGGTTGAGGGGGAGCATATGCCTTTAGTAATTCATTGTTGGCATTATGGTTAATAATCCTTGGTGATGATTCTTATATGGCTAAATGATATATCTTGCTATGATATGATGTTGTGAGTTGTCTATGATAAACTCTCATATGATTCTTGAAGTTACATAGTAGATGTTCACATCAGATTTATGGTTGATCCTTTGATGATGCTTACATGGTGATCTTCATAAGGAAAAGGAGAAGTAAAGCTTGAATACACATCTTCCTCACTTGATGATGAGTCACTCATATACTGCTGCTGTCATATGCATAAAGATCATACAATTATGATACAGGCACTCTTGTGGATAAGGATTGTTGCTATTGATGATATCAAGAAGTTTTGTCAAATGAGCTTGAGCTCAAGATACATAGTGCTGATACATGGATGACTACTCAAAGTTGCTTTGTTGGAGACATGGTGATGAGTTCTTATCTATATGATGATAGGTTGATACTTACATATGTTGATTGATACAGATGTTCCCAAGTAATGATACTTGGATCATGTATATCTTGACGTTGATGTAATAGCTATGGTGGTTTCACATGTAATGTGAATGACTTCATGATGATGTCTAAAAGGAGAAATTGACATCTATGTTCAGACATACCTTGCTGCAGGACATTTACAGGTTGTTGATATGAAAGTGGTTGTACGCGAGTTTCATAAGGCCTATCCGCATATATACGCTTGTTTATGTGGATGCAGACGTGTATATGGAATTTTGGAGGAAATCAGCAGGGACAGATGTTGGTTGCAGAAAGTCTGATATGGGTCTGACAGAGATCATCTGGCACAGGCTCAGGGGAGCAGATAATCTTCCAATGATGCATTGTTGGCATTATCTTAAAGCTTTTGGTTCTAGTCCACATTTGTTGTTGGTTTCAGATGGAACAAAGGCGAAAGGAGAACAGAAGGATCTCTTGGTTGCTGATCTGAATGGTGATTATCAGATGCTGCTGGTGACTTTCATAAGTCTTGGTCTAGTTCTTTCGTCTCTATGTCATATATCTTTTTTTTGTGGTATCTCTTTCATGGTGTCAAAGTCATGTAACGACCTATTTTGGTTTCCCCACTATGCCTGGGATGATTGATGCAATGTGATTGGTTGTCATATGTAAACTTTTGATGTATTCCCACTTGGTTGGGTGGATGAGTCAATTTTTGTATATCCTCACTTAGTTGAGAGATGGATGTATGTATGAGTCTTTAGTGATAGGAAGGTCTTTTATGATGTATAGAGTCATGTTCTTCTTGAAGAACATCTTTTGCAGATCTTGCCTACAGTCAGGAAGAGCATGAACAGCACACTTCAGAAGGACAGAGATTCAACATGTACTCAGAGGGAGCATGGACAGATTGGTACACCTTGGCATATACAAAGGGGGAGATTATTCAGAGATTTCAGCAGGTACTCAGGGGGAGTATGGACAGTGGAATGATTCAGCAAAGGAAGAGAATATCTTGGTCCACCCTTTGCCCTTGATGTCAAAGGGGGAGAGTGATTTGGTGTTGTTGCCATCAAGTCCAAAGGGGGAGATTGTTGGCATTATGATGCATGTGTTGTACTTGATGGCAACCCTCTCATAGAAGAATATCTCACTTATGTATAACTGGATGAATCTTCAGAAGAAATGTCAGATGTGACTGATGGAGGATAGCTCAAAGGAATCAGATGATAGTTCTAAGTGTAACAAGTTAGCTTTGCCATCAAGTCCAAAGGGGGAGATTGTTGGCATTATGAGACAAGTGTTGTCCTTGATGGCAAATCACAGTGATGACAAATCATAGTGCAGAAGGATAGCAGCAAGGAATTGATGATCAGTCTACAAGTATGAAGAAAAATATATACACGCTGGTTCACTATATACCAAGTCGCATATACAAGTAGGTTCACTATATACCAAGTCGCGTATACGCAGGTTCGCTATATACCAAGTCGCGTGTACACGCTGGTTGGCTTCAGTAAAAGCACATGTATGTGGAAAACTTATCTTTGGTCCACGTCGGTTATTCCTTGGAAGTTGTGCCTATGGTTTTGGACCTTGGTGTCTCGACGGACGTGTTGATCCCTAGTTTTGAAGATGATGGTATTGGATTTCTATGGTTTTGGCCCTTGGTATTGAACAAGGCCTAAGGCTATATAAGGAGAAGGAAATCATTAGGCAAAGGTATCTGAAATGTCTTGAATATCTGATGAAGTATTAGATCCAGTATGCAGGTTATGGGTTGATGATGCATTGCTTGACCTGAGCTAAGGAGAGATCTCACCGATTGATGGAGAACAAGATCTAAGGAGAGATCGGGATCAAATGGTTTGAAATGAACTATCTTTATGATGCTTATTCTAGATATACATACTGACGCATGTATTGTTCTATAAGTGTTACGAGTATAACTGATGTCTCGTACAGCTGCAAGTTATGAGAAATTATTTTTAGATCTGTACGCGGGTTGTCTTTGGCAAAACAGCGTATACACACGGGTTTGATTCATCAAAGTAGCGTATACATTGTAAAGCTTGATATTTGAAGTTGCAGATGGGTCTGATGGTTATTACAGAGTTCTGTGTCTGCTCTGTGTTCTGGTGACGGTGTTGTTAACAAGATTTCAGTGATTCAGAGTTTGATGATTGTTTTGAGCTTCAATGATAGTTATGGGTCCAGTATGAAAATTGGATGAAAAGTGGCCTTTCAGATTATGTGTTGTGCTTCAGTGTATCCAGTCTGAAAATTGATGAAACGTGGTACCTGGAGGAGAGAAGACTGTAGGCAAGCACCTACGTACTAGTATCTAAGCTAGTACAAAAGCTAAGGAAGATCTTTGGAGCATTGTAGCAGGTAGCAGCCTGTGTACTAGTAAATGGATCGGCTAGTACAAGAGCAAAGGGGGTTGTAGCTCCCGTACTGGTATAAGACTGCACCAGTACAAATATTGTAAAAGGATTTTCTTATTAAGAAGAAGATTGAGATGACTTGCAGTAGGTGGTTTTCACCCACATTGGGTTTCCACCTTATATCTTTGTGTTCATGTGTGTGGCTTTTGTGTGATGATCTGTTCTGTTATACTGCATCTGTTTACTGTTAATATGGTTAATAATGTTCTGATGCATTTACTGAAGATAAGCTAACTGAATCATAAGATCTCTGGATATACGCTAGTTGCATTAGACACAGTAGCGTGTACACGCGGGTTCACTTAACTGAAGTAGCATATATGTTTCTGAGTATGAAATTGAAAAAGTTTTACTGATCTAATAATACTGATTCACCCCCCCTCTCAGTATTATTTCCAACACATATTTAAATAAATTTTTTCTAGGTTTGGTTGTCCTAAGATTTTGATGTGATATGGGTCCACATTTCCTAAATGAAATAATTGCTCCTCCGCTTGAATAATTCCAAATGTATCATTAGAAAAGCAAGTCGTATCATCCTCAAGAAAATGGCATAGTTGAAGCCTTTACTAAGATCCTGGAGAATTCTTTGACGAAGATCTATAACGTGAATACAAATGAATGGGATGTGCACATACCAACTTTTCTTTGGGTATATCGAACAACTTGTAAGAAGTTGACGATAGCTACAGTCATAGAGATGGCTATATCGAACAACGTGTAAGCGGTGATGCCAATGTAGTACATCATGCTGAGTTTGACGATAGTTACAGCCATAGAGATGGCCGACTAGGATACCATGGAAGAACACCTCGCATAGATACTTGAATTAGAAGAAGATCGATTCGTGGCAGGTTTTCATTAGCAGGAGAAGAAGGATTGAGAAAATGTGTGGCATGATCACCACATTAAGTAGCAGACCTTTAAAAATGGAGATTTAGTATTGATGTATGATAAAAAGTTTACAAAGTTTCTAGAAATGTTTTAGATGCATTGGCTAGGACAATACATCATCAAGTAGATTATGGATGGAGGTGCAATTCAACTCTTGAAGTTGAACAGGGAGCTATTTCTAGAAAGAATCAATGGCAGTCAGTTGAAGTTGTAGAGGGGTGATTCCAACCCTGCATGATGACTATATCGATGCAGGATAGTCATAGTACTTCAAGTAGTTGCAACGACATTCAGGAGTATAAACTACACTGCTAGAAGGACAGTTTGGCAAAGCAAATGGAGTATGCAACAATTAAAAGGAAGGAGTTGTTGGGAATAGGTCCCCTCAGGACCAAATTTTGTATAAAGAATGTGAAGTCTCTACATTTTGTGGTCGCGAAGCGTGAAGATATCTAAATTCCAAAAGGGTTTTTAACCCTTAGTCTAGATAGGTTGTGCCAGTTTTGGAGATCTTCCCTTAGTCCACGGACCATGGGATTGTATAAAAAGGAGAGTCTTAGAGAGTTTAAGGCAGCTCAGTAGTCATGATTCATTTATGTAATAGGTGTCTGAGAGCTAAGAGCGAGAGTCTTACCAGAGGAAGAGGCTCTGCAGCTGAGTGCGTAGAGGCCCATGGTAGACTTCCACAGTTGAGTGCACAGACCCTTGCACACACAGTTAGAGTCTGTATTGAAAATATGAATCATCAATAAAGAGATGTGTTTTGAACTTACTATGTATCTTCCATCTGTGTAAGCATTACTTTTTTGCTATTATAAATGTTTCGATTATGCTATGTTGAATGCTGAGTTTCAGATATAATGTTAAGTTGATGCCTAAAAATATATGTTTCCATCTGTTACATGAACATTGGTAATAATGTATGTTTACACGAGGATAATCTTAATTGTATGGTAAAATTGGCTAATATGTAAGACAATTTGGGGAACAAGTGAGTAACCTAGTTACAAAGGTGCGTAAGTGCCTGAATCATCATCTAGGGTTGCATGAAGGAAAATCAGATACCTTCACAAAGGTTCTAAAAATGGAAGAATAAGTACATCGATAAGCCCTAAAGGCTTATCAAGCTTCACGAAGATAGGAGCAAGGGTATAAGATTGACATCATGACTATCACAGGGTGGAGAAACTTGGTTCCTATACCCCCCATACTGCTTTGGGTGAGACTTTAGTCCACGCCCCACAGATTGATGCCAAAAGGGAAAGTAGTGTAGGGATTTGCTTGTCTACTTAATGTTAAACCTGGGTCAGGGCCCATCATGCCAACAAATGGTTCCACTGCAAGGACCGAGATCTGCATAACGATATGTCTGATGTCGTATCATTGGAACCCAACCAAGAAAGGGATCGAGAACTCATTAGATTGAAAGATCCATGAATTCGCCGTGCAAGAAAGCAAGAATCTGTGATTGATGAAGAATCTGTGACAGATATATGTACACATAAATACACGAAATCTTCTTGTGTTCCTTCCCCGTTGAGTTATACAAGTGGATCACAAAGTTGGCAAACGACCAAGGAAGGTGGAGGCTTGATAATCCGATTGTTTGGACACTAGAGTTAGTAAGGAGATTCGAAGCCTCTAAGCATAAGATCACATGCATTGTTGACCATTGGCTTGACCACATAATAGGAGGATTTGTGATAGAATTCGCGGTCAAGAAGAGCGCCGCTTCTTTTAAGGATACCGAGGTAGGTATTTGAAGTCACTAAATACTTGGATTAAGATGCTCTTATGTGAAAAGTGGGTCATGGCACTACCTTGATGTTTGGAGCTACGTGAAGTGGAAAGTATTTCAGGGACGGAGGAAGAAAAGGTCGTGTTTATAGCCCACAAATTGGGCCTCCTTGGAGTGACGAAAAAGGAGCAGCACAGTCTTATCCACAGAGCGTTGTTTAGCTAATAAGACAGGGGTTCCCACAAATACCTACACCACCCCCATCCTCATCCTATCCATCCACACCACCTCCATCCTCACCTCCACTGCTCACCCAGTCGCCCACACCACCGCCACCTCCACCACTGTTCAACATGACGAACTCCGTAAAGCTACCTATATTCAAGGGTGTAGGAAATGAAGAGCTAGACCAGTTTTGGTTCATCGCGAAGGCTGTGTGGGAAGCTTAGGGTATCACAGACTACTAAATGAAGAAAGCTACGCTAGTTAGTGATTTGTAGGACCGTGCACTAATGTGGTACATTAAGTACAATACTGATAACCCAACGTCCACATTGGTAGATATCCAAGCTCAGTTGAATAGAGAATTTAGTAGACCTAAGTCTCAAGCACAGTCGATTGTGGGATTCAAGGAGATCATGATGAAGCCTGGGGAGATGCCCTCGGATTTGAACCAAATATCGAAGTTTACAATCCGTGAAGCCAACATGAACCTAAATGATGGACAACACCATGAATGTTCATGGCCTAGTTCCTACCCCACCTAAGGGTTATGCTATCACAATAGAAGATTGGGACCCAGGTAGAAGCTCTGGAAATTGCGATGAGGCTACATGAGACACCAATGCATGATTACAATCTCGAGGTTCAGCAAACTCATTCACAGTTGCAAAAACTTTGTCTAGAAATGAAAAACCTAAAGAAGGACATAATAGCTCGACCAAAGGCACGCAAAGAAGTTTGGTGCCTAAAATGCAAGGGTTAGGGGCATGAAAAGGATCACTATTGAGTCTTTTTTAACTATGTTGAAGCAGGGGGACCAATGCCTCTACGACTGGAGGCTACGATAGAACCAAGTGTAAGACCCACACAATGGTGCGCTATATGCGAGGTGGATGGGAAACATGCGACTCACAAATGCCATTTGCTGCAAAAATTCGTACAGACACCACAATATCTCTTCTGCAATTTTTGTCAATCAGTAGGTCATGACGAGATCAATTGTCGTAGTAACGAATTAATGATGGATAGGACACCTGCATAGAAGGTGTAGGCAGAAACATAGCCTCCTAACCAAGGCATTGGGGGAACGCGAGGTGAGTATCAAGGGCATGGTTAAGGCCGAGTTGGAGGGGGCTCTGGTAGAGACTGAGGGAAACTTATTTGTTACAATTGTGGAGGACCAGGACACTACGCAAGGGACTGTCTGAATCCTACGTGACTGTCTTGCCACTACTGTACTCAGTTTGACAATCCGTCTAAGGATTGCCATATATTATTGGCTAAGATTCGTGAGATAGGGACACAGCCTCCACAGCTAACGCAAAAGCTCTAAATTATGAGGGCTGACCCTTGCGAGGAAGACCCTAAGGTAGAGATTATGCTCTGAAGAGGAACTATGATGGGGGAGGATAGAGGCAAGCAGCTTGTAGAAGGCAAATGAGTTCTCAAAGAACCAAAAAAGGATACTCAGTCTGATTTGGAGTGTCCAAAAGAAACATTTATGAAGCAAATAAAAGCTTCAATGAGGCCTCTACCTCAAGAAGTTAGGATAAACTAGTTGAAGAAATGGACCCATCCATGATTACCACATTCTTGGAGAATTGCATGAAACTTCTCCGCGATAGTAAGGTTGTGAAGGGCCTGCGTGAACTGATCAAGTGGTGCACTGGAAAGGATGGGGCTACTTGAAAATCACGCGTAGTTAGAAATCTTGGCAAGCATAAGGCAAGGACTAGGCGTAAGATGAGACTCGCCGTGAAAGTTGGGGAATATGAAATGGACTATGTTATCCTGGATCTGGGGTCCGGCGCGAATGTTTTTCCAAAGCAGACATGGGAAATAATTGGGAGACCTACACTCTTTGGAATCGATTAGGCCATTGACATGAATGGGGTAATCAACCTAAAGAAGCGAAATATGATATTTGAAAAGAATTCGCTTCGCATTGGTGTCGTTAGATCCTGCAGAAGGACTGCACTATATAGAACCAGCCCGTGATGATGAAAGTGATAAAAATTTGGACCAAATTTACAAGATAATGACGCGAGATGAGGATTGGGTAAATCCAATAGTAGGCAAACATATTGCATGGGACCGTGAGAGCTCCTACACATCAGATTCAGACGAATAATTAGAGCACTGGCAGAACTGGCTGCACGAAGTATCTACGCTGCATTGTAATATGATGACCAAGTCATCACGTTACGTGTCATCAGAAGTAAGGGATTTGCCTCACTATGATGAGATAACTGATGTTGATCACTTTTTGGATGCATTTGAGAGAGAAGTGCCAGAGAAACATCACTTCCAGGCCTTAGACTGAGTACTGTGCACTACGCTCGCAATATGGTGGGGTATGCACAAGGATAATTTCGATGATTAGTGCTATAGGAGGATGATGAGAATACGTTTTAGGAAGCCAAAAGTCTAGATGAAAGACAAGTATGATGGAAGGGATGATCCGCATGATCACCTAGCCAAATGGACTAACGCTTATGGAGCGAAGCCCCAGCTTGAATGGGTGCATCCATTTTGTCATACCCTGGATGTCATACCAATGAATTAGTACTTGGAAACAGAGCTTCACCATGGCACTGAAGAATGGGACATCTTACACCAGGGGTTTATAATGATGTTGAACTTAAAGTATGGGTTGATTGTATTGACGTGGCACTACAGGAGGTTAAAGTAGTGATCTTTAGGATACCACAAGATCATTTGGACCTGGATCATCTTGATTGGACTACCCAGCTGAATCACGCATTTGAATGTTATAACATGATGTTGAAGAAGAAGACGAGGATCCCATAAAGATGAATATTCTAGAAATTGAGGGTCACCTTGAGGTTGAAGGTCCACAGATAGAGGATCCAGACATAACTACGCCGCTAAAACCTAGGTAGGTCAACGTTGACACAAAAGTGAACCGAAATTTGCAAATATTGGGGACACCTGGGATGATGCGATAATAGACAAGGTCGCTAAGATCATCTGTGAATATCAAGATTTGTTCCCCATTAAGTTTTTTGATTTAAAATGGATGATAGGAGACCTGGGTGTCATGAAGATCACCCTGAAACCATATGCGAAACCTATAAAACAAAGATCTTACCACCTTAATCCTAAGTATAAGGAAAGGGTCTGCACTGACTTAGATAAGATGCTCATGGAACGAATTATTGAACCATTGGAAGAATCTGATTGGGTAAACCTAATAGTGGTTCAAGAAAAGAAACAGAAAGAAGAAATAAGGATATGTGTGGACCTCTAGAATCTGAATGACGCTTGTGTGCATGATCCTTTTCCAACCCCGTTCACTAACGAGGTCCTTGATAATGTAGGTGGTCAAGAAGCATACTCTTTCACTGATGGGTTCTCTTGGTACCATTAGATCAAAATCACCCTTGAGGATAAAAGTAAGACGACCTTCGTCACTAAATTGGGATGTTTTCAGTACATCGTAATGCCTTTTGGGGTGCAGAATGCGCCAACAATATTTTTGCACGTAGTCATTGAGGCATTCAAAAACTTCATTCATAAGTTTCTATAGGCATACTTTGATTATTGGATAATGTTTGTAGTGGTCAAGTGCCATGTGGCAAGTATGCGCTTGATGCTAGATACATGTCAGAGATACCAGATCGCATTCAATCTAAAGAAGTGTCTATTTCGTGTCACTTTCGAGATCCTACTGGGTCACGTGTTATGTAGACAAGGATTGATGGTAGACCCCGCGAAGATCACAGTGATAATCATCTTGGAGGTGCCAAGGAATGTGAAACAGTTGCATGCAACTCTAGGGCATATCGGATACTATAGGAAGTTCATCAAGAGTTATGCCCAGATCACCACACCTATGGAGAAATTGTTGAAAAAGGATGCTACGTTTTGTTGGAACGATGAATGCCAGAAGAGCTTGGATGTGCTAAAAGAAAATATGGTCACCGCAACAACCCTAGTCTTCCCAAACTGGAAGAAGGAATTTCATGTTCATGTGGATGCATCATGTATTGTGTTGGGGGTCATGCTGACACATGCTAGTGAGGGAGAATTGGACCATCCTATAGCATTCGCAAGCAAGAAGTTTTCCAAGGCTGAGAAGAACTATTCCACCACAGAGTGCTTAGGACTATCCATGGTGTACGCACTCCAAAAGTTCAGGCACTATTTTCTGGGTTGACATTTTAAGATGTATACAGATCATTCTGCGTTGAAATACCTGGTCAATAAGCCTGTATTGGGGGGGGGAGATCTGCAAATGGTTGTTGTTGTTCCAGGAGTACGACTTTGAAGTTATTGTGAAGCCAAGACGACTAAACGTGGGACCTAATCATTTGTCGCACATTGAAACAGGAGAGGAACCTACTAATTTGGAGGAGGGGCTACCTAACGTGCATCTCTTTCTAGTGCGCATCATGGATAGTCACTTTGAAGATATCATACATTTCCTGACGATGAGAACTACTCAAAAAGGGTATATAAGTAAACAGAAGATGGAGTTAGTGGTGCGTGTAGCAGAATTCTCCATCATTACAAGGAACCTTTACAAAATGGGTCCAGACAAAATATTGTCATGTTATGTACCTGACTTCCAATGAAGCAACATTCTCGTGGAGGCTCACAGAGGAGCTGCAGGAGGACATTATGAAGGGAAAGAAACAATGTAGAAGGTTCTACGTGCTGGGTTGTGGTGGCCAACCCTGCATAAGGATGCGAAAGCATATTGTAGGGCATGTGATGCATGTCAAAGGACTGGTAGGTCATCACAGAGGGATGAAATTCCTTTGATGCCGTAGGTGACGTTACAAGCATTTTAGAAATGGGTGATTGACTTTGTGGGTCCATTTTAGTCTCAAGGAAAGAAGACGGGTGCACAGTATATCATCACTGCAACTGGGTACTTGACCAGGTGTGTGGAGGCACATCCTGTGAAGGACCGTACAAGCGTGAAAATAGCAAAGTTTATTTTTGAATACGCATTGACAAAGTTTTGTTGTCCAAAGATCTCGATGAGAGATTGTAGTACACACTTTCTTAATGAAACAATCAACGCGTTGATAGAAGAATTTCAGTTGTATCATCAAAAAAGTATGCCTTATCATCCACGGGCCAATGGAACGGTAGAAGCATTCAATAAGATACTAGTGAGCGCACTAATGAAGGTCTGCAACGCTAAGAGAAATGACTAGGATGTGCGTGTATCTACGATGCTATGGGCCTACAGAATGACTTGCAAGAACCTGACTGGGAAAACACCTTTCAAACTCGTGTATGGCATAGAAGTTGTGATGCCAATGGAATACATTATACCTACTCTGCGCATAGCGGCATTCATAGGAATGGGAGATCGCAGAGCCCTAGAAGAGAGGCTCGCGTAGGTAGTGGAGCTTAAGGACGATCAATTTCTATCTGGCTTTCATCAAAAAGTCCAAAAGGAGCATTAAAAGGCATGGCATGATCAACACATGAAACTGCGCACCGTCAAGGTAAATGATCTGGTCTTGTTATATGACAGTAAATTTGATAAATTTCCACGGAAATTTTGGATGCACTAACTAGGGCCATATGTCATCAAGGAGATTACTGATGGTGGAGCAGTTCAGTTGGTTAAATTGAATGGAGAACCCTTCCCAGGGAAGCTGAATGGCAGCCGATTGAAGCCACACACCAGTGATCTAGCTAGGTGATTGTATGGGGGAAGCATAGTCTTAGCGCTCTAGGTAGCTGAAAGGAGGTGCAGGACTATAAACTACACTTCCTGGGTTAGAGAGATGCGTGAGGAGAGAACTATTTGGAATGAGAGAATGTTGCATAGTCCATAACAGTGCATAGAGAGTTGTGCTTCCAGGGGAGCAACCATATAGAGCAGCGGGAAAGTGACCTTTAAAGTCACTATTCATGATTTGATGATGAAAAAATGGCGAAATGGAGTTGCATGGCAGAATTTAAGTCAGAATTTATGGGCAAGATCTTTGAAACTCTGACGCCAATCTAGCATTCATGAACTGATTTTGGGGCGAATGATCATATTTGAATTCAAAATGGCCTATAAATTACATATGGTCGCCAAGCGGTAAACACTTCGCATATTGAGAAATTGTGAGTTGTGTTGTGTGCTGTGCATGAACCACGCATTTCTCGAAGAGCTACTTAATTGCCTAGTGTTTGACCAATTTCTGAAAATTGTTCGCAAAATCATCTGTGAAATTATTCTAAGTGCAACAGCCATGGACGTTGAAGCAATGACAGTTGAGGGATTTATTTTGGAGGTCGCTATGGAAGCAGAAGGGGTTTCCCTAGAGGTTGCGGCTATACAAATCCTAGCTGAAGTACCAAAGTCCCCATGGTTGCCTATACCAAGGCCTACCCCGACCAAGGAGGGTCCCAAGAACAAGAAGGGAAAGTAGGCGAAGACACCAGAGCTAGTGCATGCATCTGCTAGAAAACACCCACAAAAGGATAAGCCCACCACATAGGGAAAGGGTAAGATGATTAACCTAGAGCTGGAAGAAGATGAGATTGAGGATATGCGAATGGGTGAAGAGGATGTTGGGGTGGAAATGTAGGATGTTGAAATTGATGGGTCTGACCCCATCACTAAGTTGCCTGAGTATGGTCCTTTGTGCAAGGGCAAAACCAAGGTGCCCAAAAAAATTGATGAAAGTAAGGTCACCCTATGCACACCCCTCTTACCGGACCAAACTGTGTTCGAAGGACTACTCTTGAGGTGTGTCCCCCTTATGAAATTAGAAAACTGGGATTTAGCGGACATAGAGTGGTTCCCTCATTTAGCAACAAACCAACTTATGCACCTGTTCCTCCACAAAAATACTAGAGTGACCAAGTTGGAACCACGGAAGTGGATGAGAGGCATGGATAAGGCAGGACTGCTCAACCTGCTATGGGTGTTGCATTACAACAGCTCACCCACAAGAATGGTGGTAATTAAGAAGCTATTGTGCTTGGTGCACGATGGGTGTTTGTGGCTGGAGGAGCTAATACCCCTCATTGATATGATGATCCATAGGATCATGCAGCTATAGTACATAGGGGAAAATATGGCCATGGCCTTTGCCAGAAAGGCTAGCGAGCATGTCCTCATGGAGGCCATGAAGGAAAAGTTCAAGTTAGTAAAGAATTTGTGCGGCTATGCCATTTCGAGCATCTGTGACCCTGCAGTTAAAGTGGCAACACAAGTCTTGGTAGGAAGGTCATGCGGAAGTGTCGCACAAATGAAGTGTCGGCACCCCTCATAGCTTTGGTGGGCTAATGAATGGAGGGAGTTCAATTTAATTGGGTATGCTACCTCTGCGAGGAGTTCCTAACGAATTGTTGTGAGGCATAGGATCTCAACAAGCCTTTCCACTATGCATGGCTCTTGTTGTCCATAGTGCTGGTAACATGGGAGCTAACCGAAGACTATCAGTTTCCTCTGGTCGTGCCGAACCTACCAAAGGCAACAAAGTACGCTTCGTTGTGGGCAACTAAGGACCCTCAGATGGAAAAATATAGCAAGATATTTTAGATCTTGATGGAGCTGAACATGCATATGGCCATGAACCGCAAGCCGTGGTTGTCGCCTTCCAATTTTGACAGATTTCAAGAGTACGTGGAATTCAACGATGACTTCCACCACGTCTCAATATGGGCATGGAAGGACCCTAAGCAGAAGTGGCATGACTTGCCCTATTTGGCAACAGATGACATGATCGACATGGTCTTTGACCACTGGCCAGCCAATGGCGTACTACCTCAGATTTGGCTGTGGGATTGACCAAGTCCGCCACACAACACAAGAAGGAAGAGGCCATGCTGAAGATGGAACAACTAGCTACGAAAAGGAAAAAGGAGGCCAATGACAAGACTATGGCAAAGTGCACTGCCGTACAATAATCAAGTGCACAGGTAGAGAAGAGGAGTGCGCCTCTGACGAAGTTCAGAATTTGCCTTCACTAGAGATAGAGGAAGAGAAGGATAAATAGATGAGATAAGGAGGCACGGACCTAAAGGCGACTCCATTCCATATCAAGTTCACCAGAGGACCAAAAAAGGTAGGGCCGCAGAAGAAGTGAAAGTCTAGCAAGACGTATCTAGATCTGATCACCCTAACGGAGGGGGATATGAATGATATAGGGGATGTAGTATGGGATGCCACCGTAGAACTATTGTAAAAGTTCAAGCAACAATAGCAGCAAGTGTTGGGGGCTATTCAGACGGGTCTGCGGGAGCTGCAGATCCATGTGTCATAGACTTAGACCAGCACGACTTCCACTAGTTTGGCTTTTGGCACCTCAGAAGCCACAGTGATGTTGTGTGCAAGGGACCCCCAAGCCATAGTGCTACCAGATGGAGCATTGACGATGGCGACTGAAGTTGACAGGTCCGCTATCTGTGCCCTCAAGGGAGTGGGACTTAACTTGGTTGTGCTTCCTAGCAAGGTGATTCACCTTCTCTAGGATGGTGTGATTGTGAAACTTCACGCCTATGAACAACACACTTTACAGGTGATCAGTGAGAAAAAGGTCAACAAAGATCAGTTGGTTGTGCAAAGAGACTCTGTTGTTCATCTTGTGATAGACCTGTAATACAAGAATTAATGAATAATCAAGGTTGTGGATGAGGCATGTCAAATTTTCCTAGAGCTAGCCATTCTCGAGGTTGAGCCAGTAGATGTGCGGGTTTGGAAACTTGCTACGAGAATGTGCGACGCACACACAAAGTTAGTAAAGGTTCAGTAGTAGCAGAACCTCAAAATTGCAAAATTGTAGTTGAAGGCCCATCCTTCGACTCCATCGAAATTCAGGGAGCAATGCACGTCTGTTGTGACAAATGTAATCATAGCAGTAGTGAGTCTAGTGACATACTGCATGACCCTTTTTGAGCAGTCACTCGAGGTACTCACCAGCCTACAAAAAGACCCCAATGTGCAGAGGCTAGAGATAGAAGTGTGGGAACTACAATAGCGCTACAAGGAGGTTAAAGTGACAACGTGCACTGTCTCCATCACCAAAGACTAATGAAGGTGTAGGAGGCCAAGACACTGAAAGAACAAGTAGATGCAGCTTAGTACAAGGAAGCCATGCTGAAGGCTCACTTGAAGCCTTCTTTGGACGAGGCCTACATGATCATGACCACCATTGAATGCAAGTTGGGTAGTTTGCAAGAGACTCAGCAAAAGCTACATGCTAACAGCGCAAGGCCAGCGATAGAGTAGTTGGTCAAAGAGATGAAGCAAGTGGCAACACAATGCATTGCCAAAGTAGCAGTTGTCCAAGTCGACCTAGGAGGTCTTTGTGACAAGATCTCTGTGCCAACCAAGTGACTTGAGGGTGAGTCACCATGTTTATGTTGGGGGGCTTTTGGGAATAAGTCCCTTGGGGGTCAATTTTGGGGTTACAAGGCAGAAGGCCTGAATTTTGTATAAATAATGTAAAGTCTCTGCATTTTATGGTCGCAGAGCATGAAGATATATAAAGTCATTTTTTGCCCTTAGTCTAGATAGGTTGTGTCAGTTTTGGAGATCTGGCCTTGGTCCGCAAACCATGGGATTGTATAAAAAGGAGAGTCTTAGACAGTCTAAGGTAGCTTAGTAGTCATGACTCATTGATGTAATAGGTTTGTGAGAGCTAAGAGAAAGCGTCTTAGCGGAGGAAAAGGCTTTGCAGCTAAGTGTGCAAAGGCCTAGGGTAGAAGTATGTAGCTGAGTGTGCGGACCCCTGCGCAAATAGTTAGAGTCTGTATTGAAAATCTAAATCAACAAAAAAGAGATGTTTTCTGAACTTAATGAGTACCTTCCATCTGTGTAAGCGTTATTTTACTACTATTATAAATGTTACGACTGCGCTATGTTGAATGTTGAGTTTCAGATATAATGTTAAGTTAATGCACAAAAATATATGTTTCCATATGTTACATGAATGCTAGTAATAATATATGTTTACACAAGGATAATATTAATCTTATGGTTAAATTGGCTAATGCCAAAGACAATTTGGGGAAAAAGTGAGTAACCTAGTTAGAGAGGCGCGTAACTGCCTGAATCATCGTCTAGGGTTGCACAAAGGGAAATCAGATACCTTCGCAAAGGTTTTGAAAACAAAACAAGAAGTACATTGATAATACCTAAAGGCTTATTGATATTCACGAAGACAGGAGCGATGGTATAAGATCGACATCACGACTATCTCCAGGTGCAGACATGTGTTTCCTGCATCCCCCCATACTTCTTCGGGTGAGACTTCAATCTGCGCCTCGCGGATTTATGCTGAAAGGGCCAGTAGTGTAGGGATTTGCTTGTTTGCTTAACGCTGAAGATGGGTTAGGGCCCATCATGCCAACTAGAGTAGAGTGGAGCTACGGTGAAGGAGTTGTGCTAGCACGGTGGGTCCCACGTAGTCTAGCCAGAAAGTAGCCGTTGGCAACACTGTAGATGATGGGATGGATATTTTTCCGTTAAAGGGAGTGGAGGGGAGCATTTAAGGATAATATCTTTGGAAATATACTGCCAAAAGAGCATTGATGATGGAGATCTGGAGGGAACAGATGGATTTGAATTGAAAATGGGTTATAATTACAAAATCCCGCTCCACATTCGAACACTTTTTTCCAGAGAAATCGCCTTGAGATTTTGCGCCTTAGTTTGCACTGAGACAATTGATGCATGTATGAACGGGATTAGAAAGAGATAAAAAAATAAGTTTTTGCAACAAGGATTTGGGTTTGAGGAGGGTTTAACTTAGTGGTAGAAAGAAATATTCTGGGAGAAATGACTACAACACCACCAGTCCCTACCACGATGCCTAGGTAGCCAAGGCCTAAACCCACTGCCTCTATGGCAGGAGAGAAAAAGAAAAAGAAGCCACAACAGGCGTCAGTGCAAAAATCATTGTGCAAAAATTGAACATAGGTTAGACAGAAGGGTTGGATGGATAAAATCATGCAAACGATTGAACCCTTGGACTTCGATGAGGTAGAATTGACAATGGGTATTGAAGATATTGACATAGAGGAAGCAGTGTTGATTAGTTGGCTGCCATCTTATGTACCCTTTAGGAAATCCACCGCCAAAGTGACTAAGGACCCAAACTAGGTGAAATACCAGGTCTTCACGCCATTCCTGCTAGAGGACATACCTGTTGAGGGAAATTTGTTGGCCTGGGTACCCTTTTTTAATATGGAGGACTGGGACCTGGGTGATCATGCAAAGTTCCCATAGCTGGACTCCAAAAAATATTTGAAATCAGTCTACTATGCGGAGTTAGGTGTTAGATGACTTGAGCTAATGAAGTGGGCAGATGGAATTGAGTGCGCGAGAATTCTCCACATGTTGTGGCTGACAAAATTTATGATGGGTGCCACTGATTGGGAGGGCCCATTCCAATTGAAGACATGTTGGTCCACCGAATCACCCTGTTTCCTTATCAGGGCATGAAAAAATGCTTTTATGGAGAAATCGTAGTAGAAGAATCTTGCCAATCAGATGAAGAGTGACTTTGGGTTGTTCAAGAAGTCATGTGACTATGCCACTAGCTCCATATTGGATGTATTTCTGGATTTTGTTACACAAATTTGGCTAGAAAAATAAAGTGGAAGTGTCGTGCCGATGAAGTGTCGGAATGAGTATTAGTTCACGTTGTGCAGTGCAACAAGGGTTTCCAATACAATTCGGCCAAGTATCTCTATCAAGAGTTCTTGGAGGATTTATGCGAAGCCCAGGAGGATTGAAAGGAATTCAACTACTCATGGTTGCTTTTATTGTTTTCACTGGTCGCATGGAGGATACCTGAGGAGAGCCAATTCCCAACACATGATCTAGACTTGTGTGAGGCTGTGAAATTTGCCTCGCTGTGGGAGACAAAGGATCCTAACCACATCATGGAAAGGAAGATCTTGTGAGTGTTTTTCAAGTTAGAGTTGTGGATGGCGATCAAACAATGACCATGATTTTCACCAAGTTTACATGTTTTGTATACTAGTATTGGAGATTTCAAGGAAGATTTTCACAATCTATCCATACGCGCAAAGAATGATGCCACAGGAACATGGCATAAGTTGCCATATTTAATCATAGATGATGAAATTTTAGGGGCATTAGTAAATGGCCGAGAAAATGGCTCACCCCATCTGATGCAGGCACATGAACAAGTAAGGCTGCAGAAGGAAAAATAGGGAAAATAATAGCTACAAAGAAAGAAAAGGAGAGAGAAGAATAAAATGATTTTATAAAAGAAAAGGCATCACAGAAAGAAAAGGAAACACAAAAATAAACGACAGTGCAACATCAAAAGTCCTCTATAAAAGAGAAGGAAGCACTGAAAGAGAAGGAAATGCCAAAGGAGAAAGTTGCAGCGATGTCACATGTCACTATTGACCTTGAGGAACTTGAACGGAGTGCACCAATGTTGAGGTGGAAACTGAAGGCAGAGAGGAAGGGTGCACAAACTTAGAGTCCCCCTTCAGGATCAAGAAGAGGCAGAAGTGAAGTTCCATGGGACCTTGCAAGAATCAAAAGTGCGATAAGTGTGTGAGTACAAAACCATTAGTACTCACAGAAGGGGACCTGTATGAGATAGGAGATCATGTTCATTCTATGAGTGAAACTCTCTGGGGACACATTGAGGACTAGTACCACCAGGTATTAGAAAAATTATAGTAGGGCCTGAAGGAATTGTAGATCTAGATAGCAGTGTTCCACACGAGCCTGGTTCAAGCAAGCACGGGTCAAGCAAGTGTGAAGTGATTTAGTGCAGTGGAAATCACGTCCAGGCTTCACCCAATTCTACTCCTAGGGGGTTCTCTCTAGTTTGAGAAAGTCGAAGACCAAGAGCACGCACAGTTCTAGAAGAACCTGAGTATCAACCTTGCAGCATACCAATCCAGAGCTTACATGAGCTGCACTAAGGAGTTTCCGATGAGCTCCACATCTGGGAGAAGCGAGCACTATTGATTATCAATGAGGTAAAAACTAACAATCAACATATTTTTGAAGAGAAATAAGAGGCCTTACAAGCCCGTGATGAGGAGACACAACAGAATCAGCAACTAGAGACCACCCTTACCCAAGTATGCAGTGAGCTCCTTGAGCTCCAAATTCCAGCAGAAGTGGCCTCAGCAGAGAAAATTAAGAAGTTAGCTACTGTAATAAAGGAATCTAAGGAGGAAATTGGAAAGGTCTAGTTTGAGCTGCAGTTGCATATTTCTGAACTTCAACTTAAGCTGCACCCAACCACTCCTCCAGAAGTGAGAAAGTAGTGTGAGGCTACTATTAAAGAAGATATGACCTCTCTGGCCATTGTAGTCAGGGATTGCAATCAATTTTTTGAGAAGACAATGGAGATGTGGACCTAGCTACAGGAGGGTCCACACTTGCAGAAGATTGAAGAAGACATTCGTTAAAAGCAATTGTAGTTTAACGATATCAAGGCAACAATGCTGACCTTAGCACCTGTGCAAAGGTTCACCAAAATTCAGGAAGGAAAGTTCATCCAGACCTAGATTAATGAGCTTAATATGAAGGTCTCCATTCTCTCCTCAGGCATGCAGCCTTAGGCCACTGAGGTTATTCAGCTATCACAGACAGTCTAGAGTAACTTAAAGGCTCTGCAAGAAATACAGAGAACAATGGGCCTTGTAGTCGAAGGTCCAACCCTAGAGAAATTGGTCAAAAAGGTTTTTCAGGCCGCCACATAGGGAACAACAGATCTTCAACGATTTAAGATCAAGTTCAGCGGTTTGGAAGCAAAGATCGAGGCAATACCAATAGAGTGGATTGGGACGAGTCACGACTTTATGTTGGGGGCCTCTTAGGATGGGGTCCCCTAGGGTCGAATTTTGTAAATTTTTGTTAAATATTGTAAAGTCTCTACATTTTGAGGAGAAAAGCACAAGTACGTAGGTCAATAGGAGTCAATGGGGATTTTATAAGGTCAGATACACTTAGTTTGTTAAGAGTCAAGTTGTTTTGTGACCCGCTCATGGTTCGCGGACCATGGTATTTTAATGAAGAATAATATAGAAAGGTGTCATAGAAGAGTCATAGAGAAGCAATAGTCAAGGATATGACCGCAGGATTGGGATATGTTTTATCTATTATGTATTTAGATGAAGGGGAAGGCTCTTTTAGCTGTGTGTGGGGAGACCTTAGTAAGTCTACAGCTGAGTGTGCAGGCCCTTGCAGTTGTCTGCACAGGGTTTGAAAGGACTATAATTGAATATATAAAGCATAATAAAGGCTTATTTTGAAGAATTATCTGTGTATCTATGTATTACTACTTCTCTTTGAATTCGCTGTATTTTTTTATATGTTGAATGCAATTAATAAGGAAAAGTATCGAATAGATTCATGAAAACATAGATCTATGTAGTTATATAATGTTATGCATGTTTAGTGTAATTAAAAAACGACATAAATCTGTTAACTATTAATTATTGTAATCTATGGATTCTAAGGGCTAAGGATCATGAAGGTCGAGATAAAGCCCTAATTTTAACAGAAACACATCACATAGCCCTTTGGATGCAGAAACCTAGTTCTAGGATCCCCCAATACTATCTCGGTTGAGACTGCGGCCTGCACTACGTGGGTTTTTGCTGAAAGGGCCAATAGTGTAGGGTTTTTTTGTTTAGCACAACTAAATTTGTATATGGGTCTAAACCCCCTCAAGACAACAACTTATTAATTTCCCTCCACTCTATATATGTGTCAAGTGGCGCACTTCTCGAACTTTATATGAATATCTTCGACTTTTAAAATTTTGGCCTAACATGTTAGGCCAATAACATAGATATATGATAAATATTTAATACAAGGAATTTATAGGATACAAATAATATGATTCCCTATATCCTCTTTCTCTCATTTTGTTTTGACATGCATATATACAGGCACTCACACACACACAAAGACATATGTATTTGTATTTTATTTTTGAAATAAAAAAAGGAAATTGGCTACATCATGCATGATGACATTAGTATGACTTCAAAATACCACCCAAGTTCAAACTTTTCACCAATCAGAACTTGCCAAAACTATCTATCACGGGGAAACCTTTGGTGGTTCCACGTCACTTGCGATGATTTCATCAACTAACATGTTATTTTTACTATACTATCATAATCATCTCATCTTTCCATGATGCACTCCATGTCAATCTATAACTAGAACATGATGGCAAGGCTAATTTCACAAATGTCAACATGTCATCATTCTATGAGAGTGATGTCTTAAACGTCTTGGAACTCCTCACGTCATCCATTATTCAACTTTTCACTCAATTCTTGGAGTCATCCAATTGGTGGAAATGTGCACACTCTTTAATCAAATAAATTTTTTGCAATTCCTGTTGAGATCTTTCACTTCACTAATCAATGAACTGTGGATGCACTTGGAAGGTGTGCAATTTTTTTATGCATTAAAAATGTGGGCTTTTTCCCTATAGTATTGAACCAACAATTAATATTGGATTTTCGAACATGTCGAGAACATTGATGCCACTTTAGACTATAATCTCTTAGGTTGTAGCTTTGTAAACACCATGAAGGTGGTACTTTCATTAATTTACCATTTAAATCATTTTCCAACTTCTTTAGTCCATGTTCTGAAATTTTTAATTCAGTCATGACCCTAGTCAATTTATCTTTAGGGTCTTTTGAATCTGTTGACACTACCATAATTCATATATGCTTCTCTATCTTTAGTTGTAGTTCTTGCATCTGCTACTTGAGGATTTTTATCTCTTGGTTTCTATCCATCCATTTCTTTGTTAAATTTTATTTTTTTTCTTCTACCTGAGTCGACTTAGGTGTTTTGACATGATTTTCTACAAGTATATTTAGTTTTTTCCTTAATGTTTTAACTTCTAATTCCATACTTTGCAACAAAGCTCGAATTGTTGCTCTATCCTCAGTATTTACTCACAGCTTAATGATTGACTTCCTAAATTATTCATTTTGGGTATGCTTGGCTTTGGAATTTTCCCTCTCTTGTTTAAGTCAATATATTACCTTTTCCAAGAGCGCCTCTACTTTATTAACTTCAAAAGAATTCTTGTTAAGATCATTGTAGATTAATTCACATTTTTTCTTGTGTACATTGATCTCATTTGGGAGAGTAATGTCTCTAGTATTTACAAATAAATTTAGTGTCTTAAAATATATACCTGGGAGAGTAATGTCTTTAGTGTTTACAAATAAATTTAATGTCTTAAAATCTATACCAGATGAAATAAATTGAGACACTGGGTGAGTAAATGATAATGTTATGAAACCAGCTCACAAAAAGATAGAAAAGATAGTTGAATGCCTTCGAATTCAGCCTCTTCGAGGGGGAAACCTCGTTTACATTACACAAATGAATAATTCTTGGATGATTCAAATGACAAAACCTCCTTTCTATATATAGGAGTCTAAGGAGCCACAATATAACCCAACCGACCTAACAATAATAATATAAAGGCACAAAAATAACAATAGAGGGATTCTATGGGGACAATAGGGGCACAACAATATTAATAATGGATATAACTACAATAGTAATGGGCTAATCACTAGTATTATAGGGACCTAACATGCCCCTCTCCTTCAAAAAGTGTTGCCCTCAACACTTGAGTAGTTCTATATGCTTCTGTATAAAATTATCATCCTCCCATGTGGAATCTTCAGTGGATAATTTCTTCCACTTGATGAGATACTCCAAAATTGATCGATTCCGTAGCTATCGAGTTCTTGTTTTTGTGAATGTTTCCGGTTCCAATATAATTTTTCCTTCCTCGTCAAGTTCTAGCAATATTTTTTGAACTGGGAGCTTGTCACCTATAACCTTCTTTAAACATGAATCATGGAAAACTAGTTGCACTCGAGAAGCTTCAGGAAGCTCCCATTTGTATGCCATAGTACCAATCTTTTGCAACACCTTGTATGGACTGTAATACTTTAGTGATAATTTATTATCCTTCTTAGCTTTCTTGAGGAACATTTGTTTCTATGGTTGTAGCCATAGGAATACCCAATCACCTACATCAAAACTTCTTCGCTACAATGTTGATATGTTTGTTGTTTCATTCTATTCTGTGCCAACACGAGGTTATCCTTTAAGAGTTGGAGGACTTGTTGTTAATGCTCGATGTGATGTTCCACTAATTGAACCTTAGAATTTTCTCTTAAATATGATGTGATGGATGGTGGCTGATATCCATAAAGTGCCATAAATGGGATAATTTTTTTTGTTGTATGGAAGGAAGTGTTATACCACCATTTAGCTAGAGGCAACCATTTGACCCATTATGTCTGTTTATCAAATACAAAGAAACGAAGATATCCTTCCAAATATTTGTTTACTATCTCAGTTTTCCCATCAGATTGAGGATGATAAGATGAGCTATGAGCTAACTGAGTATCAAGTCAAGAAAATAATTCTATCCTAAAATTTCCAGTGAAAATGGGATCTCTGTCACTTACAATAATCTTTGGGTTTCCATGTAGCTTTTGAATTGTTTCCATAAATGCAGTAGAAACTGTACTTGCTTTAAATGGATGTGATAATGCACAAAAGTGTGCATACTTGGTAAGTCTATCAACTACCACCATGCTGACACTCTTTCCCTTAGACTTGGGTAAACGTGTGATAAAATCCATTGAAACCTCCTCCCAACGTTGGCTTGGAATGGATAGAGGTTGTAATAGACCCGGGGTCTTAATTCTGTCAACTTTATTTTGTTGGCAAGCCAAACATTCTGCCACAAAATTTTGAATATCCAATTTAAGGCCATCCCAAAAATATTCCTTCTTAACCCTATGGCAAGTTTTTAAAAATCATGAGTGCCCTCCTAAGGAAGAAGTGTGAAATTCCATAAGAATCTTTTGTTTTAGTTTGGAATTATTACAGAGGTATAAGCGATCTTTGTACCATAACGAATCATTTTGCCAAATAAATGTATCAGATGTACTGGAATCTTGTTGTAACTTTTGAATAAGTGCCCACACTTCTTCATCATTCTTCCATTCCTCCCTTGCTTCATTTATCCAATCAGGTTGGATAATAGAAATGGCGCACAACAATGCTTCCACATCCTCATCCTTTCTTGAGAGTGCATCTGCCACCACACTTTGCTTCCCTTTTTTGTAGATGATTTCAAAGTCATAACCCAACATCTTTGTGACCCACTTTTGTTTCTATTCAGAGGATAATCTTTGTTCTAAAATGTATTTAAGGCTATCATGATCTTTTTTTACCTTGAAATGTCTTCCCATTAGGTAGGGTCACCATTTCTTAAGTGCATGTAGTATTGCCAACATTTCCTTCTCATAAATGGATTTGTGTAAAAACTTTCCCTTGATTGGACGACTTTCAAAAGAAATGGGTCTTTCATCTTGCATTAAAACATCACCAATTCCACTTCCTGAAGCATCACATTCGACAATAAAGGTTTTTGTGAAGTCCGGTGTAGCTAAGGTCGGTGCTTGGCACATTGCCTCTTTAAGATGTTCGAAGGCCTTTGTTGATTCTGGAGTCCATGAAAATGCATCTTTCTTCAATAATGTTGTTAGAGGTGCTGTTATTCTCCCATAATTTTTAACAAACTTGCAGTAATACCCTGTCAACCCGAGAAATCCTTGCAGATCCTTTAAGGATGTGGGGATTTTCCATTCCTTAATGGCTTTAACTTTTCTAGGGTCTACCTTTACTCCTTCATGAGATACAATATGACCCATATATTCCAACTCTTGTACTCCAAAGAAACATTTGTATCTTTTTGCATATAATTGTTTCTCCTCCAATAGTTGTAGCACCCTGTCAACATTTTCAACATGATCCTTCCAAGACTGGTTGTAGATTAGTATATCATCAAAAAATACTAACATAAATTTTCTAAGGAAGGGTTTGAAAATGGAATTCATCAAACCTTGAAATGTAGAAGGTGCATTGGTAAGGCCAAAAGGCATGACCAAAAATTCATAATGACCCTCATGAGTTCTAAATGTTGTTTTCAGAATGTCTTCAGTCTTCATTCTGATTTGATGATATCTTGAACGAAGATCCAACTTGGTGAAGTAAATTGATCCATGCAATTCATCCAGTAATTCATCAATGACAGGAATGGGAAACTTATCTTCAATAGTGAGCTTTTTGAGCTCCCTATAATCTGGACACATGTGCCATGATCCATCCTTCTTATGCACCAATACTGTTGGATCAGAGAAAAAACTTTGACTAGGTTGAATTATACCAGCCTCTAGCATTTCTGCAACCATATGTTCAATTTCACTCTTTTGGGAATACGAATATCTGTACGGCCTGATGTTTGGAGGAACACTTCCTGGAATTAGATGAATAGCATGATCATGATCATGAATAGGTGGGAGACCTTTGGGAGTCTCAAATACCTTGGAATGATTGTCCAAGACTTTTTGGAGATCTGGAGAAATAGATGATTTCAATGTGGAAACATCTAGTGAACATAATTCCACAATTACACCTCTTTGTTCCTTTTTTATAAGCTTTGCCATACCGTTAGAGCTTATTATATTTCCCGGTTTCCTTGCAATACCCCTTAATTCAACTTCCTTTCCTTCTGCAGAAAATTTCATGAAAAGTTCTTGAAAATTAAAAGCTATTGTACCCAAGGATTGTAGCCATTGGACTCCTAGTACAATATGAGCACCTCCCATTGGAATGGAAAGCATTGGGCTAGTCAATACATATTCTCCCATGGATAGCTTGATATTATGGCACTTTCCAGAGAAATTTATTGTTCCTCCATTTGCAACATCACTTGACACTCTGGTGCTAGATATAGGAAGCAATTCAATTCTTTTGCTACCTTACAATGAAAAAAATTGTGGGTACTTCCTGAATCAATCAACACTATTACCTTTTTCTTCTTGATTTGTCCTTCTATCTTGATGGTTTGAGGAGTGATAATTACCACCAATGCATTGCAAGATATGGTCGGATTCATTTCTTCTTTATCTAGGCTTTGTTCCTGGAATATATCCTCTTATTTTGACCTTTCCTTCTCCTTTTCTTCTTCCTCTTCACAATCTATGTAGAATAATTTCTTCTCAGCACACTTATGACCTTTAGTTTATTTGTTATCACAACTATAACAAATCCATTTTTCTCTTTTTTCTTCCAATTGTTGTGGTGTCAACCTTATAGGTTGTGGAATACTAGGGGAAACAACACTTCCATCTTTATAGTTGTGAGTGTTATGCTTCCTAGTTGCCATAATTCTGCTTTCCATTTTTGTTGCTAACCTGAATGCCTTCTCTAATGAATCAGGTTCCCAAAGGCGAACATCATGTTGGATATTATCCTTTAAAGTCCCTATGAACACATCAATCCTATGCTCCTCTGGAATATTTTTTACCCTTATGTTCAATTTTTAGAACTCTTCAATGTGCTCCATTATTGAACCCTTTTGTTCGAGACTTACCAATTGGCTAAAAAAAGTGTTGCATTTTGTATCCTCATAATGTGCTGTCAATTCTTCTGTAAAAATTGCCCAAGTGATAATTTGTTTACAAGATCAAAGCCATTGATAGCATAAAAACTGATTTGGTTCCAAATATAAAGTTGCAATACGTACCTTTTGTGTGTTTTGCACATTATTGAGATCAAAAAATTGCTCCATCTGTAATATCCATGTTGCGGTATCCTTGCCATCAAACTTCCTCATATCGATTTTTGGAATATGGTGGGTCTTTGATCCAACATTAGAGTCTATGAAATCATGATTAACATTTCTTTTGTTCGCATCATGAGTTTCCTTTACTACCCTTTCACCATTTGTAAGTATTTCTTGTAGAAAATTTGTCAAATCTGTCTTCAAATCTGCCATGTCTGTCTTCAAATCTATCTTCAAATCTACCATGTCTCTCTTAAAATCTATCTTCAAATATATCTTCCAATCATCTATCTTAGCTTCCACGCCCTTTGTCTTATATTCCACACCATTTATCTTAGCTTCTGTTAGCTTTTGTGAGAGTGACATTTGTTGCACTTGGTCTTGTAATTTTGATATATCATGTAGCATTTCTTCCTCTTCTTCATGAGTCATGCTAGCGATTTCACGTTGCTTACATGGTTTTTTCATTTTCTTTCCCCGGGGCATCAATTACCGATAATAATGCTCTACTATGCTCTTTTAATTCCTTCAAAATAATTTTTCAAACCAAGCTTGAGCAAAGATTTAAAAAAATCTACATACCTTTTACCACTTTGTAGGAGCTCGATATTTCCTCTGATGTATCTTTGTCATTTCAGATCATCCAGTTCTGAAATTGTGACCTACAGTAGCCCTCTGTGTCTTCTTTACAATGCCACTAGCCTGATCCAAATTGGATTCTCCAAGGAAGAGTTATACCAAATCTCCCACAATGACTTGATTATAGACTAGTTTAGTAGAGCTAACGTGTATGACATGCCATGTGTCCTTGTTTCGACCTTTGGGTCTAAAAAATATATACAAGAAACTACAGTCCATCCTATTTTTGTACCTTCTTACGAAACTTCAATCCAATGCTCAGAGAGAAAGTTACGACGATTTTCCCCAGGTCACCTGTTTGAAATGTAATTCAGGAGTCTGCAAAAATACCAACTTCCTCATATCATATCTCCACAAATATAGAGTGAAAAGCTCTTAAATTTGGACCCAAGGTTCAACATGATTTTGTCTCAAATGGGTTTTGTTTTTGTTTTTGAAACATCGCAGAAAAAAATTTATAGCGAAAATGCCATAATGACCTATTTGGAGCAATGAAGCCCTAGAATCCAAAGCTTTGATACCAAATGTTATGAAACCAGCTCACAAAAAGATAGAAAAGATAGTTGAACGCCTTAGAATTCAGCCTCTTCGAGGGGGAAACCTCCTTTACATTACAAAAATGAACAATTCTTGGATGATTCAAATGACAAAACCTCCTTTCTATATATAGGAGTCTAAGGAGCCACAATATAACCCAACCGACCTAACAATAATAATATAAAGGCACAAAAATAACAGTAGAGGGATTCTATGGGGCACATTAATAAGAATATGGGGACAATAGGGGCACAATAATATTAATAATGGATATAGCTACAATAGTAATGGGGTAATCACTAGTATTATAGGGACCTAATTCATTTTGGGTGTGCATGGCTTTGGAATTTTCCCTCTCTTGTTTAAGTCAATATATTATCTTTTCCAGGAGCACCTCTACTTTATTAGCTCTGAAAGAAGTCTTGTTAAGATCACTGTAGATTAATTCACATTTTTTCTTGTGTACATTGATCTCATGTGGGAGAGTAATGTCTTTAGTGTTTACAAATAAATTTAGTGTCTTAAAATATATACCTCGAAGAGTAATGTCTTTAGTGTTTACAAATAAATTTAATGTCTTAAAATATATACCCGATGAAATAGATTAGGACACTTGGTGTGTAAATGATAACCTAAATTGATTCTTGTTGTTGGGAAAAGTATCCAATACGGAATGACCCTATCCCACTCTAAGGCTGATAGTACCTCAGCAACAACTGAATGCAAAGCTATTCAAGATTACTTCTTTATGAGATGTAAGAGAGGGGAGAAAGAGATCCACTAACCGTTGTCTTCCGCTAATGATTGATCCAATCTTCTCTCTTTATTTCTTGCTCCTAGCTCCTTGCTCTTTCACTGGCCCAGCTACACAAAGATCCTGCAAAAGGGCAAGAGAGGAAAACTACAAGCAGCATACATTCATAACTGATTCAAGGATTAGAATAAATCAAATACACAAGTATAACAATTCACCATTGAGACACATGCATATAGAAGAACCTCAAATGCTTTATTAATGGAAGAAGTAAAGTTCTGAGAGTGTTACAACCATAAGAGGCCCAATCCAGCAACACCTCCCAGCAGAAAGAAATCTCCTCTTCACCTCCTTCAAAGAAATCACCCAATAGTTCTATACTCAAACCAACAGCACTTCCTTACATTCACAAGATTCCAGCCTTCTTAGACCTCATGAGAGAGCTCTATATATAGGAGATTTGGAGAAAGGATGAGTCAGCTTGAGCTTGGCATGAAGCTGACTAGTGTCCTCTCCCACTTCAGTTATTCTTCAGTTCTTGAGTCCACTTGGAGATCTAGATCCTCTTACTCATCACAAGGCGAATTCCCTGATCCAAGTGTCATTTTGGAAGCTTCCTGGGCATTGACACATTGAGGAATGACTGTGCCACTTGGCCAATCTCGCCCAGCGCAGGTAGCCTTCATTGGAGTTGACATTCAGTGCAGGTACAGAGTGGAGCATTTGACATTCAGCGCAGATGCTTAGTGGAGCAGTTGACATGATCCAGAATTTGCTTGTTTTTGAGTGTTTTCAGGTGGAGAACTGATATTTTGTGTTGTGGTTTGCTGACCTTGTTCCTCTAGGGGTAGGAAAAACATGTTTAGGGACTTTGGATCCCTTAGATTATTTACATTTCATGCTTCATGCTGTAAGGCACAAAAATGTCTATAACAGTTGCCCCCTAAAGTATGAGGTCGTTTATTGGGTGAAATGCTTTATCAGGAGGATCCGAAGTTCATTCAATCACTGAGAGGTGACCTGTAATAAATACAATACAATACATTATTTTTTCATTCTGCTTTCATGATCTAGCTGAGGCAGGCATTCCCATGCTTAGCTTTATAAATTCATTTTGGTACATAGAACAGACGATCGTCTGATGGTAGACTGATAATTCTCTGCTGAAATTATCATCCTTTGAGTAGGATGATCATCTGCTGTAATAATGTACATATCAAATGTCTTTATATTTCCTGAATATATATCGCAGCCCGGATGGATGAAACTAGATCCGGGGTCTTCAAACTCGTTCGATCTTCACTCTAAGTACAAGTCGATCCATGTGAGAATTAGGCTAAAGTCGAACATGGAAAGACATCGCTTGATTACCAGTCAATAATGTAAACCGTTAACAAGCGCGAGAGGAATCACCGATAATGATAATGACCCTCAAGGTACTGCAGTACAATTCACGTGGTGTGAATAAAGGACTTGGCGTCGAACACCACGCAAAATCTTCTGGTCGAAGGTCATTGATGTATACCTGTCGTCGGAAGTGAGAAACTTGCCATTGAGGCATGCAAGCTTCAAAGTACTGAGGGGGGTGTTCCTAGATCAACTTCTTGGATAATGAGCTGAAGTCGACAAGAAGCGATCCGTCAAAGGAGGGCCTTAATGAATCCCACATCAGTGACACGGAACGGAGCTAATGATTTTAGTGGGGGTGAAAACAATCTATGAGATATGATTCAGGGTGGCGATCATGGGTGGATGAAGGATAATGTATGGCAGTGGATGGGACACGGTTGACTCTTTCTGAACAACATCTCTTGAACATATAACGACACTGATGTGATGGATCGGTAGCATTACCCCAAATGTGGATGGTTTGGCGAAGACCATGGTGATGAGACCGGTGAATGAAACAACCCAACCCGATGTGATACAGAGGACAAAGTGTCATGTTCAAGAGCGACTTGCTACCATTAAAGCTTTGAGGTTCTCCCAATTTTTCCCCACTCATTTCTGACCAGTACCTCTTTATTTTTGTCAAGCTTGAGGAGGATAACATATGCTTGTTCTATAACCTGCCCTTCGGGCAAGCCCATCGCTATGTTTTAACGAGCCTAGCGATAGGGAAACTCGTTCTCGTCTAAAGACAAGTTTGTCGCTATTTAATCATTTTAACGAGTCTAACGACAAAGAAAACTCAGTCCTTTTCATTTTTAGAGAGTCTGAAAAGGTACAGAAAGTTAACTCCAAAATTCCTTTTTCGTCATCTAATCCCTTAAGTCCGAAAAAGTATAAAACAATACAGAAGGGATGAGTTTTTGATAACTTTAACGAGCCGAATAAAACAAGCGCTCGACCTTTTTGTGTAATAATCCCTCAGGTCCAAAAAGATTAAAATGTAGAGGAGGGATAGCTCTTCCGGTCACTTTAACGAGCTGGAAGGCCAAAACTCGGCAAACTTTTCATATTTTACGAGTCAGGAGAAAAGAGCTCAAAGAAGACTCGTCTTTTGAGGAACGAGTGATAAACAGGGATAGCAGCAGATTCCAGGTACAGGTTGGAATTTTCCAATCACGGCAGTGTCACAAGGATGGCTAAGTGAAATCACTCTTCGCAGCTGTTCCTCAAAATGGGTAAACAATCATATGGGGGTGAACGATCGGCCAAATGGAATGGAGGTGGCAGGTGCAAACACGACCAAGGCTTTTTATGGCTAATAAATTTACGATCACAATGGTTATTTACCGGAATAGGTTCATTTTTTAATGCGCTTAAACTCTGGAGGAAACTCTTGCTAAATCTTATGTTTATTTTTTAACGAGCATGAACTATGTGCTAAAACTGCTCGGATCTTCGCTTTTCTATTTTTTAACGAGCATAAATTCTGCGGTAAAACTGCTCGATATACCAGTCATAAGATAAGAATGCCTCCTGTGAGATCTCTATTTTTTATAGAGCTTCATCTTCACTAAGCTTTGCTCCCTCTCATCCTTTCTTTTTGCAAGTTCGGAAACGGCTAATCCCAAAAACAGATAAATAACCGCTCTTAGCTTGCACTCCAAAAGGTTTGCATGCCCCTAGGTATAAAGTACAATTTCAAGGCTGCCCCTACTTATCCGATAAAACATTTGTTTTAAAGGGTGAGGCTTGCCTCTTTCTGGTTACCCAAAGATTGTTTTGTTAACACCATCAAACGAAAACATTTCCTCGGCACTGTCTACCGAAGTAGACAATGGTGAATGACCTTTGTCAATCAAGTAACCTTGACAAAAGAATCCTGTTCTAGAACAACCCCTCTTCCATCCACGGACGGGGTATGGACTAGTCATATTCTTTCGCGGAAATTCTACCTTATACCCAAGGTTTCCTCTGCCCGAAGCAGACCAGGATGCATGCCCCCTTGGTTCCAGTCCCATCTTTCCGAATCACTCGCACTCATCGGGAAGGAGGACTGGGGGTGGAGACATTTCTTGAGTGAATAGACCATTGAGGGTTGGTATGTGACTATTTGCGATGCGTGATCCCGGAAATGAAAGTTGGTCTACGAGCTTGACCATTCTTCCTTCGTGTGGAAAACACATTACTCTAAAGAGTGAGGAGACTATAGCTCCCATGCAATATATATAGTCTCGTCCAAGGAGTAGGTTATAATCCAAGGGTCCTTGAACGACCATCACGTTCATTTGAACGGTCTTCCCTTTCAATGTAACAGGCACATTGGGGAGGATCCCTAATGGTCGACTGGTTCCTTTATCAAAACCCGAGAGATTTCTTATCTCAGGCAAAAGCACCGGGGAACCCAGTGCTTTCCAAGCAATAGAGGAAAGGATACTCACAGATGCCCCTTCATCAATGATAGTTCCAGCCATTACCATTCTATAAATTTGGACTATGATTCTGAAAGGTATACTGGCTGGTAACCGGGGTCTGCCTAGTTGGTTCCAATCAAAGGATACAACCAGGTTGCTTGGTGGTGGGACCGAATACACGCCCGCATATGACCCTGACGATGTTCCTTCCCTCGATAAAGGAATGGGCGCATTGCCCTGATGCTCATCAGAGTCTGTGTTGATGAAAAGAATCTGGATGGTGTCATCCTTATTCTCTTCAGTGAGGGTGTCATTTGAGGATGAAACCTCTGAAGGAAGAACCGGGTCAACTGCTGTATCGACCTTTAGACTTTCGTCTGGACTGGATTCAGTAGGTTCATTTTCAATGACTGACGCTTCAGCTGACCACTTGAGTGGGCCAGCTGTATTTTCAACCAACGAAGGACTTGGCACGAGTTTTTTGTATCCAGGAGGAAGTCTCATCGGTGAAACCGGGCAATCTTCCAAAACTCTCTTCGCTTCGTCTAAGAAGGGACAACGGTGGATGGTGTGATCGCCTTCACACAGTCTGCAGGGGGATCTTGCTCCCCCCTTTTGTCTTGAACCTTCACTTTCGCTGGTTGACGGTAAGCATTCAACATGGCTATCAGAGGTTGATGCTCCCAAATTGTGGAACCGAGGGGACCAGTCCCTTAGTATCCGGGGAATACAGGGACAATCTCTATGGAAGTGGTCTCCTCTACATATGACACATGGCGATTTAGGCCCGGTTCGTGCTGTGTGTTGATTTCTGTCAGATGTCTTTTGCTTGCCCCCAGTCTCCTTAGGCTCCTTCTTCTTCTTCTCTTTCTTCTTCTTCTCCTTCTTCTCCATGGGAGCTTGGATTTTGCCGGCTCTACCTTGCGAAGATGAAGGATTGGAGGAAGAGTTATAGGAAGTTGAAGGCTGGTGGGCAGCTCTAGACTCATCTAACTATTGACTCGACTGTTCAGGAACCATGGTGTTCTGAACTACATTGGTTGAGAATAGCCAAATAGGCAGGCCAATTGTCAGTCCTAGAAGCGACAATGTGGCCATGTGGGGCGCACCAACTTCTCCCCAAGAGGAGAAAGGACTAGGATTGCCATCCTGTGGAATTCCTTGGTTGGGGCGTTCCCTGTTCTCAACCTAAAGATCAACGCAGGAATAGGAGGTGATTATGTTCCGTTTAAAATAAATTTTATAACGACGCTTTAGACACAAATTTCTTTTTCACTTTTTAAGAGTCGAGAAAAAGCTAAAGATGACTCTAGTCTCCTTCGATGTTTTAACGAGCCCGAAGTGACAAATGCTCGGATGGACTTTTTCAGTTATAGAGTTTGAAAAAGGCCAAAAGAAACTGCTCTGGAGTTCTAGGCAGAGGGTGTGCCAAACTTTTCGCAAAACCATAGAATACGCTTTACGGTACGAGTGGTCGATCTTCGTGAATGCTGTGTTCACTGCATTGCGATCAGTAGGGCGGCCGACACGGTTTCCTATGGATAAAGGCGTTGTTCCTATAGGGGTCTCCCAATATATACGCGATGGTACGTGGGAGCACAAGTCCGTATTGATACTTATCGCTTCACCGTGGAGGAATCACCCAACCACTCAACGCTAAGATATCACGTTTAACGACGTCGGAACACGTCTCTAGCTTAGACCTCTATGTGTTTGCGTTATGTTTCAATGAGTTGTTATGTAAATTCAATTTATTTTAAGGTTGATCTTGTTTAGCAGTTTGCCTTTATGGATCACCACGAGATGTATAGTAACACTCCTAAATGCAGTCTAAGATGATAAGCAAGCTTTTCAATCTTTCAACTTTGAAAATCTTAACTACTGAGGGAAAAGAAAGACAACATCTTTTCACACAGATCATAGAACACACACTAATGCACTTTTTCCTAAATCAACATGCAAACTGTCATAATGCACATGCACAATGCAAGTATTTCTTTTCTCTTTCTTAATGTAGGTGTAATACAAAAAGAAAGCTGTTGTATAATTTCGAATTCAATTTCAAGTGAAAACAAACAAGCTTGTCCAAAATCAAAAGACACCTTAAGATTTACTTGTTTCGACACTAGAAATATATGAATTCAAACCATACGACGAAAGCAAAAGCTCAATCGGCTATGAACAACAAATAAACTACCTCTTAAGATCAAAACGACACTTTATCACAGGTCTAGATCTAAGAGGCCACAACAAGACTAGTTCACTTTCGTTATTGGAAACTGTAAATGATTTAAGAAATACACAAAGAACAAACACAGTTTCTTTATACAATCGAGGCGGAATAGTGGCAAGGAAAGTTGGTTTCAGATAGGTACATTGACTGGTAACAGGCAGCAAAAACAAGGGTGAAAACAGGGCAAGAAACAGCAGGAAACCCCAGTAGCACAAGGCAAGACTGGTTCAGCGTAGGTGGTACACTGTCAGTTTGACCTTCAGCGCAGGTAGCCCCTTCGGGAACTGCGTTGAAATGCAGACAACCTTCACACAGCCTGCACTGAAGAACGAAACTTTCGTTTCTCTTGGTTTCCGGGTCACAGATTGCTCAAAAATTCACAGTTTTTGGCCAAATCAGAAGCTATCAGTCAAGGAAACACTAAGGGATGAAAAGGAGGATGAAAAGCTATCACTAAGAGCTATTTAGATTCCTTGTGGATCAGCTCTTCAAATCATAAACTTGCCCAAAAACCGAGCTAGAGTAGCTGCCCTCTACTTTGCATTTCAGCGATTCAAATGCAGTTCGATTCGGTACTCCCTGTGTTTATGAAATGAATAGCAAAAACACAAACAACCAACAAGATACGATCCCCAGCGGAGTCACCAATTTGTTGTTGGGAAAAGTATCCAATACGAAATGACCCTATCCCACTCTAAGGGTGATAGTACCTCAGCAACAACTGAATGCAAAGCTATTCAAGATTACTTCTTTATGAGATGTAAGAGAGGGGAGAAAGAGATCCACTAACCGTTGTCTTCCGCTAATGATTGATCCAATCTTTTCTCTTTGCTTCTTGCTCCTAGCTCCTTGCTCTTTCACTGGCGCAGCTACACAAAGATCCTGCAAAAGGGCAAGAGAGGAAAACTACAAGCAGCATACATTCATAACTGATTCAAGGATTAGAATAAATCAAATACACAAGTATAACAATTCACCATTGAGACACATGCATATAGAAGAAACTCAAATGCTTTATTAATGGAAGAAGTAAAGTTCTGAGAGTGTTACAACCATAAGAGGCCCAATCCAGCAACACCTCCCAGCAGAAAGAAATCTCCTCTTCACCTCCTTCAAAGCAATCACCCAATAGTTCTATACTCAAACCAACAGCACTTCCTTACATTCACAAGATTCCAGCCTTCTTAGACCTCACGAGAGATCTCTATATATAGGCGATTTGGAGAAAGGATGAGTCAGCTTGAGCTTGGCATGAAGCTGACTAGTCTCCTCTCCCACTTCATTTATTCTTCATTTCTTGAGTCCACTTGGAGATCTAGATCCTCTTACTCATCACAAGGCGAAATCCCTGATCCAAGTGTCATTTTGGAAGCTTCCTGGGCATTGACACATTGAGGAATGACTATGCCACTTGGCCAATATCGCCCATCGCAGGTAGCCTTCATTGGAGTTGACATTCAGCGCAGGTACAGAGTGGAGCAGTTGACATTCAGCGCAGATGCTCAGTGGAGCAGTTGACATGATCCAGAACTTGCTTGTTTTTGAGTGTTTTCAGGTGGAGAACTGATATTTTGTGTTGTGGTTTGCTGACCTTGTTCCTCTAGGGGTAGGAACAACATGTTTAGGGACTTTGGATCCCTTAGATTATTGAAATTTCATGCTTCATGCTGTAAGGCACAAAAATGTCTATAACAATTCTTCTCAAGATCTATGGCTGAGAAGAGTTTGGTTTGATAATTAGAAACTAGAAGGCCTCTAATTGTGTTGCAATATTAGCTCTTACTTTTAGATTTCTCTCCTCAATCTACTAAAATTATTTCTACAGAGAATTGAGGGAAGAAGTCTCCTCTTTGGTGGTATTGGGGGTGAAGGTGAACATATCATATCTCCCAATTGTACTAGAAACCCTATTTCACTTGAGGGCCTTCAAATCAACTGTGAAGCTCCTATCTCTCCTCCTTGAATTTTAGATTTCTTACTGGATTGTGAACATTCAATATCAATGTTAATAAATTACAAGCATTTATTTCCAAACCCTTTTATTTTGGAAGAGGACTTTCTACCTCTATTTTTTACTGTGACTTTTCCATAAAAAAAAATTGTCAACTTTCCCAAGTCTAGTTTTTCCACATGGGTGTATGGAGCACAAGTTATTTTCTCTCTTCTTTTGGAAATTACTTGATGAGGGTCACAATTCCATTTTTCTCCTTGTTCAAAACCCAATTCTGGCATTATTTTTACAATTTCCTCTGTAACCCAACTATTATTAACAATAAATGGACCCACTATTCTAAGTAGCTTAAACAAGAAACCCTTCTAATCTAGAACAAAATGGATCTAATCCACATTGAAACTCTATCTGATAAATTCCAAGGAAAATATCATCATAGGTGTGAATACATGCACCTTATAAGGTTGAGTCTCTACACCATATAATATTATTTCTAATACTCTTAAAAAATGTACCAGTCAACGACTCTCATAATTTTACTAAACTTCAATAAGGATTTTTATTATGGAATAATTCTAGGAGTAGGTTGATTATTTATAATGTTGTATGAAATTGACATGAAAGAAGATATATAATGGGAAAAACCTTCATTATTCTCTTTTTTCTAACAATATCGGTCAAATTAATGACAATTTTTTTTTGTTTATTCGGATAAAAAATTATGAAATTGAAAATTGATGGAATGCTCCGAGTAGGTAGGAATGTCCAGCACAATATTGGGTTATATCATCAAATGGAAAAAGAAAAAATCCTGAAAATTAATGATCTTTATATCATCCTTCCCTAATATTCCAAAAATAACTGAAAGAATTTTTTTGGTAGTTTCTAAAAATAAGGTTATGGGAAACTCGGTAGTAGTTAGAGGGACAACAACGTTGGGACGAAAAATGAGTGTTAACAACTTCTCTGTATCTTCTTTAGTAATATTTGGATGAATGGATAATAGGGGGTCATCCGTAAATGCTGTGTAATTATAAAATTATGGGAAATTTATAGCCTGATGGCTTAATTGAGAAGACACCTTGAGAATATTTTCCCCTACATAATTCATCACAAAATTGCATTAAAGGTAAAGAGAAGAAGTTATCCAATCAAACAATTCTACAAAAGTATAAGTATGAAGAAAAATGGTAGATCCAAGACTAGACTTAACTACTCGAACAAAGACCTATGACTTAATTTGACTGATGAATAGGTTTTGTTAAACTTCCATAAGGTTTAAAGAGAAAACAGGGCCAAAAATGTCCCTCTCCATATCCATTAGTGGAATATGTGTGGATGAAACAAACAAAGAAGTTTTCTTGCCAATTGTAGCTTTTTGTTTTTTAATTAAAGTAGAGAATACCTGGGTCAAGTCCCACTAGTAGAACCTATTGAGGATGGGCCTCATAAACATTGTGGCCCGGGATCAAACCTCATGGGGGGTCGTTGTGCCCTATGCTAGTGGGAGGTGACATGCTAAAAAATCCTGTCCGCTAAAGGTTGCGGTGGCCCATGCCATGTGTAATCCCTGAGTGACTTTTCCATATTAGATGTCCTTAGGTCACGGCTCCTCAAGCCACAGGTCAAGTGTGGAGGATCACAGATGACTTGACAAAAAAAAAGGTAGACAAGACGAGGTGATATTATTACCAGTATTTTCTAGGAGGAGGACGCTACAATTTTGAGCCGAGAGCAAGAGTAAATGAATCTATATAATAAGTGTCTAATGGAATTTGTTTTCCAATTTTGAGCCGAGAGAAAGAATAAATGAATCTATATAATAAGTGTCTAATGGAATTTGCTTTCCACCCTTGAGGGCTCCATTGAGAGCTAGTGGGGAAGATCTAGACCGTAGACCTATGCAATGGTTGTCTCAAGAGAAAACATATCGGGGGTTCCTCCCCACTTAACCTTTGATTTATTGATGTCGTCGAGTTTGGTTATAGGCATGGTTTGGTTGAAGAATATGATGATGCACTTGCAACATGCACACTTCATAGTTTCCCACCATTGTATATATTTATGGGGTGGTGCACCACTTGAAATTTATATGAATATCTTCGACTTTTAAAATTTGGGCTTGACATGTTAGGCTCATAAAATAGATATATGATAAATATTTAATACAATGAATCTACAAAATACAAATCATATGAGTCCCTATATTTTCTTTCTCTCATTTTTTTTACATACATACATACATATATAAATATGTGTGTGTGTGTGTGTGTGTGTGTGTGTGTGTGTGTGTGTGTGTGTGTGTGTGTGTGTGTGTGTGTGTGTGTGTGTGTGTGTCTATGTATGTCTGTGTGTGTGTTTTTATTTTATTTTTGAAATAAAAAAATGAAAAATGGCTACATCATGCATGATAACATCAGTATGACTTCAAAATTCCACCCACATTCAAATTTTTTGCCAATCAAAACTTGCCAAAACTATCAACCACGTGGTAGCCTTTGGTGGTGCCATGTCACTTGTGATGATGTCATCAACTAACATGTTATGTTGACTATACTAACAACATCATCTCATCTTTCCACGCTGCACTAAACATAGATATATAATAAATATTTAATACAATGAATCTACAAAATACAAATCATATGAGTCCCTATATTTCTTTCTCTCTCTCATACATATATATATATATATATATATATATATATATATATATATATATATATATATATATATCAATTTTGAAATAAAAAATGAAAAATGGCTACATCATGCATGATAACATCAGTATGACTTCAAAATGCCACCCACATTCAAAACTTTCACCGATCAAAACTTGCCAAAACTATTTACCACATGGCAGCCTTTGGTGGTGTTGTGTCACTTGTGATGATGTCATCAACTAACATGTTACGTTGACTATACTGGCAACATCATCTCATCTTTCCACGATTCACTAATGCCAATCTATGACTACTCCATGATGTTGAGGCTAATTGCATTGGTGTCCACATGTCATAATTATATGAGAGTGATGTGTTAAATGTATTGGAACTCGTGACATCATCCATCATTCAAATTTTCATTCGATTCTTGGAGTTATCCAATTAGTGGAAAGGTGCACACTCTTTAATCAAAAAAATGTTGTGCAATTTCTGTCAAGATTTGTCGTTGAACTAATCAGTGAAGCATGGATGCAGTTGGAAGCTGTGCAATTTTTGATGCATTAAAATGTAGGCTTTTTCCCTATAGTGTTGAACCAACAATTAATATTGGATTTTCAAACGTGTCGAGATCATCGATGCCACTTTAGACTATAGTCTCTTCTTAGGTCATAGCTTCGTAAACACCATGAAGATTTTATTTTCATCAATTTATTGCACCAAGAACTTCTCTCATAATGGGAGGATGTCATCATAGATCAACTCACTTACTATGATCCTAACACTTAGGTTAATCCTAATAATTTAATTTCCTCTATGATTGGGATCCCTTCATTATCAAAAATCCACCCAAAGGTCTACAAATATTCCACACTACTTGGGGCTTACTATGGCCCATTGTTTGTATTCAATACACCAATCTCCTTCAGTGTGCATGGTGTCCATGTTCCAAACCTCGCAAAAGACTAGATCATTTTCTTTGCATCAATTGCATCAACAACTTAGAGTTAAAATAATTTCAAGTGTAGATATAATAATTCTTGAGTAAATAGTGCATATTCTTATAGAAAAATAATGATATAACAATGAGGTTACATATTTACTTTAGACAATTGAACAAAGCTACAATGAAAAATAAATACCCTCTACCTAAAATTCATGACCTCTTTGGTCAACTAAGAGGGGAAAACATAGTTTCCAAGATAGACATAGGGTTGGGATGTCACTAGGAGAGCATCAAGGAAGGAGACATAAGTAAGATAAGTTTTAGAATGAAGTATGAGAATTATGAGTTTGTAGTGGTGCCTTTTGGGCTGAGAAATGCAACAACTATATGTATCTGCCTAATGAATCATATATTCATAAATTATTTGGACAAATTTGTTATTTTGATTCTTAGATGATATATTCATTTATTCCAATTGAAACAAAAAGTATACAAAACATATAATATTGGTACTACAAGTGTTAATGGAGCACAAGCTATATTCTAAGGTAAGCAAGTGTTATTCTTACAAAAAACCAATCCATTATTCAAGGCATATAATTTCAGAAGAAGGAATAGTGGTGGATCCAAATAAAATTGAGTCCACTAAGGGATTCCTAGCACCAAAGAGTGTTTGAGAAGTTAGATATTTTATGGGGTTAGATGAATATTAAAGTATATTTGTAATATTATTTGCAACTATTGTGCATCCCATTACTTCTTTCAAAAAGAAGGGATTAAAGATTGTATGAATAGCATAATGAAAAGATAGTTTGTAGCTGTTGAATTATATCCTTACAAGTGAAACAATCCTGAATATTGCAAATTCAAATGAAGATTTATTGGTAAATATAAATTCATTCAAATGACAACTTGGCGGAGGAATTCAAATGCATATATGACATTAGTTATGAATGAAGAAAATTGAAATAGAATGAAATAACTTATGCCACACGTGATTTCGAACTTGCTGCCATAGTTCATACATTGAATATTTGGAGGAATTATTTAATGAGAATAAAATTTGAAATGAGGATAGATCACATTGGTATGAAATATTTATTTGGGAAAACAATTTTAAAAGTTAGACAAACAAGCTAGTTGGAATTTGTGAGTGAGTATGATTTTCACATCAAGCACTTCAAAGGGAAGGAGGAAAAAATTTCCAAAGAACTCACTAGAAGGGTATGTGTTCTGCATACTACACTCATTTGTATGCATACATCATATTTAAAAATCAAAGTTTTATAGGTTCTTTCTATCGATCAGTATGACCTACATGTGAAAGAAAGTATATAGCAAAAGGAACTATTATAGAAATTTAAAAAGTACAAGCTATAGGAAGATGACATATTTTTGTATAAAAATAAAGTCTATGCTTCTAATTTCCATGAATTGATGAATTTCATTATTAAAAAAATGCATTATGTTCCATATGTGAACATCAAAGTTATCAAAATATAATTTCAGCAATGAGAAGTGAATGTTTTGGCCAAGAATTAAGAAGGATGTGGTTTACTATTTTTTCTATCTCTATATGCATGGAATGTGAGAGTGAAAGCTAAGCATATACACCTAGTTGGTTTCCTACCAACATAGGTCGATATTAACCATGGATCAAAAAGGATCATGCCTCTCAGTGAAAACCTATTTTAATGTGTAAACCTTGAACAAATATTTGCACCTAAAGAGATTTTATCCCTATAGGTGATTGAACAAATGTGTATGTGTGTGTGGGTGGGTGTTTGGGCATGTGTGTGCATGCAACATGTATCAACTACATTTTAATAATTAAACATATTCCTCATACTCTAAAGTTAAAATATAAATATTCTTTTCCTTTCAATTAGTTTATCTACCTCTATATAAAGTGGATATAAAGCTATGTTTAGGTTAAAAGTGGAATAATTTTCTAGTATTCATATTTTTTTATTAATACATATATTTTTTAAAATGCCACATGTCAACTTTACAATGAAAATAGAAGGAATTAGACATCCTTCATATTGAGTTGTAATATTAATTAACAATATTGTTTTTAATTGAAACAATCCAAATATGTATATTTATTTTTGTGCTTTACTATCATTAACATTATTTTATTTATTTAATGAATATATATATATATATATATATATATATATATATATATATATATATATATATATATATATATATATATATATATATATATATATATAGATATATATATATATATTATAAAGGACTAAACTCCAAATTGAGCATTGAAATTCAAACTATCAAAAATATAATTAAGCTGAGAGGCTCATTCTACATCCCAATATGAGGGGCAGTGTATAATTGTGTGTGTTATCAATGTGGGGTTGACACATGTCCCTTTTAAAATGAAAATATAATATTCTTTAAATTAAAAAATAATGTAAGCTATAATGAAAATAAAAAACAAATATACATATTTGGCTAGTTTTAAAAGTATTATAAAATGTAGTTCCACTCTAACTATGATTTCTTTCTTGGTTATTGATTGATATTAAAACTTGATACAGAGGAGATATGTTATAATTACGTCACTCTGACACTCGTTTATAAATAAAATATATCCATGTCTATATGAAACAAGAAAACTTTATATCAACTTTTAAATTTATTTTAATGTAATTAAAATAGAAAAAAAAAAGTTAAATATTATTTATATTTCCATATTTCTATTGGATAATTAAATAACCCATTTTAATATCCATTTCAGCTAATTTATTTTAATATCAACTTTAGAAAAAACATAAAAGTACATGTAAATATATGAACCACAATAAAATATTTCAATGTTCAAAGAGAAGAAGTAATTGAAACTAAAAAGATTCAATTTATTTCTTATATGCAATTAATTAGTTCAATTTTTAATATATAACTAATGTGACATTTAAAAAATACTAATAGTAATTGAATGGAGGTTTTTGTGAGTAAATTTATTCAAAGATGATCTATGAGATAATTCTTTTAAATTTCCAAAGGGTTTGGAACGAGCTAATATGGTTCATCTTCGAGATGATTAGATGAAGAGAACAGAGAAAAATCTCTTTCGAATTGATCACACAGGAATTAAATAGTTAGTCTTTTGAATTTTTTGTTTTCTTTGAATTTCTAACGTATTATTTTGATTTTTCTATTGGAAATTTCTAGAGAGTCTCCACACTATTTATTTTTCTTTGTTAGATCACATATTCCAACTATATCCTCCACAATAGAGGGTTTAAAATGCTGATGCCAAAACTCATATCTGATTAATCTGAAAAACGCTTTTTATGAATCACAAAAGTTTTGAATTCAAACATAAATGAAGAGAATCTGATCCAATAGGGGAATACAAAAAGGGGGAAAATTCCTACAAACTCAAAGATTAGGAAAATAATTCTTAGGAAATAAATTAAATAAAAATAAATGATTAGGTTAAAAGTGAGAGAAACAAAATAAATATAATAAAATAAATGATTAGGTCAAACATCAAAAAAAAAATAGTAGTTAGAAAATAAATGAAATAAAAAATAAATGATGATAATAGATAACTAAACTAATTAAATTATTATAAAAGGTTAATAATAAATAAATATATCATAACTCAAATAAATTTTAATATTAATAATATCAAGGGTTAAATATGAAATAGTTTAAATAACAATAATCTAGAATACATGCATAGGAATCTTAAGACCAAGGAATATAAATTCAGGTTATTAATCTCTTAGAAACCATTAATATGAAAAATTAAGTTATTATAATAAATTATTAATAAAAATAGATAAATATTTAAGGTTAATAATAATTTAAGTCACCCTCGATCGGGTTTCTCGCCAGTTCGTTAATGCGATGGGACAGGGGTGGGGTGAGGAGGGACGCTGCCTGCCCACCCTGTACAACAAAGATTATAGCTAGTCGACGAATGAACCTCGACATTTGGGTATTGCAGTGTTTAATGGCTTAACCGCACGCAACTCTGATACTCCCAACGTGTCCTCCGATATGTTTTTCACCTCCGCATGCTCTGGACTGCATTGGACCTCGGCTCTTTTGAATGCCATAGTAATGGCAGGTGCAATTCCTGAGGGTGATAAATCTAGGCTTCGCCATGGGATCGCTCTGGAGCCTTTGTTGTTTTGTTGGCCTGGTTATGGCCTATATGATGCTAGCTCTAGCGATTTGAAAGGGGCGACTAAGTTGGGTTTTTGCTTTGGTAGTCCTGCGGAGCTGACTCCCTCAGTTCCCTGGGTTCTCTCTAAGGCATCGGGCCCTCGTTTGGATGATCGTTTGAATTGCCCATGTTTGGCTTCTATGGTTGCTCAGTATTGTTCTCACAGCGCCGCTGCTGCTTTCGATATGCCCCGTCTCTGCCATAGAATGAGACCCCCCCTCAAAAGGTGCCCTCTAGCCCATCCTCCAATTCTACCTCCCTCTCCATCGATTTCATAACAAGCCATTACCCTCGCACTCGTAGTGGGAGAGCGCGTCTTCATCTGCCCAGCCACTACCTTGAGCCTCATCCTCTAGACTCCATGTCCTCTCCCACATTCGGCTCTGCGATTTTCACCTTCAATTGCTCCCTGAATCATCCCAGGATTACGGCTCATGTTTCGGTGCTCTTTCACGAGGAAGCCTAGGAGGTGGGGTGTTCTTTCACGAGGAAGCCCAGGAGGTGGGGGAGTCTAGCTCTCATCACGAGGGCTCTGGTTCGGTCTCTATGCCGAATCCGCATTCTGTGCAGGCTCCAGAGGTTCCAACGCGCAACCCTATTGACGTGGTGATGGAGCAGGCGGCTCCTGGTCCTTCTGAGAATGAAGTTGCTCGTGCACGGGACCTGCCTGACTGTGGCTAGTGTAGAATCGTAGAAGAGCCTTCAGATGCTTAGTTCATTCTCTATTGCCTTTGTTTCAGGTCATGCGGTCCATAATAGAGGGAAAATTTTTGTTATTGTTGATAAGTGGGTTCTTCTCTGCAAGCTATGGTTCAAAATGCAAGTTTTTTTTTTTGGAATCTCTGTAAGCTTTGTAATGTCAAGAAGGTCATCACTAGTTCCCATGCGTGGGATTGGATTACAGGGTCTTGTCTAAGTTCTATGTTTTGGGCATTTTTTCTGTTTCTATCTACCTCTCCTTCTCGGCAGTTATTTTAGAGTTCGATCAATATGTAATTTTACCCCTTTATTGTGAATAGAGTAGTTTAAAAAAAAATAAAAATCAAAAGAATATTTTTTTAAAGTTATTATGTAATGATTAAACATCCATAATATCAATTTATTACAAATAAATTATTATTCGTAAATCAATAAAACAATATTTAGGCTAAATGAAATCCCAAGCAAAGGAATATAAATGATAAGGAACTTAATATTAAGTGTTAATGTCAATAGTAATTAAAAAACCAATATGCATTGCAAATAAACTATTCTAATATATAAAGTTAGGTAATACTAAAAATATTTTAATAGAAAAAGAGGCTTTAATGTGTACCATGTAATTCATAAATAAATGTCAATAATTATTATTTGAATGTCAATAATTTACATATTACATATGGTTGTTAATAACAACAACAACAATAATAATAATAATAAAATATCTATGTATTATATAAAGTAATTGAAGATTTAAATTCTTATTGTGACATCATAAGTATCCTCATTTTACATTTTGACCATACTAAAGGTTAATTTTGAATGTAGAGAATATTTATTGGAATGGCATGTTTTAGCGATTTTATTTCATGTATTCCATGGATTTTCAAGGGGCTGAGTCCAATAGAGAGAGAGAGAGAAATCCCATCATCTATCAAGTCCCTAGATGGATGTAATCCTTGGAGGTATAATTTATTTAAAGTATTGCACTATAAAAGGGGTTCGCACCTAAAGAGATTTAATCCCCCTAGGCTCTTGCTAAATCCATGATTAAGATGGATCTCATACTTGTTTGTATTTTTTTATTCAATAAATATTTTATTTTCATTTTAAAAAGGATAAATATGAACTCTATTTCATTTAAAAAGGGATACATGTGAACTCTATTCATTTAAAAAAAATTGACATATGTCAACTTTAGGTTGACCACAGATTTATAAATCTCCCTCACAATTGGCTATAAAATGTTCCTGCTACACAACTAATCCTGGTGACTAAGGCTGGGTTAGATTTTATTATGGTGAATGGTTATTAGAGTCCAAGAGGACCTGGAGAATGAATCAATGGTTTCTTATATGTATTTATATGTACACATTGTACATCATTCATTGAGATCAATCAATAATATATAGTTGAATTGGTTTCCAATATGTGTGTCTTACAGTGGTATCAAGTAGGAGGTTAATTGACTCTGTTAATATGATCCACTAGTTTTGTGGCCATACTTAAAGTTGAAAAAGAATTCATCCGTGGTGATTGTACAATATTCGTGGAAAACAGAGACAGCAAGCGAGAGCTTGAGGCTATCTGTGAATCATAGACTGATCTCTTTTGTCGTGTGTTTTAATTAGGAAGTTGACAGAGTTAAAAAGGTTTCAAATTAATTACTCCAGAAGGACATCATCACCAATGAAGAAGCTAAAGATATTTTTTGTGTCTCAGCATTGTTGCCAATTGGCCACTCTAAAGATACACCAGTGCAAATAGATAGAGGTTCTTGGAAGCGGAAAATAAAAGAAACTCAGGTTCAAATAAAATTTTATTTTGTTAGTTTTTCATAAACCTCTAAGTCTCAGTCAAGTTGTGATTTTCATTACCATATTACTGAAGATTTTGGTATGAGATTCATTGGTACTGCATTTCCAAGTGAAGTTGTGCACATTTTTTAAGATGATTTCCTCTTTGTGCGATAAGTCTAATTGCCACTGGTCGGTCCTTCCCCTTTCTAGAGTAGTAGCGAGTTATAATTCATGATGTTTGCATTCTATTTGTGTGAAATGTTGGCCGGTTGTCTCGTTTATTAAACTAGTTTTAAGCTCTATACTGGCGATTTGCTTGGTTGTGGAATGCACAGTGTTAAGAGAATAGTCTGAAAAGGATTTTATGTGAGGTTGTTGGTAGCAGAAAATAAAAGAAACTCAGGTTCAAATAAAATTTTATTTTGTAAACTTTTTCTTAAACCTTTAACTTTGGGTCAAGTCGTGATTTTCATTTCCATATTACTGAAGATTATGGTATGAGATTCATTTCTACTTCAGTTTCAAGTGAATTTGCGCACATTTTTTAAGATGATTGCCTCTTTATGCGATAAGTTTAATTGCCAGTGGCTGATCCTTCCCCTTTCTACAGTAGTAGTGATTTATAATTCATGATGTTTGCATTCTGTTTGTGTGAAATGTTGGTCGGTTGTCTTATTTATTAAACTTGTTTAGGGGGATTTTCTTGGTTGTAGAATGGATCACAGTTAGGATTTGAAACGTTGACTGAAAAATGGTTTTTACTGTGCATTCTGGGTAACTATGTCTAAGAATGGATAGTGTTACGAAAAAATTTGTCATTAAAGAGAGGTTCAAATAAAATTTTATTTTGTGAATTTTACTTGAACCTCTAATTTTGGGTCAAGCCATGATTTTCATTGCCATATTACTAAATATTGTGGTATGAGATTCATTGCTACTGCAGTTGCAAGTGAAGTTGTGCACATTTTTTAAAATGATTGCCTCTTTATGCGATAAGTTTAATTTCCAGTGGCCGGTCCTTAACCTTTCTACAACAGTAGTGATTTATAATTCATGATGTCTACATTCTGTTTGTGTGAAATGTTGGCTGATTGTCTCATTTATTAAGCCAATTGTAAGCTCTATATTGGGGATTTTCTTCGTGTAGAATGCACAGTGTTAAGAAAATAATCTGAAAAGGATTTTAAATTGTAATGAATGGTGGTGCATGAGATTAGTATTCAAAACACTTACTCATTGGACTTCATTGGACCTGCTCATACGAGATGGCTACATTTAAAATCTGGAGAGTGCTCCTTCTCTTAGACTGAAAGGAAAAAGGAATTATTAACCTCATTTCCACCCGAAGTGTCATATTCTCCCACCAAATGAGTTTCCAGCTCTTCAGTGATAAGTTTGTAGAGTTTTGACAAGATTGAAGTGTGGTTTGTATGATGCCTCTTCCTATCTTTCCTCCATTCGTAACTGAGAAAAAGTTCGACTAACTGCATATATCTGAGATTAAAAAAAAATGGTTGTTGCCATTTTTTAATTTGTCGGTTCTTAAAAACTATTTAAAAGGATATCTCTTGAAATTCCACTGTTGGCACTTGTATTAAAAAAAGACATTATCTCAATAAAAAAAAGTTAGACAGTCACCGTCCAACCACACATCCACTGAGACTTGTGGTTCCATATTTTTGATTGAGATGGTTTGACAGAGTATGGAACATGGGCTTGTTGCAGTATGGAACATATATCGCTCTCTTATTCCATTATGATGGTCAGAAGTCAAATCATGGAACAAAGGCTTGTAGGTTTTCTCTTGGAGTGGAAAGTGATATTTATTTCTTAGTAAAGTTGAAAATTGAGCATTGTGAGTGTGCATAGTATAATGAAAATTCAGAATGGGTTATGAAGAAAGTGTTAATTTTGTTTGTATTCATATCTACATGAAGAAGATCGCTTCTTCTAAAGAATGCCCCAATGATTGTAGGAGATGAAAACTGGTTTTTGTTTGAAGAGACAATAAGAAAATTTAACAATTTGAGTAAGAACATTTTTGTATAGAACTTCGGGAGTAAAGCTGATTTAAGAACTTTGGCAGGACAGTCGATTAAAAGAATAATGAAATTACAAGGTATCCATGATTTTTTTTAATATATGTGTCAAAGGAAATAGTTCCCTATTTTGAAGGTTTAAAGGCCAATCATTCCTATTGGAGGCTTTTGAATTAATTTATTTTTCAGTTTTTTATTACTTTTTTGAGATTTAGGTGTCATCTATATATGTATTGTAAAAATTTTGTATTTTGGATTGAACCGGACACTAGAGATTGATTGAGACAACTCATATTAAAAATGTTTTATAATTATTAAACAATTTCATTAGTTCTACTATTGATGAAACTATAAATATTAACAAAGCAAGCCTTGTTGATATTATATTTCATTTACATGATGCATTGAAGACAATTGAAATTCTCCAAATTGATTCTCAAGTACGATTCCAAGCAACAAATGAAAAGAAATGAATCCATTTTAGGAGAAAATTTGGATGCAGTCAACAATCCTAATGAGAAGCATGTCATTCCCAAAAAAATTATAAGACCATGCAAAGAGATTATGCGTAACAAACACATAACTAATTTGGGATATAACAAAGATGTCTTAGATGTATGCTTCGGATATAACAAAGATGTCCTAGATGTATGTTTTCATCTTCCTGATTTCTCTAAACCTATAAAATTCATAGGGATGGATTTATGAATGGTGTTGTTCTAGAACAAATTGATCAATGCCAACATTGTGACGGGATTGGATATGTGAAAGATTGGTGTTTTGATCTTCACCCGTGTAATCATTGTGGAAAGAGTAATCACCATTCAAATAGGTGTTACAAAAACCAAACTAATAGAAGAGAGAAACTAAATTTTGGAGGATTTCTTCTTGGGATTGGTCGAAAACAACCAAGAATATTTATTGGTTATACCGCAAGATATGTTTAAGAGCTTTGATTGACCTTGGAGTGATGAAGAATACTTCTCATGTTGTATCCTACAAGTGGGGATTTTTTTATGGTCTGCTATAGGTTTGAAGATGTCAAACAAGCCTGAATCAGAGATCCATTGTGCCACAACCTATACCAATTAGAGCCAGAGTTGTAGCCAAAGAGACTTCAGTTTTTGCTGAATAACTTGTTTGTGAACGAGCGCTTTCATATTTGGAATTTTTGGAGGAACTACATTGATAGTTCTAGAGTTACTGGTCACATTAGAACAACATTTTTCGTTGTTCTAAGATTTTTTATGAAGGTTCTAGAGTTTTTGTTGGTAGAGACCTTGAATTCTCCCACATTGGTTTATGGTTATCCTTAAAAACCATTTCTGAGAGACATTCAGCTCTTGGTTGGGATGATTTTTTGCATTTTGAGCTCATATTCTTAGACTTTGAGACATCCCTTCGGATAAAGGGGGGAATATTAGATAGCTAATGCTCGTGATTAAAGTTGGGTTAGTTTGTATAAGGGTGAATGTTTATTAGAGTCCAAGAAGACCCAAAAACTGAATCAACCATTTCTTGTATGTATTTATATGTACACATTGTACATCATTCATTGACATCAACCATTAATATATAGTTGTATTGGTTTCCAATATCGTGTTTCTTACATTGCCAATTTTTCATGAGTGGAAATGGAATGTTGTAACTATTTAATTTATAATCAACTTTGCTTTTAGAACAATAAGGAAACATAATTTAATAATGGTAGTAGTGGATGCATTGAAAAAATAGTGTCAAGACAACAAGGCAAGATGATCCAATACTAATGTTAGTTGATACGTTGATAATGGATTCTCATTGTATTCCAATGAGAACATGTAGCTAACATTGAAAAAATATACATGAAGGAAATTTCTATATTACAGGGAGTACCAAAATAAATTGTTTCAAATAGAGATTCAAATGTTACTTCAAACTTTTAGAGAGTATTGTTTAAAGGGTTCAGTACAATATTACGCTAGCACAATATATCATCGAGAATCAAATGGGAAAATAGAGATGATCAAATGATTACACATGTTAAGAATGCATGTGATTGATAAACTATCCAAATTGGATCGTGTGATGGATGGTGTGAAAATAAGGGGTAAGGGAATATAATACCATGGGTTTAATAATGTATATTTTTTACATAAGGCCAACGATCTTGGCTATGTAATAGTTTTGAATATTTATAATAAAATAATCATGTTACTGCACATGAAAAAGAGCAAGATTAATGATGGCTATGATCCCACTAGAAAGAGGTAGCTAGAGAGGCTAGACCATTTTGGTTTATATTTTATTAAATCCATTTGCAAAAAAGAAAAAATGGTTGTGTGAATTTTGGGTGAGGCCATGTGGAATTTTGAAAGAAGGTATATTTAGTCATATATTTCTTGTTATATAGAGAATTCATTTCACCATTCTTCAATTTCATTGTGATTTTATTACTTTTCAAAATGAAGAATAATTTTCTTAAAAATATCTTTGTGTAGATTATGTTAATATTGTTTATGTTCGAAGTGAACAACTTGTCCCTGAATTGTGACTCTCTAAGATTCTTGAATGAATTCATATTGTTAATAAACTTTTTCATAAATTGTGAGTCTCCAAAATTCTTTGCATTAAGATTTTCTTAGTAATAAAAATAAATCCTCACTAAAAAAGACTGCAGCCATAAATATAAGTTAAATTTAAGTTTATGAGCGAGCAGTGAACCCACATCGAAAGCTAGTCCAAGCTCATATCAGGATTGAGGATATGATAGAATTCAGAGACCAAGAAATCATACAATTGAATGATCGAGAAGAGGTTGCACTCATAAATATAAGTTAAACTTAAGTTTATGAGTGAGTAGTGAGCCCACATCGAAATCTCGTCCATGCTCATATCATGATTGAGGTATGATAGGATTTCGAGGCCAAGAAATCATAGAATAGAAAGATCGAGAAGAAGTTACATTTCACATTTGAGTCCTCCGAGTGTTTATATAGCATGTCATCAAGGTATGGGTTGTACGTCATCGACGTGAAACTCAGAGGTCTAACTGAAGATCTCTAGTAAGTGAGAAATTCTATCGAAAGAGAGCGAGCGGTGATAAATGTTGAATCATACCCGTGTATAAATAATAGAAGAATATTTTAGAATATTTTTAAATTTTATAGAGTAAAATACTTAATTTTATTATTGAAATGAAACTTTGTTGATATTAAAAATAGTTATGATGATATATAAAAACGTTTGGATAATGAAAGTCTTGATGATGGTTTGTTTTTATGTAGAAATTATGAAACCCAAACAATTAATGTGAAAGATCAAGATGATTGGACGACCACAATGGAAGAGCGGATCGAATCTATCGCGATCATAAATAGCTCTCCTATAACTAGAATGTCTCTGGTGGATTCAGAGATTCATACCAGATCGAAGGGAAGTTTTAACATATTGGGATCAACATTAAAAAAATGATTGGTTCAGATTCAGCGAATACCTGGTTTATTTCGAAATAAAAGTGTACAATTAATCCGAAAAAGGTTCTATTCAATTAAATTTTTTATCAAAAGAATGGACCGAAGAATGGACCAAGATCTCTTACCAAGTTTTATTAATTTCATTGCGTCGAATATCAAATTTTGGATTCAATCCGCTTGGATTCGATCCACGAGGAATATAACAACAATTTACGGACGAATATTCATTATCAATAAAGATATTTCAAGAATCAATAGAGGTAAAATTACCAACTACTATTCAATCAATGAAAAAATACAAGATTTTGAAATTCGTCCTGATCGAAACATGTTCTCAATGTCCCAAGCATATATATTTCACAAGATATGGTAGATAAGGGCATTAGATATACAAAGAATATTGGATCACGAAAAACCACAACATCTGAAAGAGAATGACTGGAAACAATGGTTGAGATGTTTTGACCGGTACAATTTATCTCCACAGATATGGTCTAGGATAAACCCAAATAAATGTAGAAATATAGTAAATAAGCAATGTACGTGTTATGAAGAACGATTCATTCCTTATGAACAACAAGAAGATTCTATATTTGCGACTGTGATGGAACCTTTTTTGGGACTACTTTGGAAAATGAACAAATGTTACAGATACGATCTGTTATCATATAGTTATCTCAATTCTACAAAAGATTTGGATATTCTCAATTTGACAGATATTCCGGGACCACCAGTACAACCTGCTATACCAGATGAGCAGGATATTACCGATCGTGAAGGAATTCTTAAGGAAAAGTTTATTAGTGATATTATCGAGGAGGATTTGAAGGGTACCGATTTCAATATCGTGAATGGTTCGCGTTCTACTGTTGATATTTACGATGCTATACGCTCTTGTGATTACGATCATACAACAAGTATTGACAGGCAAAAGAAAAAGACTGATCTTATTACGAATCAGTAGGCGATTGATGAGACGCGAAGAGAAAATGTTGGCATTATGGATTCTCCGAAAATCGAGAAGAGAATATCCCAATTAGATCTCAATTTATGGTTATTCCCAGAACTTTCGGGAATAAAGAACATATATTATGAAACTAAATCGAAATTCATACCAGGAAATTCACTTTTATGGGAAGAACGAGAGCGAAAAAAGATAGAGGAAGAAGAACGGAAGGAAACAACAAATGTTCTAGAACAAATAATAGGTATTAGATCAAATGTTAAGAACAAACAAGTAGAAGATGGTCAAGATAAAAAGGGTCAAAAAAATTCACCTATTCAATACAAATGTCGTATTATTCATTGAAATTAGATTCAGAAGGATAAATGGTTAATTATGAAATATTAAAAATATTGGTAGTTTATTATACAGACTGATTTTTTATCCAATAACAGAGGATGTGAATGGAAATGTTTACTCACATCCATAGTAATGGGATGGAGATTTTTTATTCAATAACAGAGGCTTGAATGGCAATATTTACTCAAATCCATATTAATGATTTTTTATTCAACAACAAAGGATGTGAATGGAAATATTTACGGAAATCCATAGTAATGGGACGGATATTTTATTCAATAAGAGAGTATGTGAATGACACTATTTACTGAAATCCATAGTAATGGGATGGAATCTATGGATAAATAAAGAAAATAAATCAGGATAGATCCATCTTAAGTAGGGATCTAACATGAGTACAGAGGGATCAAATTTTTTCATGTGCAAACATATTTAGAGTGCAAAATACAATGTTTTATTTTTCATTGTTGAAATTGTAATTTTGAATGATAAATTGAGTACATATAATAAAAAATTTAACAATATTTTTTTTTTTCTATATGTAGATATATATGAAGTTGATATTGATAAAAATTAGTTAATTATTGAATTAAGGCTTCTGTGATCCATATCAAAATCTTGAGACATGTTTTCGGTCATAATCACATCAAAATTCATTCTTTGACACATTTCAAACCACCAAGTGTGGTTCATTGTCACGACAAGATGAAGAGTCAGATCCAGGTAACAAGTTAAATAGGGAGACAAGTTAAATAGAGAGACTGACCATTCAAAGGCTAGAAAGAAAAGGCTATTTTACACCAAAAGAAAACAACTACATTTCACTGGGCTTCCACTACATTTGACTGGGCTTCAACTACAACTCACTGGACTAAGAGTTAGGAATTTTTTTATTAATCAATTATTTAATTAGTTAATTTCTTTTTTATAGACTTATTTATTTATTAATTTAAATTTATAGTTTCTTATAATTATCTAAAACCTTTTAACTATGTTTATATGTAACATTGTTTATTATAAATACTATGTTTAATCAAATAATATATATATATATATATGATTATAATTAGAAATTTTTTAACTATGTTTATATTAAAATTTATTTATTATAAATACGAGGCTAATTAAACAAAAACTTAAAATATATTAAACCTCTCTCTCATATATATAAAAATAAAAATGCTTATAAATAACCAAACATACTATGTATTAATTAAATAAAAACTAACTTAAAATTATATATTAGTTAAATAAACTCAATACATAATTATTAAGGGAAATTGTTTTTTTTTTCATTTATATAATATATATAATCTTATAGGAATATTATGAGATAAATTAGCATTAAAAATATATCATAATAATATTACTTAAATAAATACTAAAAACAATAGAAAATCAGAAAAACAAGAAGTAAATGGAAAAGGGAACATAGAGGAAATTGAATCACTCAAGAGACGAGGGAATAGAATCAAAACCGGAAAAGAAAACACCAAGAAAAGGAAAAGGAAGGGGGGAGCCTTTAAAGAGGAAAAGGTGGGGATCCAACAACTACTAATTTTCCCTCCATCATCCATGTTAGGATTACTTGACCACCTTTCGATTTCAATGGCCTTCCTAAACTTCCGGACATGAAAAGGAGCAATCCTAGCGATGACCTAGGCCTCCTCAATGCATATATGATTCTTAGTCTTCTTTGCATGTTCTGCCAAAGCTGAAGACCGGGTCCTCCCATGGTTGATGTCGATTGCACGCTCATGAATTCTCTGATTAATAGAGTGCCCAGTTTCACCGACTTAGGCCTTGAAGCTTAAACCCCTTGTTGTTCATTCAAAGTCATTCCTTAAAGACTCTTCTTTGTTTGTCAATCAGTTAAAGGGCTTAATGTTTGATCATGGGGACACTCTTTTTAGTTTCGACGTAGTCCATTTACAGCAGCATCACCATTAAAGACACCATTGAGTTCGTAAATCGCCTCACTAATCGTGATACCGCTAAGTTAGGAAAGATTTGTCTTACTTCTAGTTTTTTCTTATTTGAACGGGAATTCTACGAGAAGACTTGTGGGGTTTCCATGGGCTCTCCCCTATCCCCGGTTGTGGCTAATCTTCTTATGGAATACTTTGAATCGAAGGATTTGGCCTCAACTCATTTCTAGTCCAAGCTATGGAAAAGGTTTGTAGACGACACTTGTGTCATTCGGCCTCATGACCAAGAAAAGCCAGATTATGTTTTCCAGCATCTCAACAATCAATCTCCCTCCATAAAGTCCACTATAGAGGAATAATTTGGAGGGTGTCTGCCTTTTCATGATGTTCTTAGTTCGAAGAAAGATGATGGTTCTTTCTCCCACTATTTGTTTCGAAATAAAACTCAAGCTAAGTAGTATCTTCATGCCAAGTCTCATCATTTCGCATCTCAAAAGCTAGGTGTTCTCAACACGCTAGCTACTCATGCGTTGGGAATCTCTGATGAGAACCACCTTAATAAAGAGAAAGCCCATCTCCTTAATGTTTTTGTTAAAAATGGATATACTACACACCAAGGTCTTAAATATTTCCTCAAAGGTGGCAGAGGTCCCAAGGTTAAAAAAGACCCTAAAGATAGAATCTCACGGGTGCATCTCCCTTTCATCCAGGGGACCACTGACATAATTGCGAGAATCCTAAGGAAGCATAATGTTCCCTCAACCTTTACACCCCTTAACACCATTCAGAGCTCCTTAAGATCTGTGAAATACCTTGTTGACCCCAAGGATATCAAAAGGTGTCTATGTTACTCCTTGTTCTTGTGGGACCCCCTATGTTGGTGAAATTGGGTGCTCTATTAATGAGAGAATTCATGAGAACACAGTCAACATCAAGGGTATCCAGTCTTCAGCTTTGGCACAACACGCGGAGAAGAATAAGCATCATATATGCATTGAGGAGGATCCGGTCATCACTAGGATTACCTCTTTTCATCACCAGAAGTTTAGAGAGGGCATTGAAATCGAAAGGAGGCTGAGTAATCTTAACAGGGATGATGGATGGAAAAATAACAACTGTTGGATCCCTTCCCTTTCCTCCTATAACCCCCTAGGCCTTCTTTTTCCTTTCTGTGGTGTTTCCTTTCCCAGTTTTGATTTTATTCCCTCGTCTCCTCAATGGTTCGATTTAATCTGTATTCCCTTTTCTATTTACTTGTTGTTTTTCTATTTTTTTTGTTATTTTTTAGTATTTATTATTGTTATCTATTTGTTTTAATATTATTATTATGATATATTTTTAGTTCTAATTTATCTCATAATATTCCTATAATAATATTGATATAAGATTATATATATTGTATTAATGAAAAGCATAAACAATTTCCCTTAATAGCTATGTATCAAGTTTATTTAACTAATATATATATTTTAAGTTAGTTTTTATTTAATTAATGCATAGTATTTTTGGTTATTTATAAGAATATATATCTATATCTATATATATATATATATATATATATATATATATCTAACTTTTATCTAATATATATATTTATAAATATATATAAAATATGTAACTAATATATTTTTAATTAGTTTTTATTTGATTAAACAGTATTTATTATAAACAAGATTACATATAAACATAGTTAAAAGATTTTAGATAATTATAAGCATCTATACATTTAAATTAATGAATAAATAATCTATAAGAAAAAAATTAACTAATTAAATAATTCATTAATAAAAATTTTCCTAACTCATGGTCCAATCAATTGTACTTGAAGCCCAGTCAAATGTAGCCATTTTCTTTTGGTCTAAAGTATTTGTTTCTTTCTAGCCATTTGAATGGTCGGTATCTCTATTTAACTTGTTACTTAGATCTGATTCTTCATCTTGTCCTCATGATGAACCACACTTACCGGTTCAAAACTCGTTGAAAAATGAATTTTGATGTGATTATCATCGAAAACATGTCTCAATAAATTAGTTAACAGATATCTTCAAAGAGTTTATTTGAACCCCTAACTAAAATAATTTTTAAAAGTATAAGATTTAAACATCTAAGTTTTTTAGAATATTTTTGGAAAAATCACATTAGAAATATTTGTCGACGCGTTTCGAACCAACGAGTGTGGTTCATCGTTGGGACAAGTTGAAAAAATCAGATCATGGCTACATGTTAAATAGGGATGGAAAATCTTCCAAATGGTTAGGTTTCACTAGAGAAATGGCTATATTAGACTCGATTGGACCAAGGCCATAATTGATTAACAAATGGATAGATTTGGTAGGTTAAAATTATTTAATTATAATATAATTATCAATAAATTAGAGTAAAAATATTAATATTTTATGATGTAATTTAATACTTTTTTGGTTTCCTCTTATGCAGGTGCCTCGCCAGGATGTTAATGCGATGGGACAGGGGTGGGGCGAGGTGGGATGACACCTGCCTGCCCTGTACCGCATAGTTAATTTCCAAACGAAGGAAGAACCTCGGCATAAGGGGATCGCAGGGTTCACTTGCTTCACCTCAAGCGGCTCTGATCCTCCCAGCCTATCATCCGATATGTTCATCGCCTCCGCATGCTCTGGAATGCATCGGACCTCGGCTCTCTTCAATGCCATAGTAATGGCGGGTGCTATTCGAGGCAGGACGGAGGGAGATAAATTTAGGCTCAGCCATGGGATGGCTATGGAACCTTTGTTGCTATGTCGGTCTGGTTATGGTCTGTATGGTGCTGGCTCTAGTGGTTTGAAAGGGGCGACTAAGCTGGAGATAGGCTCTGGCAGTCCTGAGGAGCTGCATCCGTCAATTCCCTGGTTTCTCTCTAGGGCCTCTGGCCCTCGTTTGGATGACTATCTGATTAGCCCATGCTCTGCCATCGTGGGTGCTCGACCTTGTTTTCATAGTGTCGCTGCTATTTTCGCTATGCCCCGTCTTCGCCATAGAATGAGGTGCCGTAGGGGTACTCCTCGGCGTGCACCCTCCAGCCCGTCCTCCAATTCTCCCTCCCTCTCCAGTGAATTCATAGCCGGCCATTACCCTCGCACTCGCAGTGGGAGAGGGCATCTTCATCTGCCCAGCCATTACCCTGAGCCCCGTTCTCCAGACTCCTCGTCTTCTCCCTCATTTGGCTCTGCGATTTTCACCTTCAATTGCTCTCTGAATCGTCCAAGGATTACAACTCACATCTCGGTGTTCTTTCATGAGGAAGACCAGGTGGGAGAGTCCAGCTCTCATCAGGAGGGCCCTGGTTCTGTCTCTGCGCCGAATCCGTCTTCTTTGCAGGCTCCGGAGGTTCAAGCTCGCAATGCTCTGGACGTGGTGATGGCGCCGACGGATCCTGGTCCTTCTGAAACTGAAGCTGCTCGTGCAAGGGATCTGCCTGATTTCGGTTGGTGCAGAATTGTGGAAGAGCCTCCAGATGATTAGTTCGCTCTCTGTTGCTTTTGTTTCATGTCATGCAGCCCATAATAGCGGGAAAATTTTTGTTCAAGCTGATTCGTGGGTTCACCTCTGCAAGTTATGGTTCAAAATGCAAGTTTTTGTGAATTTTTGTAAGTTCTGTAATATCAAGAAGGTCAACACTTGTTCCCCTGCGTGGGATTTGATAACTGGTTCTCGACTAAGTTCTCTGTCATGGGCAGTGTTTCTGATATTCTCTGCCTCTCCTTCAGGGCAGTTGTTTTTGACTTCGGTCAAGATGTAATTTTACCCCTTTAATGTTAATAGAGTAATTTTATTTAGAAAAAAAAAAAAATTACTTTTTTGGTTTATCTAATGAGTTTTATAAAAATTGAGTCACATGTTATATATTAAAAGTGTGGATATCATATTATCCTTAAAATTAATAATACTAAATCATAACATTATAATAGTGGTAATATTTTTATCATTATAAATTTATTAGCCAAAACCTACTATTTAAATCTAAATATTAATCTTATAATGGGTAATATTAACCCATTTAGTTAGTTATAACAAGGGTAATCTTAAATATAATAATAATATTAATATTTATTTAATACGAGTCAATATTAATAGTATTTCTATAATATAATGATACTAAGTATTATTAAATTATTATAATATTATCATAGTAATAAATTTACTATTTTAAATCTAAATAATAATCTTATAATATGTAATATTAACCTTTTTAGTTAGTTATGAAAAGGTCAATTTTAATAATATTATCAATGTATAGTGATAATATAATGTTATTTAATACGAGTCAATATTAATAGTATTTCTTTAACATTATCCTTAAATTAAATAATATTAAATAAATAAAAGATAATATTTTATCATTAATTATTTTTGGAAACTTTTTAAAATAAATTTATTCATTAAGCTATCTAAAGAGAAACAAAACTTACTGTTTAAAAAAAGGGGGAATATTCATCCATTCAGTTAGTTATGACAAGGGCAATCTTAAAGAAAAGGAAAGGGGAAAAATTAGTTCAAGTCATTAATAGAGGGGGGAGTTGATGAAGAGGGGAGATATGGCTGGGAAGAAAGGGCAGGGATCCAACAACTACTGATATTCCAACCGTTATCCCTATTGAGATTACTTGGCCTTTTTTCTTTTTTCTTTGGTAGGTAAGCAACAATGGGGGATTTGAACTAGTGACCTATCGCAAGGAGTACCTTAAGAGCGCACCCATTCACCATCATTCCAAAGCCCCATGGGCTATGATTACTTGGCCTTTTACCAATATCAATAGCTTCCCTAATTTTTTGGTGATGAAATTGTACAACCTTAGCAACCACTCAGGCTTCCTCAATGCAAACATGATGTTTAGTCTTCTCCACATGTTCCACCAGTGTAGAGGACTTGATTCTCCCATGTTTTAGGTCAGTTGCATGCTCATTAATCCTCTGATTAATAGAGCGACCAATCTCACCAATGTAGGGGGTTCTGCATGAACAGGGAATAATATAAACACCCTTCATGTCCTTGCGGTTGATGGGATCTTTTACTGATCGGAGGGAATTATGAATGCTTTTAAGGGGTCTGAAGGTTGAGAGAACAATATGCTTCTTAAGAATCCTAGCAATCTTATCGGTGGTGCCTTGGATAAAAGGCATATGGATCCCTAGGATTCGATTTTTAGGTTCCTTTTTTACCACTGAGTTCTTGAAGGCTTTAACGAAAGCTTTCTCACTGAAGTGTCTACTATAACCATTTTCAAAAAAGACATTAAGGAGATGGGATTTCTCTCTATCGAAGCTCTTTTCATCAGAGATTCTCCGAGAACGAGTAGCGAGGGTGTTAATAACACCCAACTTTTGAGCTGGGAAATGATGGGAACTGGCATGAAGATATTGCTCAGTGTGAGTTTTCTTCCGAAACACCTGGTGGGAGAGGGAACCATCAATATTCTTCGACATAAGAATATCAAGAAAATGGAGGACCATCGACCTCTTATTCCATGGTGAATTTAATGGAAAAGGATTGATTGTTGAGATTCTTGAAGAAGAGATCCAACTCCTCTTGGCCATGAGACCAAATGACATTACTGTCATCTACAAATCTCTTCCAGAATTTGAGAAGGAGACGGGTAGAGGCTAAATCTTTGGATTCAAAATCTTCCATAAAAATATTAGCAACAACAGGGGATGGGGGGAGCCCATGGTGACACCACAGGTCTACTCAAAGAACTCATTTCGAAACTGAAAAGAGTTGAAGTGAGACAAATCTCAACTAGTTGAGTGGTATCAGGATCCGTGAGACATTTGATAACCTCCATGGCCTCCTTTATAGGGATGCAACCGTAAAGGGAGACTACATCAAAACTCACAAGAATATCCTCAAGTTCAAGTTTTATGCCTTTGAGCTCTTCAACAAAGGACGCAGAGTCTTTGACGAAGGACTCCGTAAGGCCGACTAAGGATTTAAGCTTAGAGGCAAGGCATTTAGCTAGAAGGTAGGTTGGACCACCAATTCACACATTCACACATTCTTTTACTTCTAATTAATTTACAGCATATTCAATTTTTTTTTAATTATAGCCGATTTTATTTTTAATTTAAAGGGGCATGGATGGACTGACAAATTTACACATCCCATTATGTTGGGTTGTAGAATGAGCTTCTCTGCTCAAATATCATAGTAGAATAAAAAAATTTACCATTTCCAATATCATTTATGTTTTTAAAAGCTTAGAAAAACCTAGCCAACACCTAGAAATCATCTATATTTGTGACCATGTTAATTTGTAATAAGTGCTAATATAAAAAAGAGAGATTGATTTTATGGGAATTTACATATTCTTTAAATATGTCTGTATTTATTATGAAGTAATTTAGATAAATAATATTTTAAATCAGAAAAGTATTTTAGATTTAAGTTTTGAAAGGAATAGAAGTTTTGGAGGGAGGTAATAAATGTTGTTTTCAATTCAAAAGAAATTTAGAAAAGAGTGACTTAAAAATATTGTTTTTATAAGAACAAAAGTCTTTAATATGTATATTGTCTAGTTTTTTAGAATTAAAAAATTTTAATTCGAACTTTTAAATATCAAATTTGAATCATTCAAATTAAAACTTAGTAAATATTATACATACTAGATAGCGACGAATATATTTTGAAATATTTTGAAAATTTATATAATAAAACAATATTAAACTTTGTGGATATAAAAAATGACTTTATTAATATAAAATATGGTTGATATGAAATTCGTTAATATAAAACATTCTTCAAGAAACTATTGGGAAAAATACTAAGAAGGGGGTTGAATCAGTGTTTTAAAAACTCACAATAATAATTTTCTTTTCTCAAATATATATGCGAATTTACTAAACCCAACTCACATATGTACACAACTGTTGTAAAATAAACTAGTGTATGCTTAGTAAACATGTAAAACAACTAATTTTTTATCTATTAAACTTAAACGAGAATATAAGAGATTTATCACACATTTGATGAGTAGTAATTAGGTGCAGTAAGAACAGAACAAAGTATCACACATAAGCAACACACATTAACATTAGAATTTAAGGTGGAATCCCAATGTGGGAGAAAACCACCATTGTTGTTGTCTCACTCTTCAGACTTATTAATATAAAAAACTTCTTACATTCTTGTATTGGTGCAGACTCATGTGAGTATGGAGGCACCCACCTACTGAAGGATATGACATTCACTCGTTCTCTAGCTCCTGTAGGAAGGGAGCTCCAACCCCCTGATCTAATTACCATCTACTACCAGTAGGAAGCTTCGACTTCCCCATTGAAGGCTCCAACCCTCAGCAACATCCTTGGACCATGTTTCATAAATTTTCACATTGGATCAACCTTCTTTAATACATCACAACTTGGAGATCAACTAAATAAAACACCAACTTAATTCAAACAGAACAATGAGATCACTATAACGAGAACACATAACTGAATTCAGAATAGTGCATCAACACACAGAATCAACTACGACCCTAGCCACATACCAACATTTATACACTACTTCACTTAAGGCAACCTGCATGTATATCCACTTTTCTATAGAGAAACCTGTGTGCAAATCTCAATATACTAAAAACTTATAACTTTGAATCAGACACCGATTTTACCAGAGTTATTCTGAAATATTCTATTATCTTACAGAACCCTCATAGAGTTAGCAACATCAATAATATTTTTAACCAATCAACATATAACCAAATTCAATTTCATCATTCAATCATTTCTACTTCAGACATTATCACTCAACCCAGATCAACATGAGAACATCACTGACAGACAACAGAGATACATAAACATTGATCAGGTTGATCAGTTATTTATGAAAAAAAAAACTCTTCCTTTAGGTACAAGGCTTTGAAGAAACGAACCTGCGTGTATATGTGACTTCACGTAGATGAACCTACGTATAGATCTGTAAATTTTGACCTGAAATTGCTCAGCTCTTCAGAGCTTCCGAAAGTTCGAGATCATAATATTCAAAGATAAAAATATTTTTCAATACTTAGATTTAATCAATCCATGATAATATCATACAATGCAAAGTCATTCCAGGTCTCATGATTCTAATCCATCATTGTATTCATCGAGGCATAATTATTTTAGATCTATGTGTCAACCATGGCCCTTACAATAGAAACATACTTTAGATTGAGGTATTCATCAAAACCCCTTTCACATGCACACTTAGCACTTTGATCTTCACCTCCTTATATAGTTTAACCTTTTTCAATACCACAGGTCAAAACCATACATCAACCAATCGTTTTCTTAGATGGGGTCAAAAAAACCATTGTTGGGATCAATACCATAGGGAAATACCATGATAAGTACCCTTGGTATTTATAATACCATGATACGGAAGCTTTATGCACATTTTCTTCTTTAAACTCATGTGTATACACAACTTAACCTTAAAGAACCCGTGTATAGTTCTTCAAATAGTCACATGTATCAAAATTCTGATTCTGATATGTAAAAATGTGTCCCATGATTCTGTTATTATTTTCCACCACTTTGTCACCTATGAACTTGCTTGTGAAGTTATCTAGTTACCATATATGTGTTCTTCTATAAGTGAGTTCCCATCAAGGACAACACAACATGCATCATAATGCCAACAATCTCCCCCTTTGGACTTGATGGCAACCATGTTGGTGTTGATCACCTCAACGTATAGAAACCTATCAGATACTTCAAATGACCATTATTCAAATGCCAAGATACTCTCTCCCTTTGACATCACAGGAAAAGGGCATCCCAAAACTCCCCCTTTGGATCTAATTTGTATTATACTGTCCATGTTGCCCCTCGGCACATATTGAATCTTCAAAAGGATTTTCAAATGAAGAACATGACTCTATAACTCAACTGAGTATGACCTTCCTATCACTAAGGACTCATCCTTACATTGATCACCCAACCAAGTGGCGATATATATTTGACTCAACCACCCAACCAAGTGGGATAACATCTTTTACACTACCACCCAACCAACTGGGATTGCATATTTGACATGACCTCAAAAGTCCATACATGACTGAATATGACAATTATTACATCATAGGTATCCAAATTATCTTTACACCAAATGACAGATATTAATTTATTGACTAAGACCAAAAGATTTTAATAGTAGCATAATTTAGCAACCATAATGCCAAAAATGCATTATGTTAAGAAATGTTAATGCTCCCCCTGAAATTGTGCTACCTGTTCATTGTCAACAACTCATTCACCAAAGAATATTCATCAACCAGATAAATATTAATGAGAAAAACATAACTCAATGCCATATCAGCAAACTGTACCCATCAACACCAGACCAAGAAAAATCAAATCATAGCTGTCAGTAGCATGGTAGAGGATGATCTTGAGTCTGTCCAACTATTTTTCTATAAGAGAAACACATACGTGAATGTCTACAAATAAAATTGTGTATATACATTGCTATACTTCATGAAACCCGCGTATAGAAAGAAACCTTCTAAATTTCCACCTGTAGACTCAGTAGACTATATTAACAGCAAAATGAGGTAGATACAACTCCCAATTTCTATTTGAGATATTCAAATGATTCTCTGGGAAGAGGTTTAGTAACTATATCAACAACTCGTTCTTTGGAGGGAACATACTCCAATTTAACCTTTTTATCAAGCACTTTTTCTCGTACAAAGTAATACTTAACAGGAATATCCTTGGTCTTGGAGTGCATAACATGATTTGTTGAAATACTAATAGCACTTGTATTATCACATTGAATGGATATTGGTAGAGAACATTTGATTTGTATATCTTGTAATGTTTGCATCATCCAGAGAAGTTGTCTGCAACAAGATGTATCAACCACATATTCTGCTTCGGCTATAGATAAGGAAATGGAACTTTCATTCTTGATGAACCAAGATACCAATTGAGTCCCCATGTAAAATGCACCACGACTAGTTCTTTTTTCAATCATCAACATTTCCAACCCAATCTACATTTGTGCATGCATGAACGGTAAGATCTACATCTTTAGGATACCAGAGACCAAATTCTTGGGCTCCGTGGAGATATTTGAATATTCCCTTTACTGCCTGAAGATGTGATTCCTTTGTATTGGCTTGGAAATGTCCAACAATCCCAACTTCATGCATGATATATGGTTTGGTGCCTGTTAGATAAAGAAAAATTTCAATCATAAACATGTACTCTACTTGGTTTACTGCGGGATAATCATCTTTAGAATTGAGGCTACATACTTTCATCATGGAAGTATATACAGGTTTGCAATCTTCCATCCCATACTTCTTTAGAATCTTCTTGAGATATTTTGTTTGTGAGAGAAATATGTCATCTTTTTCTTGTTGCACTTGTAAACCAAGAAAATAGGCTAGTTCCCCAAGTAAATACATTTCGAATTCTTGTTGCATTATAGAAGCAAGTTTTCTTCAAAGTATATACCTTCTTGTTGAGCATAACCTTTACAAACAAGTCTAGCTTTGTTGCTAATGACCTATCCATTTTCATTCAATTTATTTTTGAATATCCATTTTGTCCCAATAACGTTTTTATCATGAGGCCTTGGAACCAATTCCCAAGTATCATTCTTTTCAATTTGATCAAGTTCCTCATTCATGACCTTAACCCAACATTCATCTTTACTAGCTTGATTTACATTTTGTGGTTCAATGGTTCATAATAAAGCTAGATAACTAGAAGATCCTATCAGGCTTCTCCTTGTTTGTACACTGGATTCCTTTTCTCCCAAAATTTGAGTCTCTGGATGATTCTTTTGAACATACCTAGACAGAGCCTTTTCATTGTCTGATGTGTCTTCTTTTGCTACTTCATTAATTTCTTCTTCTATATCATTGTGATTTGATGTGGGAAAGAATTCAACATCATCATCCTCTTTCGTTGATGTTACCTTTTTGGGATTTGTGCATGCTTCATCAATCATAAGATCAATGCATTTAACAATTTTCCGAAGTCTCTTATTGTAACATTTGTATCCTTTACTTCTAGATGATTAACCAAGAAGTATTCTTTCATCTTCTCTAGCTTCAAACTTACCAAGATTTACGATGGGAGGCTTACCATACCAAAGTTCATACGGAGTTTTTTCACTTTTCACATCAACATGAGCCTTGTTGAGAATATTTACTACAGTATGTGCAGCTTCACCTCAGAAGGTGTTAGGTGTTCTAGACTCATCAAGCATGGAATGAGCCATTTCTTGAATAGTTCTATTCATTCTTTTTGCCTCACCATTGTTTTGAGGAGTCATAGCTACAAAAATTTTATTTTTATGACATGTGAATTCATCTAATGTGTATTCTCCTCCTCGGTCATATCTAAGACATTTGATTTTTAGATCTAATTCATTTTAAACTAATGCTTTGAAGACTTTAAATTTATCAAATGCTTCATCTTTATGTTTCAATCAACCGATCCAACACATTCTAGAAAAGTCATCAATTAATAAGATATAGTATTTTTCCCCACGAGATGACTTTTTCTTTACTAGTCCACACAAATCAATATGTATAAGTTCAAGAGGCTTACTTTCTGATCCTTCTTTTGCATTGAATTGAACTCTAGTTTTATTACCGAACTGACATGACTTACATATGGTACTTTCTGGTATGGTGATGCTGGGTAGATCACGAACAACTTTGAGTCTTCTTGATTTTCTTGTTTGAGAGAAGCTTAGATTTCCAAACCTTACATTCCATAACCAGGTTTCCTCTCCCTTTCCTAGGTAACATTGTTCATGGCCACCTCTTAATATATACAGATTTCTCGGGGTTCTTCTTCCGTTTATTATGGTCCTTCCTCTGTCAAGTTCACGAACCAAATATTATTTTGATCATAATACCACCTCATTTCCTTGGTCACGCACTTGGCTAACACTCAACCAATTATGCTCCAATCCATTAACATACATAACATTACTAGCTTTAACCTTTTCTTTTAGAAAAACAAAACGTTTTTTCATAATGACAACAAGTGAGTCATTTCCAAAAGTGGCATTCTTTTCTTTATCTAAGGCATTTTATGAAATAAGTTTATCTTTATCACTTTCCATGTGTTTTGAGCATCCTCTATCAATGTATCATTTATTTTCTTTTTCCTTCTACAAATAATGCTATGCCACAACTTTCAGATGTAAGTCCTTTCTTTTCCATACCTTAGAATTTGTTTATATTTTCTTTTTTTGAGATGTTGGTTGTAATTTTATCTTACATTCAGATTATTCATGTCCAAAACTATTGCAAAATGAGCATTCAATTTCATCTTTAAGAGCTGAGAAAATATTATAAGTGTTCTTCTTGACTCGTGTCTCATTCCTTTATTTTCTTGCTTCTCTAGTCATGATGGTTTTGTATGAAGTACATTGAGTAGCCTTCTGAACAAAATTATGACATGAGAAACATTTTCCATTAAAGAAGAAATTTTTGTGATCATATAATGTTCAGTATTATTTACCTTTCGATTGGTTCTTCTATTTTTGTTCATCCTTGGATTAGAGTGAACATGATCTAGTTGTGCAATGCCTTTATTCTTTGGTTGAGAACTGAAGCTTTGCTGACTGGTTTTTGATCCATTTAGATACGTTTTGACGGTGGCTAAAGAATTTTTGGTTTGATATGTTTCTCCAATGTATCTAAGACCTATCTTCATAAGAGGAGAGCATTATACCTTGATAATTTCATCTAAGGTTTCAGATCCTTTAGTAAATCTAAGATTCAGATTTTTTATTTTCTCAAGTTCCTTTCTTAGACTTACTACTTCACATTCTAACTTTTCATTATGATTTTCCTTTTCTATGAGTTGATGCTTCAAAGTATCTATGGCTATTTTCTTTTCTTCCAAGAAAATTTTTGGTTGACTAATTTCTTCAATGAAATCTTTTTCCTCTAAAGAATCCACAAATTTATCATTAGACTCATTAGTATCTTTCTCAAAATCCATGAGTAATTTAAGATCTCGATCATATTCTCCTTCTTCACTATTTGACAAGCCATCACTATCTTCATGAGTATAATAAATTCTTCTATTGTCAAACTGTCTCATATTACCTTTTGCAGTATCCTTCCCTTTGTCATGGTTGTCTTTATGAGGACATTTAGTAGCATAATTACCAACTCTACCACAAGAAAAACATCTGAAGGGAAGGTTACCTTTGAACCTTCCGGTGCCCAGTTGAAGTTTCTTTACAAAGTTCACCTCATCTTATTCTGATATATATCCTGATTCCTTTTGTTATTCCTTTTCTTTTCCTTTTTTAGATGCTTTAAATGTGACTTCTCCAACTTCTGAGGGACCTCCTTTCCTCATTTCAAAAGCAGATAGGATCATGTGAAGTTGAACAACAATAAGAGTCTGCAGGTCTTTCTTTTCTTCGATGTCATAGACTTTTGACTCGAATTTAGAAGTTAGATATTTTAATATTTTAGTTCTAAAGTGGTGTCCTTTATTTCTTCACCCATATTTTTCATGCGATTAACAATCTCATCTATACATAGAAAGAAACTAGCAATACTTTCATTATTATGCATTTTGAGAGTTTCATATTGAATTCTGAGAGTTTGGAGTTTAGCACTTTTTGCCTTGGTATCACCTTGGTAGCTTTAAATGATTTTGTCCCATATTTCTTGTATTGTGTTTAAATGCATAACTTTAAAATTTTCTTATTCTATTAGACTTCCCAATAATGCATTGACAACTTTGGAATTGGTTTCATATGTCTTCTTTTATGTTGCATCTGTGGGAACTGCGACTGGGTATTAGTAACCTCCTTCCATAATTACCAAAACATCTACTCCAAGGGACTCAAGATAGGATATGGTTCTTATCTTCAAATATATTAAATTATTTTCGTTGAAGAGTGGTCTTCTCATAGATGTTGTTCTGTCTTCATTGCTCATCTTGAGAGATCTTCCTTGAAGTGGTCAAGCTTATTTTAACGGACCTTCTCTGATTTAAATTGTTGGGAAAAATACTGAGGGGGGAGGGGTGAATCCGTATTTTAAAAAATCACAATAATAATTTTCTTTTCTTAAATCTATAAGCAACCTTACTGAACCCAATTCGCATATGTACGCAACTGTTGTAAAAGAAACTAGGGTATGCTTAGTAAACATGTAAAAAGGATAATTATTTATTTGTTAAACATAAACCATAATTTAAGATATTTATTAGGAATTTGATAAGAAGTGATAAGGTGCAGTAAGAATAGAATAAAGTATCACACATAAGCAACACAAATGAACACTAGGATTTAAGGTGGAAACCCAAGGTGGGAGAAAACTGTTGTTGTTGTCCTCTCTGTCTTCAAAATTATTAATATAAAAAACTTCTTACATTCTTGTACTAGCACATACTCATGCTAGTGCACAGACACCCACCTACTGAAGGCTACAACCTTGACTCATTCTAGAACTCCTACTAGAAGGGAGCTCCAACCCCGTAATCTGATTACCATCTACCACTGGAAAGAAGCTTCGACTTCCTCACTGGAAGCTCCAACCCTCTGCAACATCCGTGGACCACGTTTCATAAATTTTCGCACTGGATCCATCTGTTTTAAAACATCACAAATTATAGATCAACTGAAGCAAACACCAACTTAATTCAAATAAAATGGTGATATCACTATAACTAGAACACATATCGGAACTCAGAATACTACATCAACACACAGAATCAACTGCAACCTTGATCATTTATATGTCAACATGTATACACTAGTTCACTTAAGGAAACCCGCGTGTATACGCATTTTTCTATAGATAAACCTCCACACATATCTCAATATACTAAAAACTTGTAATTTTGAATTAGACACAGAGATGACCAAAATTATTCTGAAATATTATGTTAGCTTATAGAACCCTCATACATTTAGCAACATCAATAGTATTTTCAACAAATCAACATGTAACCAAATTCAACTCCATCATTCAATCAGTTCTACTTCAAACATTATCACTCGACCCAAATCAACATGAGGACATTATTGGCATTCAATAGATATACAACAACATTGATAAGGTTGATCAGTCATTGATCCAAAGTGGATCTTGAATAGAACCTCTAAGTCTAAGTCTTAAATATGTTTAAAGAAAAACGCAAACAGAGAATGGTGGAAAACCAAAAAGTAGCGAGGAGCGAAGAAGAATAGCCTTAATGCCCCAGAGTCGTTGGATCTATGGGATCAACGCATGAGATTGAATCACATCGAAAAAGGCCAGCGGCGTATCGATCTTTGCCTCAAGCGAATTACGATCAGCGATGATTTATGGACCGTGGATCGAGTGCACAGATCAACGGTGGAGCTTGCAAGTTCTATATCGCATCGCAATAATGCCAAAGGGGAGGACTTAACACAAGCAGAAGGCTTTTAGCTGGCCCGAAAGGGTTTATAAATGCGGCTTTATGTTATTTTAGTTCTGAGCTAAACGATATTTCTGGCAGGCTTCAGGCGGTAAGCAGTATTGGAGAGGCTCTGCCTGATTCCATACACTGGCCGACACGCAGCACGACGCATGAGAGAGAAAACTTCTTTTTTGGGTGGGTAATCTTCGTGCAAGTAGGCCACCAGAAATGGCTATCAGCCATTGGATTGCAGATCGTGGATCAATAGTGGAGATTGAGCGGACTAATTGATATTTTGGGTTGGATGCAAACAGTCAGATTGAAGGCAGATCAACGATGTGGAATACAAAGGGATTATGACCCATAGGCAGATTGTTGAATTTCATATTTAGCATTTTCGGTCGAGATTTTATATGTTTTCTGTGTATTTCCTTTGGGAACTAAAAATATGTTGTTTTGAGGATTTGTGTCGGGGGAAGGCCAAACGGCTAGTTCCACCTGTGCCCGCCAGTCTTTCTACTCGTTAGCTGCCTTATGCGCCAAGCATTTCAACAATGAGTGTTCAATGGTCGACGGGAGCCAGAGATCCCGGAAAGGAGGGGTATGGACAGAGGCCGAAAGCTAGAGAGCCTAATCAGGGAAATGAACAGACATCGTTGTTAAGCTTAAAAAGCCATCCCATAACAAAAAAAAGACAAGTAACAGTGAGAGAGAAAACAGATTTAGACAGAGAAGACATCGAACAGAGGAATAGTGTAAGTGGACAGTGGGAGAATCTGTGCACTCTTTTAGACTCGAGGTTTTCGAGTGGATCCATATTTAATGTCACCGTTGTATTGAGACTCTCTTTTGAGCTCACTCTTGTAATAATATATTCTTGCAGACATAATATAGAGGTCAACGCTGACAGCTGGAGCTGGAGACGTAGCGAGGAAGTCTCGTGGAATCCTTTATTATTTTGGTTGTGTTGATGTGTGTGTCTATTATGTTTTCTGACTATTAATTGTCTATATTATTTGCAATCTTTTCGATCCATTGCACTAGGTAATATAGGCATTTTCCTACACATGAGTCTGTAATACATTTTCTTCTTGATTTAGTATCCATTTCGGATCAAGTGGTATCATAACATTTGGTTTTGGTTTTATTAAGGTTAGAAAAGCTTGTGCTAGATTTTGAATGCTAACTAGATTAAATATCAGACTAGGAGAAGGAGAACTTATTGAGGCTAATCCAGAGATTGGAAGAGTTTATTCTCAGAGGAGAATGGCAGAAGAAGCTTCATTGGGATCAGAATCTCAATTTATAGAAAGTTTTAAGACACTCCAAGCCATGGTGGAAGAGATGTATCTGTAATTTAAGAAGGGTCGAGGTCAAAGCACTACAACACCCAAACTAGACAAACGAGCAGAGGAACCTTTTCTAGTTGCCCATCCAGAAGGCAAAGGAAAAGGAGGAATGACCTCCACCATCTCCTCCATCATCATCCTCATCATCATCATCTTCTATCTCTTTTAAGAAGAAGAATAAAACTTAATCAAATTAGATGTGAAGTATGATTTTCCAGTTTATGATGGGGAACTCAATGCAGAAAAGTTAGATAATTGGATAAGACAAATTGATGTATATTACAGGGTATAGAATGTTGATTCAGAAAGGAAGAAGATTTAGTTGGCTAGCCTTCAACTTGGAGTAAATGCAGTAGTATGGTGGGAAGACATGACACAAGCTTATCTGCAAAAACATGGTAAAATCATTTCTACCTGGAATGAATTTGTTTCTGCTATCAAAAAGAAATTCTATCCTTTAGCTTACACGTAGCAAGCACTGATGAATTGGCAAACTCTTTGTCAGTTGAAGGGTCAAAGAATACAAAGTTATACTCAAGAATTCATAAAGAGAGCTTTAACTCTAGGTATATCCTTGGACTTACCTAAGACTTTATTGAAGTATATAGGTGGTCTTCATAGCTATTTTAAGCATACTATTCTCATGTTTAATCCCACTAGATTAGATGATGTATCAGTTCAAGCCACACATCTAGAAGCTAAAGGTAAGAATGTAAACCCAGAGGTTGGGAGAACATCTAAATATTCTGTAAGCAAGAGCAAGGAAAAGAAGAAATAGAAATGGAAGGAGAGGAAAGAAAACGATGTAAACAAGGATAAACATTCATGAACTCATTGCAAGAAGGAAGGACACGATGAGGCACACTGCTGGTTTTTGCATCCAGAACTGAAACCTAAGAAGTTCGGTGGAAAGGAGAAAAAAAATGTTGCTGCTATTTAGCAGGACTTGGGATCAGATTCAGGCAATGAAACAACAGTTACAGCCACACGTATTAAAGGTAAAGATTCTGAAGCATCCACAAGTAATTTTTCACAATCTTTTCATAACGAAAATAATGGGAGGGAAAGAAATGAGCTTTTTAGTATTAGAGTGATTTCTAAGCACAATAAGATTAATACTTTATTTGATAGTGGATCACAAGTAAATTTGATTTCTGAAACAATTGTAAAGAAGTTGAGATTAGAAACAAAACCTCATGAAAAGCCATATCCATTAGGTTGGGTTTGTGATAAAACAAAGCTACAAGTAACGAGACAATGTAAACTTAGGTTTTCTATTGTATCAACATTTGTAGATGAGGTTGAGTTATATATAGTTCCATTGGATAAATGTGGTATTCTTTTGGGAAGTCCATACTTGTATAATAGGAAAGCTATTTTCTATAGAACTAAGAATAAGTATTAACTCACTAAAGATGGAATAGAATATATTGTAAGAGCTCATAAACTCAAAGGTAATTATTCTCTCATAAACTCACGACAAATGAAAAGAATTATGAATTCAAGTAAGCAGTTTTTACTAATGTTTGTAAAGGCAAAGGATCCTGAAAAATCCAATGTATTTGAAGGCTATGATTCTAAACAGAAAGTTGATTTAGTTAAACTTGTTTCAGAGTATGATGTTCTATTTCAAGAACCTAAAGGTCTACCACCCAAGCGAGAAATAGTACATGATATTTATTTGCAGCAAGATGCTCCATTACCTAGCATTAGAATGTATAGGTTGTCGGCTTTAGAGAATGAAGAGATAAAGAAGCAGGTATAGGAGTTTCTCGATAAAGGGTTTATATGACCAAGCACATCACCATGTGGATCTCCAATCGTGCTAGTGAAAAAGGAATATGGTTTGTGGAGAATGTGCATTGATTATAGAGCACTAAATAAAATAACAATCAAGAATCGTTATCCTCTTCCTCATATTGATGATTTATTAGATCAATTAAAAAAATCAATTTACTTTTCTAAGTTAGACTTGCGAAGTGCTTATCATCAGGTCAGAGTTGCAGAACAAGATGCATGGAAGACTACTTTCAAGACAAAGCAAGGACTGTATGAATGGTTGGTTATGCCTTTTGGCTTAACTATTGATCCTGCTACATTTATGAGAGTCATGAATGATGTACCCAGACCATTTATTGATGATTTTGTAATTGTTTATTTAGATGAAATTCTTATTTTTAGTAAGACATGGGAAGACCATGTAAAGCATGTAAATAAAACTTTAGATGTTTTAAAAAGAAAAAATCTTTATGTGAAACTGTCAAAATGTGAATTTGGTAGAGCATCTTTAAATTATTTGGGTTATATTGTAGGGGGTGGTGAACTGAAGATAGGTCCCTCTAAGGTTGAATTCATTGTGAACTCGCCTAAACCCAAATCTACTATAGAGGTTAGGAGTTTCCTAGGGGATAAACAACACTGGAGAAAGTTTATTGCTAACTTTTCTTTGCTTGCAGCTCCATTACATGCTTTAATAGGATTGAAACAAGTGTTTATGTGGGGAGGCAAACAACAGAAAGCCTTCGAGACCTTAAAAGAAAAAAATTAGTACAACACCAGTACTAGCACTGCTAGATCTTCAACATCCATTTGAGATTGAGACATATGCCAGTGACTATGCCATGGGAGTAGTGTTGATGCAACACGGAAAACCCATATGCTATCATTCTGAGACATTTATTTCTACAGTAGTTAATTATCACACATATGATAAAGAATCATATGCATTAGTACAAAGTGTGAAAAAGTGGGAACATTACATAATGGGTAAAGAAACAAGCATACATACAGATCATCAACCACTTCAATATTTGCACTCACAAACTAAATTGCAGCAATCAAGGCATTATAAGTGGATGGGTTTCCTACAACAATTTCATCTTGTCATCAGATATAAGCAGGGCATACACAATAAGGTTGTAGACATGTTATCAAGACCAATCATAAATGTATCTACTATACTTAAGCATAACTCAGTAATGCATGAAAGTTACATTGAACAATATGCTCAAGATGTAGATTTTAAAGATGTATATGCAACTTTAAGTCATGGAAAGCAAGTAGAAGAATTGGATTATTATGTAAAGGACCAACTCTTATGTCATTTAGGAAAGTTATGCATTCCACAAACTGAAAGAGTTAACATAATTCGAGAAGCACATACTTCTCTCATATCAAGTCATTTTGGTGTAAGTAAAGCAGTTGCATAATTGCAAAGATTTTATTATTAGTCGAGAATGCATGAGAAATTTTCTAGATATATCAAAGGGTGTACTATGTGTGCTACAAGCAAGCCCAATAATAGGAAATTAGGCTTGTACACTCCACTTCCAATTCCTTCTTGTCCTTGGGAAAGTGTTTCCATGGATTTTGTTGGGAGATTACCAAAATCTAGGAAAGGTCATGATTATTTGTATGTTGTTGTGGATATGTTTAGTAAAATGTGTATTTTGATACCATGTAACAAGCATGTTACAACTGAACAAATAGCAAAGTTGTTCTTTCAGAATGTATGGATCCATTTTGGGTTACCCACTTCTATTGTATCTAATTTAGGGTCTCGACTTGTTGGGAAGTTTTGGTCAAATTTATGGGAGTTGATGGACAGGAGGTTGAAAAGGAGCATATCATTTTGTACACAAATAGATGGCCAGATAGAAGTGGTCAATAGGATAGTGATCCAGTTGCTTAGAGGCTATTGTAGCAAGCATCCCAAGCTTTGGGATGAGCATTTGCGTTATGTGCAACATCCTTACAATGGTGCCAAGCACTCTTCCACTCAAAAATCTCCTTTTGAGACTTGTTTCGGCTTTATACCAAAGTCTCCCTTGGATTTTGTCTGTGGTAATAACATAGCAGTTGATGAACATAGTGATGTGGACAAAACAACCGAGTTCATTGAACAAATCTAGGAAATTCACCAGGCAGTATAGGAATAGTTGGAAAGAAGTCAAGCCAAGTACAAGGCAAGACATGACAAGCATTGAGTTGAGCATAGTTTTCAAGTTAGTGATCAAGTCTGCTTGTACATCAACAAAGACAGAATGCAGGGTGAAGGTAAGAAAATAAACCCAATAAGGTATGACCTTTCAAGATACTTGATAAAATTGGTGAAAATGATTTTCGCCTTGACTTTCCAGCTTATATGCAGATCTATTCAGTCGTTAATGTAGAAAACTTGATATTGTATGAACCTTCATTGATTGAAGATCCTGAAGAGCAAAGTCAGATGCCTTCTATTAGGGATTTGTTGCCTGAGTATCTCAGTGAGTTACAGGAGGACACAGTTCTGGAGAGGAAGGTAAGAACTATGCATTAAGGGGATGTTGAGTACCTGAGAGTAGGTCTCAAAGGTTCAAATCCAAGCAAGGCATGATGGATAGAAATTGGAGAAGTGAAGGAACTGTATCCTCACTTGATCGATGCCTAAAACCAACTTTTGGTGGTCCAAAAGCTTTTCGGTGGGAAGGCATGATCCAAAATGGATCTTGAATAGAACCTCTAAGTCCAAGTCTTCAAATATGTTTAAAAAAAACATAAACAGACAATGGCGGAAAACCCAAATGCACCAAGGAGCGAAGAAGTGCAGCCTTATGCCCCAGAGCCGTTGGATCTATGGGATCAATAGACGAGATTGAATCACATCGGAAAAAACCAGCGGCTTACTAACCTCTACCTCAAGCGAATTGTGATCAGCGATGATTTATGGACCGTGCATCGAGCACGTAAATCGATGGTAGAGATTGCAAGTTCTATATCGCATTGAAATAATGTGAAAGGGGAGGACTTAACATAGGCGAAAGGCTTTCAGTGGACCCGAAAGGGTTTATAAATGCAGCTTCATTTTATTTGAGTTTCAAGGTAAATGGTATTTTGGGCAGGCTTCAGGCAGTAAGCAGTATTGGAGAGGCTCCGCCCATTTCCATACACTGGCCGACGCATAGCTCGCTGCAGGAGAGAGAAAACTGCTTTTTCGGGTGGGTAATATTCGTGCAAGTAGGCCACCCAGAATGTTTGTCAGTCGTTGGATTGGAGATCGTGGATCAACAGTGGAGATTGAGCATACTACATGATCTTTCAAGTTAGATGCGAACCGTCGGATTGAAGGCAGATCAACGGTGTGGAATACAAAGGGATTATGACCTGTAGGTGGACCCGAGAGGATTATAGGGTGGACTTTATATTATTGAAGTCCGGATTTGGCATTTTTGGTCAGGATTTTCTATGTTTTCTGTGTATTTCCTTTGGGAACTAAAAATACATTTTTTTGAGGATTTGTGCTGGGGGAAGGCCAAACAGTTGGTTCCACCCGTGCCCGCCATTATTTCTGCCTGTTAGCTGCCTTGTGCCCCAAGTGTTTTGACAATGAGTGTTCAACGCTTGACGAGAGCGAGAGAGCCTGTAAAGGAAGGGAACGGATAGAGGCTGGAAGCTAGAGAGCTGGAACAGGCAAATGAAGAGACAACGCTGTTAAGATTAAAAATCCATCCCGTAACAGAATAGAGACAAGTGACAGTCAGAGAGAAAATAGATTGAGACAGAGAAGACAACGAGTAGACCAATAGACTAATAGGACAGTGAGAGAGTCTATGCACTCTTTTAGACTCAAGGTTTTCCAGTGGATCCTTGTTTAATGTCACCGTTGTATTGACACTCTATTTTGTGCTCACTCTTGTAATAATCTATTCTTGAAGACATAATATAGAGGTCGACACTGATAGCTGGACTAGGAGATGTAGCCAAGAAGTCTGGTGAGCTGCTTTATTATTTTGGCTGTGTTGATGTGTGTGTCTGTTATGTTTTCTGACTATTAATTGTCTATATTATTTGCAATCTTTTCGATCCGTTGCACTAAGTAATATAGGCATTTTCCTACACATGAGTCTATAATACCTTTTCTTCTTGATTTAGTATCCATTTAGGATCAGTCATTTATCAACATATACCCTTACCTTATGTACACAACTTTGAGGAAATGACCCTGCGTGTATAAGTGACTTCACCGAGACCAACCTACGTATAGATCTGCAAATTTTTACCTAAAATTGAACAGCTCTTCAGAACTTCCGAAACTGCAAGATCATAATATTCGCAGATAAAAGCATGCATCAATACTTAGATCTATTCAAGCCATGATAATATCATACAATGGAAAGTCATTTAAGGTTTCATGATCCTGATCCATCATTGTATTCATCGGTGCATAATTATTTCATATCTATATGTCAACTATGGCCCTTATAATGCCAATATACTTCATATTGAAGTATTCATCAAAAACCCTTTCACATGCACACTTTGCACTTTCATCTTCACCTTCTTATATAGTTTTTCCTTTTTCAATACCACGGGTCAAAACCATACTCCATCCAATGGTTTTCTTAGACGAGATCAAAGCAACCATTGTTGGCTTCAATACCATAGAGAAATACCATGGTAAGTACCCTTGGTATTTAGCATACCATGATGCGGAAACTGTACGTGCCTTTTCTTCTTTAAACTCACATGTATAAACGAATTTGCCTTGACGAACACATGTATAGATCTTCAAATATTCACCTGTATCAAACTTCTGATTCTTGTAAACCTTTGTCCCATCATTCTGTTATTCTTTTCCATCATTTTGTCACCTCTAAACTGTCCTGTGGGGTCATTTAGTTACCATATACTTGTTCTATTATAAATGAGTTTCCATCAAGAACAACATAACATGCATCATAATGCCAACAAAAACATACACATTTTTTCATATGATTTATTATTAGAAAATCACAAATAAAAATTTAAAAAATATTAAAAACAAGTTTTACAAATGTTTTCTCAGGGCGAACTTCAACTTGATGAATTCAATCATATTAGCTCAAATAAGTTTAACAAACATTTTCGGAAGGCAACTTCAACTTTATGAATTCAATCCGGACAACGCACTAGCGAAAATATATTTGAGGGGAATAGGGAGTAACACCAGCATTGGTATTTCACATATAGTCTTGCCCCCATACTATAACTTCTCCATCTCCATCCTTATAATACTCATGAATCTCCAACTGTCCACTTCCTCTTCCAAATATTCTAGGATTTGGCTTTGTATTCACTTCTTTTTCATTGGAAATTCTTAAATAATCCAGTTGATCACCAATCCCTCCACTCTCCATCTGATATCTCTTCTTCCAGATGCCATTAATATCCCTATATCTAGGGGAACCCAAGTTTAAATCATATCTCAAATTTGGACGATCCTTCCAATCATCCTCAACATGAAATTGTTGGCCAGTTTCATCGAGGGCCCACCAAATTGTTCCATGAAATTCAGTGACGAGCATGACTAACAAGTAGTCTTATCATGATGCACACTTACCATATCTTCTAGGATTCTAACTCCTAAGAGTTTATTGGTATAAGGAACTTCTGAATTGATATCTGTAAAATGAGCTGCAATATTTGAATAAGAATGACGAGTGCTCCATGCATTAATTCCACTAGATGCTATGAAGGACAAATAGTCGATCATGATGTTGTTTCCATTTATCTAATCACCGTTCTCAATTTTTCCTTTCGATGAGTGTGTTTCAACCAGAGCAGGGGGATGTTGATTCCAGTTGTGCCCAGAAGCTAATTATTGTTAGAGCCAGGCATATCATGAGGTAATACTGTAGTCGTGCATTCCTCTAACATACAGTCATCGGATGTCGATGACGTTTTAGGCTTATAATTAGACACACCCTGCGCTTGCAGACTGGGAGATATAAAAGTTGTATTAGTGTTGCCTGGATCAATTAAAGACTCATCATTTCGATCCCATGCTAATTGTTTTAATTCAAATAAGCGTGGAACACACAACTGATTTTATCCAATATTGAAGGTGTTTTCATATGGCTGGTATCCTTCTATTGACATGACTTCCATGTACGGCTGCACCGGAGTGAGACGACGTAACACCGTCAAGCACTAGATCATCATTCGAAATTTGATCAGACTAGAAAGGGAAATTATATTTGTTGTTGGTTGAGGGGTGGTTTTGTTTCGATATGAGCTTCTTCTTTATGGAAGAATTCCAAGAATTATTGATCTCATTATCTATGCGTTTGGGTAAATGCGCTGCAATTTGAGACCACATGTTTATCATTGTCGTGGACAGGTAAACATGTGGGCTAGGATTCAAATGTTATGGACATTCAAAAGAAGCTAAAGGAATTAAACATTACATGTGGAAGTTAAACGTTGAGAGAAGGCACGGGATGGACAAAAGTAGAAACTTGTTACCGAGAATGCCCTGTAACTATATTATGAGTCCTCCTTCTCGGACTGAATGTTTAAGGCCCAGCTATAAGTAGTTAATCCATCTCAACCGCAAATCTTTCCACATCTTTGCAGGCGTGTATAATACATTATGTATTTTGTAAACTTTAATTGAGTCAAGATTTCTAATTCAATAGGGAAAATATGTTTTCATACCACTCTAGTTTTTGATAATTCATTATTTTTCTAATAATTCATTGTTTTTTCCATGATATTTTTTTTCTCAGATAACTTACCGAAAGTTGTGCTTAATGTTCTATTAAAATTACGATTTCCAATTTTTCCCAGTTTGGTTTGATATTTACCATGTTTCCCTCTATATAATTAGTTATATTATTAGTCATTAAACTAACCCAAGCTATGTGAAATATATTTATATTAAAATGTTTTCTATTTTAGTAGGAATGGAAAAAAACATATAAATACAATATTATATTTAAACATTTATTTTTAATATAAAAATATGAAATCAAAAAACATATTTATATATTTAATATTAAAGGGCAGTATATCTATATGTGTATTATACTTTAGTTGAAAAGAAAAAAAACATAAATAATTTATTTTTAATATAGAAATATTAAATTAATTTGGATTTATTTTAACATTTATTAAGCCTCTAGAATAATGAAGGTGTAAATCTTTTTTTTCTAGTGCAAAACTTGAAAAATGTTTGCACCTCTCATAAATCTAGAGTTAAGATGAATACAAGGTAGTAGTAACATAGCTATAAAACTTAAATGATTTATGAATATTAATAAAAATCACTCCATAATAAACATCAAAATATTACACCTAATTTACTATGGAATGAATATAGCTTTATTACAATACCATGACTTATTAATAGCACATGTTCAAAAAATTCATAAATCATTTCATATAACATTTTTTCTATAGAGAGGGGCAGTCTATAGCCCAGTATGACCATGATGTGTAAATATGTCTGTGCTAAAAGTTTAATTTTAGCTAATGTCGGCCAACATAAAAATAACAAATTACAAATCTAAATAATGTTTATATCAGTGTCTCCAATAAATAATAATAATGAAAATAAAAAAAATTAATGTTGGCTGGAAAAAATGAAAATAACCATATAGATTAAAAAAAAAAAAAAAACTACAATACAATTATCTCATCCGTTTAGATAAAAAAATTACAATATAATTATCTCATGTGTTTAATACCTTTCCTTTAAGCTTAGACCCCTTGTTGGCCTCATAGAGTCATTCGTAAAAGACTCTGCGTCCTTTGTCAAAGAACTTAAAGACTTAAAATTCGACCCTAAAGACATTCTTGTGAGTTTCGATGTGGTTTCCCTTTATACTTGCATTCCTACAAGGGAGGCTATTAAGGTCATCAACCACCTTACTGATCCTGATACCACTCATTTAGTTGAAATTTGTCTCACGTCCACCTTTTTCAGCTTCGAAGGGGAATTCTATGAGCAAACATGCAGGTTTGCCATGGGCTCACCCCTTTCCCTGGTCGTTGGTAATATCTTTATGGAATACTTTGAATCCAAGGCTTTGGCCTCAGCCTGTCTCTTGCCAAAACTATGGAAGCAATTTGTTGATGATACTAATGTCATCTCGTCTTGTGGCCAAAAAGAATTGGAACTTTTTTTCTAGCATCTCAACAATCAATCCCCCTCCACAACATTCACTATGGAGCAAGAGGTTGATGGATGTTTAGCTTTCCAGGAGGTTCTTATTTCGAAGAATGATGACGGTTCTTTCTCCCACCAAGTTTTTAGGAAGAAAACTCACACTAAGAAGTATCTTCATGCTAGCTCCCATCATTTCCCTTCTCAGAAGATGGGTGTCCTTAATACACTTGCAAGCCATGCGTTGAGAATCTATGATTAAAAGAACTTTGAAAAGGAGAAAGCCACCTCCTTAATGTATTTTTTAATAATGGTTAGTAGGCACCAAGGTCTCAAAGCTTTCCTAAAATCCAGTAAAGATCCCAAGGCTAAGGGAGACCCTAAGGATCAAGTCTCAGGGGTTCATCTCCCTTTCATGCAGGTTAGTGCTCATCTTTACGGTAATAATAATTGAATTTATATTTCTAATGATTTAGGAGCAAGTGGTCCAATCTAGTTGCCCAGTCAAATATTATTGTTGGATGACCTGCTCTCACTATTTAACATGCAGTCTTGATCTAGTTCTTCAACCTGTCCTGAGGATGAACCACACTCATTGGTTCGAATTGCGTTGACAATATGAATTTAGATGTGCTTTCGCTCAAGACTCTTCTCATAAACTAGTTATTTTATCATATACATTGAATTTGATTGGATTGTAAATTTACCTTCAACAATTTCTTACCACATTAAAATTTCAAATTAGGTAAAATCTTAAACATCTACCATTTCTTAAATCAAAGTAAAAAGGTTAATTCAACAAAAAAGAATCCAAAATCTTGCTCTAAAATATTTTAATATTTTCTGTAATTAATTATTTGTAAAAGGAATCTTTAAAATGAAAACGATATCATATGGATATATTAAAATCTCTTTACACAAATATTTCTTTGTCAAAACTTTAGAAAATATTCATTTGATGTAGTTTTATTATAATTTTTGTTATCATACCATGTAAAAATGATCATTAAATCTAATATTAATATTGAAAGATTAATATTCATATTAATATTATTATCAAATCTAATATGAATACTAGTATAGTATAATATTAACATTATTCAACTTTATAACTTTTAATTAATACAATATTAAATTTAATATAATATTAAATCTTTTATATTATAATGATATATATTAATTCTAGATATATATGGGAGGGGAGAAAAAAGATATAGAGTGATAGAGTTGGAGAGAAAGAGGGAGTGAGAGAAATGAGGAGAGAGGAGAGATGGAGTTGGAAGGAGAGAAAGGGAGGGAAGAAGAACGAAAAAAAGAGAGAAAAGTGGAGAGAGAGAGTGACAAGGAAGAGATGGAGAGAAAATGTTTATGATTTGGCGTGAGATAGAGATACAAAGAAGGAGTGATGGACAGAAGGGGGGGAGATAGTGAGAGAGTTAGAGGGTAGAGAGAGAGTGAGAGAGAGTTGATAGGGAGAGATAGAGGGAGGTGGGAGAGAAAGGGAGAGAGAGGAAGGAAGAGAAGGAGAACGTGAGAGATAAAAGGAGAGAGGAAGGTGAGAAGAAAGACACATATGTTGATAAATGGAAACAAGAAAATCTAGTTTAATTTGTCCCTGAATTAAACTAAGAATTAAAAGTGAGTTCTATTCTCTTAGGAATTTCAAGTTGGAAGTCTTTCTGTAGTCATGTATATGTTCTCCGTAAGTTTTAGGGGTCTAGTATGAGTTTAAATTGAGTTGGAAATTAGATCACTCACTTTACTAAGTTAAGTTCCATTAAATTAGTTTGAAATTATTTGAGGAGCTAATAGAGGACTAACAGTCAGTTGGTGCACTAGTGCATCCACTAGTGCTACTCCAGTTAACTGAATATTCCCTCATGAGAAACTCATGCATGTCAGTTGAGAGAAAGACCAATTGAGACTAGAGTGCATGGATAGTGTAATATCAATGGTATTATTTACTGGAGTGTAAATATCATGCATGCATAAGAGATTGATCCTATGTTTGGATTGCACAGTTTTGGAAGCATGAATTCTCTTTATACATGCTATTCATCCTAGTAATTACGAAAGAGAATAGGGGCTTGGAGAGTTGCATTACTCACTAAGTGTTGGCCAAGAGCTAGCTTCTGAGCTGATAGAGTTGAGCATACTTGTGTGGAATTGTTCTAGTGAGAACAAGCTTTGTATCTTCACTCATATTTTTGATATATTCAATATAGATCGCAAGGTTTTGAGCACTGGCTTTCCCCATATATATCTTGTCTTATGTACCATTTATTTATCTCCTTATTGTTCATATTGTTTTCATTGATATATTGGCTTCCACTGGTTGAAGGTAGAATTAGATTCTTGTCCTATGCTTTAGTAAATTGCATGAGCTTTTGAATCCATGGGAGTTTCTACAACATAGAGCGAAAGGTGGAGAGAGTGAGAGGGAGTGATAAGGGATATGGATAGAGAGCGAGAGAGGAGATCCGGAGGGAAGATAGATAGAAGGGGGGGAGATGGAGAGAAGAGGAAGAGAGAGAATGAGGGAGAGAAAGATGGAGGGAGAGATAGATAGGCATGAAGAAGAGAGAGGGAGAGATACATAGATATCGAGGAAGAGTGTGTATGTTTTGGGGGTGATATAATAATAAAAAAGTGCAATAGAGGGAGATAGAGATATAGATGGAAGGTGAAGAGAGTGAATAAGGTAGATATAGAGAGGGAGAAATAGTTAAATATGGATAGAGAGAAAGCATGTGTGTTTGTGGGGGTGAGACAGAGAGACAAAGAATGATAAATGGAGGTAGATATAGATATAGATGGGGGGATAGAGGGAAGAATATTTCTTGCACTAGATGCATTGATTTCTAATGGAAGGAGATGAACTAAATTAGAGGGAAGAGGAGGAATGAAGAGAGAGAGAGAGAGGGAGATGATTGAGAGAGGGAGATAAGGCTAATAGAGAGAGTGGGGACACAAAGATGAAGGAGGGGGGGAGGAGGAGAGAAAGAATGAGAGAGGGAGGGAGAAAGTGATGGGTTTGGAAGGAAAATAGAGAGAGAGAGAGAGAGAGAGAGAGAGAGGAAGGATGAGAGAGAGGAGGAGAGAGGGACTGACACAAAGAGATGGAGTTGGAAGGGGAGAGAGGGAGGGAAGAAGAAATACATAGAGAGAGAGAGAGGGAATGATAAGGGAGAGGTGGAGAGAATGCATGTATGCTTGGGGGTGAGATAGAGATCCAAAGAAGGAGAGATGGAGTGAGATGTAGACATAGATGGAGGGAGGAGAGAGGGAATAATATGTCTTCCACTATATGAATAAATTTTAACATATATGGTGATTTCTAATACTATTTGATTGTTTTCACTAGATGCATTGTTTTAGTGTAGATGTGGATTTTTAATGATTATAATTTATTGATTGCACTAGATGGATTGGTTTTAGTATATATGTTGAAGTCTAATCCTATTTGATTGCTTGCACTAGATGCATCAATTTTAGTGTACATTTTTTCTTATTCTATTTGGTTCTTTACACTAGATGCATTGATTTCAGTGTAGATCATTACTTATAATCCTATTTGATTGCTTACACTAGATTCATTGATTTCATTGTAGAAGGTGATTTATAATCCCATTTGATTGATTGCACTAGATGCACTAATTTCAATGTAGATGTTGATTTCTAACGATATTTAATTTCTTGCACTAGATGCATTGAGTTCAGTGTAAATGTGATTTCTAGTCATATTTGATTGTTTGCACAAGATGCATTGATTTTAGTGTAGATTATTTTTAATTCTATTTGATTTCTTGTGATAGATGCATTCATTTCAGTGTAGATGTCAATTTCTAATTATATTTTATTGCTTACACTAAATGTATTGATTTCAAAGTAGATGTTGATTTTTGATTTGATGTAATTGGATATATGATGGCACATTAATTTTAAAGTTACTGTATTAACAATGTGTGATTTTAGTGTAAGCATAATAAAATTATTGACAATGTGCATTGATTTTTGTGTTATATTATTTCAACCTATTAATTTTGGAGAGAAAGAGACAAAAGTTAAGATGTTTACTATAATAGCTTGAGTTAAATATTTCAATGGTTTACAATTTCAACTCCACTTTTCATATAATCGATATGAAAATATGGGAAAACTAACAGGGGCGACAATAAGAATAGTAATAAGAATAGTATAAAAAAAGAGTTGAGATTAATCATAATGAAGACCATTTGTAATTGACTACATCTTGTCATTTACATATTTTTCCATTCAATACTATTACATTGTCACTTTACATTTAAAAAATTTATTTCATCATTTTTCATAATTAAAGTTATTAAAAATATCTTTCATCCAAAAAATTGAACTAACTCAGCAAAATTAAAATTAAAACTACTCATTTAGTAATACCTAGAGGGACACTATTAGGAATTAATTAGTTGTCAAAAACTGTGATACCTAAAATTAAAAGAAATAGATGTGGAATATCAATCCTCCTTCAATCTATTAACAAGATTATCTTCCTTCTTCATCACCAACTAATTACTAATAGACAATTACATACACATATATAAATATAACACAAAAACTATAACATTCAAAAACATTACCATCCAGATCCAAAGACATAAACATACAAACCACTCAAAACATCCAAACATTGATGTACAAATCATTCGAGGCATGCAACATAGACTAAATTAAAGAACATAATTATATGGTCATGTGAGGTAAATAAAGCATAATGTAAATTTCAAAGTATGAATTTTATCTCAAACATACACATAATAATGATAATCTAAGCATATTATGTTGATGCCCTCAACTTGAACCAACCTAGATCCATGTAACTTTGGATCTAGCATGTGCCTAGAGGGATCGAATCCCTCTAGATGCAAACCTTTCCTCAAATTCTACACTCCAAAAAGAAGGTTTGCATCTCGAGGGATTTGATCCCTCTTGAGGCATGATAGATCCGGAGTTAGAGGGATCTAGTCTATTTTATATGTGATTTGTTTTTAATTAAAAATATAAAAAAGTACATAACTATTTTGAAGATCAAATCTACCTTTAATTAATATTATACAATATTAATAAACTCCTAATGTCAACCAAATAATTAATTATTGACAATAAATCAATCCCCCATCATTATTGCATTATTATTGCATTGGAGCTGATATGGTAACCTACTACATGCATCACTCTGTTGAATTGAATTGAATAAAGAAGAATATGAATTAATTAGTGATAATAAATAAAACAACCCATCATTATTGCATTGGAGATGATATGGTAACATGCTACATGCAGGACTGTATTAAATTGAATTAAATAAAGCAGAAGATCAAGAAAATGGAAATTATCAATAAGATTATAATTGGGTGTACTACAACATAGACAGGGGGTTTTAAGACAATATTTGAGACAATTTTTTGGTATATTGTCTTAACGTCAAACAAAAAACAATTTCTATATTGTCTTAAATATTGCCTTTAACCTGATGTCTCAAATTATTGTCTTAAAATTTGTCTCTATAGAGACATTATATAACACAAGCATTATTGTCTCTTGAGACAACTTCAGTTTTGTGTATTGTCTTTAAGAGGTTGTCTTAAAAAATTGTCTCTATAGAGACAATATATAACACAAGAATTATTGTCTCTTAAGAGACAACTTCAGTTTTGTCTCTTGAGAGACAATAGTTGAGATTAAAGAAATTGTCTTTATAGAGACAATATGTCTTTAATCCTAGCTATTGTCTCTCCAGAGACAATAAAAAATTATATTTAAAAACAATACAATATCACTTTTGTCTCTTTAGAGACAATATAAAACAATGAATCCAAAAAAATATCTCACCATTGAAATTATTTAATTAAAAATAAACTACAACATCATTGATTAACGCATGTTAGGGCACAGTGGAATTAAAATGCCAACCTCTTGCTAATAAGGAAAGTGCCTTTCCATTGAGCTAGTACCCTTTAAATAATTAACAATCGTTATGGAATTCTTTGAAAGTGCATATATAGGCATTGATTTAGGAATTCTTTGAAAGTGCATATATAGGCATTGATTTAAGAAAAAAGATGCTCGACACATAATGACATAATATTTGTATTATATAAAATCTATAATCATGTAGCCTATATTTTTAACTTAATAAAAAATAAGTCAATGGAGTTAGATTAATGTGAGACCCCTATAACGTGACCCATACAACAAGCTAATAATACAAAATAATTTACAAACAATTTAATATACTCATACAAAGAAAAGTAACTAGAATTAGCACATGTTTTCACTATGAATATATTCTATCCATATGAATTTGTACACAAGTGCAACAAATCTTTGCTATTTGATTAAAGATTTCAAATCTTAAGCTACTAGCTTTAGTGTTTAATTTTCTGAATGAAGAATTATATGATTTGAAATTTGACACCTTTTTCCATTTCATTATAATTATTATTATTATTATTTTACTTTCATTGTTTCATTTCTTTTCATTTCAGTCCATTTCCATTTCTCAAATATTTCCCAACATTTACAAATGAAGGAGGATGAGTTTCCATCTCCAAAAAAATGCACCAAAACTAATTTAGATATAAGTGTGCTACAGTAAGTAGGACCAATCTGATATCCATTCTCTTCTAATTGTTTGCATTGGAACAACAACAAGATATGCTCAAATTGGCTATGGAGAGAACAAATCTGATATCCATTCTCTTCTAATTGTATGCACTAGAACAACAACAAGATATGCTCAAATTGGCTATGGATAGAAATTCTTGCATCATTAAAAATAGGCATGCTCGTACTAATTGCTCAATGTTCTAATAGCCATAGGTTTTAATGAATGGATTTATATTATAAGTTGTCCCCTCACTCTTCCAAACATGTCTATCATATACTAGCAAACAATGCCAAGGGTATCTTCTCCTGATTGTACAAATTATTGTATATTATTTCCAATACAGATGAATAGAATGATATGCAATGAGTGTGGTGGAGATGGATCCACTATTGGATGGTTTATTTTCACCTACTAGCAAATAATTCCAATGGTATCTTCTCATCATTGTATAGATTATCATATATTATTTCCATTACAGATGAATAGTATGATATGCAATGAGTGTGGTGGAGATGGATCCACTATTGGATGGCTTTTTTCACCTAAAAGTAGCAATGGTCGAGAAGGATCTTAAATGAATATCCAAGTAAAATATTTATGAGTGGTCACCCAGATTATTTAAATGCTCACAATTATTGGTGCAATTCCTTGACCGAATCTTTGACTAATAGTAGGAGAATGGAGGGTACCTACCAACTATTTGACAAAATTTGTGAACAGGGTTTCGGTTTTGTGGATTTCATTTATTATGGGTTATATGTATATTGGGCATTATAGTAAGGCATTGGAGCTCTTTGAAGCAATAAAGCAATGACCTCAAAGCCATACTTGGTTATTCCAAGTTCCTAATTTGGGTTTCTGCATTAGGAATTAGTACATAACTTATTTGATGAAAATCTATAGTGAAATGTGATTTAATGGACAATGGTGATAGAAATACATGCTTAGAATGCGAGAAGGGCTGAGGAATGTAGCATAAAATGGTGAGTGTGGATACAGTCATTAGATCTTGATAATGTGAGGGTAGCACTGATATGGAATGGTGAATAGAAATCATGGTGAGTTACTATTCTAGAGCTTTATTTGCAAGTCAAAATAGTTTCTTAAAATGGTTTAGTAGTGGTTAAGGATACCACTGATCTAGGGAAAAGCCTATGTCAAGAGATGCTTGTAAAATCTAGTGCACAAGAAACAAGGAAACATTCTAGAAATGACTTGTCATCTATGATCAATGTAGATCAATATGCAACACATAGTGGGCTATTGGCATATCTTCTTGTTGTTGGTCACCAATAAGAAAATCCTCTTTGGAAGAAGATGAAAGTTCTTTGGTAAGTTCATCCAATAGTTTTCCTATATTGGCTATTGGAGAAAAGTATGGTAAATTTTCTTTATAAAGAGTCCTTGAACCACATTTGTGCACTATTGAACATTACCTGCAACAAATAGAAGTGAGGTTTATTGGCTTGCTTTAGGTTCCTAAATCTTGGGTTATTGTAGTGAGTTGTGCCATGTGCACTCTAAATTCTTCTTAGAAAATGGATGTGGATAGTTCAAGTAAAAAACTTACTTTTTTCGATTATAAATTTTGAGAGAAATGTTAATCTATGTTATGAGGATCCTGGAAGCGTCAATGTGTGTCTTCTACTACTAGTTCTCTGCCTTTAGGTCTCTTGAAGGAAGCAGTACTCGTTGATTCAGTACCCATCTTAGCAGTTTCCTTGGTCATAACTCCAAAATCCCTAGACAAGGCTCTTATAGTGATTATAAAAGGTTTTGGCATTCCATTTGTTTGGATATATTATGCCTTTGGGTGTAGATATCACAAGGAAGGTCACTAAGTGGCTTATGATCAACTGGTTACAAATATCTCATGGGAATTTGATGGAAGATTCCTATACAACTGCAACAATGGAAACTTTATCTGTACTTAGATGAAATGTGGGAGTTATCTTCTTCCAGTACCTTTCTTGAGACAATTTTCCTAACCTTACATCAAAAAAATAAAAAATTGAAAAATGGCATGGGTCTTTCATCATATTTATTTCTTAGTTGCATTGAGTTGGCTATATCACCAGTAAATTTGTTTCTTACTACTATACGAAGCATTGATATCTATTTTGTTGATCCCATGTATCAATTGAGGTCCCGTAAGGAAGCTACAAAAATTTTCTTTATAGGCAGTCAATTTTTGAAATCATCTTTGAGAAACTTTTTGGAGTGTAGGCCTGGAATTTACAGTGGCTTTTCAAAGAGGGGCATTGTTTTTTGGGGGTAAAATGTGTTATGGTCTCTGAAGCATGTTCCAAGAGATTCATTATTTTTTATCAAGCTAGAAGCATAGTTTGAATCATTGTCCACCCTCCCATTGTGCATGAGTTTCCAAACCTGGTACCCAACTCTACAAAAGGCTTGGACAAAATCTATGCCTGTAATAGAATACCTAAGACAGAAATAATTTCAGAATTACCTTCAGTATTTAAGTCAACTATCTAGGATGGGTTGTTGGCATACAAGGAGCATATGACTCCATTCACAAGCCTTGCAAGGAATATCAAATAGGACGTGGTTGAGTGTAGAGGTTGCTAGTTACAGGTTTGTTGCTTGCTCCAGGAAAGAAGAAAGTAGAAGAAAAATGAGTTCTAATAACTCAAGAAAAGGAGGTTATCAAAGTAAATTCCAAGAAGATATCATAGATATTCAACCTATACTATGTTTTGATGAGGAATAAAATGATAGAATTGGTCACACTACAAGTGAGGCCATAAGAAATGACAAGCTAAGCCAGACACAAGAAGCTAGAAATACTATCAATGATAATCCAACTAGGGATAGCTAGTTTGAATGTATGGAATTCAGAGAAAAGGAGGTTTACTTTATTCCTCTTGGTATCCAACAAAAGGTAGTTTTGAATGGAAAAAGTAGTTTATATGGTGTTTTCTTTCCACCCATAGCAAGCTAGGAATCAGGAAACATAAGCTCAAATAACAGTGCCGCTAAAGTGGGGCAACCAATATCATGGAGGAAGTCGAGGAAAGAGAAAATGAAAAATGTTATAGATCTATTTAGGAGTATTTTTACTGAAGGAAATTCCATGGATATTGTAGTTGTTCTTGATGTGGCCTCCCAGTACTTGAAATTCCTTCAACTCGGAGTCGAAAGGCTGGAGGCCAATCAGAATGATAGAACTTTGTCGAAGCCTTGAGATCCCTAATTGATGTGGTAAATCACATAGCTTTTAAGTTTTAATCTATGTTTACATTCTCTGTTGGACACCAAAAACGTTTTATTTTCTAGTTTGGCTGACTATTTTTGCTGAAATAACTAGTGGAATCATGTTGAAATGTGCCAAAAATAACTTATTTTCTAAAAATATGAAGGATTAAAGATTTAAAAAAAAAATGCAATGACTTGTAGGCATCCATAACATTAATTTTCCCATAATCTAGAGATAGTTTGATCAACCACAATTAGGAAAAGTGGGTAGGGGCTTAGATGATCCACAAGTAGGCTTTCCACTAAATGTTTGCATCATTGAGGAAGTCAGGTTTGAAAATTGAGATTTGTTCTTAAGGATGGAGGGAAATTAGTTTATGTATACAAGTATGTTAACATAGAGAAAAAGTTAGGGGTATTTTCTATTTTTTAATGAGAAAGTGAAAAAGTGATACAAATTTAAGGAAATAAAGGACAAAGTGAAAGATCACATGCATAACATGTGTTGAATCAAGGTTGTTGCAGTGAATTGTAATGCAACATATTATAATCGACAAATTCAAAACATAGTCAACAAAAAGAGGCATGTTTGTGGACCGTTGCTCTTGCAAAATAGAAGAATCAATGACATGGTTCATGTATGAAAAATTTTGTATATATCATTAGTCAAGGATTTTGAATAGATTCTCTAGAGGCTATATCAAGTGGATATGTGTTGAATTTTGTAGCTATTGTTGATCTTCATAATTAATGTTTTTAGCCCTTGATGCATATGTAATGATAAATATAAGGCATATTTTTCATGTCCTTGTCAAAAGAGAAAATATAAGGCATGTTCTTCATGTCCTCTTTCAAAAGAAAAATTTTGAATTTTGATATTTGAATTTTTGCCTCCATACAAGCCCAGTTGTCCCTCCTCCTAGTCAAGTCAGCCTCTAAAGAGACACTCATTAAACCATATAAAAATGTATATATAAGGAACTCGACCTCCTTTCCTTGGCACAATTTGGATTACACAAGAAAATATATCTTTTGGACATCAAAAGAAAAGAAGTAGGCAAGAAGAATGAAAAAGTATTAAGATCTCTCTCTCTCTCTCTCTCATTTGACCTCACACGTGTGGATCTATCTTTATGTTGTGACCTCACACTTGTGAGAGAGGAAATGAATTTGTCTAAGGTATATAGGGGAAGCAAGATTGAGATTCTTAGGTGCAGAAGCAGGCCAAATTTACTCACTGCTAGACCAGATCAGGAAAAGGTTCTTGGGAAACTGTTTAATTTGACTGGGAGGCAGTTGGACCAGTTTTGACCAAGTCTACTTTGCTGGTTAGTTTGACCTTGTGATTGACTAAAATATCTAGGTGTGTCTCTTGTTGAATTGAAGAATTTATCTAAGGTTCCTTGGTTTTTCCCCCATGTGGGTTTTCCCAACAAGCCCAGTCGTCCCTCCTAGTCAAGTTAGCCCCAGTCAAAGAGGCACCCATTCAGCCAGCCAAAAATGTATATATAAGGCACTCGATCTCCTTTCCTTGGCACAATCTAGATTACAAAAGGAAAGATATCTTCTTGGCATCAAAAGAAAAGGAGGCAAGAAGGACAAAAAAGTATGAAGATCTCTCTCTCTCTCTCTCTCTCTCTCTCTCTCTCTCTCTCTCTCTCTGAACTTGCACAAGTGGATCTATCTTTTTGTTGTGACCTCACACGTGTGACAAAAGGGCCTAATTTTTCTAAGGGATACTAGGGCAACAAGACCTAGATTCTTAGGTGCAAAAGTGAGCCAAAGTTCTTCCCTAACAAACCAGATGAGGCAACGGTTCTTAGGAAGTTGTTTAATTTGACTAGGAGGCAATTGGAATAGGTTTGACCAAGTCTACTTTGCTGGTTAATTTTACCTTGTGATTGACTAAAATATCTAGGTGTGTCTCTTGTTGAATTGAAGAATTTCTCTAAGGTTGTTGGGTTTTCCCCCATGAGGGTTTTCCCAAGGTAAATGTTTGTGTTCTTGTTTAGGTGTCTCTTTATGATCCTACTAGCATTTAGTTTCTATTGTTGAGATCTTTTGTGTAATTGGTTTATGATGAATATGAATGCAAGAAAAGAGTAACTAAAGAAATCATAAGAAGTAATTATCAGTATTAAAAGATCCTATGAAAAATCAACAATCTATTGGGAAAATGTTTTTACTTTGCAAACCTAGTGAAACCATGAGAATGCCATGCAGGGATAATAATATCTAGTTGTATTTACAAGACAATTTTATAGGGAGGTATTTTCTGGAAAAATCCTATTTAATGGGATGAGATCTATTTTTAATTTTGTATATGCATTTACTAAAGAAGAGATTATGCAAGAAGTTTGTCTCAAATTTTGAGTGTATTTAGCTCTAGGTTTTTCAACATTGCAAGTATGGTTTAATTCATGGTTCTTTATTTAGTTTATTTGATATTTTTTTGCATTTGTTGAATTATCCACTCAAAATACATATTGAAGTTGTTAAAACATGGATTTCTACTCCCATACAAAGATTACATAAATCAACATTTAAGACTTACCTAGGATGGCCTTGTAGAAATTTCTTTTAAGGTCCCATATGTTTGGAGAGAAGCAGCCTCACCTATATATGCAAGAATCAAGTAGGATATACCATCCCTATGAAAGATATCTGTGGTAATATACTAAAAACTCAATGTATTAGAAGATTAAATGTTGATATATGAAGTTATTGAGACAAGAATATTTACTTACCTTAATTTACAATGGGAGAAATGTCCCAAATCAGCAAACATAGCATCAAAAGTTAGAACCTACAAAAAAACACATTGGAAAACTAATATAAATCAGCTAAATTTCGATGTATTTTCATCCCACTTGACCTCAACATTCAAAATCACACAAGAGTCAAAAGACCACAAGCACACTTTTGAATGTCAAGTGAGATATGGGTACACACCTGTGATGCATAGGACTATGCCTCTAATGGACACCCAACCCTCTGCATGTTGTCTTCTTGATGAAATTGTATATATAGTAAGAGAGACTGCTTGGAACACTTTTGGATTCCAAAGTATAATATTGTAAATACCAATGCCACTAATACATATGAGCCACGCTATTACAACAAATGAAAACAGAACATAAACCTTGTGGGCCATAATGTTATAGCACAAAAAACACCACTAATATGACACAAGAAATGGCAACAACATAATCTTATAAAAACAAATGACCAGAATGTCAAATATGGAAATTAACATTCACATCTAAAGGGAATAGTAGAAAATGTTAAAGCATCTTATGGAGAGGTTTATTTAAGCCCAATTTTTAGCATATATAATTTTCTGGTTTAGACACAATATATGAATTGTGCAAACAATAATGAGTACACATAAAAGAACTTATAGTTCAGTAAGAAGTAATAAAATGGCATTTCTAAAGTTCTGGCATAACAAGGAAAACAATACAAAACAATAAGGAATCACTTGAAAATATAATGGAAATGAAATATTGGAAAAAATGGCAGATCAACAAAAGCAATGCATATACAAAGCTAATGCCCAATACATAATCGGAAAACTTCTAACGATGCTTGATGTATGATTGGATGAAAGAAATGTTTTACTTACTCTCATGTAGATTATGAATTTTAACATTAACCCTTGATACCAAAGAAAGAACTGCAAAATTCACAAAACCAGTTGTGGAACTGATTAGAAACTATGGTTCCAAGGCTGATGTCAAAATTGCTACAACTGGTTTTATAGCACTGAAATTGGTATAAGCCAAGATAACTTAATTAGGAAAAACAATGTAGTTCCACTTTTCAAAAATAAACTATCCTGAAATCATCATGCCAATTTATAGAGTGTAACCGTATGTGCTAAAATGTTATGCATGCCTATGATGGAGGATCCTTTCAATAGGCACAAAACTCCATTGAGGCATATTGATAGACTTCATGTACAGTAGTGGTGTGTAATGTCCCACAGTAATCTTACCCTTAGGGTTTTACCTTTGTCTAGTGTTTTTTTAAACCATCATGAAAAAAAACTTTATAACAACCATGAATGTTTATATAAAAATAGGTAATGTATGCATGAGTATATAAATTCCCACAATAATATGAATTTTTCAACCAATACACAACATATTAGAGCTCACTGCACAAAAAACAGTGAATATGTCCAATCCAAAAATCCAAGAATACGAAATTCCTTTGTAATTTCACAATAATTGTAACTGTGCTATAATATTCAACCCAATTGCTTCTACACTACTTCCCTATCTATTGTGTTGATTCTACTTACTGCATCATGGTGGTCAAGTATCCTTCATGTGGATAGCTACAGAGAAGGTTCTAATTGGTAATTTCTCGCTAATTCCTGGCTCAAACTTCTTGTCCTGAATAATATTGCAATGGTACCAGACTTGATCAATCAAGCCTATACAGGTTCCAAAGTCTACGTGACTAGAATTAGGTGTCATTTCTCTGAGAGACGTTAATAGTCTCAAAATTAAATTGGGGATGGGTCAATGCCCAAGCACCTTCACAAAGGGGACCGTCCTTTAAAAACTAGGCCCTGAAATTCTTTCACTACCATTGTACAGTTGATTATGCTTTTGTTCCTTAACATCCACCTCAGGTAGCCTAGAATGGTTTCTTTGGTGAGGATTCATCCCTTAGATATGCCCACCTTATCACAAAATCTACTTCTTGTGCCTCAGGTGGATTCCTTAGAGAGGTCGCAAGCCTAGACTGGCCTCAGCTATGTGGCAAAATCTTCATTTGTTCCTCTTAATGGTTCCATCCTGTGATGACCAACCAAAAATCTTAGATCTAGTCTATTTGTTGTACCTCAAGTGGATTCGTTAGAGAGGTTGCAAACCTGGACTTGGCCTAGGTTCCTTGGGGTTTATTTTTGCGATGTGATATTTCCTCAGCTAGACTTGGTGACCAAACAAACTCAGAGAATTTGCAAACGAGCCTTTATTGTCTATGTGGAGAGAGCCTTAGTGGTATCCCTTCAAAGTTGGGGATGACCTTCACTATCTTGTAATGGTTCCAATGAATAGCCTTAGATGATGATGACCATCAGGACCCTCCTATGATAATCATTTGATTTTCCACTTCCTTAATTTATATAGTTTTGCATGCATGTTCTCTGATGGGTACACAACATATGCTACTCGGGGTAGCCCAACTATAGTAAATAATATATTGAATGTAATTTTCCCCTATATTGGAATTTGTCCTAAAATTCGTCATATTGTTGGAAGAAGTATAATGAATGCTATGTTATATTTACCAAGTTAACAAATGTTGTTGAATATGTGGTGCATAGTACACTCTGTCATGTTTTTGGCCTTTTTGTGGCCACACAAAGACCAGAGCCTTAGGTAGATTGCCTGTGAAATCCACACGAAACATCACAGCATAATTCAACTCAACATTGCACTAAATGATGAAGGGGAAAAAAGAACCAGATGCTTAGGCGAACCACTGACACAAGAATCTGAAGTGCTTTTCTCTAACCAACTGACTTCTGGAAAATCCAAATCAAGCCAGAAGATAGATATAAAATTTCTTAAAAATGCTCTAAGTGCTCAAGCCCTTCCTTCCACTCTAAGGAGTTTCACTGTATTGAAAAAGGGTAGTTCCCACCATTACACGACTCATCATTATAAATCATCAAAATATAGAAATGCTTAGCTGGATCATCCTTTTATTAGTTCCATCTTTCATTCCAATGAATACGGTTGGCCTCTTATAGTTGAGTGTTCTTTTGGGTATCCCTATCCGGTAGGGGGTGTCTTTATTTTGGGTATCCCAAGCATTTTCTCTTGAAGCAAGTTACCGACATGTTCCCTCAAAGAGATAGCTAGAAGGTAAGGTGTGAAGCCACTTGTCTGCATCCAAACATCTTTTATAGGGATAGAAAAAAAGGTCTCAAAGAAGGGAAAAAGGAGATTGTGAAAATCGTACCTTTCCCATAGTAATGTTTCTATTGATCAACAAAAAGTGGCCATCCAATGAACCAAGTCATACAACCAAACAACTATTGTTGCCCTTAACTACGTTCCTTGCTTGAAAATAAGAAAACCAAGCACATAATTTTAGATCCAAGGATTAATGGCTTTGCATCCCTACAATCTTGTGAATATTGTAGAAATAAATCACTAGGATGTTGAGATTCCAAAAAGCTCAACATTTGCATAAAATAACCTATCTGACTCTTCAAGTTTGGTATATCTTTGTGCTGATGGTTTGAGGCGCACTGATATAAGGAAGGCATTGCTCGTTGTTTTGATGGGTTTGAACCCCACAACACTCCCTATTCCGAAAGGATGGAATGAGGCATAGAAACCATTGCCACCCTTCTAAATGAAATTGGTAGGAACTTGCTCAGATGGAATCAGAACAATTACTCTCTCTTTATCTTTCACGGTAGTCAAGCCCATGCTCTAGTTTGTATATCTCTATCTTGGTGCTTTGAATTTTTGTATGATGTTTAATTTGTTCCACCTTAACACCCCGTTGGGTTTGAGAACCAATCGAACTTGTATTTGTAGTCTTGAAGTCTGAGAGCCAATTGAAATTGTATTTGTAGTCTTGAACCCTTGGAGGAAGAGTAGATTGTGAGATACTGAGGTCTCCTCTGCATCATTAAGCCTCTCTCTCTCTCTTTATTGATGTCACATAAAGGTGCTGAAAGAAAAAAAATCATATACTTCATGGATAGAGATTGGTCATCGAGGTAGAATGTCACATGTTATCATAGCCTCTACAAGGTTTTGTATGAGAACATCATAGTGCATAGGAATGTGAATTAATTTTTGGGTCTGCATATGTTTATAGCAATAGCCTAAGAGATATGGCTATATATATCTATATATATATATATATATATATAGAGAGAGAGAGAGAGAGAGAGAGAGAGAGAGAGAGAGAGAGAGGTTGTTGGGCTTTGGGAAACTCCATTGTCCTTCAAAATATTATCACTTTGTTGGAGAATAGGTTTATCAATTGTTATGTGTATTATGGCACTCTTGAGAAGCTATGGAAGTTAATCTTAGTCCAACCTGCAAATGTCAAGGAAAATCTCCTCTTGGCTTTGCAAAGGTACCCTTATAATTTTCAAGGATAGATCTAATTTGTGAGGATCAGTCTGGTTGGTCTGTAAGCTTACATAGATAGCCTTCTTAATGAGCTTGAATGTGTCTGTTTAGCTTGTCAAATTATGGGCTTTTATAGTTTTACTTGATTCTTTAAGGTTTATTGTTGCCTAGCTACAACAAAGAATAGTTTGAACAACTCATAGTTACTATCCAACAGTTCATCACTCTACTGGTTTACAAAAACCCTGGAAATGACAAAGTTGAAGGAGTGCAGATCCTTCAGTTGCTTTGTATCCACTCTTGTTATGTTTGACAAAGTTAATATAAGTGATTTATGTTGATGTTATGGACTGTAAAAATAGTGCAGGCTTCTATTTCTACAACCTAATGATCATCTTTGTCTATATCTATGAGTCCTTTTTGTTGAACCAATAACATGTGGTTTCTTGTTTATTTTTTACATACTCATTATTCACCATTCCCAAATCATATGTTATATATGAAATAAATATATCGTTTCCAACATGTTTTCTTGTGTCATGTGTTTGCAGTTGCACACAGTTCTAAGATTAGGTTTTTGGTTTATTGAAATGTTACTTTTGTCAAGGGAGATGGGAGAGCTGCCTACATAGGCTATTCAAACCAAAAACTCTGCAAATTCTTACCATGCTAAATTTCTGGTCATAAATTATAGTGTTAAAGCTTAGATATATAGTGTCTGAAAATGCAATTTTCCATGCCCACAGTAGAACACATTTGAACAATAGTAAAAGGTTACTGTGTTATGTGGTGGGATTCCACTTCACATCAGATGGGCTCTTTGTCTTTATGTACACATATTCTAGCATGAAACATTGTTGCAAGATCTGTTGAAGTGCTGACCTTTCTTAGACCTGCAAGACATGAATATTATACACACAAATATACATGCACTATGCAGTCATACTCCAGCAGTAAGGGAAGGCATTTCCACTCTCTGTAGAAATTCCATAGTACCTCCCCATGGTAGTCGAAGCATTCAATCCATGGGTATGTGTTGCATGCTTTGGAACTCCCACATTTCTATTGTGACTTGAACTCTCTAATCTAGTCCCATTAACTTATTTTGGTCACTTGTGGACATTAATAAACTTTCTCTCAGTGGACATTAGTAAACTTTCTTTTGATTTACTATTCTGAGCTAGTACAAATTGTCATAAACAAAGATATAATAAATTACATTTATATGTATATATAGTTTGAAACAAAATAATCCACTTTTAAGTTTTCTATTAAAATAGAAGAATGAGTTTCAATATTCTTGTTGGATAGATCACATCAAAATTCATCAAAACAAAAGGAACAACACATTCATGGCTGAATGTGATGAGAAACATACAAGTTTATATGCAAAAAAGTCATCCACAATGTATTTCAGTCACCAACTTGGCAGTCATACAATTTAATATCTCCTCAAGTGGGCACCTTGACTGAATGAGAGCTAACATCTTAGCCTGTGATTGCCAACAAAGGGATGATATTTCCACTCTAGACTTTATCCCTTATATTCAACCACATAAATTATTATGTGGACATGCCAGTGGAAATGAAGAGGCAAGGAATTTTAGAAGATAGACTTCAAATGTGAAGGGATTTTAGTGGTTCTTTTAAACCTAGCATTCATACATCTTTGATCGATGTCAACAATGAATTGAGGACAATGAAACAAGACCTAGAAATGCTTAAAGTTATACACTACACCTCAATTTATTCGTGATTCAAATAAGCTTCCAGAAAAAAATGTAAGAAATATTTAATTCACGATAAGCCCTTCATATTACTTATTAATATAGGGATTGGAATAACCAACGTGGAGGGATCACAAGACAACCATCGGGTCTGACCTTGCCATCTGACTTAACATTCACAATGAACTACCTTGTAATATATGCTTGAGCAATTACACGAGCACTAAGGAACAACAAATGGTAACCATTATCCTTAAAGGCCAAGAAAGGATGTGCTACACCTGATTATGTCCATTGTTTTCCAACCAAAGGCATGAAATAGTTTTTTTTTCATTTTTGTGATTGTTGCACTTGAACTATGGAAATCCTCCAATGAGAATTAATGAGAATAAAATCATGTCTCACAGCCTGAGTTCCCATTTCCTGTGACAGTAAGTGTCCACCAACAGAAATTTCAATACTAGAGTTAGATTGCACACTTGCAATCAAAGCTTTAGTGCATTCTCCCTATGAATAACATCCTCATAACCATTCTTGGAAATTGTGTCAACATAGTAACCAACTAACTTTATTGGAGTGGATGTGGGGGGGGGTGTTACATAAAGATCACAATCATTGCAATGTAGCATATCCACATTTCGTTAAGAGTCCTCTATGCTTATAAATTATGGGAATGATTTATTACATGTGGTGTATGAGAAACACATTTTCTATCTTTAATATAACATCTACAGGAAGGCCAATTCCATTGTGGTTTCTAAACTATCCGATTAGGCCTTCACCATGTGTACATTAGACAATGAAGTTGTATGTTGCCAATTTTCATGCTAATCTTGATGTGAACCTTGTGGGTGACATAAATATGTAGTGAACACCATGAAACGAACTCCTAAGGGAAGGGACAACTAGCTAATTTTGAAATTTATGATAAAAACCTTTTAGCTTCATCTACTTGGTGGCCTCTACAATCAAGCCAACATGTTCTCCATGTTTCTATGGATTTGTTATAAATATAGTCAATTAGTCCACTAAAGTCTTTGGATTATAATTCACATCAACAATATTATTGCATACTCAATAGTAGAAACAAGAGGTGAAATGTGATTCTAGAAAGCATACTTAATTTGTAAGTTTGCTAATGAAGCCAAATCCATATAATTACATCTATAAACCAACAATGTTTATTAGATTTAGAAATTATATCAAGATATGTATGCTCCATTTTATCTCATCTATGTTGAAGTCATTTTAAAAGTTGACTGCTTTGCATGAATGCATGAGCCTCAAATGTTTTTTCCATGTCATGGATGAATTTCCCTAAACACCTGAAGATCAGATTCAACCCTTTCTCTCCATTCCAAAATCCTTTCTAAAATAAAAGCCACCATTTCTAAAGATGATATGCAAGAAGATGAGTGATACTAACCTTGAATTCATCAATATTGTTTTTCTTGATGTCAGCAACAGAGTGCAGAGATGTGAACTTCATGAAATAAGTCACAAAAACATCTCACTATGTTTGATTTATCACTCTCTAGTGCTTTATGTATACAAATATTTAGATACCATAACATACATATATGCATTGGAGATATGTAATTGAACTAGTAACAGTTACACTTGGAAAGATCCAAGAGATTATTCAGATGGTAAGGTACTATAAATGGTAGATTTAGACAACCTCGTAGAAAATAAAATCCCTTAGGTAGAGTCTAGCACTAATAAAAATATGATCCAAATTCATTTGTATTTATGAATAAATGAGACATTATTAAAAATACCATAGTTCTGCATCAACTACGACACTATTAACCTTTGAAAACTAAGGAATGTTGGAGAAGAACTAACATAGAAAGCAACATGAAAGAAATTTAAGACCATTGAAGTACCAATTAGAACCTTCTCTAGTATGTGTCCATCACTTTACATAACACAGACAATTGGGGCATTTCTATAAGAAAACATAATATAAATGACCATTGAAGCAATATGCAATGAAATTATAATGAGCTATGTTGACAGTTAAAAATGTTGATTTCAAACATAACAAGCTACCCAAACTAAAGCAAGATAGGAGTTCAATTTTAAAGATAAAAGAGCGCAAAAATCAACATGCCCATGCCAACAGAATTCCATCGTTGAGTAGTAAATGGGCCCGCAAATAAGATATTTTCATATTGATTTTGAGAAAATGCATCAGCTCTTGGATTTATACGCCTGGCCAATTGTTCCTTCGACTATCTTATTCCCAACAATGGAATTTGCAGGTGTCGTGAAGGTACCTATGAACAGTGGCCTTCTACATGTTGGACATAAATATGCATCTCCAAGGCCTTTGGTCCAACCTGAAAACATTTTTAAGATCTATCAGAAGAACCAACATTGCATCCTTAGAAAATTAATGGGAAACCAAAATCCTTTGAAAGGAACCATCCTCCGCAAGATCTAGAAGAAGAACCCATATTGCATCTTTTTTAAAATCAAAATGAATCCTCTGTCTTTTCTAAAGAAAATGATATTTTTTTAACAACTTCTTTTGACTCTAGTTTTTTTGAAACCCAAATTATAGCCATATGATGGTGTAATCATTCATATTTCAAATGATAAAATACTAAATCAGTTATAAGTTCTTCATACATTTTTGAACCAACCCTCCTATGTTTTGAAATCTAGCGTATCATTTTCTTCTCTTTCGATCAATCATTCAACATCTTCCTTTTTTAGTCATTTTTTGTCTCTACCCTTTCTCTTGGTAGCTGAGGGCTTAAGTAGATATATAAAAGAAGCCAACAAATCAAATGTTTTAAATAGAATTAAAATGGGGACCTCTTTTATGGTGAATCATGATTTATTTGTGAACAATATCTTGTTGTTTATAAATGAATCTGTTTGGAAAGCAAGTAAACTGAGAGAGATTTTGGACAATGGTTGTATGGGTTCAGAGATAGAAATAAACTTCCAAATCAACCATTCAGTTCAATGATTTGAATGAAGAAGAATAACATAATTCCTTATCTATTTCCATATATCTTATTTATTTTCAATGTGGGGTCAAATACATGGGTTTAAAACTTTAAGCCTAATGACTACAACAAAAAAGATTGGGGATGGTTGTTGGCAAAGGTTGAAGCTCAAATTTCACATTGGAGTAAGAAATAGTTAGCACTTAGAGAACAATTGACATTGGTCAAATCAGTATTAAAGTCATCCCAATATCTAGGCATGCTCCCTAAATTCAACCTTCATTGTGCTATGATTCCAAAGAAAGATATTCCATAATCCTTTGTAAAATTCAGACTCATCTCTTTGTGCAATTGCTTGTACAAAATTTCTTCAAATATTCTAGCATCCGGAATTAATTTTTTTTTATCACAGATGCCATTTTGCTAGAGCAATTTGGCTTTATTGGAGATAGACGACATTATGAAGCAATCGATGTTTCCCAAGAAGGGCTTCACAAAAGAAAATCTAAAAAGTGCAAGGTAGCAGTTTTAAAACTTGATCTCTTCAAAGACTATGATCAAGTTCTATCACAAAGGGCCAGGTATCCTACTTTTCCATGAGTTCAACACGTAAACTAGTCAAAACGTGAGATGCCTTCTACATGCCTATTTTTATAGCACCATTTACCACCCTTTGTATTTTTGATGCTTGGTTTATGGCCTAGGGCAACCCCTCCTTCCACACTTGGTCCAAATATTTTAAAAATAGTGTTTTATTCCCTATACACTATTTTTCCCTGAGATAAAAGTGTGTACACGTGAGTTAGTCAATACCCAACCCACGTATATGTGCTAAAACACTTTAAAAAACTAAATTTATTTAATTATGGGTGGATTTCACAGGTTTTACTTGTTGATTACCTCCTATTTCCCATGGCCCAACTGTTTCCTAACTAAAAAACTAATTGGGAGAAGTATAAATAGACTTCTATGGGAAGGCCTTAAGGAGGAGAAGAAATAGAATTATTATACTGAGATTATCCTTGACTGAGTCTGAAGTATCCCTGTGATTCATGCATTTCCCCAAGTTTCAGGAAACCCTTGTTTCCTTGATTGTTGATATTCTTCCTCTTGCTTGAGATATCATGGTATTGGTTATGGAAGGAGGTTGTTGAAGACTGGGACTGGACAAATCTGGACGACAGTTCTGCTTGGCACTGGAAGAGGAAGATAGAGGTGAATTATCTTCGTGTTAGTTATAAATTTCCACAATAAAAAGAAGCATTGTCTTGTTCCTAAGATTAACTTTGTTTATGCATCAGATAGTGTTGCAATTCATATATGAATGTTATTTTGATGTATAACTAATCATTTTCTTATATGATACAAAGTTAATTTCATTAAAATGATATCTATATACTTCTATGTATGTTCAAATTGGTTGATTTGCATATTCGAAGATCAGCAGGAGTTGTACAGGGTCTGAATCCTGCTGGAACTACCCAAACAAAGGACATCCAGGTATGGTCGCTATCGCATAGTTTGTTTATGTAAGCATGTTTCCTGAGTTGTATGAGCATTTATTACTATAGTTTTCTCTTGTTTTGTTGGGGTTCAAACCCAAAGCACTAGGGTACTTATTCCCGTAACAGAATTGGCGACTCCACTAGGGCCAACAATCTTGTTATTCCTAGTCTGGGTTGTTCAGTGTCCATCAAGGCTCAGTTCATTGTATGCTTGCTGTGACAATATTATTTGGTCCAGTAGAATCACAGACCTTAAGTCTGATCTTTTTTGTTTGGCTTTGTTTTTTTTTTCTTGCAAAGCTTTGTATACACAGTTTATTCTGTGCATAGTAGCGTACACATGCTCCTTTCTGTGAAGTGAACCCGCATATACGCGAGTTTCATTTATCAGAAGCACATGTACACACCTCTGTGCTTGAACACAGTTGCATATACCATTTTTTGCATTGTTTTTTCAAATCTCCCTGCTTGGAAAGATTTGTTCCTTAATCTGTTTAGTCTCTAAGTGGTCAATTTCTGTCTCTACAATTTTATTATTCTGTGAGCTTACCATTTTGAAGTCTCTTCTGCTTGAAAAAGATTTGGCCTAGGCTTGCTTTTGAGTGAGTTTTATGATTTGTGTTTTGGCACCAGGCTTCGTACAAAGGTTCTTGATAGTTCTGGTCCTCTACAACAGCATATTGTTTTCAATCTTAGTGTAAAGCTCAGTTATTGGTCTTCTTGGTTTTCTTTCCCTCATTTTCTGGCCTTATACCTTTTCTTGCTTTTTGGAAGTACTTTTTTGACAAATTTGAAATTTTCTCTTACATGACTTCTTGATTAGTTTGTCAAAGCTCTTCGCTAATGTTTGGGTCATATAGTACAATTTGAAAGCTTTTTGTTCAAGTTTTCATTTGTTGTCGAACTTGTAACTTGAAAAGATTCCTTGTGCTCTTCTTTCATTCTTTGAGTTTTTAGTGGCATTTAGAGTGCTTTCAAAAGGTTGTTCTTATTGTTTCTTGAAAAAGAAAAGATCTTAAAAAACATTGTTTTTGTTTTCTTTTTGCAAAGTTTGATTTTGGTTTCTTTTGATTTTTTTAAAATTGAATTGTGATCTTTTTGGATTTGTCCTTCTTGTTTGGAGAGGATTTTGTATTCAAAATTTGTATTATTTTCAAAACTTAAGTTGGCTTATTAATAGTTATAAACAATTTCTTTAGTTCTTTTTAGAGTAATTTAGGATCTTGCATCTTCATTTACACCTTGCATTAGGGTAGTTTTGCATTATTAAAGCATCAATAGTCTTTTTAGTTTTTGTAGGTGTGAAGTGTGTTTTAAGAAAATAAAAGAAAAAGTTTTTGCTTTATAGAAGTTTCGTAGAACCCACGTAGAGATCTCTTTTTATCGAAGAACAAATGATTGCATTCATATAAGTTAGTTTTTCATTGATTTCTTTTGTGTCATACAAACACCATTAGTTTCATTTCCATTTATACCCTTGACTTAAAATAACAACCATTAAAAATCAAGCGCTTAATAAAATAAACTAGAAATTTTGTATTGTCATTAGAATACACCAACAAGTTTAGTTTTATTAGGGCCTTGGATTAGGCAAGAGGAGAGTTAACTCTCCAAGGCCGCTTTAAATTGTAAAACATAGAAGTTATATTAAAGAGAGAAATCCAATAGCGTTAGGGAGACCAGGAAAGCTCCATAAATGGGAGTAAAGCACGAGGGTTAGTGAAGATAAGGATGAGAGATACCCCCTTTGTTACTTGTCGGATGCTACCTCATGACTGTTCTGCTCGGCTTCTGATACGAATTGGTGACCATAGTTGCCTATCATAGCAATCCATACAAGTGGCTACAAAAGGGAATCTAGTGGCACTTGAGGTTGACATTGTATCACGTTCAGCAATACTTCTAGAGGGCACCCTTGAGAAGCTTGGGGGCTTGCACTGGCAAAGGATATTGTATGGAGGTCAGTGTAACCACCTCTGATACCTTCTCTAGTAGGCCTGGGTCGTAATTACCCCAGTCTATTTTCAGAAGGCCCTTATTATTAACTTTCTTATATTTTGGTGTCTGGTACTAATCACCCGGAGAAGAAATATGTGGAATTTGTTTGATTTCAGATATCTTTAGGGACATTTTAGTGAGTGTTATGTGCTCCTAGTTGCCCTAGATTTTTAATTTTCTTGATTCTTTAAGTAGATTTTGTAAAATAATTCAAAGTGGTTGACCAACCATCTCAACAGTATCGAAGACTTCGTGGGCTTTCACCTACGAGTCCAGGTACTTCTCCTAGAAGGAGTAGGAGCGATTCTATCAGTGGTTTCCAAGGAGTGGCAGTAGGCACATAAAAGATTGATCCTCCATTTGGGGGCATTAGTTCACAATATAGACCTGGTACTAGTACAAAGTTAGAGAAGAACACACCAGTTCCTTCTCGAGTACTCTTCTTGTCAGAGGATGGTGTTGAAGTAGAAGATCTTTCATAGTCGGTTGCAGCTCCGAATTCCCCTCTTCCTCCTAATCATACAGACATTTTGTTATACGTTGGAACTCTGACTCATAGGCTTCTGAGCCCAGGTCAAAATACATCTATCTCTTTGATGACCACTGTTGGGAGCATGGCATGCACACAAGTTTTGTGAGCATGCAGCCTCCCATATCTGTACAAGGGGGAGGAACTATTTCCATCCCTTCTAACACTCCCAACACATCTATATTTGGGTCTACTTCCATTCTATCGACGAGTGGAAGTTCTCAAGATAATGCATCTAGTTTTGGATTTTTTCCTTTTGGAATGCCCTCTCAAGGTATTCCTTCAGTTCCTTTGAATATACCATCAACCGTCTCTACATCCATGATGAGTGGAACAACTTATTTTTAGGGTTTCCCATTTGGAAGTGGTCATATACCACATTCCAATCTTACAATAGGGTCAATGCCTTTCCCTTTTACAAGTCAAGGTAGTAACCCTTCTCAAAGTTGGACAAACCCTACAGTTAGTGGGATAGGAGCTGGGAATCAATTTTTCAACCAACAAGGGAATCTGTTGTATTGTTCGGTTAATTAATTTCAAATTTTTTCACCATTTGCTAACACATGGAGCCCTTATCAGGGGCTGTCAGCACCTTTCAATACTTCGTTAGGGGGTAAATTTACCGGTTACGGAGGATTTTCGGTAGGAGTTGGTCAAACTCTGAATTTTGCTGGACCATAAGGATCACCCTTTGGTTTAGTAGGCTCTACAAGTTACTTTGAGCAACCAGGTGCCTTTCAAAATCCAGGTCATTCTTTTCAGACCTACGGGAACCCTACCCATTCCGGATGGAATTCCCAAGGTCCTCCACGACTTCCTTTTCTGGCCATGCTTAATTTGCCAGACATGACTCAATTGAAAAATTATCTAATTAGGTACAATCTGGCTTGGCCTCTGGTCCCAACTAAACTTCCATCGAATATTCCAAAATTCGAAGGGAAGAATGGTGAAGACCCAGGAGACCATGTGACCACATTCCACTTATGGTGTTTATCTAACTCCCTGTAGATTATTCGATCAAGTTGAGGTTATTTTAGCTCACCCTAACCATGAATGTAGCCAAATGGTATATAGAGTTGCCATGGGGCACCTATACTGCTTTTGCTGATTTGGCTAATATTTTCTTGAACCATTTTCAGTTGCGTATCTGCTATGAAGCCGGAACTGAGCTTCTGGCCAATTTTCCTCAAGACACGGCAACGCACATTTCGGATCATATCCAGGAATGGAGATGGAGAAAGAGGCTTATCAAACCCGAAATTCCACCAAAGTTTCATCTTGAATGGTTTCTCAAATCATTATAACTGGAGATCTCAAAGGATGTTTCTCTCTCTGGTGTTTATTCGGAAGAGTAGGCTATTTTTCAAGCCCACCAATTAGAACTGAAATATTCTCAGTCTGGGGCTCTTTAGAAAATCCTACCTGATGCTCCTAGATCCAAGGTTGATTTAGCAAAATTGAAGCTAATCCCTCATGTCGATGGTTTAGTTGGATCAATTGACATAAATACAGTGAACCTTTTGAACCAATTGCAACAATTGTCTCTACAAACTGCTTCTTCTAACCAGGTAGTGTCATCTACACCTTCGCCTTCCAACCTACCTCCATAAACACCATTCAGGCTTCTAACCCCAAAGGAAATCAACAATCCAATGGGAAGAAGAGGGGATGAGGTAAGAAGAAGAATTAGGAAGGGAAGGGTAATGTGAACAAAACCGACAACGGTGCTGGTGAGGGTAGAAAAGAGTCCAAGAAGAAGGTTAAGTTTCCATGAAAGTTATGCAATGGAGATCATTTTACTCACCTCTTCCCTAAGATTCAAGATGCTCATTGCTTGTTAGTGCAGCAAGGGTCCTCTAACTCCCAAGCAATCTTGACTAACCCTTTTCCCCAAGGGCAGCAATTACTTGTTGTCGTGAACTCGAATGTTGGTACCTCCGTAGGGGGAAACCAAGAAGGGGAAAATTCCTCAAACGTTTATATGATGAACTCTCATGTCGACATTGCCACACAAGCACATGATTGTGGTGAAATGGAAACATCTAAGGGTACATCTGTTCCCGAAACTGTAGACCCACTTCATATTGAGTGACCCTCTGTTGAGTCTATACGTCAAAGATCGAAAGGTTCCGCAAAGTGCTAGACTATTAACCCTAATGCTAGGGTAGCCCAGAACTACTAAAAACAAATACATGTATTGGCATTTGCATTTAGACTGTGCGCGAAAGATGATTTAGGAAAAGTGCATTTAGTGTGTGCTTTTTGCTCTATGTTTAAAGATTTATATTCTTCTTTCCTTAGTAGCTAGGATTTTCATTGCTAAAACAAAATAAATGACTATTTATCATTTTAGATTGCATATTTAGGAATTTTACATCTACATCACCCAGTGAACCTTGAAAGACAAACTTCTAAGCAATATCAACTCTAAAATAAATCTCAACGAACATAAAAATGCTTTGTAACCTAATGCAACACATCTAGAAGTCTAGGCTAGAGACGTGTTCCGGCGTCGTAAAACCTGATAACTATCATTTTCATCAAAGGTTGGGTGATTCTTCCTCTTTGTACAACAAGTGCTAGTACGGACTTGTGCTCCTCGTACTGTCGAGTATATATTGGGAGACCACAATAGGCTAATACCATTTATCCTTAGGAAGCAGTGTTTGCCGCCCTATCGATCACAATGTATTGAACACAACATTCAGGAAGATTGATTGCCGTACATAAGTCCTTGGTAATTTCTCTATCGTTTATCACCAAGGTGTATTTCATAGTTTTGCGATTGGTTTGGTAATCCCTCTGTCTATATTTCCAGAGAAGTCACTTTCGTTCCTTTTTGACTCCTTAAAAGAAAAGGTCCATCTGAGCACTTGTCACTTCAGGCTCATTAAAAATTGAAGCCAACTAGAGTCACCTTTAGCTTTTTCTCGACTCTTAAAAACTGAAAAAGCAAAGTTGCGTCAAAGTGTCTTAAAATTTATTTAATTTAGAATAACTTTTTCCCTTTTAATTTTGAGTTGATCAAGTAATCTGCAATCATGGAAGAAAGTCAATCAAAACCATGTCATTTGCGGATACTAGTGAGTCAACCATCTTTGACTCCAAAGACAAAACCATTTGGGGAAAAACGGTCTCATTTAACTAAGTCAAATACACCTGATATATTTCAAACTTGTGTTTCAACATTATCAGAGACTACAGTTACTTCGAACATTTCTGGTACATCCGCCTTTACAGAAGAAGCTTCGTGGTTGTAAGAGGACATTAGAACTGATCCTAGTGTAATGGTATGCACTTTTATACCTGAGACAACTCCATATAGAGTTGAACCAGAGACTGAAGTTCACTTGGCTGAACATCTGGAAGTTGAATTCCAGAATTCATGAGGTGCCACTCCTCCAGTATCTATTACTATATAAGCTATACCTTCTTCGGCTCCAGAAATATTTTACGGACCTAACGGTATACCTCTTCCACTTGGACTGATTGCCATTGAAAAGATAGTAGAAGATCTTCCACCTGGACTGATTGCCATAGAAGAGATAGTAGAGGATCTTCCATCCAGTACTCCATTGCATTTTGGAACGGGGATCCACTTATATCCTTCTACTACAGAAGTTAGTTTTTTTAATCGTCCTTCATTGCAAGTTCTTGTCGAATCACTAGGAAATTTTTTGGATAGACTAAATATGTCTGAGAAACCATCAACATCTAGAACTGTGTCAACTGACACAGCTACGACAGAACTTCCTGCTGCCATTCCTACAATGTTTGCTAGTATACCATCTGTCGTCGCTAGTTATCAATAACTAGCTGGAATCCATTCAAGGATTGTTCTGACGACATAGTCTATTCCTATTTCTTCATCGGGAGTTTCATCTGGGATTTCTTATGTTGCAACTCAACAAATTGATCATGTATGTCCTCAAAGGCTGATCTATCCTTTAAGCACTGGATTGTCGCCATATGGGGGGTAGTATGACTTTTCATTGTTTCCTCCTAGAGAACAATCATATGAGAGTTTACAACAAAATTTAGGTCAAACTGGAATTACATCCAGCGATTGGGTACCAATACTGCCTCAACAACCAAGGGTTGTATATTCAATGCAACCAATCCAACCTGTGTTGAATATTTCCACTACACCTGTTATTATGACTGTATCGCAAGTACAAGCACTATTTGTTGTGTGTCAGCCTCAAGTCTCTGAGGTTGCAATACAACAGCATCTTTTCTCTATGGCTCAATCACAACCTCAGGTTAGTGCCTCCTTACCTGGAACGACTCAAGCTCAAATAGGTACTATCACTTCTCATCTTGGTAAATCATCTAGTATTGGGAAGCAGCCAATGGTCCAACAACTATGGCTGGTACAATATCAACAACCGCAATTCCAGAAATCTTACAAAGGACCTGGGCAATAGGGCTTTGTAAGTAACGGGCAACCACATTTTCAAAATGGATATCCACAACCATACTATAATGGTTATTCCCATCAAAATTATCAAACTTACCAGCATCAGATACATTATGCTGGTATGAAAAGACCTACTGCTCAAGTGATTTCATCTTATCCTAGGTATGCTTTTCCTAACCTGAATCAACGGTTGCCTTTTGTAGCAACTCTAGAATTACCAGATCTGAACCAGTTGACAAATGATCCAATTTCTTACGCCCCTTGGTGGCCAGCGATTCCTCATAAACTTCCCTCCTATATTCCTGAATTCAATGGAAATCCAGGTGAATATCCATCGAATCACGTAATGACTTTTCATTTGTGGTGCTCATCTAACACCCTAAATAATGATTCGATTAGGCTTCGCCTTTTTCAGTGAATGCTAACTGGTCCACTAGCAAAATGGTATATTGAATTTCCTAGAGCCTCGTTTGATAACTTCAGCACCCTTGCCACAACTTTTCTAACCCACTTTCAGTTACCTATAAGGTACGAAACAGGAACAGGAATCCTTACCAACTTTAAACATACAACAACCACTCACATATCTGATCATATTCATGAGTGGCGACATCATCGTCGAATGGTAAAGACATGTTCCTTATAAGCTTTTGGCTGAGTGGTTTATTAAGTCATTATTGCCTTCTATTACTGAAGATGTGGTGAAGGGAGGAGTTGTCACCGAAGAGCAAGTAATTTCTCATGCACAATATTTAGACTTGATATATACTCAATCTAGCACACTCTACGATAAAATTCGTGACGCTCCTAGACTAGAATTTTTCATTCCTCCCCCTCCTAAATCAAACAGGGACTCTCATGTCGGTGATGGTGTGATTGGTACCTCAAGTATGCAAACCACAAAGACTCCATCTAGTAAAGCCCTTGCAGTTTCTAGTAAAAAAGCAAATGATAAACTTCTTGCCTCGGAGGTTAATGTCGTGTCATCTGACAAGGGCAAAGAACCAAAGCAACCAAGGGGCAAGAAGAAAGGGAAAAATAATAAAAAGAAACAGGAAAATTCACCTCCTGAGAAATATTCTGAAAACCCTGCTGGGCAAAAGAAACCTCGATATCCATGTTACATATGCGATGATGACCATTTGACGAAAGATTGTCCACATAAAGCTGAGGTTATGAAATTTTTAAAAACTTCAAATACCCCAGCGGTGTTGAGTAATCCATTTTCGAGCCTAGAAACAAACTTGGTTGCTATCGATCGTGCTTCCCCATCCCAAGTGCTTATGTTATCCATCTCAAAATAGCAAAATGATTCTTTCATATCAACAAGGAATAAAGATTATGGGAATCCACAGTCATCGAATAGCAAAGCTACAGATCAACCCAGTAGTTCGACAACAACTTTGCCAGAAGTTGTTCCACCAATCATTCCTGAACTAACTATAAATCTGCCAAAGGGAGTAGTAAATAAATCGAAATTTAGTCCTCATGTTTGAGTAGCACAGAATTATAATATAGTGGAGGATTTGGCTCAATGGTCATCCGCTATGTCGATGCTTGAAGTACTGCAAAACTGCCCCTCCCAAAAGGAGGCTTTTTTATCAGAAATAGGTGGGATTGACCCAACGGATTCCAATCTTGTACCCTTCAACCATAAGGGATATGAAGCATTCGAAGGAAGAACATACACACTGTATGAGCTATTAAGTAATTTTCAAGTTGAACTGGGGGCAAGACAGTAGAAATTGAAGTCGAGGTCATTGATGGAAACCTTGACTACAATATCTTGCTAGGAAGGCCCTAGATTTATGCTATGGCCGCCATTTTGTCAACATATTTTAGAAAGATTGCATTCCCCTTCCAAGTTAAAATTACAATCGTTGACCAACTAACCTTTTTCCCCAACAGTTCACAAGCTACTGGAAGCATTCCATTAATCCATGGAAGTTCTCAATCGCTTCAAAATGTCATAGTAGGTCTCCCAGAAGACCCTCCTTAATGGGTACTTTTTCCCTCCTGCATCCAAGTAATCTGGCAGAGGTGGCCACAGTGGAAACCTGTCTCCCTCCCCTTCTTCCTCTTTGCTTGGTGAAGATAGCGATGGTAGTAACCAAGTGGCTAAGAAAGTGAAAACGATACCATTCAAATTCTTTTTGTTACTTTAGAGTCTGATAAACTTGGGGGCAATTCCTCCATTCCTTTACAACAGGAGGAATATTCCCCAGTTCAATGGCTTCATTCAATTTTTTATCCGGTACCCCCTTCAAGTAGTCTAGTCGTTTCCTTCTATTGGAATCAACTAGCAAGACCCTGCCTTCCATCTAATGCACCATTCTAGATCATAGTACAAGTTAACAAAATGATCATGTTTGTAACTATCATAGATGAAGGGGCTTCAGTGAGTATCCTTTCCTCAACTGCTTGGAAAGCGCTTGGTTTTCCATCGCTTATGCCTAGTACGAAAAATTTATCAGGTTTTAACAAAGGAACCAGTCAACTGTTAGGGATCCTTCCTAAGTTGCCGATAACTTTGAGAAGGAAAAACATTCACTTGAACGTGATGGTGGTCCAAGGGCCATTAAATTATAATCTACTCCTTGGACGTGACTATGTTTATAGCATGGAAGCTATTGTTTCCACACTCTTTCGAGTGATGTGTTTCCCGCATGAAGGAAAAGTTGTCCAGCTTATCGACCAGCTTTCATTTCCTAGTTCAAACACAACTCCAAGTCAAACATCATCCCTAAATGGTCTCTTTGAGTCAATTATGACTCTTCAACCTTCATTCCATCCACCTAATTACCGTGAGTAGTCCGATGAATGTAATGAAGCTTAGGGGGCATGCACCCTTGTCTATTTTGTGAACAAACCCAGCTGTAGAGATAAGTTTCCCTGTAAGTTATGTGATCGGATCGGGTGACCTTTCACCTTTGTCTATTTGGTGGACAAAGTGTAGGAAGTGTTTTGTCTAAGCATTGACAAAAAATCATCCTGCTTAACCATATTAATTTTCCATATGGTTATTGAACACTTTTTATGTTGGGGGCATGCAAACCGTTTTATGCAAGCAAAAACAACCAATTTTATTTTTTAGCCTTTTAGCTTTTTTAGCTTTTTAGCTTTATAGTTTTGTCATTCCTAGCTTACATAAAAAGGAAAATGAGAAATGTTTCCACAGGGCTCAAGCAAGTTAAAAAATAAACCTACCTATGAGCATAGTTTCTCTTGGTTCAAGCTCATTAAAAAATGAATCCACCTTTGGTAAATAACCTTTGTGATTGCCCTACTATCATCCTTTTGAACCTTGGTTGTGTTCCTATCGTCACCTCCATTCTTTTGGCCGATCATACACTTCCACTTGATTGTTTACCCTTTTGAGGAATAGCTGCGACAAGTGATTATATTAGGCACCCTCTTCACACTGCCATGTTTTGAGAAGTTCCAAACTTACCTGAAACCAATTGCTACCCGAAAATACCACTCGTTCCTCAAAAAATGAGTCGCTTTTAAACTCTTTTTAGACTCGTTAAATATAAAAAGGTTTTCAAGCTATTGGCCTTTCTAGCTCATCAAAGTAAGGGGAAGCACCATCCCTCTTGTACATTTTAATCTTTTTGGACCTAAGGGATTATCAAACAAAAATATCGAGTGCTTGTCTCTTTCGGCTTGTCAAAGTGATTGAAAATTCATCCCTTTCATATTATTTTATATCTTTTCAGACTTAAGGGATTATGCTACAAAAAAGGAATGTTGGAGTTTCCTTTTTGTTCCTTTTCAAAATCTCTAAACATGAAAAGGATCGAGTTATCTTTGTCGTTAAACTCGTTAAAAGAATAGTGACAAACTTTTCCATCCAGACAAGAACGAGTTTCACTATTGCTAGGCTCACTAAAACATAGCGACAGGTTTACCCAAAGGGAAAATTATAGACCAAGCATATGTTATTCTCCTCAAGCTTGACAAAAATAAACAGGTACTGGTTAGCAATGACTAGGGAAAAAGGGAAGAAAGCTTGGAGAATTTTATTGGTTGCAGGTCACTCTTGAACATGACACTTTCACTCCATCACTATGATTGAGTCGGGTTGGGTTATTAATTCACTGTTCATATCACCATTAGTCCTTCATACCATCCATGGGGTTAATTCTACCAATCCATATCAATGTCGCCGACATTTTCAAGAGAAGTCATTCAGATAATTTACCATCCAGCTAACACCTCATCCACTGCAATACTTTCACCTTTCATTTTTCATGACCTCCATTCCTAAACCTTGTATTGTCAGATCGTTTTCACCTCCAGAAAAATCATTTGTTTCATTTCTTTTCATAGATTTGGGATACATCAATTCCCTCCTACGGCAGGTCACTCCTTGTCGACATCAGCTCATTAACCAAGAAGTTGACTTAGAAAGAACCCTTTCAGTACTTTTAAGCTTGCATGCCTTAATGGCAAGTTTCTCACTTCCAGCGACAGGTTTACATCAATGACCTTCGACTGAAAGATTTTGTGTGGTGTTCGACATCGGCTTATATATTCACACCACGTGAATTCTATTGTAGTACCTTGAGGTAAATTATAATTATCAATGATTCCTCTTGCGTCTGTTAACAACTTACATTATTGGCTGGTAATCAGGCGATGTCTTTCCATGTTCGACTTCAGAACATCTTTTCACATGGATCGACTTGTATATTGGGCGAATATTGAATGAGTTTGAAGACCTCAGATCTAGTTTCATCCATCTGTGCTATGATATATTCAGGAACATAAAGACATCAAATGTGCACAGAATCTATGCAGATAGTCATCTATGCAATAGAAGATGACTCTTCATATGAAGAATCACTCTATCCTACATACATGAAAATGAATTTATGAGGCTGAGCATGGGAATGCCCGCCTCAGCTAGATCATGAAAATAATATGATGATGATGTATTGTATTGTATCTTATACAGGTCACCTTCCTGTTCGAATACCTCGGATCCTCATGATAAAGCATTTCACCCGACATCAAAAGATTTACGACATCATGCTTTAGGGGGCAACTGTTATAGACATAGTTGGGCACTGCAACCCCAAACACATATGTCCATAAACCAAGGGCTTTTTAGTCCCTAAAAGTGTTGTTTCATACCCTAAAGGATCATGGTCAACTAATTACATCATTTCCTAGAAGTTCCACCTGAAAAACCACTCAGAATTGGCCAAAACTGGACCATACTGACTGCTCCATGGTCAAGGTACGATGCATACTGGCTGCCACAGTAGCTAGGTGTGATGCATACTGAAATGGCCTTTTGTAGGGTGCAATGAGCGAGAATAGACAAATTGAAGACACAATTTTCTAAGTGGAAGCTCATGGAATCTTCCAGAAACTTCTCCTAGGACACTTGCCTCTCTGAATTCGCCCGGGGATGAGTATGAGATCAATGAAATATCCAAGTGGAACGAAGAACTATCAGCAGAATGACACTAATCAAAAACCCAGAGCTGACTCACACCCTTGCAAGACATCTATGAATGGATCCATCATCTGAGAGATCTAGATGCTGGAATTTTGTAATTGGTAAGGAAGTGTTGTTGGATTATCTGTGAGAAGAGACATTGTATTGTTGGGCGATCTTTCTTTTCCTGAGGTGAAGAGGGCTTCTATGCTAGGAGGATGATGCTATATTAGAAAGCTGGGTTGTAATCCTCTCTTCTACTATTAATAAAGTTCTCTGAGTTTTCCTCCATATAATCATGTGTTTGTGAATCTTATTGTTTATGAATGCAATTGTATGGTCAATGTGTTTTTGATTCTGCATTTTTTATGATGTTTTCGATAGAGATGCTTTGATGGTTTTCTGTTACTTTGACTCTACAGGTACTCTTTAAAGTGAGACAAGTAGGAGAGGAGTAGCAAATTCTATCAAAGGAAAGAGAAATCAAGCAAGGATCCAAGTAGAAGATCTAGGTTGGTCCTCTTTTCTTCCCTCTTATCTATTACAATTAAAGGAAATCTCGAATTGCTTCGATTGTTTGTTTCTAAGATAGCTACGCATCTTAGTGGGACTAGCAGTTTGAATCGACACTATTTTTCCCAGAAACACTATGTCTGCATTGGAGGTACTCCAGTCGTGTGTTGCTAAGAGAAGTGCCTTGCTTTCAGTGATGAGGGCAGTGGATCCAAAAAAAAGTTTAGTGCTCACTTTTGATATGTTGAATGTCAAAAAGAGACTTCCTCACCATATGGATTTCCAGATAAACTCTACTTACCAAAAAACCAATATTTTTCAGACAGTTATAGATGAGGGAGCTTCCACATGCGTAATTTCTATGTCATGTTACAAGGCCATTGGATTGCCTTCTGTTGTTCCTTCACCGACTCTGTTAACAGCATTTGATGGACATTCTCATAGGCCACACAGAATTATCCCAGCCTTTCCTATATGCGTTGGAGAAAAGGTCGTTAATATTGAGGTAGAAATATTTGATGCCAACCTGGATTACAACCTCATCTTAGGAAGGTGTTGGAATTATGAGATGGATGCCATAGATTCATCTCTATTCCACATCCTCGATTTTCCTTATGAGGGGAGAATTGTTAAAATTGATCAATAACATTTTTCTCCGGGTGACTATTGAGCAACCTCGAATTCTACCATTCCCTTGGTGGATAATCCCCATCAACCTATAGAGAATTTAGGAGTTGGGATGTACTCTTCCTTGATGGGTATATTTGACCTTCCCCCTCCTACAGCTAGAATCAATGCAATTTCATCCTCCAAGGGGCCTTCACGGAAAGAGTTATTTCGAACTCATTATTTTTTAGACCCTTGGACCTTACCTTCATCTATGACCACATTAGATGGAGGCCAAGTTGGTGGAGTGGCATTTCCCACGTCTGCAGCAAAACTTAGCTATCAATCTAGCGTTAACTTTATAGACAAACATCCCACTCCTTTTTGAGAGGAGGCGTTAGATGATGATGTGGCTCCAATGTGGACCCTTGACTCCACTTCTGCTTTTGATTACTTAGATACATTTTTACCATTTGACGAAGCAATTTTAGAAGTGATGAAAGGTGTAGATCGACCTTGGGAAGATTTACATCATCGTTCATATTTTCTTCCTCCATTGAATGAAGTCAAATCTAGGTTCTCCAATCTGCTTACTAGCGATGTTTGTACAGTTTCAAACCCTTTGGCTCCAACACAATTATATTTGGAAGGTAATATGTCGATTATCTCAAAAACTGTACCTATAAACATCTCTAGGAATCCTGATGTTATAGAAAATGTCTTCATCAGAGCCGATTGTTCCCCTAAAGAAATTAAAATTTACACCGACCTTTTTAAAGAGTTTTGAGATGTGTTAACTTGGTGTTATGAGGAAATTCCTGGTAATAATCCATATATAGTGTAGCGTGAGATCAAAATGTACAAAAACACCAAGCCAATTGATCAAAAGCTTCAACCGGGCAGTCCTCAGAAAGCAGCAGTTATTAAAGCTTAAGTTGAAAAGCTACTTAAGGTGGTTTTCATATACCACATTCCTCTAATGGAGTGGGTTTCCAATCCAGTCCTGGTAGATAAAAAGCAAGGAACGATCTGAGTGTGCATCGACTTTAGGGATTTGAACAAAGCTTGTCCAAAAGACAATTACCCCACACCTTTTATTGATCAAATAGTTGAAGAGTATACGGGTAATAAATTTTTTTTGTTCATGGATGGATTCTCTCGTTATAATCAAATTTCTATCCATCTAGAGGACCAGCATAAGACAACTTTTATTTGTCCCTGGGGCATGTTTGCATAAAAAAAGATGCCTTTTGGTCTTAAAAATGCTAGAGCTACGTTTCATCGGGCCATGTGTTACGCTTTCCACGACATCAAACATGTCATCAAAGCATACTTGGATCATTTAGCTACTCATTCTTGAAAGAGAATCGATCATCCAGCCATCTTCAGTTAGTTTTTGAGAGCTGTCGATTTTATAAGATCCGGTTGAATCCGAGTAAGTGCGTTTTTGTGGTCACATCTGGTTGGTTGTTAGGATTCATTATATCAACTGAAGGGATTCAGGTAGATCCTTTCAAGGTTGAGCCAATAATTCAGTTGCCTCCCCTGTCTTCCATCCGTTAACTTCAAAGTCTCCATAGAAAGGAAAATTTCTTAAGAAGATTTATAGCAAATTACGGTAAGATTACCAAAGGATTTATGCGTTTGCTGAAGAAAGGAGTTCCATTTTTATGGGACAACTTTGTGCAATGATATTTTGATGCCTTGAAGTAGGCATTAATCTCTACCCCATTGTTGGGTTCACCATATTATGGCAAAGATTTCCTTTTGTATCTCGCAGAGGCATAATCAACCATAGGTATGGTTCTGGTTCAGAAGGATGATGCTCTCATGGAGCATGTGATTTACTACTCGAGTCGAGGCTTAGTAGGTCCTGAACTATGCTATTCTCATATCAAGAAATTAGCCTTGGCAGCTGTCCATGTTGTCCAGCGGATTCCTCATTATATTATGCTACACAAAACGTTCGTCTTAGCAATTGTTAATTCTTTTCAGTTTGTCCTCAGTAGGCGAGTGATTGGGAGAAAATACAATCGATGGATTGTTATTTTGCAAGAATTTTATCTCGAGTTCTTGTCAGCCAAGTCTAAGAAGTCATTGGTTTTTGTGAAATTAATTTCCGAGCTGCCTTGTGAGGAAGACATTGTTTATGAGGAAAATTTCCCCGACGGACATTTATTCCTCATTTCCTCACAAGGTCTCTAGTATGGAGATATCATCATATATCTCCAGATTTCAAAGTTCCTGCCTGCTTCCTCCAAGGATGAGCATCGGAAGTTACGTCACCTTACTAAAAACTATGTTATCATTGGTGATTCATTATATCATAGAGGGGTTGATTCAATCCGTAGGCATTTCTTAACTCTGGAAGAAGCAGAATTCATACTCAATGATTTCCACAGTGGGGCTTGTGGTGGACATCTATCAAGGCTTGCAACAACCTAGAAACTTTTGTGTGCCAGCTACTTTTGGCCTTCAATTTTCAAAGATTATAATTAAGTGGTCAAACATTGCCACCCTTTTCAAGTCTATACTTGGAAGATGCACACACATCCAACTCCACTGTTTCCTATTATCATTGTCAGTCCATTTATGAAGTGGGGCATTAACTTTACTACTTGTAATCCGCCTTTGGCAGCGAATCACAAGTATATCATAGTGGTCATAGACTACTTTACGAAGTGGGCTAAGGCCATGCATACTTACAAAAATGATAGTGAAACAACAACCTTATTTCTCCTCAATCAAATTATTTAACATTTTGGTATCCCGAGAGAGATTGTCACTGACCATGGCAATCACTTCCAGAATCAACTGATCACTGAATCGTCTCTTAAGTTGGGCTTCCGGTAGGAGCATTTGTCTCTGTATTATCCTCAGGTCAATGCGAAAGTTGAAGCTGTGAATAAGTCCCTCAAGGCTATCCTACAAAGGACAATTGACAAAAATTGCTCCAATTGGCACACCATGTTGTACCTGGCTTTCTAGGCATATCGAACTTCGGTGAATACTGCCACTAGTTTTACACCTTTTCAATTAGTTTACGGGATAGAATATATTTTCCCTACCGAATGTGAATTCCATCCCTTAAGCTAGTTGTAGAACTTCTTCCAGAGACGTCTAGTCTTGAAGAATGCCTTGTGCATTTGGAACATCTCGATGAGTAGCGTCAAGATGCCACCATAATAAACGAGGCCCATAAGAAAAGGGTTAAAACTCAGTATGATAAAGCTATCTGTGCTTGGGTATTTTCTGAAGGCGACCTTGTCTTAGTCTATGACAAAGATAAAGATGCCTTGGGGGTAGGCAAATTCAAGTCTATGTGGTATGGTTACTTTATAGTAAAATGAGTTTTGGGAAAGGGGGCTTATGAATTAGTCGATTTTGAAGGGAACAAGTTGGCGGAGCCCCAAAATAGAATTATTTTTCTTAGGTTTCGGCCGAGCAATATCTTGTTTGTATATATTGTGTTTTTGTACATATTTGTCGGGCATTTTGTGATATCGACATTTTTTATCTGCTTTGGTAGGTATTGATGGATGATTTGATATATTTTGGATTCAGTGATGGTGCTAGTCGGCACACTCGGAATCCTACTTCCACGGCTTGGGTGATTTATTATCCATCTCGTCAGTTGATGGTGTCGAGGGGAGTATGTATTGGTCCTGCTTCAAATAACATCGCTAAATATACTACCGTTATTAATTCACTATCCAAAGCTATTTCTTATGGAATTGATTCGTTGGTCGTTTATATTGACTCACAACTGGTAGTGCCACAATTAGATAAAATTTATCGGGTTCGAGATCCTTATTTATATCACCAATTTTTGAGAGTGAGAGTGTTGCAACGATCATTTGTTTATATTACATATGTTCACATTCCACGATCCAAAAATTCATTAGGAGATTCTATTGCTAATCAATCATTATATTGGCATATCAATCATTCATCAAATTAAACAAACATTAAAAATTTGTATCTGTATATATATCATAAAGTTGCCTTTGTAAAGATAAAGTGTTCAAAAAATATTATACAAAATTGGGACGAAATGCCCATAATCATGTCCAGTATGTCTATCGACCTACATCAGGATGAGTAGCTAAAACATTAACTACTGCATTGGATACACGCCGAAGTATGTGGAGCCAGTCCCATGGTACCCCTACCACGCAGCGCTGCATTTCCTCAGGTAGGTCCTCTATGGCTGTCATCAGTACCTAGTGAGTTAGTCTCAACAAGTTTCTTTGAACTGCATATAGGACCCTCTCTATCTTAGCTTTTTCCTCTTCAGCACCTCTTCCACGACGCTTGTGCCTCAAAAATCCATCTGATCTCACTGGACCCACATCCGGAACATCATCATTTTGTCAATATTTTGTCCTATCAAAAATATTTCTAAGTTCATTTCATATCTAAAAAAGAGAAAAAAATCTTAAAAATTTACAAAAACATAAAAAGTTGTTACCTATGTATTCCCATGATGTGTTTGGTGGCAGCATCAAGTCTGGATCTCCTTGAAAATCCATACCAATATACGCGTAGTCGTCGACTGAGATGATCTGTTGGTCCCACCAGGCGAAAAACTCATCGTCGAAAGTCATCTTAGGCACGTTGTCGCCTCCAAGGCATTTTATCAAGTCTGCCCATCTACCCATCTGACGATCTCGCAGGCTGCTGATGCAGACAGATACCTTGGGACATAGCCTAGGTACCTTCTCGAAGAAGAAGGAGCATAAGATAGTCTATTTCTGCCCCTTTTGAATAGAGGTCAGCTAGCTCTTCATGTTGGTCATAAGAAGTGTGCACCAATCGAAAACTGTGGTAAGGCATTCCACTACCAGGTTCATGGACACACGTGAAGCCTGATGCATTGAAGTTGATCCATTCACTCTCGCAATGGTTAACAGCAGAATCCTCAAAGATAAACTATCCACGTGTTTGATTGGAATCTGACTTCCAATCTTTTTCAGGTGCCTAGGACAGTATATATGTACATAGTCTTCTACTGAAAGACTACTTCTTGTCCTTCTAGTCAAATGCACAACCTCCCCTCTTCGGGAGGGACCTGTAATAAAGTAGATGTCTTCCACCTCAATCCATAGAGGCACCTGATCTATCATGAAGGCATCATCCTCTACACTCCAATAGTGGATCATCAATTGGAGCAGGCATGTGCTGGATTTCATTTTTGGCATTTTGAAGAATTTCAATAAGCCACACCCTCCCAATGCATCAAGTGCATTTTGGTCATTGATTACCTCATTTTCAATTGTGGTATGCTCTCTCTCTCTCCATGTGATGGTCATCCTAAGAAAAGATGAGTTTCAACCGTTAGATTTTGTGTTTGAACTTCAACTCATGAACACACGAGTTCCCTTTACACACAATCGTGTAGGGCCATTGTATACATGGGTTGATCACATCCAACCTGCATGCACGCAGAGTTGGATTCTTTTGCACGAATTCCCATGATCAAATCTTAATGAAAACTTATAAAAACTATCACAAAACATTGCAAGCATGATTTGAGGGTTACCTGATAACTTTGACACGATTTGAACGGTCCAATTCTTCAGAGGCAAGTTTGCTCCTTTTTGATCCACTAACACTTTTCTAAATGGAAATAAAAATTTTGTGAGTCCAAAAGTCATTATATAGCTTTGAAATTGCAATTTTTTTTCTCAAAAATTGATTTTTCATCTCTTGAATTTTTTGACTTATGGGCTTGGATTGTTAAGATTGGGTTATTGTTTCAGGATATTTTGGAGACTTCTTTGAGATCTTATTTCAGTCCCATGACCGCTGACCCGTCATGGCAGGTATCATTCACTCATTGGCATATAGGCTAGGGAAAACCATTTTTTCCATTGCATCTTGCATACTAGCCTTCGTTCAGCGATACATTAGATATAAGGTCAACCCCATCATGTCTTGGTTAGAAAACCATGTTCACTTGCCAATTTTTAAATCATTATGCGATGGTAAAGCCATCCTTTACATGGGAATCTTAGTTAGAACCTCGCTGAAATTGGTTTCCCATGTTGTTATACTAAGTAGGCTCAGGAGTCCTCTTTTAGTCCCACCATGACTTGTGCGTTGAAGACACATTCTCCTTGCTTCTATGCTTATTTCTGGCATTATACCCTAGAGGCTCCTTTGTGTTGAGTTGTATGGTTGCATTGCATTTTGAATACTTTCACCTTTTGGCCTTGAGCCGCCTTCACTTGGACTCGTGTTTAAGCCACTTATTTGACCATGTCTCTTGCAAAATCAACCATGCAATCACTTGGCTTTTGCAACTTGACACATCCTTTGACCCGTGGAAGGAACATCCCTTTGAGTGTCCTTAACCAGTTTCACCTCCCTGCATTTAGCGTAGGATTGTTCCCATCCCAGGAACTAGATCATCTGCTTCTCTGACACTCGTTCTTTCCAATTTACTATAGCATTATTTTTTTCTTTTTCCAGCATAAAGAAACAGACAAAAAAATTATATATTCAAAATAGAGCGGGAACAAGACAACATTTCCATATATTCTTGGCAGTGAGAGTCAGTCGTGTCACCCTTGAACAAAGCACTCAAAATAAAGTCTCTCCTCCATTTTGGGTAGGATTTAGTTTGACTTAGGTAAGCCTTAACCTTGTTATTGAGTCAGTTCTCCTCCGATTGGTTACCTCTTCCAATCATATGGAGAGTTCACTCATGTCTCCTGCATGATGAACTTATACAGAGTTATCATATGCTGCCATATAGTCATCAGTGAGTCATGCTTTTCTCAAGGGAAGTAAGCCTGAGTCTGCCTCTCTGTGGTGTCTCTTGACCTATATTTCAGTCGGCCATCCCTGGTTGTTAGTTTCATGTTTGTCATCACATCAGTTATATTGGTCATTTTATCATGCCAATTTGGGAAGGTCTCCATTGAATTCTTGTTCGCGGGTCTTGTCCTTATCGACGACAACATATTGCTCTGAGGGCAGGCCTAGAGCCGCACCCTGGCCCTATTTTAATTATTGATAGGTCACCTTGTGCTCAGCACCGATCAGTATCATGGGTCTTTGACTGAGTGGTTTCCCTTGTGTTCGACATCGGCTTTCATTATCGCACATTGGGATTCGTGCAGTACCTTGGTTTCCATTTGACCCTAGTGGTGGATTCCTCGCCTCAGTGTCAGCTTTCATTATTGATTGGTTCAGAGGGTTTCTATCATGCGCTAGCTACATCTTGTGTATGTGGGAAACGTGCTTCAGTTGGGTTACTACATCTTTTTCATCTGATTCCTTCCACATTATTGGCCTATGGGTTACACTCGCACTATATTGATTAACGATGCCTTAATGCCTTCCTTCTAGCGGATCTTTTCCTATCGATTACGACTCATTTCTCTGGGACAATGATCTAGAGTCCATTTGGCAGTGCCTTGGGGTTTGTAGTCATCAGTGGTAGATTCCTTCACTATCGATAGTGGGAAACCATCATTGTCCCTTGATTGATAGATTATTCCAGGTGTTTGACTTCAGCTCATTCATTCACACTTGTTAGATTGTACTAGGTACCTTGACTCTCATTATCATTATCGGTGAGTAGTCTCGTGTTTGTTAACTGTATAGATCAATGACCGGTAATCAAACGATTTCTCACATGGTTGACCTCAGATCATTATTCCCATTGTGTAGAAATGTACCACGATGGTCAGTGAAGACCTCGGGTTGCATTAGCATGTTTTGGTACACTTGTCAATTGCTCCTGTTACTGCTAGTTGACACCATCCACTGTATATGTTGCAGTTCTTCACAGCAATATCTTATATGCTGGCATCCGAGTTGTGATGCAGTATCATTTTATTCGATCATGTTCATTTCGTACTATGGCGATCAATTTTTGACATCAGTGATCAGCTTCATTGATCATCTTCTTATATGTGATATTCAAACATGTACTTTTTCGATCACAATTAGATGATCCATTATGTACTTTCAGTTCTTTATACTTGTATACATAGTGGATCTACTTGTACTTGATATGCGAAAATGCTTTACTTTCTCTGAGCATGGGTATGCCCACCTCATACAACAGTTTCTTTCTGATCTCTTTTCAATGACTTGGCAGGTTGAATTCTAGTCAAGCCCTTCTCAATCTTGGCAAGATTCTTTCAATATACTTAATACATTTCGGCCATCATGTACCCCTTCTGACCTCATATATTAGGGGGCATCTATTATAGCACCATTTACCACCCTTGGTAATTGTGATGCTTGGTTTATGGCCTAGGGAAACCCCTCCTTCCAGACTTGGTCCAAATATTTTAAAAATTCTGTTTTACTCCCTATATGCTACTTTTCCCCGAGATAAATTCATGTACACGTGGGTTAGTCAATACCCAACCCACACATATGTGTTAAAACACTTTAAAAAATTAAATTTCCTTAATTATGGGTAGATTTCACGGTTTTGACATGTTAATTACCTCTTATTGCCTGTGGCCCAACTATTTCCCAACTGTTTCCCAACTAAAAAACTAATATGTAGAAGTATAAATAGACTTCTATGGAAGGCCTTAAGGAGGAGAAGAGATAGAATTATTATACTAAGATTATCCCTAATTGAGTTTGAAGTATCCCTTTGCTTCATGCATTTCCCCAAGTTTCAGGAAACCCTTGTTTCCTTGATTGTTGACATTCTCCCTCTTACTTGAGATATCATGGTATTAGTTATGGAAGGAGGTTGTTAAAGACTGAGACTAGATGGATCTGGAGGATGGTTCTGCTTGAATCCAGAAGAGGAAGACTCAGGTGAATTCTCTCCGTGTTAGTTATAGCTTTCTACAATAAAAAGAAGCGTTGTCTTGTTCTTGAGATTAACTATGTTTATGCATTAGATAGTGTTGTAATTCATATATGAATGTTATTTTGATGTATAAATAATCATTTTCTTATATGATACAAAGTTAATTTCATTAAAATTCTTTATCTATATACTTCTATGTATGTTCGAATTGGTTGATTTGCAGATTCAAAGATCATCAGGAGTTGTAGAGGGTCTGAACCTTGCTGGAACTACCCAAACGAAGGACATCCGGGTATGGTCGCTATCACACAGTTTGTTTATATAAGCATGTTGTGTAAGTTGTATGAGTGTTTCTTACTATAGTTTTCTCTTGCTGTGTTGGGGTTCCAACCCAAAGCCCTAGGGTACTTATTCCCGTAACACCTATGAGAAAACTTTGTATAGCCTCAACTTTTCAATTGAGTAAAATCATTTTTCTAAGCATATTGAAAATTGTAGAATCCTCCATTATTTTTTTTAAATAGAACAAGTTATTTTAATAACTTCTAACTATCTTTCGTAAAATCAAAATGAATCATTTTCCTTTTCTAAAAACAAAATGGTATTTTCTTAACAACCGCTTTTGAATACATTTTTTTAAAACCAAAATGATAGGCCTATGATGGTGTAACCATTCATAATTCAAATCAAAGAATAATAAATCAGCTATAATTTCTTGATACATTTATGACCCAAACCTCCTAATTTTTGAAATCTTCCTTTCCATGAAACAACAGTTCAATAAATATGGATTTAATTGCAAATATGGGTAGCAAATGTCCCTATCCAACAATATGGAATTAGAAAAAACCCAATACAATATTAAAACAAACTCTATCTACTTCAAGTGAGATATGGATCCCCCTTCTTGCACTGTTAGTTTCAATTCCTTTCTTAGATCCTCTACCCTTTCTATCTCGTCTCCTTCTCTTCGCATCAAATGTTTCATTACAGTTATTAAGTCAGCACTATTGGGCACTGTGGTGGCACATTCACAAAACTTGATTCCCACTTGATATAATCAACTAACAACGCATCAATATAGTACTAATATATAGTCATAGACCATGTTATCATGGGACTCCCGTTGTGATGCTCTCTAGGGTAGAATTACACCCACAATGGTTAAGAAAACCTCCAACAAATGGGTGTGAGAGGAACAAGAGCTGAGGTGCCCAACATCTGATGAACAGGCCTCTAAACTTTGTTATCTCATCAAAACTTTGAGGAAGCACGCCATATTCATCAGCCTTCATACTACTAGGTGGATCCCTGATGACCCAGATGAGAGACTCTGTTATGAAACCAGCTCAAGAAAAGATAGAAAAGAAAGATCAACGCCTTAGAATTCAGCCTCTTCGAGGGGGCAACCTCCTTTACATTACATAAATGAACAATTCTTGGATGATACAAATGAAAATACCTCCTTTCTATATATAGGAGTCTAAGTGGTCCCAATACAATCAAAGCCTACATAACAATAATATTGTAGGGCACAACAGTAACAATGGTGGGCTTCTATGTGGCATAATAGTAACAATATGGGCACTACATGGGTACATCAATATAATAGGTGGGTTATACTAATAACAATAAGGGGTTACACTAGTAGTATAGGGGCCTAACATGCCCCTCTCCTTCAAAAAGCGTTGTCCTCAACGCTTGAGTAGTTCTTGATGCTTCTATATAAAATTCTTGTCCTCCCATGTGGAATATTCAGCGGGTAAGTTCTTCCACTTGATGAGATACTCTGAAATTGATCAATTTCGTAGCTGTCGGGTTCTTGTTTCTGTGACTGCTCCAGGTTCCAATATGAATTTTCCTTCCTCTTCAATTTCTGGCAATATTGCTTGAATTGGGATCTTTTGCAACTTTTGAATAAGTGGCCATACTTCTTCGTTCTTCTTCCATTCATCCGTTGCTTCGTTTATCCAATTTGGTTGGATAATATAAATAGCATAAAACAATGCTTCCACATCCTCATCCTTCAAGCGTCTTCCCATTCGGTAAGGTCGCCATTTTTTAAGTGCATGTAGTATTGCCAACATTTCCTTCTCATAAATAGCTTGCTTGAGATGTAGCAGTAAAAATACCCAATCACTCACATCAAAACATTTTTCACTACGATGTTGATCTACCTATTGTTTCATTTGATTTTGCATCGAAGTGGCGTTATCCTTTAAAAGTTGGAGAACTTGCTGTTCATGCTCGATATGATCTTTCTCTACTTGGACCTTTTTCTTCTTGATATGTCCTTCTATCTTTTGAGGAGTGGTAATTTCTTCCAGTCCTTTACAAGATATGGTCGGATTCATTTCTTGATGCTCGATGTGATCTTTCACTTCTTGAACATTTTTCTTCTTGATGTGTCCTTCTATCTTGATAGTTTGAGGAGTGGTAATTTCATCCATTGAATTACAAGATATGGTTGGATTCATTTCTTCTTTCTCGATGTGATCTTTCACTTCTTGCACCTTTTTATTCTTGATATGTCCTTCTATCTTGAGAGTTTGAGGAGTGGTAATTCTTGCCAATGCTTTACAAGATATGGTCTGATTCATTTCTTCTTTCTCTGGGGTGGTGTCCTGACGTATATCCTCTTCTTTTGATGTTTCTTGATCCTTTTCTTACTCCTCTTCATATTCTATGTAAAATAATTTCTTCTCAGCACACCTATGACCTTTAGTGCATTTGCTATCACAATTGTAACAAAGCCCTTTTTCTCTTTTTTCTTCCAATTGTTGTGGTGTAACCCTTGTAGGTTGTGGAAGGCTGGGAGAAACAACACTTCCATCTTTATAGTTGTGAGGGGTATGCTTCCTGGTTTCCATAATTTTGCTTTCCATTATGTCACAAAGCCCTTTTACTCTTTCCAATTGTTGTGGTGTTGCTCTACAGAAGGTGTTGCTCTTTATATCCTCATAATGTGCTATCATTTCCTCCGTGAAAATTGACCACGTAACATGTTTTTTACGAGAACAAAGCCCTTTGTACCATAAAAATTGATCTGGTTCTAAATATGAAGATGCAATACATACCTTTTGTAACATTTGTACACCATGTATATCAAAATATTGCTCCATCTGAAGTATCCAATTTACCGGATCCTTGCCATCAAACTTCCTCATCTTGCTTTTTCTTGATTTTAGGAGCTCTACCTTGAAACGACTGTAACTCTGTACTTTTAGATCTTTAAGTTTTGAAATTGTGACTTGTAGTAGCCCTCTGTTTCCTCTTTCCAATGCCACAAGTCTGATCCAAATTGGATTCTCCAAGAAAACGTTATGCACAATCTCCTGCAGTGACCTGATTATAGACTAGTTCAGTAGAGCGAACTTGTATGAAGTGCCACGTGTCACTGTTTCCACCTTTGACTTTGAAAAATATATAAACCAAAGCTACAGTCCGTCCTCTTTCTGTACCTTCTTACGAAATTTCAATCCGATGCTCAGAAAGAAAGTTATGACGATTTTCCCCAGGTCACCTGTTTTGCGTGTAATTCAGGAGTCTGCAAAAATACCAATTTCCGCAGATCATATCTCAGAAAATATCACGAAAAAAGATCTGAAATTCGGACCCAAGGTTCAGCACCAATTCTTCTCAAATGGGTTTTTTTTGCGACTTCTGAAACGTCACAGAAAAAACGTTATAGCGAAAATGCCACGATGACCTGTTTGGAGCAGCGAAACCCTAGAATCCAAAGCTCTGATACCAAATGTTATGAAACCAGCTCAAGAAAAGATAGAAAAGAAAGATCAACGCCTTAGAATTCAGCCTCTTCGAGGGGGCAACCTCCTTTACATTACATAAATGAACAATTCTTGGATGATACAAATGAAAATACCTCCTTTCTATATATAGGAGTCTAAGTGGTCCCAATACAATCAAAGCCTACATAACAATAATATTGTAGGGCACAACAGTAACAATGGTGGGCTTCTATGTGGCATAATAGTAACAATATGGGCACTACATGGGTACATCAATATAATAGGTGGGTTATACTAATAACAATAAGGGGTTACACTAGTAGTATAGGGGCCTAACAGACTCTCCACTTGCCTCCAACCCTGTTTCCATCTCCTCTATTTGTTTATTTGAGAAAAGGGTATGGTTTCCAAAGAAAATATAGATAAGAAACTTCTCTTTCTGAGAATTGAGCCATTTCAAAAATAATGATTCTTTGATTGAAGTGGGTTTCCCTCTCTCAATCATGTTTTTTCCCCACTCCAACCTGAAAATCGTCGGAGGAAGTGGAGGACCTACATACCAAATAGGACTACCAGAAACAACCATGCATAGATTATGTATATAAATGACTTCTAGATCATAGAAAGTATTGATAAGGGTACCCCATCACTCCAAATTCAAATCCAAGTTATATCTCATGAATTTAATGACATTATCTGAATTCTTGTACATACGGAGAAGCAGGGAGATCTGATACTAGGGAAAAATAATAGGGTGTGGTAGATCGGGAATATGGATTGCATCATTATCTCATGATACTTGTTCATGCGACATGCATTTCCAGAGATCATGAATGAAAGATATAGAAAAATTAGTGATGGGGTAGAATACTATCTTGGGTATACTCAGCTTGGCAACTATGCTATAAGTCTATCCAAGGAAGAAATCATTGATAATGAAAACGGGAGGTTCGAACACGTCTGATCTCTTCTTCTTCTATTCAAACCTATATTATATTGGATGAGCGAGCTCCTTTATTGAATACATGAAGAGTGGGAAGAGATGAAGGGTGGGAAGTTGCTCTGTGTATTCACATCCATGGGGAATTCATTGGGTAGGAGGGAAGGTGATGATAAGAGATTAAATACGAAGGCCCTCTGTAGAAGTTGTGTGCAAGAGAGGATTTAGGAGGGATTGATTTTGAGGAGTTGTGAGGACTGTTAGTGAGAGACTAGAAAGATAAAGAATTAGCCTCACAATATCTTAAGCACTAAATTTTTATTAGACATTGGTCTGTGATAAAATTATTGAAGAACAAGCTCAATTGACCATGAATATTGACAAAGAAACATGATAGATGAATGGTATTGTTTTCCCATGAGTGAATAGTTAAATTAAATTCCCTAGAATTTTTGCACTATTATATGATGAATTCCATGCTTGAATCTGAATAGTTGTAACAAGCTCAATTTTTTCGAAGATTTATATTATAGACAACACAAAACCAACAAGTTGTAAAGATAAAATTGTTAGCTCAAAACTAAACTACAAACTTCAGTAGACTGACCTGCGACAGTGATTTCCAACTCATGGAAGTAGGAGCAGGAGGAAAACATATTGAAGCTCACTAAAATTTGTTGTGTGATGAGGTTCGTTGGCAGTGCATGTCAACAATGATTGACATTGAACCGAGGGATATTACAAAGCACAAGGAACTAATAAACAAGGAGTGATAACACATAAATAAAATTGCTAATATAATTTGACCACGCATGGTGGGGAGTTTGTTTAATGACAACATGGAAGAAAATAGTTTTTGGTCATGCAACAAAAAAAAAATTGAGGTGCATTACACGTTTTGCAAAGAGCACAAGCCAGATGTGAAGTTTAGAGAAGGGAAAGCCTAAAACATTATGTGTCAGGTGTCAAATGAAGATCAAAAGTGTAGACACCAAAGGGAAGTGAACTGATGCAAAGAAAGGCCTGTCAGCCTAATAATAGAAAGTTGAAATTATTAGCTACACAAAGCTCTTTAATTTTTCTATCATATCTTTTCCATCAAAGATCATATCAACATCTGATTTTATACTCGTAATCTTACCAATATGATGACCAATATTCATCATGTAACTTACCAATATTCATCACTTAACTTTTTAAGTTATCAATATAAAAAAAAAAAAATTGCGTGTTCCAAAAACATATGCAACATTGAACAAATTTAAAATAGGAAACCTTGATAGTCAAGATAGTGCAAATTTAGAAAGGAAAATTTATGCATGACTAATTTAGTTGGAATAAAGTTGTAATCTCACAATACCAAACAGGAAGGCTCTCCCAAGGGAGTTGTGTATTGAATGAGATATCCCTTTCCAATGTCTTCAGAAACAATCTTCAACTATTTTCTAAGAACTTCCCAAATATGTCACTTGAACAGGTACCATTCTCTCAAGACAAGGCTCTCCTTTCCAACAGGCAGTCCTCCACTCCCAGATGGTACCAACAAGCCACTCCCTTGAGACAGAAAAATGCTCCATGGACCAACTCTTCTTCTAGCACTTCAAGACAATCATATATTACAAGTTTTTCTTTTCATCCTCTGATGGTATAAATAACCCACATGAGAGCAATGTTTTCTCCTCTTTAGGTGCCCAGGCCAAGGGGCATTGAGGCATCTTCCCTTCCCCCTTTACCTTCTTTGAAGGCATCCCTCCAATGCACTCTTTTTGGTCCTTATTAGTCCAACAACACTTTCTTTTCTAGCTTACTTAGATTAAATTTTCTTTTTGGTTTTTTATATAGGAGTGGCCCTTGAACTCCCACAATGTATTGAGGTTAATACACTTAGCAGTCCCATTGACCTAAGTCTAACATAAAGCTTGACCTTCATATGTAGGGCTCTACCCATTGAAAAGAGGCCTATGGTTGTAATTGTCCCTCACAACTATATTATCTATTCTTTTTTAATGAAGGAATACAAGTTTTTAAAGAAACATATGTTGCACATACCGAACATGAAATTTCTCCAAAATTACACAATAAAATCATCAACTTTCAAACTTGTCAAAGCTAATATAAAAATTTGACCCTCTGCAAGAAACTGGTTTTTAATTTTCAACAATGTTGCACTTACAATTCAACCTTCATTAGTAAAGAGGCATATGGAAATAAATGTCCCCCTAGTTAACTGACTATCTGTGTTCTTTTTCATTGCAGAAATACAAATCATTGAAGAAACATATGTTGCAGATACCGAACATGTAATTCCTCCAAAATTATCATTAATGTACATGCTGCATGTCAAGCAAAGCTTGTAACCAGTGTTGGAGATCAATTACACAACAAGACTTGTTGCTCAGTTTTAAGTTGTAACATTTCAATGAAGTTTCACATGTTTTGGTACAATTATGTCAATTCTATATATTATCAAAAGAATGTCAATAATAAATCCATAGCTCTTGACTTTGTATAGTCCTCCATCCATTCAAAACACTGCATAATTTAACTAACAAAAGAAATTCTATTATGTTTAGCCTAAAATAATCAGGTACATTGAACACACTAGCTACAATAACCATTAGATGTTGTTTACATTATCTAATTAGCATTGTTTTTATTAGAATAACCATTACCATTGCCTTATTTATTTGTGTTGCACTACTTTTATCTCAAAAATAATATTCAGAGAGATTGGAAAGATACCATTGTTTTTGCGAAGTTAAGCAGCAAATCCATCTCTTCCAAATAAGGAATTTCTCCCCATATGACATAAATGTATATTGTGTGAAATCCCCAAGGGTTAGCTCAACCAGTCAAATCAGTGCCTCACCAATCAGGAGGTCATAGGGTCAATTCTCCCCAAAATCCCTTGGGGTCAGGTCTAGATATAGCCTGAGGGGCTTGATCCCCTTCGGGGTCGATCTACCCAATTCATACCATGGACGTAATGACTACTCGATGACCACGGGTATCCATGAACCACACAAATAATAATAATAATAATAATAATAATGTATATTGTGTGAAGAATTATTTCTTGTTGTATATGATACCAAGTTGGTCACAAATTTCATGACATAAAGAATGGACAAAGATTTTATCTCCCCATCAGTCTCATCCTTTGTGAAAGAAATAGCAAGCCACCCTACAATGTTTGGGATAGCTGATACTATTAATGCCTTTGTATATCACAGAAAATGAAGCTCAAGGTTTGTGGTCATTTGTAAAATGAAAACAATTAAATTAATTATATGATATGGGTTTTCATCATCTATAAAGGATCATAAATTTGTCCATATTTCACATATAATATTACCATGAGATCCTGAAAAACACTCACCCCTTTCTGCCTAATGTGATCAACAATTTTCCCACTGGATATTTCTCTAATCATTGCACCAACATTAGATGGTGCAGTCTTTCTTGAAGAAATTGTTGGAATATATTCAAAAGGATCATCTCTCTTGACAATTACTCTAATATTCTATATGGCTCAATCTAGTTCTATGGGCTTTATATGCAAGGAAAGAAATAAGTTGGTTGGTTCATCCAACTACAAATCTTGGAAAAAGAAGATAGAATTGATACTAAAGAAGACGAAGTCCTGCCTTATGTATTAGGAAAGGTTTCTCGACCTGAACAAGATAAGGATCAAGATGTTGCTATGTATAATAGGGGATAAGCTCAAAGGATTCTCCTTGAATCGGTCAAGGATAACCTTATTGTATGTGTTTCAAGATTAAACACAACAAAGGAGATTTATGATAAGTTGGTAAAGCTATACTTTACCTCCACTACTAGTCAAAGAATAACTATAAGGAATCAAATCTACAAGGGAAGAACTGGAAAGGAAGAAGAGTTCTCCTCCTACTTCATGAAAATATCCAAGATAAGAGATCAATTACAAGAACTTGGAGAAGTAGTAATTGATGGAGAATTGGTTACATGTGCACTCAATGCTTTCCCTCTAGATTGAAATACTTTTGTAAGAAGCATCTATGCAACAAAGTAAACTCCTACACTTGATTACTTGTGGGCACAATGTACTGTAGAAGAATTAAGGCTAATGGAAAAAGATGAGACAACACCTCAATCTGAATAATCCCAAGCCTTTGTAGCAAAGTTCAAAAGAAAGTCTCGAAAATTTGGAAAGCTTGCACCTCGTCAAAAGTTCAACAACCACTGCAATACTAAATCAAATAGGGATCATGATATATCAAAAAGTTCAATTCTATGGTTGTAAGAATTTTGGTCACTATAAGGATTATCCCAAAAATCCGAGAAACAGGAAGGATATCAAAAGGAATGGGGACAAATGAAGCTAATGTTGTTGAAGGTGAAGAAGTTGAAAAGAAGCCAAATAAGGAAGATAAGAAGGACCTTTATTATGACTAACAAGTTTGCATGGTAGTTTTCATTCTTCACATCTCTCCAGGTTAGTTACAATAACTTTGATAACATAAAATACTTTTTGAGGTTTTTGCAAAGCTTATGCTATGGTTTTTGTAGAATAGATTCTCAATTGAGTATGAAATTAAAATAGGCCATAGATAATGATAGAAGCTTCAAAGGATTGTGACTACTCTACTATTGGTAATACCGATGGGATAGAACTTACTTGACCACATAGCTTACCTTCCATCTTAGTAATGGATGCATGGTGATATGTCTTCTTACTGTCCCATGTGACATAAATCCGAGGAATGCTAAGACCAAGATTCCCAACCTTATATGCCTCCTGAGCACTATAATTCTGAGGCCTACCACCCTAATACAATGGACAATCCTTCTTGTGATGATCTTTTCCACACATCCAACACTACAATGGTCCCCTACCATCACCATTAATTTTCTTCTCTTCAGGATGTGACCCATGTCCCTTCTCAACTACATTGAACTTCTTGTAAGGAACCACTTTTTTTTTATCACCTGCATCTTGAGGTCTTCCCTACTTTGGTGGTCACTTCTCTTTAATTTTCTGATTTCCTTTCCACGCTTAGGTTAAGCCTTTTGCTTTGACTTCTCAAAACAATGCTTTAGCTGCTTGGTGGCTTCCTCTAATGATCTAGACTCATCAAACATAATTTGATATCAATATGCCACTAGAAACCCATTGATGAATCTTTGTAACTTAGCCTTCTCATTCGTACTTAGATCTTTCAATTAGCCATCCTAATACCTAGCATACAACCAGATAAATAACAATGATAGAACAATCATTAAAGACACATAATCACAAGAACATTTACTAATGCAAGAATCAATTGTTTTGAGAAATCTCAACAATCGGCCCCACATTTATTATTTCCCTTATAGTCCAACCTTTTATTCTCTAATCGGATCTCCGTTGTAAAAGCCCAAAACAATGCTATTTCCCATTTTAAATAAAACTATTCATGATTCACCGTAGATCATAGCACATTTAGATCTAATGGTCCAGATCTTTTATCGCAATCACAATTCGCTCTTGGAAAGTATTCAAGTTTTGGTGCTATTATCACCCTAAAATCTTTGTCTCTAAGCTTTGGAAAGTTGCCTTGTTTCTATTCATAGTCTTATAATTTTTGAGTCATCTCATCACAATTAGTGTCATTCTCATTTACAAACCCTTCTTCTAGTCATGGTGTTAAAGGGTCTCTAGGTCATTTCATGCTTTAAGGGTTAGGTCATAAGGTTAGAAGTCTTTTAAGATCATATCTCTTTTCCAAATAATATTTGACAGCCTCATTCCATGTTTTATAAGTCTTACCAAGTGTTTATAAGTCATATCTCACATCATTTTGGAGAAATTTTGAAATTAGCTACGAAATCACTGAACTAGGCGTTTTCGTAGCGCGCTACGAAACCCCTGTAGCAGCCTGTTTTAGCAGAAAAACTGTTTTTACTAGTTAACTTCCAAAAGCTTTCCTGAGCAGCCGAGAACTTAATTTTGCAAACTGAAAGATGCTTTTCTTCCTAACATGCTGCACTACATAAACCTCTTTCAGTTTCTTCAATTCCATTCTGAGGTGGGAGAAATTTATGGTTAAACTTGTGCTACGAAACTGCTGAAAGTCAAGCTTTGTCTTCTGGTTTTAGCAGTCTTTTTCAAGATCCGTTTCTGGCTACAAGAAGATGTATTTTGGAATTCTGAGGGAGGTTTCTCTTCATAAGCTCTCCAGATACAATAACCTATCTCACTTTATTCATAAGTGTTTTCAGTTGGGAGATACTAAGCTTTCATTGAGACCCTACTTTCAGAAAACGGATTTTGCCTGTTTGCCACGTGTTTTTAAAGGACAGTTTCTGGACAGCTGGAGAAATGTTTTAAAAAACCAGGAGAGGTTTTTGTTTCGGACAACATGGGCTACAAAAACCTCCTTCAGTTTCTTAAAATGTGTCATGGATGTAGAGATAAAGGCTCTGTCCCACGTGCCAATTTTCAAGGATCTAAACCTAAAAACAGGGAAACATGTTCCCTAATTTCTAGGGTTTGTCATCAGCAGTTGGGTGACCGCGTGGGAGGCTTCATCAAATTCTACTTCTTGAGGTTGCAAGTTGTCAAATAATGCTTTAAATGCTTAGATAAGGTTGTTGAATCATGATAAGGAGTTACACTCCTAGTTGTATTAGGTCTCTAGGACTGCTAGTTAGGTGTCATTTGCATTTAATAATTAGTTTTATGTATCAATAGGTGTCATAGTAGGATGAATTCGAATTCCCCTCATGCTGGAGGAGGAATCTCAGTTATGTAAAGAGCTCTATATATAGAAGAAGATCTATTGTACAAAGGGTTGGAAAATGTTAGAGAAAAAGACTACTTTTGTAAATGCTATGCAGGGATTGATATATACAGAAGCAGTTGGACTTTTCTGAAGCTAAGATTCTTAGTGTACTTCAGTGAGCTTCATCTTTTATCTTTGAAATGCTTTACTTCCATAGTCTTAATGCTTACTTCTCAGGATTCATGAGGATTTTTTATGTTCAGAATATGTGATGTTGTCCTTTCCTTACATCTTACAGTGGTATGGGTGTATAATCACTCAGAATTCACTGAATGTGCTCTGACTTCCTGTATACATTCATAAACTGTGTAGCCCCATATGAGTTTATGTTCTGAATGTTTAAATGCTAAATGCCCTGACTTCCATGTAGGTATTAAACTTTGATCTATCACTTTAAATTCTTTCCTTTTGAATACCTTGATGTATCATTACTCAGAATTCATGCCCACATGCTCCGACTCCTATGAACTTCAAGTTATTGAGACTTTCTTGAATGTGTCACTCTTTCATTGAAGTATATGCAAGCCTCAGTTTTATAAGAAGAGCTATTTGTTATCCTTATCTCTGTCACTGACTCCATAGCCCAATGGTAGCAAGTCTCCATCTTCCAATCTACAAACATATAAAATCACAAACCATAGAGTTAGCCATCTATCGATATCTTTAATCAATATCATTAACCCTTTGAGAGAGCCCTCTCAGGCTAAGGAGGCTAAGCCTTAGCTAAAAGATTGGTTTGAAATAGTTACACTGAGATAGTCTGATCAGCAGCCTATCAGGGTCCTATTTTGGTGATAACATTTTGGTGCGTCTGCCGGGAGCCTGAAGATTATTCATTCCCGATATCATGAAGCTGAACTTCTGAAGGTAGCAGGAGCTCAGACATCTATTTGAGGCTGCAAAACTAGCTTGGTGACTCCACACATCGAATAAGAAATTGGAAGGTGACTCCACTGCTAGAAGATCAGTAGCTTGATGAAGTTTCAAGATGAATTCCACTGCAAGAATGAATGCCTGGTATGCTCCTATGAATCGGTCTCATATCCCTAGTTTTCCAAATCCTATGCCAAAGGTTGATTGGTTAGAGGATCTTCCGATATTCAAAGATGAAAAGAAAGACAATTCTTCTCTTCATTTGGTTAGGTTCCATATGCATGTACGCAGTCTTAAGGTTCAGTTCCCTGAAGATTGTCTCATGAGGATGTTTATGACCACTTTAGAAGGAAAGGCATGGTCTTGGTATAAAAGTTTGGAAAATGGTTTATTATATTCTCTTGTTGATTTCCATGATGTGTTCTATGACATGTATAAAGAGTGTCATCCCTCCTTATTACTGGTCAAAGATTGTTGTAAACATTCTACGAGTTTTATTCAATATTTGGAGGATTGTTATGATGATGATGAATTTATGGATGAAGAAATTTTAGAGGCTCTTCATAACAATGCATTTCAACACCAAGAAGAAAGTATAACATCTCATGAAACACAACATGAAGATCAGCATGGGTTTATTTATGAAAACCATGTTTCATCCTTTGATATGAATGAAAAGATGCAGCAGATTTGTCAGTCTTTTGATCATAAAGAATATGAAATTGATTGCAAACACCAAGAAGAAATACTGGAAGAAATTTTTTATAATCCTCAGGTAGAAGAAAAGGTTGTTCATTTTTGTGATTCCTTGCAGCAGCTTACATCAAAGAATGATCACAATAGTGAGGAAAATTACATTGTCTATGGGAATCATGCAGAAAGGCAGTTGGATAGCACATCAAAGGAATTTTGTGTGGCTAAGGATTAGTTGTATAAAGATATAGAAAGTTGTGAGAATCATCAAACTAACCATGTGTTTTTTGACCCTATAGCTGAATACATGGAAAAGATTTACTGTTCAGGCTTCCAGTTATATTTTCATCTTGAAGAACTGTTACACCTCATGTTGCCTTGGTTATTTCAGTATCTGGTTTATTTTTGTTTCAAGCACAGTCAAATTATTCAAGTGTTAGATCAGATCGATGACTGGCTTCATTGGAAGTTTCATGTTCCTTGAGCTACAAGTGGAGATTGCAGCTGATAGGGTAGGTAGGAATGTGCAAATAAGCTCAGGGTAGGTTGACTGAGCATCTGTTTCAGTAGGTGCAGTTTGAATTCTTCATTCAGAAATCATTAAAGGCTTGGGGAGAAAATTGGGCAGAGGTTCAAAGTTTTATTCTAGAGGATGGATAGTGGCACTGGAGCTACAAGTTCTTAGTATACCACAAGGGCACACTATCCCTAGTGGAGCCACTGTTATCACCCTAAAATCTTTGTCTCTAAGCTTTGGAAAGTTGCCTTGTTTCTAGTCATAGTCTTATAATTTTTGAGTCATCTCATCACAATTAGTATCATTCTTATTTACAAACCCTTCTTCTAGTCATGGTGTTAAAGGGTCTCTAGGTCATTTCATGCTTTAAGGGTTAGGTCATAAGGTTAGAAGTCTTTTAAGATCACATCTCTTTTCCAAATAATGTTTGACAGCCTAATTCCATGTTTTAGAAGTCTTACCAGGTGTTTATAAGTCATATCTCACATCATTTTGGATAAATTTTGAAAGTAGCTACGAAATCACTGAACTAGGCGTTTTCGTAGCGCGCTACGAAACCCCTGTAGCAGCCTGTTTTAGCAAAAAAACTGTTTTTACTAGTTAACTTCCAAAAGCTTTCCTGAGCGGCCGAGAACTTAATTTTGAAAACTGAAAGAGGCTTTTCTTCCTAACATTCTGCACTACATAAACCTCTTTCAGTTTCTTCAATTCCAATCTGATGTGGGAGAAATTTATGGTTAAACTTGTGCTACGAAACTGCTGAAAGTCAAGCTTTGTCTTCTGGTTTTAGCAGTCTTTTTCAAGATCCGTTTCTGGTTACAAGAAGATTTATTTTAGAATTATGAGGGATTTTTCTCTTCATAAACTCTCCAGATACAATAACCTATCCCACTTTATTCATAAGTGTTTTCAGTTGGGAGATACTAAGCTTTCATTGAGACCCTACTTTCAGAAAACGGATTTTTCCTGTTTGCCACGTGTTTTTCAAGGACAGTTTCTGGACACCTGGAGAAATTTTTTAAAAACCCAGGAGAGGTTTTTGTTTTGGACAACATGGGCTACAAAACCCTCCTTCAGTTTCGTAAAATGTGTCATGGATGAAGAGATAAAGGCTCTATCCCACGTGCCAATTTTCAAGGATCTAAACCTAAAAACAGGGAAACATGTTCCCTAATCTCTAGGGTTTGTCATCAGTAGTTGGGTGACCACGTGGGAGGCTTCATCAAATTCGACTTCTTGAGGTTGCAAGTTGTCAAATAATGCTTTAAATGCTTAGATAAGGTTGTTTAATCATGATAAGGAATTACACTCCTAGTTGTATTAGGTCTCTAGGACTGCTAGTTAGGTGTCATTTGCATTTAATAATTAGTTTTATGTATCAATAGGTGTCATAGTAGGATGAATTCGAATTCCCCTCATGCTGGAGGAGGAATCTCAGTTATGTAAAGAGCTCTATATATAGAAGAAGATCTATTGTACAAAGGGTTGGAAAATGTTAGAGAAAAAGACTACTTTTGTAAATGCTATGCAGGGATTGATATATACAGAAGCAGTTGGACTTTTCTGAAGCTGAGATTCTTAGTGTACTTCAGTGAGCTTCATCTTTTATCTTTGAAATGCTTTACTTCCATAGTCTTAATGCTTACTTCTCAGGATTCATGAAGGATTTTTTATGTTCAGAATATGTGATGTTGTCCTTTCCTTAATTCTTACAGTGGTATGGATGTATAATCACTCAGAATTCACTGAATGTGCTCTGACTTCCTGTATACATTCATAAACTGTGTAGCCCCATATGAGTTTATGTTCTGAATGTTTAAATGCTGAATGCCCTGACTTCCATGTAGGTATTAAACTTTGATCTATCACTTTAAATTCTTTCTTTTTGAATACCTTGATGTATCATTACTCAGAATTCATGCCCACATGCTCTGACTCCTATGAACTTCAAGTTATTGAGACTTACTTTAATGTGTCACTCTTTCATTGAAGTATATATAAGCCTCAGTTTTATAAGAAGAGCTATTTGTTATCCTTATCTCTGTCACTGACTCCATAGCCCAATGGTAGCAAGTCTCCATCTTCCAATCTACAAACATATAAAATCACAAACCATAGAGTTAGCCATCTATCCATATCTTTAATCAATATCATTAACCCTTTGAGAGAGCCTCTCTCAGGCTAAGGAGGCTAAGCCTTAGCTAAAAGATTGGTTTGGAACAGTTACACTAAGATAGTCTGATCAGCAGCCTATCAGGGTCCTATTTTGGTGATAACAGGTGCATACAAACAAAGTGTTGTGATGCGATATGGTTAGTGGTCCCACTTCCATCACATATTGTAATTCCTCGATATTCCAATCCCACTCCCTTTTCAATGAAATGTTGCAATATGAGATGTCACAATCGCATATCATAGTGTTTCCACACCTGAGGTTCCGATAACACAAAAGCCTTCCCTGCAATGTGAGATTTTGGCGATCGGATGGCGTAACTTCTTAAGACATGAGAACCAACCCTGTGTAACACATATTTGCGATGCACTATAGGGGATCCAATGGTTGAGATCTTAAGTGCTCAACACTGTTAATAATACAAAAGGTTGTGATTCTGTTGAACTCTGATATCATAAATCCTAAAAATAGAGAAGTATTTGATTTTGTCCCAAATATAAAGAAACAAAGGAAAATGAGATATTCCATAGATCTAATGTATAATCACATGCAACATCAATATATAATCATACACACACACCAATTATTCATAATAAAAAATGGTTAAGAGTCTCGGCCTTGGGCTCGACTACAACAATTTTAAAATACCTCTGTTCAATATGGATGTCCTCGCTCTGTCACCCGAATCTCGCTTCATCAATCCTCTCTCACACTTGCTAATCAATCTACATTACATTTTTCTTCTTTTTTATCAATCCAATCTTTCCTAACAACTCAATCTCTATTTTCAAACATTCTAACAATCAATCTCTATTTTCAAGCTCTATCACACATCCTTGCTAAAAACTTATCTTTGAACCTAAAATAAGACAATTTATACTAATTACGATAATGAAATACAACTCATTTCCTAAGATATCCAACCCTCTCGGTAAAAACTGACTTTTGACCACTCAGGTTAGTGAAATTCAACTTGTTTACCACAACATGTGAACAAAATTTCACATTGCTGGCTAAGTCCAGATGCTCCTGCATTAGACTCCCGAGGAAGAAAACAATCATCCTGTAGAATTTCAAGGCTTACTCCATACTTCTGGAACTATGTTGTAGTCAACCAGCTAGCATCCTTGATCCAGGTGGATATTGGTGGCCACCTGCCAAGTCCACCTGGACCCCCACCATTGTCTTTCTCAGCATTTTCAGTTTCCTTAATTGTAGCACAACTTACTATTTTTAGCAGTTTTTCGGGTCCTGAACTTCCGGAGCCGTTTTGAGGCCCTAAACGACGTTTTTTTGGGAATCTGGGGGCAACATGGGTCCATGGACCGATGTTTCCCTTCCCAAAGTGGTAGTTCTCGGATAGATCTTTCTAACGAGCTATCGTACGCGTCAAACGAAGATCGTATGCCAAAGTTACGACCCCGGGAAATTGATGTACCAATTTACCCAAACGGGGCCCACAATTTGGCGTTTCATCTTCTAGGGTTAGGTTTCGGGATGTGAAGGGTTTTCCATTGTTTCTCAACAATAAATAGGCCTTCGAGCCTCATTGTAATACAATTCGGAACAGTTCAGAGGCATGTAGCCATCACATCTCTTCTCAGAGATAAGCTACCATCGCCCTAGCTAGTTTATTGCCATTTCTGTTTGTAAGCATATTTCAGTATTTTCCATTAATGAAATGAAGTATTATTTCCGCCGAATCTTTGTGTATATGGTTATCTCTATAATTTGTTGCATTCCTGTTTAAATCTGGATCAGTGGTATCAGAGCGGTCTGCTTTTTCTCTGTTTTTCTTTGCATGTCCCCAACAAGGTCGGGATATAAGGAGTTAGGGCTTGAACTGGTTGAACCTTTGCAAGACCAGCCTCGCAAATCCCGACGGCCTCCCATGGCGGACGAGAAGAAAGACGAGGGGGCAGGAGATCCCATCAAAATCTTGCTCGAAGAAGCGCTCGAGCGACAACGGAACGCGATGATGGACAGCTTTGCTCAGATCCTTCAGCGGCTACCCAGAAGCGGCGCATCGGCTTCCAGCAGCTCCTCTGGAAACGCCACACCCTTTAAGGTACAAGTTAATTTTGAAATCCCCATATTCGAGGGTCAGATAGACGCCGATGCCGTAGATAAATGGTTAAATCTGCTAGAGGGTTATTTTTCTGTTCATGAATTTTCGAGTCGGGAAAAGATTGTTTTTGCTCTTCTCAAAGCAGCCCCCCACGTCAAGGACTGGTGGGAAACCTACTGCGAGCAGAAGGATGAAAGTACTGGCTCACTATTTTCAGCCGCACCCACCTGGGATTCGTTCCGGGATGCCATCAAGGAGCAGTACTACCCTGTCGGAAGCTATGAGGATGAATACATAAAGTGGACCACGCTGCGGCAGGGAAGGGACCAAGACGTGCCGAAGTTCACCAATCTTTTCGATACCCTTCGCACAAAGTTGGGTATCAAGGATTTAGAGCAACATTTGATACTCAAATACCGTGGCTGCCTGCACAAGTACATCCAGGAAGAAATACAGTTCCTAAACATCCCCTCGCTCGGCGCAGCATACCGGTATGCCGTCAAGGTTGAGCAGAAGTTTAAACAAAAGAAGCGAGACTTTGGATCTGCGAATCCAAAGCAGGGGAAAGGTGCCCCTAAACCACAGAACAAAGGACAAAGCCAAGGCGGGACAGCCCAAGACAACCAGCCGAAGCTGCAAGCAAAGAGCAACGCCGCGAAGCCGAGAAAGGACACTGGAAAATGGTGCGAGTTCCATAAGAGCTCCACTCACAACACAAGTGAGTGTCGGGCCAAGCAGTCACTGGTGGCTGAGCTAAAGGTTTCAAAATCATATGCATGTTCCGACTCTGAGTCAGAACCCGATAAGGGGTATGAAAAAGGGAAGCAAATCATTGATGCGGATCCCAGTGCCACTGTTGCTACCGCAAAGATCCAGAAAAATGAACCCGAAGATCCAGAGGAGGAGGAGCGTCTCTTCCACTCCCAGATGTGGGTAAAGGGCTCCCCGATACAGTTCATTGTTGATAGCGGGAGTCAAAAGAACCTCATTTCGGCAGAGGTCGTGAAGCGGTTGGGCTTACCGACCACAGCACATCCACAACCATACACCATTGGGTGGCTTCACCAAGGGCGAGATCTTCGCGTGAGCCAGCAGTGTCGCCTTCCATACAACATCAAGCCCTTCACGGATGAGGTATTGTGTGACATTGCTCCCCTTGAAGTTTGTGATGTATTACTAGGACAACCATACTTGTGGAAGCGACATGCTGTGTATGAATCAAGGCCCCGTGCTGTTATTATTACATTGGGAAATAAGTTGTTCAGGATACCAGAGGTAGCACCACCTGCCGCCATCTCTTTGATTACTGCAAAACAATGCAGTAAGATCATTTCCAAAACAAGGAAATTTGTTTTCCTGATGATACGCCCTCAAGGGAAGAAGAAGACAGTGGCCGCGGCCTCCAAACGGGGTCCCTCTGCACGGCAGCTACAGATGGACAAGATTGTGGAGGAGTACGAAGACATCTTCACCTCCCCGGCAGGGGTTCCTCTGCACTGTCAAGTCAAGCACTCCATCGATCTGACCCCAGGTGCGCCGCTACCCAATGGACCAATTTATCGGCGCTCCGTTCTGGAGAACAATGAAATCAAGAGGCAGATTCAGGAGCTCCTGCAGAAAGGTCACATCCGTCCGAGTTCTTCGCCCTGTGGGAGCCCGATAGTGTTGGTACAGAAGAAGGATGGGACGTGGAGACTCTGTATTGACTATCGGGCACTGAACAAGATCACTGTCCGTAATAGGTACCCGATCCCGCGGATTGATGACCTCCTAGACCAACTAAAGGGGGCGAAATATTTCAGCAAGATCGATCTGAAGTCAGGATATCACCAGGTACCAATTGAACCCTCAGATGTGTGGAAGACTGCCTTCAAATCCAAGGAGGGCCTCTTCGAATGGTTGGTCATGCCTTTCGGATTGACGAATGCTCCTGCAACCTTTATGAGGCTAATGGATGACATCTTGCGGCCATTCACCAACTCCTTTGTAGTAGTATACTTGGATGACATTCTGATCTTCAGCCAGAGTTGGGAAGAGCACCTCCACCACATCCGACAGGTTCTCCAAACACTGCGGCAACACAAGCTATGTGCCAATTTGGAGAAATGCACTTTTGGCATGACCGAGGTTCAGTATCTGGGATACATCATTGATGAACAGGGGGTGCATGTCGATCCAGCCAAGGTCCAAGTCATTCGGGATTGGCCCTCTCCAACCACTCTAACAGAGCTCCGCAGCTTTCTAGGTCTTGCCAACTTCTACCGCAGGTTTGTGTTGGGATTTTCTCATATTTCTTGGCCCTTGAGTCAAGTCACCAAGGGCGGGGCGAAAGCAAAATTCTTTTGGTCTGAATCTCAACAGAAGGCATTCAGGGAGTTGAAGGATCGCCTCTGCACGGCACCAGTGCTCGCGTTACCAGATTTACAACAACCATTTGAGGTCGAGACAGATGCCTCTGACTATGCTATTGGGGCAGTCCTTACTCAACATGGACATCCAGTGGCATATCACAGTGAAACACTTTCAGACACAGTCCGGAAGTACCCCACTTATGATAAAGAGATGTATTCCATTGTACAGGCCTGCCGACAATGGAAGCATTACATTTTGGGGAAGGAAACGGTCATCCACACAGACCACCGACCTCTGCAGTTCATACAGACCCAAGGGAAATTGCAGAATGATCGCCATCAGAAGTGGTCTACATACCTGCAACAGTTTCACTTGAATATCAAGTATAAAAAGGGCAGCACCAATAATGTTGCAGATTGCCTCAGTCGACCACCGATCATGGCGCTAACCACCGTGCTCAACTCTTGCGGGCACGAGACTTCTGATTGGCCACTTCTCTACAAAAGCGACCCAGAATTCGGCCACACATACCAGACACTCTTGGAGGGTCGGCAGGTTGCAGATTTTCACCTCCAGGATGCCCTATTATGCCACCTCGGTCACCTTTGTGTTCCTTCAAGCGAGCGTGCCAAGATGATTTGGGAAGCACACTACAGTCGGGCTGCTGGGCATTTTGGGGTCGAGAAAACAGTGGCAGTACTGCAAAACTATTTCTATTGGCCGAATCTTCGACAGGATGTTGGGAAGTACATCCGATCATGTACTGCCTGTGCCATTGCCAAACCGACCATTAAGAAGCAAGGCCTCTATACCCCATTGCCTACCCCTAGTCGACCTTGGGAATCCATCTCCATGGATTACATGTCAGGCCTTCCTTCCACTAAGCATGGAAATGACTGTGTTTTTGTGGTCGTCGACAGGTTCTCAAAGATGGCCATTATGATGGCCTGCAAGAAGAATATCACAGCAGAAGCCACTGCTAAACTCTTCTTTGAACGAGTGTGGGTGCACTTTGGGATCCCACAGTCTATCATCTCAGATCGGGACAGTCGGTTTCTCAGCACCTTTTGGTCCAGTCTCTGGTCAATGCTGGACACCAAACTCACGAAGTCCACAGCCTTCCATCCTCAAACTGATGGCCAGACAGAGGTTGTCAACAGGATGATTGTGCACATTCTGCGCATGTATAACTCAAAGCATCCACGCACATGGGACGAGAGCCTCCCCTACGTTCAGCACAGCTACAACCGAGCTCTTCACAGCTCCACTGGCCATAGCCCTTTTCAGGTGGGTTTGGGATTCCAGCCACTATGCCCCATTGATGTGGCCATGCCACTTGCAGCTACTCACATGAATTCAGCTCATGTCCAGTCCGAAACAGATAAGGCCACCAGCTTCATTGAGCGCATCCAACATATTCGCCAGCAGGTCCATGACATTCTTGAGAAATCAAATGCCAAGTACAAGCAGCGACATGATCAACATCGGGTGCCACACAAGTTTCAGGTGGGCGACAAAGTCTGGTTGCATTTGCAAAAGGAACGCCTTACTGGAGCCTATCGGAAATTGAGACCACTCCGATATGGTCCTTACACCATTACTAAGGCTATGGGAGACAATGCATTTGAGCTCAGCATTCCCCCATTCCTTGGCCTGCACCCAGTATTTAATGTGGACCGCCTTCGGCCATACTTTCCACCATTGCTAGACACATCCGACATTGCAGAACAGCTCAAACCCACAGAATTAAATCCAGATTGCATGGAACAAGCTGCAACTGATCAGATCATGGACACACAGATCAAGAACACTCGCCAACAGAATATCCAACTGTATCGAGTTGTCAAAGCGGGCCAACTCCTTCAGCAGGGCAAGTGGCTCACCAGGGAACAAGTTCAGCAGAAGTTTCCTCATCTCATGGAGGAGCTCAACGCAATGGGGACCATTGCTTCCTAAGGGGGGAGGAATGATCCAGGTGGATATTGGTGGCCACCTGCCAAGTCCACCTGGACCCCCACCATTGTCTTTCTCAGCATTTTCAGTTTCCTTAATTGTAGCACAACTTACTATTTTTAGCAGTTTTTCGGGTCCTGAACTTCTGGAGCCGTTTTGAGGCCCTAAACGACGTTTTTTTGGGAATCTGGGGGCAAACGAGCTATCGTACGCGTCAAACGGAGATCGTATGCCAAAGTTACGACCCCGGGAAATTGATGTACCAATTTACCCAAACGGGGCCCACAATTTGGCGTTTCATCTTCTAGGGTTAGGTTTCAGGATGTGAAGGGTTTTCCATTGTTTCTCAACAATAAATAGGCCTTCGAGCCTCATTGTAATACAATTCGGAATAATTCAGAGGCATGTAGCCATCACATCTCTTCTCAGAGATACGCTACCATCGCCCTAGCTAGTTTATTGCCATTTCTGTTTGTAAGCATATTTCAGTATTTTCCATTAATGAAATGAAGTATTATTTCCGCCGAATCTTTGTGTATATGGTTATCTCTGTAATTTGTTGTGTTCCTGTTTAAATCCGGATCAATCCTCTGTTGGTTGTCCTTTCCATTTGACTAGATATTGAAAATAAGTTTGTCATCTGGTTATTTTGGATACTCTTTTCTCCAAAACAGCTTCAACTTCTTTCTTAACTGTCTTTGGCATTTGTTCTTCCCAATGCAAGGTTTGAAATTCATCATCTTTAGTTTCCTCTTGTAGCTCTATCTCTATCCCTTTATATGGATATAAATATGCAATATTGAAAATAGGTGATATTCGAATCCCTTTTGGCAATTCAATTTCAAATGCAATAGCCGAAAACTTTCTTACAATTTTACATGGTCCTATCTTTTTCATTTTCAGTTTATTGTAAGTTTTAGCTTCAAATCTTTCTTTTCTTGAATATACCATCACTAAATCTCCCACTTGGAATTATTTCTCTCTTCTTTTCATATCCACTCTCTGCTTGTATTTACCACTGCTTTCCTGCAATCTACCTTTGACATATTCTTGAAGTCTTTGCATATGTCCTGCAAACTCTTCATCTTTTGCACTTCTTGTCTCCTGATTACCAAAATTTCTGAGCTTATACACACCTATTGGATTCATTCCAAAATCAATATGAAATGGACTCATTCCAGTACTTCAGTTTGGAGTGTCATTATAAGCAAACTCAGCCTGAGCTAGTGCCAAATCCCACTGCTTAGGATTTTGATACACTAAACTTCCCAATATGTTTCCCAAGCTCTTGTTTACTACTTCAGTTTTTCCATCTGTTTGAGGGTGGTATGCTGATCTGAAACTGAGATTAGCCCCTACGTTTTTCCAAAGAGTTCTCCAGAAATGTCCTGCAAACTTTGTATCTCTATCAGACACAATACTTATAGGAAATCCATGTAATCTTACAATTTCTGAAAAAAAATAGATTAGCTATATGTGTTGCATCACTAGTCTTCTTACAGGCAATGAAATGTGCCATCTTGGAAAATCTATCTACCACAACATAAATGGAGGCATTCCCTCTTTTAGTTTTAGGTAATCCCAAAACAAAATCCATGCTAACTGCATCCCATGGTCGGTCTGGTATTGGCAATGGCTGATACAATCATGTATTCAGACTTCTCCCTTTAGCATGCTGACATATCCTACACTTCTCAACAAATCTCTTAACTTCAGTTTGCAGTTTTGGCCAATAATGAAAATCATTCACCTGAGAAAAGGTTTTATCTAGTCCAAAGTGACCAGATAATCCTCCACTATGTTTCTCCTTTATTGTGTTTTCCCTCATAGAACATTTGGGAATACCCAACTTGTTGCCTTTAAACAATAAGCCTCCTTGGATGAGATAATCTAACCATTGAATTCTGTTATGAACTATTGGATTTTCAACTGTTGTATAGATATCTTTGAACATTGCATCATATTTTTACATTTCAATCATTTCTTTAAATCCTACAACACCAACTTGTAATTCTTATAGAATAAAACATACCCTTCTCAACACATCAGTGACTTTATACAACTTACCACTTGTGTGCTTTATCACAAAAGTAAAGCTCTACAAAAATTCTACCCACATGGCATGTTTTTGGTTCAATTTTGGCTGGTTATTTATGAACTGTAATGCATGATTGTCCGAATACAATATGAATTCCCTTGGCAGCAAATAATGTCTCCATTTTTTCAAGGCTTGCATAATAGCGTAAAACTCTTTATTGTAAGAAGAATACTTCTTCTTCACTTCATTCAATTTCTCACTAAAGTACGCTTTCGGTCTTTGTTCCTAACTTAGAACTGTGCCAACTACAACTCTGCTAGCATCTGTTTCAACTTGAAATACTTTTTCAAAATCAAGCAAAGCTAAAATCATTTCCTTTGTGATTTTCCTCTTCAGCAATTTAAAAATCATGTCTGCTTCTGTCCACTTGAACAACTAATTGGTCTCCTTAATTGTTTCAAGAATTGGTGCACAAATCTGACTAAAACCTTTGATAAAATTTCTATAAAAACTTGCAAGACCATGAAAGCTTCTTACCACAAATATATTTCTAGGAATAGGCCAGTTCCAAATTGCTTGGACTTTCTCTGGATCCATTTTCAATCCCTCTTTAGAAACTACAAAGCCCAAGTAAATTAATTCTTCTTTCGAGAAACTACATTTCTTCAGATTTACTAGTAGCTTCTCTTTCTGTAGAGTTCTTAAAACCAATTTAAGATGCTCTAGGTGTTCTTCCTTACTTTTACGAAAAACTATAATATCATCAAGATAAACAATCACAAACTTGCGTGCATATTCCATCAAGACTTCGTTCATCAATCTCATAAACATACTAGGTGCATTAGTGAGTCCAAAAGGCATCACTAACCACTCATACAACCCAATGTTTTTTTTAAATACAGTCTTCCACTCATCTCCTTCTTGAATTCTTATTTGATGATATCCACTCTTCAAATCTATTTTAGTAAAATACTTCAATCCACTCAAACAATCATTAAATCATCCTTATGTGGCAAAGGAAATCTATACTTGATTGTGATCTTGTTTATGGCTCTAGAATCTATGCACATACACCATTCACCACCTTTCTTTGGACTGGGTACTATTGGTACAGCACATGGACTTAGACTCTCTCTAATTAGTCCTTCATCAATCAGTTCTTGCACTTGTCTTCCAACTTCTGCATTCTCTTGATGAGTTAATCTGTACGCTACTTTATTTGGAAAATTCACTCCTGGTATTAGATCAATATGAAGACTAATACTCTTGATCGGTGGCAATGCATTTGGAAACTCATCCACAATAATATCAGCGAAATCATTTAACAAAGTTTTGATTTCTTTAGCTAAATCATCTAAGTTTGTGGAAGTTAAAATTACCTTCGATCTCCCTATGACAACAAAATGCATTCCTTCACCTTTTCCAATCTCTTGCAACAACTCTTTTTCGCTCATCAGCATAACACTATTTCCAGGTGCTCCTTTGTCAGCATCATCCTTCAATGGCAAAAATGTATGTTTATTTCCATCCTTCTCCAAAGTATAAGTGTTTCTCCTCCCATCATGAATAGATTTCTGATCAAATTTCCATGGTCTTCTCGGCAATACATGGCATACATCAATTGGCATTACATCGCATAATATTACATCCTTATACATACAAATTTGTATTCCAACCTTGCATTGTTCTGTCACAATGATCTGATGTCGTTTCTATAGCCACAACACTTTGTAAGGAGTAGGGTGCACTGTCTTTGCTAATCCAAGCTTGTCCACCATCTCTGTAGAAACAAGGTTATCAGTGCTTCCACTGTCAATTATTACTTTACAACACTTACCTTTTGATTTACAGGTAGTATTGACTAAATTCTTCCTCTGCACTGGTTCTTCAATCTCTTTCTTAGTCTTAATCGATGTCCTTCTCAGCAACAGGGATTCTCCTACTTGAGGGGGTTCTTCCTTCTCCATAAGTCGAGGTGTTTCTAGCTTTGCCTCAGCCACATTTGTATTCCTCTAACTTGTTGGTTTATTGTGAGGACAGTCCCACGACACATGTCCCCATTATCCACATGTGTAGCACTGAATATCTCTTCCTCGGCCTCTTCCTCTGGGTGAAAATCTTGCTCTATTAAAATCCCCTCTCTATGGTTTTCTGCTACTTGAACTGCCTGCTTCATGCTAATGTTGATGTCCCCTTCGTCTGGTAGTTCCTCTACCTCTTACTGAGCTTCTTCCTTTATTCCTCTAATTTTTTTTTCTCAACATCCTCTCCTCTACCTTCAAACTTGCTTGATAGGCATCCTCAATAGTCTTCATACTTAACAAGCCAATCTCATCTTGTATGTCATATCGTAAGCCATTGATATATCTTCTTACCTTCTCCATGTCATCTTCTGCATGTTCTACTCTAATACTCAATCTATAAAATTCTTATTTGTACTCTTTAATAGACATTCCTTTTTGCCTTAAATTCTATAACGGTTTAAAAAGATTCAACTGATAATATTTAGGCATAAATTTGACTTTCATCTTACTTACCATTTTGTCCCATTTCTTGATCTTGGACTTTCCTTTCCTTGTTCTGGATGTCTGCAGCTCATCGCACCAAATAGCTGCATGACCCTTTAATCTAGTAACTACAAATTTCACCTTCCTCTTGTTGTCAGCTTCCTCTTCATATTCAAAATATTTGTCTAATGACCTAATCCAATCCATTAGCTCTTCTGTATTGAGACTCCCTTCATACGTAGGAATTTCTACCTTTGGTTTTCCTCCTACTTTCGACAGCATCTTAACAACTCTGATAGTTTCATTTTCCTCCTATTCTTCTTCCTCAGAAGATTCTTCTTTAGCACTGTCATCCCCTTCATCTAGTGTTCTTCTCTAAGTAATCTCAATTGTTTCCATCCTTGTACACAGACTTCGGATCTCCTCCAGCAGAACCGCATTTTCTTCCACTCTTCCTCGACCAATGCCATCTCCTCTTGTTGGCGGCATGTTTACTGTGATCAATCTAGCACAAATGATGCAGCCATCAATTGTTTTGAGAAATTTTAAAACAATCGGCCCCACGTTTATTATTTCCCTTACAGTTTAATCTTTTCTTCTCTGATCGGATCTCCATTGTAAAAGACCAAAAAAATGTTATTTCCCCTTTTAAATAGAATCATTCATGATTTACCATAGATCATAGCACATTTATAACTAATAGTCCAAATCTTTTATCGCAATCGCAAGTCACTCTGGGCAAGTATTCAAGTTTCGGTACATACAAACAGAGTGTTGCGATGCGATATGGTTAGTGGTCCCACTTCCATCGCATATCACAATTCCTCAATATTCCAATCCCACTCCCTTTTCAATGAAATGTTGCGATGTGATATGTTGCAATCGCATATCGCAGTGTTTCCACACCCGTGGTTCCGATAACACACAAGCCTTCCATGAGATGCGAGATTTCGGTGATCGCACATCACAACTTCTTGAGACATATGAACTGACCTTGTGTAACACATATTTGCGATGCGATATAGGGGATGCAACAGTTGAGATCTTAAGTGCTCAACACTGTTAATATGACAAAAGGTTGTGATTCTATTGAACTCTGAGTTTATATCATAAATCCTAAAAACAAAGAAATATTCAATTCTATCCTGAATACAAAGAAGCAAAGGCAAACGAGAGATTCCATAGATCTAATGTATAATCACATGTAGCATCAACATAAAATCATACACACGCATCAGTTATTCATAATAAAAAAATGGTTATAGAGTCTCGGCCTTGGGCTCGATTACAATGATTTTAAAAGACCTCTATTAAATATGGAAGTCCTCGCTCTATCATTGGACTCTCGCTTCCTCAATCCTCTCTCATCCTTGCTAATCAGTCTACATTACATTTTTCTTATTTTTCATCAATCCAATCCTTCCTAACAACTCAATATCTATTTTCAAGATCTATCACACACCTATGCTAACAACTTATCTTTGAACCTAAAATAAGAAAATTTCTACTTATTACAATAATTAAATACAACTCATTTCTTGAGAGATCCAACCCTCTTGGTAAAAACTGACTTTTGACCACTTAGGTCAGTGAAATTCAACTTGTTTAGCCACAACATGTAAACAAACTTTCACATTTCTGGCTAAGTCTACATGCTCCTGCATCATTTACTCATCAAAAGAAAGAGGAACATAGCTCTTATTAACCATATGAAAAAGCAAACCAATTCAGGGACTTCCATGTACCACCTAACCATAGATTCGGTTGAACCAAATATTTCTTTCATGTAATCACACTCGTACCATATTCGCAGCATGAATGTGGGATCTCATGGGATAAACCAATCCATAAACAACCAAGGGAATCCAAAGGATAAACCACATCCACCCTCACCATACAATGATCTCACATAAACAGGTACCGAGACCACAAAACCAAACTGAGCTTTGATGCCTCTGAATTCCTTCACCATCCCTTAAGGAATTTTCCTCTCCACACACATGTTGAGGGATTCCTGGAGAAAATCATCTCCACCCCCAACCCTTGGGATTTTTTTGAGACCACTCCACTCAGATCCAAAGCCTTCTAGTAAACCACGACTCAACCAAGAAAGAATCCTATCACACCATGGCTATCTAGAAATGGAAAGGAAAGGCTAAAACCATTTCCAAAACCCATCAAAATCCATGCCACTGATAGAAAAGAAACCAAAATACATACATGTATATGCCATGCATGCCAAAACTAACTAATAAATCATACATGTAATATGTTACATGTATTCTCGTTGAAGCTGCTTGATCCAACCTTTCCTTTCTTAATCCTTTCTTTCTTTTCCCTCCTTTTCCTTCCTTTTTGTTCCTTTTCCTTCCTTTGTTTTCTTGCTTTTTCTTCTCCTCTTGGTGCTCTTCTCCTCTCTGAGACTAACTCCAAAATTGAAGTAAAAAAAGGATACCAATTGATGCTTTGATGTATTTGTATTCTTTATTCTTTTAATATCTTCATTTTCCCCTTATTTTCCTTCATTTTCCTCCTCACATGCAACATGTGACCTTTCACCTCCCTTTTCTCCTAATTTCATTTATTTCCATAAATAATATGCCAATTAATGCCTCTTGCCATTTCAAAGTCATTTCCATTTCCCTTGCAAATTTCCCCTTAGCCATAAACACAACAAGTGATGCCCATTAAGGTATTTTTCCCAACGTTCAACTTGGAATAAGTGTCCCACGATCTTGGTCTTATTTTTCCATTATTAACTTTTATTATATGAACTGTTAATCGAGGTTTGTTACACCAAGACTAACAATGTTTTTGAGAAGTAACTTGATCACTTGGATAGATTCAAACATGAAAAGTATTTTCAAGAGTTTTATAATGAGATTTCCCATCTTGAAGGGGGCAACCATCTACTGGATCAATCTATGGAATCTCCTTCTAAAGCACTCTCTTCCCCACTTGAAGCTCCATCCGTTGATCAAGATGACACTTTGAGTGATGTGATTGATAGAAATGGGAGGATAAATCTTGATTCATCCCCATCTCAATCAACTGAGCGGCCTGGGCCATCTAAGAAACGTCCTCCGAAATTGTTGACAAGGACACTTAAAAGTGTTCATACCAATGAGGGTGGAAAGACAAGAACAAGAAGCTCAACTTTTCATAATGGATGTGATGTAGATGATCCTGATTCACCTATTGATATGAATATTTCTTATGATTGTTAACTAAATTTGTCTACAGATTTCGAACTAAATTCCTTGAAAGAATGCACTTCTTGTGATGAATGGAAAGAAGAGATGCAAAAAGGATACGATTCTTTTATAAAGAATTACATATCGAAGCTAGTTGATCCTCCATTGGGAACCAAACCAATAGGTTGCAAATGGGTCTTCAAGAACAATTTTAAAGAAGATGGCTCACTTGATAAGCATAAAGGCAGGCTTGTGGCAAAAGGTTTTGCACAAAAGGAAGGGGTCGATTATGATGAGACTTTTCCCCCATAGAAAAATGTTGTACCATCTTGACACTCTTTGCCCTGGCTACTCAGAATGGTTGGAAAGACCATCAAATGGATGTAAAAACTACTTTATTGAATGGAGATATGAAAGAGAATGTTTTTATGTCCCAACTAGAAGTATTCATTGTGAAGGGTTAGGAACACAAAGTATGGAAGCTTATAAAATCCTTGTATGGCCTCAATCAAGCACTGTGAGCCTGGTACGAGAAGTTGACTAAGAATCTTTTGAAACTGAATTTCAAACACTATGATCTTGATGATGTGTCTTTATTTATCAAGAAAGTTGTAAAAATAGTTGTGTATATTGTTGTGTATGTAGATTATCTTTTGATGTCAGGGAACAATGAGAACTAGATTACATACATAAAGAAAGAACTAAGGAAAGATTTTGAAATGACAGATTTGGGCTATGTTCACTACTATCTTAGTATTGAAGAAACACAATATCATAAGTTTATATTCCTCTCTCAAAGGAAGTACATTAAAGATATGTTGAACAAGTTTGGCATGGTTGAGTGCAATCCTTTAACTACTCCAATGGAACAAAATTTAAAGCTCACATCCGTTGAAGGAAAAAAATTGAGGATGGAACAAAGTATAACTAGCTTGTAGGAACACTCTATAGGTTTTAACCCTGTACAGAAATTACGTGCATATGAATTCTAAAACACAGAAAATAAACAATGCGATAGCATAACACATAAAACACATATACACAAAGATTTTCCCTGGATCCCAAAACTAGGACTACGAGCTCGATTTTTCATTATATTACATTCAATGTTACAATACATATTTATACATGCCGAAGCATCCAATACCATGGACTGAAAACCATCGCGTCCAAAACCATGGACCGAAAACCATCGTGTCCAAGAAACATGTGTAGAAATCATGCACAAAACCATAGGTGGGTCCGCCCAACCTAACATAGGGTCCAAAACCAAAATTTTCCAGGGTGCTGCCCTGGACCCCATAAATTGGGGTTACGGGTACACCTCAAACCCCTTGTGACCCCCGCCCGCTCCCCCGGCTACACAATCGGCACAACAAAGGGGGGGCTCTGCCCCCTCTCTAACCCCCCGGTTAACTACGAGGGCTAGTCGTGGAAAGAATATAACACAACCCAACATTCTCTCACTTGTTGGAAAGAGCCCCCTCTCTAACCCCCCGGTTGACTACGAGGGCTAGTCGTGGAAAGAATATAACACAACCCAACATTCTCCCACTTGTTGTTTTCTTTCCACAAGGGGCCATAAGAGAGCTTAGTCATTTTTCCAGTGTTGAAACACCAATTGTCTCTCTACACCAAGAGAACTTCTCATAGCTCACATATTTTGTCAATGCATCTACACTATTTTTCAAAATTTCCACCTCTACCAGCAACACCTTTTTGTCTTCTATCACATCCCTCACAAAGTGATACTGAACATCAATGTGCTTTGTCTTTGAATGATATACAGGGTTCTTTGCCAAGAAAATTTCACTTTAGTTGTCACAGTCTATCCTTATAGCTTCCTGTATTAACCCCATACTTGAACACAATCTCTGCAACCACACTGCTTCCTTGCTTGCATGAGTGACTGCCATGTATTCTACCTCTGTAGTTGATAGTGCCAATACAGATTGTTTCTTACTCATCCAACTAACTACACCTCCAAATAGGTTAAACACATACCCACTTGTAGATCTTCTCTGATCCAAATCGCCAGCCCAGTCTGCATCAACAAAGCCATGGATATCCAAAACTCTATCCAATCTTGGTCTTCCTTGGTAGCACAAACCATAATCACTAGTTCCACGCAAATACCTGAAAACTCGCTTCACTTCTTTCCAATGCTCCTTCCCTGGTTTTGACATAAACCTGCTCAATACTCCCACTGCATGTGCAATGTCTAGTCTAGTACAGACCATTGCATACATCAAGCTATCGACTGCACTTGCATATGGAACACGAGACATATCCTCTTCCTCTTCTTGTGTCTTGGGACACTGTTCAGCAGATAACTTGACACCTACAGGAATAGGAACCTTCACCGGTTTACTATCCTGCATATTAAACCTCTACAATATTGTCTCAACATAATTCCTCTATTTTAACCAAAGCTTCCTCTTTTACAGATCTCTTTTAATTTCCATGCCCAAAATATAGTTTGCAACACCAAAATCTTTCATGTTGAATTTGGAGGACAATTAGATCTTCAAATCCTGGATAATTTCTTTATCATTTCCAACTAGCAACATATCATCCACATACAAGACCAAATAAATAACACGGTCAAAAATTAATTTAAAATACACACAGTGATTTGCTTTGCTACTCGTGAAGCCAAGTCCCCGTATAAATGTATCAAATTTATGATACCACATCCTTGGTGACTTTTTTAACCCATACAGAGACTTCTTTAACTTGCATACCAGTGCTTTCTTACCCTTCACCACAAAGCCTTCAGGTTGCTTCATGTAGATCTCCTCTTCCAGATCCCTGTGAAGAAATGTTGTCTTCACATCCATCTGTTCTACCTCAAAATCAAAAGCAGCAGCAATAGATAAAAGTAATCTAATAGAAGTTACCTTGGCAACAGAAGAAAAAATATCACCAAAATCAATTCCGAGCACCTGGGAATACCCTTTTACTACCAATCGAGCTTTGTATTTCTCCACATTTCCTTCTACATTTGTCTTCTTCTTGAACACCCATTTGCTGCCAATGGGCTTCCTTCCAGCTGGCAACTCCACCAGCTCCCAAGCCTCATTTTTGTGCAAAGATGCCATTTCATCAACCATGGCCTCTTTCTAGAGTTTTCCATCCTTTGAATCTAAAACTTCCTTCACAGTTATGGGATCATCATCAGTAATAGATAATACAAAATTTGAACAGAAAGCAGATGGACTATACCTTCTTGGCTACCTTCTTTCTCAAACTGATCTTCTCACAGCCGGAGTTTATGGCTCTTCATCTTCTGATTCCTCCACTTCTGTAGAGTCCGATTCTTCCTCCTTTAGCTCAAACTCTACCTTCTCAAGTTCCTTTGGTTGGACTTCATGTTTAATAATATCTTTCACCTCTCTGAACACCACATCCCGACTATACACAACCTTCCTTGTTACTAGATTCCAAAGCTTATAACCCTTGAAACCATCCTTATACCTAATAAAGATGTACTTTTTAGGTTTACTATCCAACTTCGTCCGTTTCTCTTTTGGAACATGTACATATGCATCACATCCAAGTACCCTCAGATGTGAAATAGAGGGTTTCTTACCAGTCCATACTTCTTGTGGATTCTTATCCTCCAATGCTGGTGAAGGTGACCTATTGATCAGGTAACATGTAGTATCAACTTCCTCTACCCAGAATTCCTGTCCTAACCCAGCACCACTGAGCATGCTTCTTGCCCTTTCCATCAACGCCTTGTTCATTCTTTCTGCAACTCCATTTTGCTGAGCTGTATATTGAGTAGTATTCTGCCATGCTATACCACACTTCTTACAGAATTCTTCAAATTCCTTGCTGCAAAACTCTCCACCATTATCTGTCCTTAGCACCTTTGTCTTCTTCTTTGTCTGATTTTCCACAAGGGCCTTAAATTCTTTAATCTAGTTAAAGACTTCAGATTTCTTATTAAGGAAATATATCCATGTATTCCTTGAGAAGTCATCTATAAATGATACATACTACATAGACTTACCCAGTGATGGAACCTTCAGAGGTCCAAACACATCACTGTGCACAAGCTCTAATATATGTTTCACCCTCTTACCACCAGAGGGCAAAACTCACCCGATTCTGCTTCCCATATACACAATTTTCACATAAATCAAAATCCAAAGAGCTATTACGCATACCTTCTACCATACCTTTACCATGAAGTATTCAAATTCCCTTCTCTCCAATATGTCCAAGCCTTTGATGCCAGAGCCTGGTCTTCTCTCCAGAGACCACTATATTTTTAGCTCCACTTTCAGGAACCATAGAATTGTTGCACCCATAAACAGTAGTGCTACCTTGCAGCTTGTACAGAGTTCCAATCTGAACTCCCCACATCAATACTAGTGCTCCCCGAACCATCTTGCAGGTATCTTTCTCGAACACTGTCTTTACACCTGCATCATCCAGCTTGCTTACAGAAATCAGATTTCTAGCCAATGCAGGAATATGTAGAATACCCAGAAGTCTTCTAACTCTTCCACCTTGCAACTTCAACTTTACTTTGCCATGACCAATGATTCTAGCCTTCCTATCACCCCCCCAAAAGACATCACCACCATCGTATTTCTCATACTCACAGAACCACTCTCTATGGGGAGTGAAGTGAAAGGATGCACCTGAGTCAATCAACCATGCCTCATTATCTACATGTGTACTTGAAGAAGCCAAGTACACATCCCCCTTCATCTCAGGTGGTTTTCACCTCTACAGAAGGAGCACCAGCAGATCCCTATCCTTTATCACGAGCTTTAGATTTATAGTCCCTTTTGAAGTGCCCTTCCTTTTCACATTTCCAGCACACCACCTTTACAGGTTTTTTCTGGAGATTTATATCTCCCTCTAGATAGATCTCCCACTTGATGATTTATTTTTGTTTCTATTCTAGGACCATCCTCGTACACAAAAGGCATCACCATTCTAGCTCTCCATATTTTTTCATCTCATCTCCTCCGTCAGCAAGGCTGAGACTATTTCATCAAATTGCAAGGCAGTTGCATTGCTACCTATTGCAATAACCAGACTATCCGACGAATCTAGTAGAGAACACAACAAAATGATGCACTTATCTTCATCTAAAACTTTAATATCAATAGATGTTAACTAACTTACCACAGTATTAAATGAGTTCAGATCCACTGTCACCGAGTCCCCATCTTTGATCCTCAATTTATACAGCTTTTTCCGTAAGAACAGTTTATTCACTAGAGACTTAGATTGGTACAAAGTCCCTAAATTGTCCCACAAAGCCTTTGTCGTAGCTTCCCCTGATACATTCAACAATACTGAATCTGAGACACACAATCATATTGTACTCTTTGCCTTCTGATCCAACTTCTTCCATTCTTCATTGGACACTCTCATTGGTTTAGTACCTGGATCTACAGTGATCAACTAATCTTTATCCACCAACAAATTCTCCATCTTCAGTTTCCACAACTCAAAACTCTGACAATTAAATTTCTCGATCTCTATCTTTCCACTGCTCGACATCTTCTTTCACCATCGGAATCAATCTCGCAGATCTCCCACTGAACAAGGTCTACCACAGGCCCGAGCGAAACCCCTCAGCAACAAAGGTGTCCCCTTGAAGCCAATACAGCTCTGATACAAAATGTAGGTTTTAACCGTGTACAGAAATTACCTGTATATGAATTCTAAAACACAGAAAATAAACAATGCGAGAGCATAACACAAAAAACACATATACATAGAGATTTTCCCTAGATCCCAAAACCGGGACTACTAGCTTGATTTTTCATTATATTCCTTTCAATGTTAAAATACATATTTATACATGTTGAAGCATCCAATACCATGGATCGAAAACCATCGCGTCCAAAACCATGGACCGAAAACCATCACGTCCAAAAAACATGTGCAAAAATCATGCACAAAACCATAGGTGGGTCCACCCAACCTAACATAAGGTTACGGGTACACCTTAAACCCCCTATGACCCCCCCCCCCCCCGCTACATAATCGACGTAACGAAGGGGGGGCTCCGCCCCCTCTCTAACCCCCCAGTTAACTACGTGAGCTAGTCGTGGAAAGAATATAACACCACCCAACAGTATCAACTACCTTACTAACTACCAGACCAAACATTTCATTTGTTGTTGGAAGCTTCTCTAGGTTCATTTCTTCTGTATTTTCTACCCTTGAAATTGTTTCATTTTCAATTGCGATTTCTTGATGTAAGCTCCATATTTCGTCACTTGTTGCTATTGAAAATTTTGTTCCACTTCTTTTATATTTGTTCTAAAAAACAATTTAGGTTTTCAAAGCCTATCTTCTATAGCTTCTTCTTGAAATATTCGTTCACTGACGAAATACTACCACAACTCTTCATCTTCAAACTATGAACTTTTACATGCTTCTTTTGCTTCATATTCATGATCTCCTTTCTACCATATTTCTTGATACTATAATTTGATCTCTTCTAGACTCTATTGTTGAAAGGTTGTTTCGTTGCTTTCTTCTTTTTCTTCAGAAATCCATGCCCTTCCATACATATTTTTCTGCATCTTCTCTTATAGCTATAATTGTAACAGGATTGTTGTCCTATCTACTTGCACACTCAAAATCAATGTTAAAAACATCATCATTATGCTCTGCAATGAGAGCTTTATTTTCTTCTTCTTTCTTCTCTTCCTCTTCAACTACATTGAGGTTATCTTCCACAGTTATGTTGTTAGTGGATATTCTCATCAAAAACTCATGAGTTCCTTTATCCTCTTCTTAATCATCAACTACTACCAAATTGTGCACTACTTCATGAGCAATTCTAACTATTGCTTCATAACTTGCTGCTATAGTGAAAACTTCAACCTTCAATTCTTCATCAAACATGGCACTTTCGATATTTCCAAAATCATTCCTTGTTTAAAAAAAGAGACCACAAATTTCATCAACATAATTTTCGTCCACTCTGTGGTGGGATATTTGAGCATGCATGTTCTCATTAACAATTTCAACTTCACCAAATTCATCATTTGTTGTTGGTTTAATACCAAAAACTATCTTTTTTATTATCAAACTTAGATTCCTCAAACTCTGATGCAAAGAGGTCATCATCAACTACAATCATACCAACTAGATCACATATGTTATTCACTTCTTTATTGAAAGCTTCATCATCATCAACAAGGTCTATTGCTGGATTTATCAATTCACAACTTACTTCGCAGTCACCATCTACATGTGTCTCGTCATAGTGACATTCACCATCATCTTCACCATCCATGTTACAGTAGGGTTCTCGAGCATCTATATGTACTTACTCTACTTCACACATATAGGCTTCAACTTCTCACTTTGCAATCTTTTCTATATCTTCTTCATCCATATGCATGTCTACATGATGGGTTTCACTTTTATACTCTTTATGACCATCATCCGCATTTGAGTGGGATTTTCCAAGCTTTGCTTTCCTCCTAAAATCTTTCTTGTTTACTTTAGACCTGTATTTGACTCTCTATTGATTCTTCAATAGACTATAACAGAAGTTGCTTTTTTATGTCACTTTTGTTTATACAAAGTTCTACTTCCAGGGTCCTCCATGCTTCCTAGGAAGATGTAGCTTTTTCTACCTTGCACAAGAACTTCTCATCCAATGCATGTTTTATAAGATTCAATATGAAGGCATCACATACTTCATCATATGGGTTATTAGACAGATACTGAGTCAACTCTTTGCATTGAATAAAAGTTTCATTTTGAAAGTTCCCAAAAATTAAAAATTTTACCAGTAAATTTTGAAATTGTTGTGAGAACTATCCTGATCGATTAATTCTTGAATTTTTCTACTTCATCTACTTCTCTTTTGGATGCCCCAACTATGGCTAGAACCTCTATGAACTCTTCAAAATACTTTGGCTCTTCCTTTTGATTTCATTTCTCAGTTTTCTTCAATCTTTCTTTGTGACCCATGACTGTCATATTTCTTTTGTCTTCTTCCTTCTTTCTTTATTGCAGTAGCCTACTACAAATGAACATTGTTTACACTTTATTATATTTAAAACTAAACATTTTAACCCTCACTTTAATGGTGGATCCCAACAACCTCTATCAATTGTGCTAAGTTATTCTATGCATATTATTATGGAGGCTCATGCCTACATATTATGGTGGAGACTCATTCTTTGGTCAATGGCAGTGACTCGTTCCTCTTGATATGGTGGTGGATTTGTAGGTTACTCACCCTAATATTTTAGTAGTTGCATTAACAAACTCTCAAAGAGCTCTAGTTTCTACTTATAGACCAGTGGATACAAACTTTGATTTGTGGGCTACTCACAATAGCCAAGGCTCTTAGTGGAAGTAACTCTGAACCTTCTTAACTCCTTTGGTTCTTTGAAACCTTGCTAAACCTTGCTCTGATACCACTTGTTATTTAGAGGCATATATAAACATTCAAACACAAGAAAAATAAGTGAACAAGCTTCTGCTTCAATAAATACGTTCTATTCATTAATTATTCTCTCATATACATCCACCGAGTTGTTATTCTATTTCATAGAAAATGACCCAACCATGAGTATATAAGCACCAAATTTTCTAAATATGGAATCATGCAAACTCTAACTTTATTTTCCTCATGAAAACTATGATTTGATGCTTTAGCTAAACTTTTCTAACTTCACTTTAACATAATCGACATATTTCTTTTCCTTAACTTGCCTTTTCTTGACAAGGCATGAACTTTTTAACCCTGACTCGCTTGACTTCTACTATTAGACTTAACTTGCTTTCCTTCACTTAACTTAACTCTTTATACATCGCATGCTTACAAGAGTAATTATTATTTCTATCAAGTGAAACATTTTTTATCAATGAAAATGTTGCCATTGATGGCAGTAAATGAAATAGGAAATTTGGGGATAGGTTTGTATGAATTGTGCGCTCTTATAATTTTTATTTTTCTATAGGAGACTAGAAATTACTTGTTTGTAACACATTTGAATATTTGACAACTATTAGACTAGTTGGGTTATTGATTCTATAATATTTCTTTCATTCATATCATTTGCATATTAGTTATGTTAAGGCATAATTGTATGGAATGATTATCTACATAGTTCAATAAGCATTAAACTTATGAATTATAATAATTGTGATATATAAAAAGTGATGTGTATTATGGAATCACGTAGTTTCAGATGGAGAAAATTGATGAGATGAAATGAGTCACAATGAACAACAAACCTATAGTGATGGGCCATCTGAGTGCACTAAGTCAACCTCCCATGTGGGTGACTATAGGGGCATGACAATGCCTTTCCATGTTAAATTAAAGTTTATGCTAGAGGTACTCTTGCAACCTCCTTCATAATTTATTTATATATATCTCTATTAAGTGAGGAAGATAAATGACATAGTCACTATTCTCTAACTCGAAATGATATCAATTATTAATATTACTTGGTTTCTTAATAATGCACTCATAGTTTTCTAATTACTAAACAAAAATATTAACTAAAATCTTAATACCTAACAATAAATTAATATCAAAAAATACTACACTGCGTTTTGTATACATATATTTTTTACAATATTAGTGGAATTTTTTTTTACAATAAGGAAAATTTTAAATAATAAAATATTATCTAATTATTGTTATTTATCTCTTTGATGTATTTATTTAATAGTGAAAATAAAATTGAGATGTGAGTATAAGACATATGCAAGAATCAAAGTTTTGACTTTTCATTTAGAAAGGAAAAATGAAATACTAAAATGCATATATTGATGAATTTGTATTTTATTTTTTCCAAATTTCTTTATGTATAGTTTTGAAATATATATATATATATATATATATATATATATAAACAATTGAGAAAATATATAAGTATTTTATCGTTATATAGTATATAATTTCTTGCAAATTTATATCAAAGTTTCAGATGATGTAATTTAAATGTTTTGACATATTTAAAAAAAAACAAATTAGCTCATGGAGTGTAACTCAATTGACAATCAACTTGTTATGAATTATTATGTAAAATTATGAGATCAAATCCCCGAGATTGAGTTAGGCCAACTAAAAAATAATAATTTAATATGTATTTTGTAATTATTTTGAAATCAAAATATCTTTAATTTATTACTTTTATGTAATTTTTAATATAGTTTTCAAATAAATATACATTAAATTAAATACTTAAAAATTAGTTAAAAATATTCTGACTTATTCCAATTTTATATTTAATTAGAAAAGATTAATGAAAAAGAAAAAAAATAAAATAAAATAAAGAAATTGATATGATTAAATTTCATGTGGTTTGAATATCTATTTTCAAAAATAAAAAATAAAAATATAATTATCCCCTATCCATTCATTCTCTGTGCAAACTTCCCAAATGCAATGAGAGACAAGTAATATCCATTCATTCTCTGTGCAAACTTCCCAAATGCAATGAGAGACAAGTAATATTCGGGAAATCTTGGAAGGAAAAATTGTCACGTTCCTAAGAATAGGTTATCCCCACAAAACGAAGAGCCCAAGAAATCGTTATCTTTATATAAGATAATGCTAAGGGTAAGTGAAAAAGCAACCTTGGTATAAGCACTAGACAATAGTATAATGCAAACTAGCAAACTAGCCAATTTTAAAGGGGGTTAATTTTATTATTTCAATTGATATGATTTTGTCTTAATTATTAACTATCTTAAATAAGTTTTGTCTTTATTACTATTATCTTAAATATAAAATATTGTGTTGGAATATTGTTGTCTCAAATTATTTTTATCTTAAAAATAAAGTTGTTTTAAAATATTTTTCTCTTCAACTATTTTCTATAAAATATAAAATTTTATCCTAAAATATTTTATTTTATCTTAAACTTGTAATTTATGTACTCGTGGTGCTTGGGAGCCTGGGCTACATAGCTACAACAGCCCTTTAGTCCATTTTTCAGGACATAGATGGTGAGTTTGTTATCTTCATCGGGTGACCAAAGCCCTTCTCTTAGCGTTCGTCCAGCGGGATTTGAGGCAATGCCTTCCCCTTTGGATGCCCCTTGTGTGCTCGCCATTTTTCTCACCCGAATTGTTCTGCTTTTCCTTCTCACTGACCTTATCGGCTCAGAATCGATCAAATTGCAGATGCATAAACAAGTAATTAATTTCATTGTGCCATCATTAATCCAACTATAGCCCGGCCGTAAGTTACCAACTCTCTAGCTCTCTTTGACTGTGCGTCAATGACAAAATCTGTCGAAACAACATGACGATTTCTGCTCACAAAATTGTCACTAAATCGACAACGCTTTTCCCATTGTACAAACACCCAAAGTCTACTCCGCCAGCATTATAGTATAAAGCGTAAATGCAAGCACATGAACATTTATAAATACACAACCAAAGACTGTACCAGTGGCACTAAAAGCTAGTAATACATAACAAACGAATTTATTTTATTACAAGAATTGAAGTCGTTGGGGGTTGTAGGCTTAGGAAGGACCATTGCAACCCCTGCTGAAGGAAAGGTAGAATTGTCATCTCAATGATGTCTTCGAAAATTCTTTCGTAATATATCATAAGTTGAAGTATTATTATAAGGCTTCAGATTAATTGATAATTTTAATATTTTATTATTGGGAATTGTTGGAAAGTTGATTTTTTTTAAAAAGGTGTTTAGTATCATTCTATTTTTTAATGTTAAATAAGAATAGTCCAATGTAAATAGATTGCTTAACCATGTCATTATATTAAAAGAGGCCGTCATTAATAATTAGATGCTCTCATTAATAATATATGTGATTTACCCATTCCCTAATCTTTAATAATTTAAAGTCATGTTGTGTCAAGTTGTCACAGAGATGGCAACTAAAGAGGCGGTCATTAATGATGAAGATGATTTACCCATTTCATAATGTGACTATAAAGTCATGGTGTGCCCTTTAACGTATCAAATGCCAAGAAGAGCTTAGATTTCACAGTTAAGTCATTCGATAGTTTATATCACATGTCATCGGGGTATGGGGTGTCCATCAATGACAGTTTGGATGCTGGTTTGTTTCATGGAGCTTTTATCAACGTGTCATCCGGAGGTCTTACTGAAGCCCAGACATAGTCAATATAAAATTTTAGTATCTATATCTATGGTAAGTGAATTTTAGTATCTATATCTCTCGTAAGTGAGGAATTCTATTGATATTGAGAGATGTACTTAAAACATAGTTATGATAATGGTTAAAAGAGTGTTTGATCTTGGGTCTCCCTTAGATTAGGTCAGGCAGTTACCGATTCACCATGTTGTAAAAAAAAAGAATGTCATCAAAATTGAAAGTATTTGTAATGAGATTTCGAAAATTTATGTAGTAAAATAATGAATTTTGTTGATATAAAATATAGTCGATAAGTTTTACGTAGTTTAAATGTTATTTTTGTTATTTAATTATTTGGCTTAATTTTGAATTTTTTAAATCTCATATAAAATAATGTAATTTTCAAAAATTTAATGCCTCACAGCTTTTTCACTTCACCAAATATATTTATACACTCAAAACATATTTTAAACAACTTTCATTTACAATCTTACTAAAAATTACAACACCAATGCAAAAATAAAAAATAAAAATCTGTTTTTAAACTACTCGATTTTAAACGAAAAGCTTTATTTATAATTAAAAAAATATCCAATCATCTTAACAAAAATCTATATTTTCGCTTCATATATAAAGTTTAGATTTAATTTCTTTTTCAAATATTCAAAACAAGTTTAACAAACATTTTATCAAGGCCAACTTCAGCTTTTATCAATCAATTCAATCTCATCAGCTGTTTATATAGCATGTCATTAAGGCATGGGGTGTCGATCATCAAGAGTTTGGTTGATAGTTTGTTTTATGGAGCATTTATTGACGTGTCATTCGGAGGTCTAACTGAAGCCGACACATGGTCAATATAAAATTTTGGTATCCAGATCTCTGGTAAGTGAGGAATTCTGTCCAGAGTGAGAGATGTACTTAAATGCATAGTTATGGTTATGATAAATGTTAAATTAGATTTGAAATTTAGTAAATTTTAGAATATTTATAAAATGTATATGATAGATAGATTGAAGATTTTAAATTTTTTAAAATTTTTTATATTAAAAGGTTAAATATGAAATTTGGTTGATATAAAATATGACTTTGTTAGATAGAAGAGTGATGTAGCCACATACATTGAATGATATATAAAATTTATATGATAAATAGATAATGGATTTTGTAAAATTTAAGAGTGATGTAGCCAGATACGTTGAATGATATATAAAATTTATATGATAAATAGATAATGGATTTTGGAAAATTTATATGATATATAAGTAAGTGATTTTAAAATATTTTTGAAAAATTATATATTAAAAAGTTTAATATGAAATTTGTTGATGTAAAATATAACTTTGTTGGTATGAAATATTGTTCATATGAAACAGTTAATTTTATTAATATGATTTATAGTTAGAAAATTTTTGGTAGACTTAGAAAAATCTATATTTTCACTTCATCACTACAAGTTTACCTATAAAAGTTTTAAAAAATATTTTTTATTAATATGATTTATAATTAGAAAATTTTTGGTAGACTTAAGAAAAATCTATATTTTCACTTCATCACTACAAGTTTACCTATAAAAGTTTTAAAAAATATTCAAAAACAAGTTTAACCAACAGTTTCTTCAGATTATTTTGAATTTTATGAATTCAATCCCAACAACACACTATTTAAAATAGTCTTGAGGCGTTAAAATAGTTTTGAGGCGGACAAGAAGCAATAGCAACATTGATATATTTAAAATAAAATAATTACTCATGTATGGGTAGTTGGTTAAACATAGAGAGCCAATTGAGTGATTCGGTGATTGAATATTTCAGTGTTGAGTCAAGTAGAGTTAAGAGATAGACTAATTTTAGTGTGTGGTTGCATGTCAAAGTTAGTAGCTACTTGGAAAAAGATAAATACTTTTCACTTCGTTCATTGCAATCATCATGTTTTGTGTGATCAATAAAAGAACAGTCATCATGTTTTGTGTGATCAATAAAAGAACAGCAATGTTTTATGCCTGAATTCATGCTTTATCTCCTCCGCCTTTCTAACAAATTGGTATCAGAGCCAGTGTACAAAGAGATATGAAAAACAGATTTTTGTGTGTGAGAGGAGAGAAATTCATATTTTCTGGTTGAGAGCGATTAACTTATGCCATTTTGCATGCACGCGGATTCCATCTGTGATTGGAAGCGTTCGCGGACTAACGTGGCAGTTAATTAAAGTCGAAGGAGTAAGAGAGCCCGCTAGCAGAGCCGTAATGTGTGAGTGATTTTTTGAATAGAGCGAGGGCCGAAAGCCCAAGTAGGTAAACTCGTACGCGTGGAATCGGCGAGGTGTTTGCTAATTAAAGAGAGCCCCAGTTTTGGCCGCCGCTATAGCCTCCAGTTCTTTGTGAGTGATTTTTTGAATAGAGCGAGGGCCGAAAGCCCAAGTAGGTAAACTCGTACGCGTGGAATCGGCGAGGTGTTTGCTAATTAAAGAGAGCCCCAGTTTTGGCCGCCGCTATAGCCTCCAGTTCTTTGGAGTGGACCCTTATACCGATTGCAGATTCACTTAACATACTTACGTGGCTGTTTGCATCTACTTTTCCGTTTCCATTTATACAGACAGAGGTTGATATTCACTGTCGGAATTGTTTATCTCGGAAAACTTTTGCAACAAAAACCTTGTGTTATGTGTTACATCTGTCATTGTCTCAGCACATCTTGTGCAATGGAATAAATGCACAAGAAAATGGTTAACCCATTAAAATTATCTTAAAAAAATAAAAAATAAAAAGTAATTTCCCTTGTTATCCTTGACATATTTTTTTTAGCCTTATTCCTTTGATCTTTTTAAGAAATATTCTTTCATTTTTTTTATTTTTTTTTAATTTTTATAGTCTTTTTCGTAACTATCTAAATAGATTAAATTATCTAACAATTAATATTTATACACTTTTACCAATAAATTCATATTGTTGATAATGATGGTTAACATCTGTTGAGACCAAAACATTGGTCTATCTGACCTAAAGAAACAAATTATTTTTTTTGATTTGAAATTTTATTCCTATGCTCAAAAAGTTTGGAGAGAAGCCTCCCGAGCTCACTATAGTTTTGACATTGTAAAAGGCTAGAAAGGCCAGTATTGTAACAAAGATTGTGAAACTAAGACCTAATGTGGTTGTACGCGGGGCACTCTAAGAGGAAGTGGTTCTCATCCTCGATCTTCCTATTCTCACATATATGGTAGATCCTTTCCATCCATGGCGATTTAGGAACTACCCAACGACTTGTTTCACTATGGAGCTCATCAGAATTCGTTCTAATCTTTGCTATATTAATTATCTTCTTTGAGCTAATTAAAATAGAGAGATAATTTTGCTATTCTAGGGTGAGGTTGATGACCTTCTTATAATAACTTAATTTTCTTTTAGCCGCTAAATCTTTCTCACACCACATTTTTTCTTTGAACTTAGAAGTAACAATATCTTTAATGTTATCTATGTTTTGCAATGCATCATTCTCGTTGATCTCCCAGTAGTTTAACTAGGGCCTTGTGTCTTTATGCCACCCCCGATTGAGCCTTAGGTGGTTTTGGCTGGAATTTAAAGCTAGCTTAGGAAGTCTATGATCATCGATGTTATTGAGTTTGTTCTTGTACTTCATAAACCTAATCATAGCTAGACTCTCAATAGGGGAAAGACCTGCTTCTATAAGGAGAATAGAATAGGGTGTATTACTTTTAATTTTCAGGTTATAACTTATAAAACGCTTCTGGATTTGCTCAATCTTTCTCCATGATTCTTTGGAGATGCTGCAACCCCAAACCTCACAGTCATATAAGATAACAAGAGTGACTAAAGTTTCACTTACCCTTCCTTTAATAATAATACTATTATAACACTATTAAATCCTTACTATAACTAATTAGTTACCCTAACCATTAATAATTAGAATAATACTATAAATAGAATATAATAATAACTAATATTAATTTAGTTAATATTACTAATAATATATGTTAAATATTAATATAAATATTCCCTTTCCTTGACTAATCCAAATGATCTAGTATACATAATATAACAATAATTAAAACTATGTTAATTATTACTAAATCCTTACTATTTACTAATATCCCTAGATCTAGTAATACTTATTCCCATTAAATAACCTCACTATTAAATTTATACTAATTAGTTACACATGCCATTAATAATAAGATTAATAATATAACATTATTATAAATATAATATTAATTATTATTAGTTTAATTAATATCTAATCTTTTCGATTACTAACTTTTATTTTTTCCCTAGTTCTATTATTATACGTTTCAATCAATTTTATAATAAATATTTCCTAGTAGTGTTGTTAACTCTTATCTCGGTATTAAAATATTATTTGTTATACAATTTTGAATAGTCAAATCTAGCAGTGTTTTGGTCAATTTTTAGTGGTTTATCCAATCTGATCTTATATTGTCATTTCTCAATCAAACCTAGTCGTTGGAAGACCTGTTCTCCCTATTTAATCTGTAGCCATGATCTCCTTCTTCAACTTGTCGTGACTATGAACCACACTCTAGTTCGAAACCGGTCGACAAATATACGATGATGTGATTTACGCCGAAATACTTTTTCTCATAAAAGAAACATAAGTTGTTGGCTCATTCACCCCACTTCGATCAAATCAATTAATTTTTTTTTAACTATTACAATTTCTATTAAAATTTAAATAACCGTTAATATTAAATTTTGATTTATAGAAAATAGGTATTGAAAAGTAAAATTATCAATATTAGTATTATTTACCAATGTAATTTTTCTTAATATTATAATCATTTTAGAAATTTCATTTAAATAATTTTATATTTTTAAAATTTATTAAAAAGTGGTAATATTATTTTTTATAAAATTTGTATTTTTTTAATTTTTTATAAGTTAGTGTTGAACAATATTTTACATTTAAGGAAATGTGTAATTATTTTTCCTTTTAAAATAAAAGTAAAATATTTTCTAAATAAAAAACAATGTTAACCATAATTCAAAACAAAAATAATTATATTTATTTGAGTGTGGTTAGTTTTAATTAACCACATTATTGCTAAATACTTTTTATTTCAACTTAAGGTGGATGAGGATCTCTTGATTTTTTTTTTAATTGAGGGCCTAGATTGATTCTCAAGGAAATGTGCTCAACATATGCTTAGACTTAATGCTTATCAATTTGAGATTATTCCAATTCTAATAAGTTCTTCCATGATAAAGTTATATATATATATATATATATATCTATATATATATATATATATATATATATATATATATATATGCAAATTTTATTTAGCAAAATGGTCCATTACTTTTAATAAATTTACAAAATTATATTCGTGCCACGTGGTTCCCCACCCACCGATTTCTCACGGATTTGAGATTATTCCAATTCTAATAAGTTCATCCATGTAAGTTCCCCATTATTATCTATAACATTCGTTTATAATTCTTTTTTTTTCTTAAGTTAAAGTTGAACCATAACCCTTTTATACATGGTTAATCAGGTAAATGTGTAGCATTCTGTGTTGTAATAGTTTTTTGGTTATATTTATAAAGCCTTAGGCTATATTAATATTTGTAATGTGGTTGTACTAGTAAAATACAAATAATGTCACTCTCCTTGTGCTTGTTCAGTTTGTGTCGATATTACAACTCACAAGATGTGGTAAGAATATTTCACTCTCTCTCAACAGTAAATAAAATATTCCAATGTTCATGCTAAATAACATAATTTTCTATCAACTTAAAAAAAATGATAAAAGTAATTAAGAGAAAAAAAAAATATAAATATAAATGAAATATTTTCTAAATAAAAAGTAATGTCAACTATAATTAAAAATAAAAATAAATATACCTATTTGATTACTTTAAATTACATTACAACTTAAAAGATGTAAAAATATTTCACTCCCACACTCAACTATAAATAAAATATTTAGATGTTAATGTTAAATAATAAAATTTAATATCAATTTTAAAAAACAAAATAATGAAAAGTATAGAAAATAAATAAATTTCTAGTTTTAAATGTGGAAGATGTATAATTTTTATACTTGCTAAAAGTATTTCAATACAAGATTTACATAAACAATTTAAATATCCATATTATGATATATATATATATATATGAAAGAACATATATATATATATATATATATATATATATATATATATATATATATAAACTAAAAAAAACGATTATTTTTAACAAGAATTCCTAATAAAAATAATAAAAATGGGAGGTGTGAAATTCTTTGAATTATTTATATAAAATTAATATGTGGCATTTAAAAAATATTTATGAAAAATAAAAAATAGATTATAATTAAAATATTTCAATCATTTTGGCTCTACTATAAAATAAATGTAAATATGGGAAATCCCCTTTTAGATTTGAACATTTAACTTCCCAAAAAGAAAACAAATGTCCGTAACAATTAGTTAATATTTTCTTATTTCAAAAAATGTAATATACTTAAGATATGTTATTAGATTTATGATAATAATTTCATAAATAAGTATTATGTAACAATAGTCATATGACAATTATTATGTAATATAATCATTAATATGTAATATTGATTAGCTATAGAACAATTATTACATGATATTTATTTAGTGCATTATATAATATTTTTTATAACATACCTTAGGTATACTACATAAGCCTTCTTCAAATTTAAGAAGATTACTTAAATTTGATGACATTTTTTTAAATCACTAGAAAAAAATAGTCCTTTTGTAGTTCTTTCAATTAAAAAATGGTTATTATGGGATATGCCTTCTACTAAGATTTTATCCTTAAATTTTGAATGGGTTCTTATATTTTCAAAATTTTATTCACATAAAATCTGAGCAACCTTAAGTTTGATTTGACCGTTGGGTTGTCATCTGTCACTATATATCTAGGAATTCAAGGCATCACCTAATAGACTAGGTCCTTCTTAAAAGCTTGTGCATTTATCTAGATTTTAACTAAATAATTATGCATCTAAAAGATGAATAAGAAATTGCAAGAGTCATCCTTCCCATTAGATAATAGACGCTCTTTTGTGAAATTCCTTAGGTGCAGCCTAAGCAACATATATGCATCCTCCTAAAAGTAACAACAATAGAAGAAAGTAGAAACAAAGAAATGAAGATTATCCATAGCAACAGAGCTATTGATGCAATGAAATAACCAACTCCCCATCTAATGTGTGAACAAAAAGGAAATAATCCTACAGTAAACATGTAGCAGAAAGAAACATTAAGAGAAAGCTACAACAGTAAAAAATGCTAAGTGCCAAAAAGCAGGAGGCCCAACTCAAAAATGGATGAGGTGAAGAGTTAGTAAGTGATCTGTCCCAACCAAAGAAGAGAGACTGAGATGAATTTCTTAAAGTGGATCAAGCCCAGCGAGGTAGAACATCCACCTTTGGAAAAAAATTTAGCTTCCTTATTGTGCTCACGATAGATGTGAGAGAAGGAAATCTAAAGGAATGATTGAGACATAGTTTTGATCCGCTATTGCTAGGAGAGAAGATTCAGATTCTAAAGTTTACATCGGTTGTTGGCTCATTCGATAATAACTTTAGAGTCCCCAAAGATGGCAATGCTTGTCAATCCAATCCATTAAGCACAATAGAGAGTGCCCCATAAGGCCAAAATCTCGGCCCCGACATTCAAACCCTTTCCACCAAACCAACGGAATCTCAAGAGGTGATCAAGTTCTAGATAAACGATCATTCTACAACCACATGACCCAAAGGAACTGGCTCCATTAAAGAATCCAACTGGAAACGAAGAACAAAGATAAAAGGAGGAGTGAAAGGGGTGAGGAGAAGGGAAGGGCTCATGAGAAAATTCTTTAAAGTAGGCCATGATCAAAGACTTGATTCTATAGATAGAAGGCTGGGAGGAATCAAAGATTAGGGCATTACGTGCTCTCGAGATGACCCATAAGATAAACAATTGAAGGGTCCTAAGGGATTTATGCACAACAACCAATGATGGAGGTAGTTAGGGATGTGATCCCAGATCAAGACAAATGCAGATTCTAGGAGACTAAGGAATTCAAATATATATTTGTAAAACATACAGATGAAACTGACCTAAATGAATTATTCTGTGTTCCCTTTAACATACCTAAAATTGTCCAGAGGTGAGAATCCATCCCACTAGAGTGTGTTAAAGCGAAATGGAACTATATATTTCTTCGTCATTTTTTAATAGTTGATTCTATTCTAATTTTATTATAATTGGTTGTATTTTTATAAAAGGGCAACCCTTATCTTGATTGCAGGTTTTCATACATTTCTGCTCGGGCGCATCGTGTATGTCACTCATTGAATAGATGAATGTGGTGTTATTACGAAAATTATTTATTGTCAGAAAACTTTTACAATAGATAACTCCATTTAATGCAGAGTTCAAGACATGGAATTTAGACTATCCATGGGCCTTGTGTAGACACACAAATCCAAGATGGAGCAAGTTATGTTTGAGTAAGTTATTTCGTGAGTGTTAACAAAGTGGAAACCCTATTACAATGTAAAGACATGGTTTAAGTTTCTATGAAACGGGAATCTCAATGCATATGCTACTATCCACTTAGAAATATAACCAAACAATTAACTATATATATATATATATATATATATATATAATTTACATGACTTTCCTTCATACTGTTAAGATTATATATTGAGTTCCAATATGTGATTAAGATGTAGTAAAGTTCATGACCATAATAATAATAGTTGTAACAATTTTAAGTTTTGCTTGGTATATATATATATATATATATATATAATTGATTTGAGATTTTATTTTATATTAATATATTATTATGTTATAAAATAAAATAATTGTTTAATAATTGTTTGTTATTAAATCTAGAGAAATGGGAAGGGCATTCTGGAATCGCAAATGAAATAATCTCACCTATGGAGCTTTTTGAGGACTAAGCGGCGAGGGTTTTGAACAGGGGGCGACAGAAACAAGTTGGTAACTATGGAGAGGCATGGAGGAGGGAGCTCCACTCCCTCCTACAATAACGTGGTTTCAAATAGAAGCAAAGAGACGAGTCTGAACAATTTCCGAAAACCAACGAAGGCAGAGACAAAGACAACCGGTACTCAAAAGCCGGAAAGTAGAAAATCCCTAGAAAAGGAAGGGACCCACAAGGAGGCTAGGAGGGAAACGAAATCTTGAGATAGTAGTCAGAGAATGGAGAATATATCTACAACGGGACCCTGCAAGCCTAAGTCTAACATCAAACCCCTGGTGGTCTTAAATTATCTTGCACTACGGGTGCACAAAGATCACATGGCAACTTATGTGGTCATATGCAAGTTTATGTGTATATGCCCCATGGAGAAAGCGTTGTACACATAGATAAGAAACAACTGGAAACTGAAGGGAGAAATAAATCTACATCTTGGGTCCAAGGGATTTTTCACAGTGGTTTTCACTAACCTAGAGGACAAAGACAGATCTTTCGAAGGAGGACACTACTTCTATGCTACTGCTAGCCTTTACATGTGACCTTGAATGATGAAGTTTGTTCCAGAGCAAGAAATGTGAACATCGGTCCGGTATGGATTAGATTATACTCCTTACCTTTAGATTATTGGCTACCAGAATCCTTAAAAGCTATAGGTGATAAATTAAGGCATTTTATAAAGATATCATAGGCGACTCTGCGAGGTAAATATACCTCCTTCGCTTGCATATGTGTGGAAATGGACTTATCGGCAGCACTCCCGGATGAAGTCATCCTAGAAGTATATGATGAGGAATGGGTACAGGCAGTCGACTATGAACACATCCCATTTAGATGACGTCAATGTCATGAACATGGGCACCTCTTTAGAGACTGCCCACTCAAAAAAAGGGAGGACAACCTGAAAACCAACATGGGAAAATACCCTGAAGGTTTCACCAAAGTGGGAGGCAGAGGGAAATGAGAGGGAAAGAAGTACCAAAAGAAACCTAGCGAGAACAAGCTACCAAGTCATAATAGCTTTTAGATTTTAGAAGAAGAGGGGGGAAACAATGGAACGAATAAGGAACCGGAGGACATTCATACAAAAAAGGAAAAGAGGATAGCATTGAAATCATACAGGAATAAAATGAACAAAAGGAAGACCCACCAAGCACTATGGAACTTGGCAGGGACCATGAGATGACCCCAAGTGAAGGAGGTATGGAGGACCAAGACCTACAGGAGATTCTCAAGAGGGAGAACCTTGAACTAGAAATGTTTCTAAAGCAGGGAACCAACAAAGGGATTGACTCTCTGCCACAAGAGGAGTTTGACAGAGTACAATAGCTATTCCTTTGAAGGTCTTAAACAAAGGCTACAAGAGTCAAAAGGAACTACAATAGTTAGGAGAATATAGGGGTTAAATCAATGGAGATTACATCAGGACACTCCACCAAAAACCCAGGCAAGAGAAGAGGAAGAAAGAGATAGAACGAACTTCTTTCAGAGTGTGGGAAACTCATGATTAATTGAAGTAAGAAGAAATATCTCATCAGTTACTCTTTCACAAACCCATCATTACGAAGCTCAAAACTTGGAACATTAGAGGACTAAGAAGTAAAAGAAAACAAAGAAATCTCAGTAACATAATAGAATAGGAAAAGCCAGACATGGTGTTTATACAGGAAACAAAATTCTCAGTAGACAAGATCAGAGAAATACATAGCAAATGCCTTATCAAATATGAGTACCTAGAAGTCAAATCAAATAATACAGCGGGGGGAATTATTACTCTATGGAATCCTCAGAAATTTGAGATCCTGGATGCTGAGGCATCCAGAAACCACCTTTCAATGGTTATACGACCTTTGGGGGACAAGGATTGTTACATGATCACAAATTTCTATGGTTCTCAACTTCATGAAGACAAACGCAGGCTCCTCACTTCTCTGGAGGAGATGTGAGAGAGACACCCTCATATCAGTCATAGAGGAAAAAAGGAGGGACCAGAACGCTTAGATGAGACTCAATTGCCTTCCAAAACTTCTTAAACAACATGAGACTAGTGGATATGGAAACAACAAATGGTACCTTTACATGGCATAACAAGAGAGGAGGAACTTCCCAAGTTTCCTTGAAATTAGACAGATTCATAATCTCAAAGGATCTCCTTCTCTCTGATCGTATCATGACATCTTTTATCCTTCCTTTTGGAGGCTCAGACCACTGGTCCATCCTATTGGAAGCTTCATTTATTGGCACCCCGAGGAACACACCTTTCAGGTTCAAAAATGTTTGGCTCACTCACCCTGAGTTCATCACTAATATTAGAAAATGGTGGGCGGAAGACATGCCCACCGAAGGCACAAAAATGTTCCTCCTACAATAGAGACTCAAACACATCAAGCTAAGGATCAAATAATGGAACAAAAATGAGTTTGGCAATATTTTTGAAGCCAAAAGAGAAGTGGAGGAAAAATTATAGGAAACTAATCAAATTCTCATCACAGAAGGCTTCACAGAGGAAAGGAAAATGCAAGCGGACTCTCTTCAACAAGAATGGGACAATAGATGCCAGTAGGAGGAAATATTCTAGAGATATAAATCAAGAGTACAATGGATTAAAGAAGGGGAGAGAAATACTAGGTTCTTTCACAAGTCTACCATGAAACATAGGGCAAATAATAGGATCACAAAACTCATAGATCCTCAAGGGAAAGAGCTAAATACTCACAAGGAAATAGAATCTGTTCTAGTACAAGATTTTCAAAACATAGCAAAGGAGACCATTGCAAACAAATCTCAATTCACTAAGAGCTTCACTCAGCATATTCCAAAACTAATAACCAAGGAAGATAATTATAATCTCAATAGGCCAGTAATAGAAGAAGAGGTCAAGGAAGTAATCAAAGATATTCACAATGGGAAAGCTCCAGGCCCAGATGGTTTCAATGTAGACTTCTTCAAAACTTGTTGGGAAACTATCAAACAAGACATTCTTGATGTGGTGGAGGACTCGAGAAAATCAAGAACAATTCTGATAGCACTTAATGAATACTTCATAGCATTAATCCCTAAACAGAAAAAAGCCATGACACCAGACAGATTCAGACCCATAAATTTATGAAATGTGGTGTACAAAATCATTTCCAAATTTATTGCTAACAAACTCAAACCTCTTCTTCCAACGCTCATGTCAGATGAGAAGACTAGATATGTGGAAGGTAGATAAATTCTCAATAATATCATTCAAGCTCATGAAGTGGTTCATTCCCTCAAGACCAATAAGCAAGTAGGTATGATAATACAGCTAGACATAGCGAAATCTTCTGATAAGCTAAGATGCTCTTACATCAGGGAAATTCTTAAAGCTTATGGCTTTGACCACAACTAGATAAAGTGGGTCATGGCCCTGATTACCACAGCTAGTTGTTCAATCCTTCTTAATGCCTCTCCATCTAGAACTTTCAGGCCTTCAAGAGGCCTAAGGCAAGGATATCCTCTCTCCCCATTCCTCTTCATTATCATGATGGAAGGATTGGGCAAAGCAATCAATTCATCCAAGGAGGAAGGAAGAATCTAGGGACACAAACTTACTCAGAATGGGGACACATTGACTCATCAGAAATTTCTGGATGACACTATGCTGCAGGGCATACCCACAGTCAAGGAAGCCAAGGCTTTCAAACAAATCCTGCATGATTTTGCAATGGTTGGTTGCACTGAGGTAAGCCTCAGAAAATCAAAAGTTTTCTTTTTCAATACTAATATTTCTATTCAAAGAAATCTCTCTAGAATTCCCGGCTTTCAAAGAGATCATCTTCCCTCCAAATATTTGGGAATGCCTCTCACTGATAAACCTCTTAGTAACGAAGTTTGGGAGTCAGTTACAAATACACTGAAGGAAAAAGTCAACAACTGGACTAGCAGATCCTTGAATTTAGCAGGAAGGCTAATTCTTACAAAGGTTGTACTACAAACCATTCCAATTTTCATGTTTTTAGCCCTTCCTATCCCAATAGGAGTTTTACAGCAAATCAGGAATATCCAAAGAAACTTTCTTTGGGGTAAAGTGGAAGAGAAAAAGAAATGGGCTCTGGTAGTGTGGGATAAGCTCTGCAAAACTAAAACCCATGGTGGTTTGAGTCTCCACGACCCGGACACTCTAAGCAAAGTTTTGGGGGCAAAAATTTGGTGGAGATGGCTAAAGGAAATGAGAAACCCCTGGGCTAAGCTTTGGAAACAAAAATATGCAATGGATTGGCAAGAAAGGGACCACATTCAAATGACAGGACACATCAGGGGTTCCCATCTTTAGAACAATGCTTCGGAGAACAGAGCCTTACTTTAGAAACATAGTTTCTAGGAGATCAGAAATGGGAATCTAGCCTGGTTTTGGGAGGACAACCAGCAGCAGGAACATAACCTCTTTAGAGAAGGACTAGACATCATCAGAAATGATACCATGAATAAAGGACTAAAAAGGGTAAGTGACTTTTGGGATCAGTCAAGAGACACAGGTAAATGAAGAATTTGGAAGGTACCAGATTACAGTGAAGAGACCCCTTTGAAGGCCCAAGCTAAAGTTCTTGAAGTGATTCTGGAAACGAGGAAAATTTTGACTTCAACCTCAAATGATCTACTAAGATGAGGGAGAAACAATGAGGCCATCTTCAACCTCAAATAAGCCAAAAGAATAGTCACTGCACTTAACTATCCAAGCCTTGAAAAGACTTTGAAATACCTTTGGAACAACCCACACTGGATGAAGATCAAACAGTTCATGTGGCTAGTACAGCATAAAAAGATTCTAACTTGGGAAAATCTCAGAAAGAGAGGTTTTGTTGGTCCCTTAAGATGCTAGTTATGTGGTCTGCAGGAGGAAACTATGGATCACCTTCTCAACCTCTGCTCTTTCACCTCCACCTTATGGAATTGGGTGGCCTCTATCTTCAACCAACAATCAGGAATGAACATGACATTACTGAAACTTTAAAAAATTGGAGGAAAGACTTCTCGGATAATGAGATAGTCAATTTACCCTGGACTCTGATTCCAAAATTTTTGATCTGGGATGTTTGGAAAGAATGCAACAGCAGGATATTCAAAGCTAAATCTGGTTCAACACAAAGCATCATGGCTCGGATCCTAAAACAGCTCAAAGAAATAGTTAATGCCCTTCTGAAGCAACCTTCTGAGAAACCCCCTAGTCAACAGGATGCTCACATTCTCAAATTGTTGGGGATCCAGTCACATGTCCCTCAGGGCATAAAAAAGAAAGCAAGGCACATATCAGAAGGAAAAGCTTTTTGGCAACCCCCTCCCCATGGATTTTTGAAATTCAACATAGATGGAGCCTAAAAAGGAAACCCCGGGGATGCTAGTTACAGAGGAGTCATAAGAGATGAAGAGGGCAATATAAAAGTCATCTTTCACAATCATTTGGGTAGGGCAACTAACAATATGGTAGAACTCATGGCCATTGAGCAAGGCTTAGAAATTTTGATTGATCACAATTTACATAACACAATCATAGAGGCAGACTCGGAATTAACAATTAATTCAGTCAAAAGGATAAGCACTGGCATAGCACCAGACAAAGTTTCGAACCACTGGAGACTTTCACAGGTCTATCACCAAATTCAATCTCACCTAAGAATACTTAGAACTCTTAGCTTTGTTCATGTGCGCAGAGATGCGAATAGAGTGGCGGACCGGCTAGCTAATGAAGGGGTGCTATGTATAAGAGACAATAAGTGTTGCTCGTGGGAGTTGGTTCTTGCAAGACAACTGCGTGAGGACTGCTACACTCTGGCTCATGCAGACAGGGAGCATTATCAGTACATGAAGGGGAAACAGCTAGTTGAAAATTAAGAAGATGGATGTTAAGGGTTTAACAAACAGGCAACCTGAGAATTGGTATATTTGGGTCTCGAAGATGGATGGAAGGCAAAGGAGAAAGAGCACGAAACCAAAAGGTGGCACCAACAACTTTGCTATAGTACAAGGTGGTTTAGCTACAGTTACAGTGGTTATCGGGCGTCTGCATTACCATAAGTGGTTTTACAGAAATGCTTTCGATGCCACTAACCATTCAACATGTGGCTCAAGGAGGAGAGAGAATACCTCCTCCATCGAGCAGGTATTCCTCACTCTTCTTTCCAACCCGATATCCTTCACAGCCATTGGATCCAATGGTAGCAGATCTACAGCTGAGGTTTGTGGTGCTTGTTGGTGGGACCGAGATATCTTCCTTGCACGTTCCTGCTCAGGAGCGGGTTAGGGGAATTTCGGGTGGAACAAATGCTCGATGGTTATTTACCTTGCGAAACCGAAATATTTTCACCACGGTCTCTATTTCCTCTTCGAGTCTGCTTATTGACTTCTTGATTTTACCTGGTTTGGTTTAGAAGGTTGTTCGATATTTTGGGCCCTTAGCTAGGTTCTCGAGTAGTTGGCTCAGATCCCAAAGCATAGGACGCGAGTTAACTCTTTAGCATTTTGATCCTTTTGGGGTGTTCTATTTTATGTAACCTTCTTTTTATCTTCATATGAATAGAATTTCTAATTCTTTCTTCAGCAAAAAATATAGAGAAATGAATATCTATTTTAATATTTGAATTTTAAATTGTTTAATTATAATATTTTAATAATATATAATTAATTATTATTTATAATTTGTCTTTACCAAAAATGTTACTCCAGTTGTTTATCTAGTACAAGTTAATATATTTTAAAAAATGAATAATTCAATAAATTTTATTTTATAAAGATTATTTTGGACTTTAAATATTTTCATTATAACTATTCACTTATATAAAAAATTGAAAATTTGTTTAATGAATATTATGTAATTATTTCTAGTTAATAATTAAATTATATGTTTTTAGTTTCTCCAAAATTTAGGATTTAAAAATTAGTTAAATTTATTATAAATTAATGATAACTATTATTAAAGTAATAATCTACAAATAAATTACTAGTAATATGAAATTTTAAAAAATAAAAGATTAATTATAGAATTTTTGAATTATTATATATAAAAATAAAAATAAAAATTTATGGTATTAGCATAATAATGTTAAGAGGAGTGAAATAATAATTTGGATGTATAATGATGATGACTATGATGATTAATGCCCACTAAGGCTTATATAGTCTATCAGACCTTAAGAAGGTAATAGCTTAAATATGATTCTTTAACGTTTTATTTACATGCTCAAAAAGAAGTGAGACAAGGGTTCCCAAATCACCATATATTTTATGAGTTAAAATGTTAAGAAGGTTGTTAAAGGAAAATAGTTGTAGTGGTAGCTAGTGGGTTTAATTCCCCCTCCATCTGAGTTCTATTATTTGAAGACATGTTAGATTGTGTGGAAAAAAATTGAATAAGTTGAAATGTGTGAGTAGTAATTCCTATAAGGTTGAATGGGATTGAATGTGAGTATAAGGCGGACAATCTAAGAGAAAAAAAATTAATGTGACTATAAGATGGACAATCTAAGAGAATGTGATTTCTACTATAAGATGGACAATCTAAGAGAAAGTGTTTTAATGTGAGTACAAGATTCAACCCTCAGGCTTGGTGGCAAACTCTTTCATGTGAATATAAGATGGAAAATCTAAGAAAAATTGTTTTTCATCTTCAACCCTCCTATTATTGGTTGCAAAATCTTTCATCCCAAGGTGTTTTGAGAATTCACCAATTCCTGCACAAGTGACAAACTCTTTCATCCCATGGTGCTTTGAGAATTCACCAATGACTAATTTCACTATGAAACTCATGAGAATTAGTTCTAATATTGGAAATGTTCATTTTCATCTTAACACTAGTCAAGACATAGAGATAAATTTGGTTTTCCAAATGGGGGTTGATCAACTCCTTATAATATTGCACTTTCCTTTTTTCCTTCCAACTCTTTATTTTCCCACAATTTCTCTTTAAATTTGGAAGCAATATTATTTTTGATATTATCTAAATTCTGCAAGATGATCTCCTCTTTATTCCCCAATGGTCTAGCCAAGACTGGGCATCCTTATGCCACCCTCACTTCAGTCGAAGGTGGAGGTTTTGGCTAAAGTTAGAAGCAATTTTAAGAAACCCATTTGCATCCATATTGTATAACTTCTTCTTATATATAAGATACCTATTGATTAAATAAAATATTGAAGCAAAATTAAAAGAATAAAATAAGATATTTATAAATTGAACGAGTACCTTTTTATTGATCCCTTGTTATACATTTTCACTTGGTAATGTTCTTTTAATATTTTCCAATGATTATGATTTATATGTTTTCATGATACATTTCGTAAAGTATAATTCTTAATGTTTTTGTGTTTTATTTTTATTTTCATTTAACTAATACTATTTTTAAATGAGATTTATTTTGTTTCTATTAATAGGTAATGTCTTTATCTGATATTTGTTAAGATATAATTTAGTGTAATGGTTTTAACAACATTTTAAAGTTAGAGAATTTCATATTCCATAATTTGGAAGAATGATTAAAATGAATTCAAATATTATATAACAAGTTCGAAAAAGTAAGACATGCAACAAGTTAATATGTAAGAAGTTAATGTTTTCATTTGAAATTTTTGGGAAACATTTTACATTAATCTTTATTGTGATTTATATTTTTGTACAAATATTAATTTTACTATTCTAGACTAAGTTATGATGAGGATAATTTGGTTAATATTGATAAATGTGTATAACCATTCAAAAAATAAAAGTAAATTGAAATTATATGACTTCATGAATATGAGTAACTTTATGTGAATATAAAGGTTTATTATTATATTTTAGACACAATGAGGTTTATGTAGTTAATTAATGGGGGATAAAGGAATTTGGAACCTTATTTAGCGCTACAAGGGCAATGGAATATAGATACGACCAATAAATAGTTGTAATGTGTGGGAAAATAAATTTTATTAAATATTTTATGTATTATTTGTCTTTTATACTTGTCCTCATAATAGAATTTTTTGATATGATTAATGAGAGTAACAACTTGGCAATCATGGCCAATATTAACAACTATATTCTAACAATTATTTCCTTATATTAAGATATTATTTATTCATTCAAATCTAATTGTTATATTATAACGACTAATTTTTTTCTCTTCATCTATTTAACTGAATGCCAATATCTGGTTCTTTATCTTGTCCTGGTAATAAACCACACTAGATGGTTCAAAACACGTCGATATAGCTCTGATGATGTGATTTTTACCGAAAGTTTTCTTGCTTTTCATGATCATGGCAGAGTTTGAAAATGCAATTCCAGTTGATATGAATGATGGGTTGAAATACAAAATGGATTCAAGATGGTTGTTGATCCTAACTCCTAATTAATGGTTATTGTATTTTCGTGCTTTGAGGATGTTGCATTTTGAAGATAGGAGGAATGGAGAAAAAGCCTGACCATGGACATTAAGAAAAGGACATCAAATATGACGTAACATACAATCACGTAATATGTTAAACTAATCAACGTAACATGTGGTAGTAAAGAAGACACTAGTCATTCAAGCAACATGTGGAGATGATCAGTAAATTATTGTGGATATTCCATTGGAAGAATTAATCATAATAGATCTGACAAATATTGAATTTTTTTACTGTGAATATTAATTCTTTTTATATCTCAGATTCTTTATTTATTTTTTGTATGCTTAATTATAAATTAGATGAAATTCAAGAAATATAGAGTGAAAATAAATAGACACGCTAACCAAAATAAGCACAATTTTTCCCTTGGGAAACCCTTATGGGAGAAACCTAGCTAGAAGGTGAGGTTGCTTTGATCTCTATTCTCTAGTATGGAAAAATGTGTAGATACAAAGAAAGAGGTACACTCTATAGAGTTACCTAAGACCTATGGCTTATAAAGTTGCTACAAAATCTCAAGCCCTTTTTTATTCTCTCTAACATCCCACTCCTAATTTCTTTCCTCAAATATGGAAGCTAATATAATAACACGAAATGTAAGACCTACTCCTCCTAGTGACCTAGTATTTAACATAACTCAATAGCTAACTATTTGAAAGGTTTGACTCCCACAAACCTCAACTAGAGTTACGATTTTTGACCTTCTAGAGTCTTTTTTAAATTCCACACATGGCTAGCCCCATATGCATGAGTAATGGGGATTAACATGGCATTGAATTGTACCATGGTGGTCAGTATGGTATATCAACTTGCGAGAGCCATAAATTTTGCATAAAAACTTCAAGTACCAGATGGTATCGCACAAACGATAATTTTTTTTACCACAGACAAAATCGTTTGATGCCTCAAAATGGCTCTGGAAGAATTCATACATAAATTTTTGAAATTAGAACCCATTGATGAAAAAGACCATAAAAGTTGATTCATTTAATTATTCCACTCTGAAAGCGTTGAGATAGATGAAGAACACTTTAATTATTCAATCTGAAGTAAGAGAAATTATAAATGAGAAATAGTATCGCAATTCCCTAAATCACATATGAATGAAGTCAAAATTGGAACAAACTTACCCCTCAAAGAATACAAACCTATGAGAAGATAGAAAAATAGTATAAAGAAATGGGATTTTAAGAAATGAATGATGTGCATTATTAGGAAATATAATTATGTATTTTGAAAACCTTAGTCTTATGCACTATGAAAACCTTAGTTTTGTGGAATTTGAAAACCATACCAATGTGGAATGTGGAAACTCCAACATAATGAGTTCAAATTTGACTGCATAATTAGAAAATGTGAATAAACACACCATTAGACCATGCATCACAAGTTGGGGATGTATTTCGATGTATACTGAAGTGAAACTTGAAGACATTACTTTTATGCAATTTGAAAACACTGCTTTTATGGAATTTGAAAACCCTCGTATTGTGGAATTTGATGGAATGGAATCATATGGATGTAATTATTGTTTATATCATTATGACTAATTTATTTCTAGCACTCTCTATCTCTCTATTCCCATTTACACATTTTCTAGTCTCTCTCTCTCACTCTATTTATATTTCCCTCCCTCTCAATTTGTAATGAGCACTTCATTGACTCTCATTGAAGAAATTTTATGAGATTTCTTATCATTCAGATCTCTAAGCAATAGAAAATACGACCGACAAGAACTATGACCATAGTAACTATGACATACAAGAAATATGAACTTGAAATCATTAACCCTTAGGAACTATCATGCATAGTAACTATGACCTCGAGAACTTTGACCCTCATGAACTATGAACTCAGAAATCATTCCTTTGTTGTTCATAGTTCCCTTGTCAATTAGGAACTATGACTTTATTTTACAAGAATCATGATCATAAATTTGTCTTTTTATTTTTTATTTGTTGAGATCACACATAGCACGTGAGAAACAACATTTGTATACCAAAAATAAAAATAGAAAATTTAAAATATTATCTTAATAAAAAAAATTAAATGACATATTCAAAGAATATATCTCAAACCATTTACAACTAAAAGTAACCTTATTGACATAATGGAACAATGAGCTTATCCTAAGACACCTTTTATTAATAAAGTATTCCACACAATGTGAATGTATTAACCAACCATTCACATAGCCAAATCAAATATCATAATACTTAATTGAAAATATTTAAGAGGAAAATAATCTATGGCCATAGTTAATATAATCACTTGAAACAATATATTAGTACAAAAGAAAAATTGTACATAAAATGATTCCCCCCCAACCTCCCATATATTATCCCTTCACTCTTTTTAAATAGAGATCGTGAATCAATTCTGATTTAATCTATGAAATAATAGTTATTAGTATCAAGTAAGATATAAATGTCTAGAACATATAAGAATGTATATTTACAAATAATATTTCCAAAACATATTTATTTTAGTATTTCTTATTTTATTAATATTTTCGTAATAATTTAGTGAACAATGATAGGCATCAATGTGATCAACATCAAAACACTTACTTTATAGTCAATCTCACATTGCCTAAATTTAAATCATAAAAATTAACTAAATTATAAATTTACTTTAAATTATTATTATTAATTATAAAAAGAATTAATATATGATTTAATCATATACACATTATAAAACATGTAACACAATTGTTACCCATGGAGATTCACCTCATTTTATGATAGAAATTGTTACTTTGTAACTATTTTTACAATATAGACATCAAAACAGTTATACTATGATAAATCTCACATTTTCAATATTTAAATTCTAAAATTTAGCTAAAATATAACTTTATTTTAAATTACTACTATTATTAATTATAAAAAAGAATTAATATATTGGTTAATCATATATGCATTTTCCCCAGATGCGGGTGATAACTAAGATGGGACAGGCGGTGGGGGATGGCCACATGTCGGCCCGTGGCCATCACGTGGTAGCCGTAGATAACATAGCCAGTGAGTGCAGATGGTATAAGGTGGATTGGAAGGAGATAGTAAATGCTCCGCGAGGTAATTCGGCTCAAGCGACAGCAGCAGTTATGGCGGGGGCGCTCCAGAGCAGAGCCGGGGAAGTCATAAGGGGTATCGATGCGTGGGATCAGAGAATGTTTATGGTATGGCAGTTGCCTGGCCTCTCCGTCTCTGTCGGGATTTCTTCTCCATCTGTTTGGTTCCTCCCTCAGTCGGCGTTCGTTGCAAGGGGTCTGGTCGTAGAGGGTCTGGTTGCAGGGGGTCTGAACTACCCTGCTGTCTGTTGGAATTTCTTTCCCCTACCTCCCACGAGAATGGTGAGACCGCGGCAGCGCATGCTTAGCCGCCGAGGCACTTCCAGAGGGGGAATCTCACGCAGTCATGAAGCGGACAATGTTGTCCATTGCTGCCACTGCAACATTTCTCGCTCCACTGGCGCCAACCCCCTCCACTCCAGCCAATTCATGGACGCAGGGGCTTCGAGCTCGAATGCCTTGCCTGCCTTTGGTTTGGTTATCTTCAATTTCAGCAGTGCCATGAACAATCCGCGGATCAGCGCGCATGTCTCAGTCTTGTTCATAGAAAATACCCGGGAAGATGAGGACGCCATGGATGAACAGGGGCAGAGGAAGAATGACAATCAGAAGCATTAGGTAGCGGCCTCTTAAGCTAATAAGGAGCAGGGGGTTAAAGGGGCGGCCTCAGACCCGGAAAACATAATGCAACGCAAGCAAGATCAGAAGCCGGGAACTGGCGAGGAGGAATACGCCTTTCCCACTGCGGCTGAAAGAGAAGCCTATGGCTGGTGTCGGGTAGAGGAGGTGCAAATGGACGACTGATGACGCCCGCACACAAGGTTTCCATGGCTTTCTGTTTGGTCTTCTGCTGTTTGTTTTTTAACTCTGTTAAAGTAACAATGCTTCTGGTCTCTTTCGTGTCTGGTTTAATGTCCATGTTCCTAAATTTTGTGTCAATGATTTGGATAAGGTCGGTGTCCCCTGCGTGCGACGAAATGGTTGGTGCCCCTGCGTGGGTGTGCTCTTATGGAAGTCTGGCTTTTGTGTCTGGCGCCCCTGCGTGGGCTAGTTTTTGGATGCCTCTATTGCTCTCGGATGACATACCCAGAGCCTGTCTCTCTCTTGTTACACCATGATGTATTTTTGAATCCTGTATATAATATAATAGTTTAGTCTTTTACCGAGAAAAAAAATCATATATGCATTTTAAAACATGTAATATTATTTTTATCCATAAGTATTTATTTCTACTTTATTATAAAAATTCTTAATTTGTAAATAGCTTTTTTTACAATACCATGGCCTGTAAACACCAGATGCCCAATTAAACATAATGGAATCTATCTCCATGAATAGGGCCCCACACAGGGAAATATAGAACCCCACACATAGAGAAATATAAAATAGTAGGGAAAATTGAAAAGAAAATATTATACACTTAATTGATAAGATATCTTTATTTTGCAATACATTTATTAAATTATTCAAATTTATATGTTTTTTTTCCTTAATTATTTTACCTCGAATGGTATATTTTCAACAAGAAAATGTGTTGGTATCTAAGTTTTATTCTAATTTGAATTACTAAAGTTTTTTACAAATTTTAAACTCATCAATGAAAACAATTATAGTTCACAGTATGGCAGACACAATTTAAATACTTCACTATTTTAAATTCAGTGAGGGACGGTACTTACGTCGGCGCTGGAGAGGCTCAACGTGAAGCAGAGAAGCATCTATTACCTATTCAACACCCTACAGAAATTCAACGCTCAGTTTTTCGATTTAAAATCACAGGTGGGAAAGCATTTGAATTTTGAAATCCTTTGGTGTAGAGGTATCATTGAATGAATTTAATTTCATGTCTTATCCACCACCTATATTCGCTTATGAGAGTCAGCTATTAGAGGTGTCAGAAATCAATGGAGTTCTGGAGTGTTGGAATATTGATGCTATTAACAGAATTGGTAATGGAGACGGATGGCGCCTGCTAGCCACGTCAACCAACTTGAGTAATCTACAATCGAGATAAGCTCGGCGTGGAATTAATAAGTTGAAGAAAATTCAACCCGAACTAAAAGCTAATGCCGAAGAAAAAATTTCGAAAAATAGATGTGAAGAGCAATTCACGCAGCCAAGTCACGTGGTAATATAAGGTTGTTAAGTTTTTCGAAACAATTAACGTGATGTTTTTTTATGACACCTTTCTAAAAAAGTGTGAATGTGAGCATTTTTTATTAAAGTTTTATAAAAGTGTTTTTTGTTTTTATATAAAATGATTTTTTTTGGATAAAAATAAATAAGTTAGGGTTTTTTTGAAAAGATTTGAAAAGTTTATAAAGGGAGATTTTTTTGGGTTCTCTAAAGAGAAATTTTTGGAGAAAGATGGCGTTCTCAAATTTTTAGCCTGAGTTCCCACCATTTATAGGGAAAGATTATGATGTGTGGGCCATTAAGATGGCAACCACATTGCAGGAACATGATGTATAGGATTATGTCCAGTTTGGGTTTTCAGATTCTAAGGATGAGAGAGTAGAACAAGCTCTCAGTAATATATAGAAGAAAAAATGGAAGAAAGACGACAAGAAGAATGCACAAGCGTTACAGATAATCCAGCAGAGAGTGGGCCGAGTAGTGTTCCAGAAGATTATGATCATGTTTTCAACAAAAGTAGCATGGTCTAACTTGGCGACAAACTATACAGGTATGGCCAAAGTCAATATTGTTAAGTTGCAAAATACTAGAAGAGATTTTGAAAGTCTGTAGATGAAGGAGACAGTAAACATCGATTCATGAATCGGGTCATAAATGTCGTAAATCAGTTAAAGATTTATGGTGAATAAATTAAAGATCAAACATTGGTTGAGAAGATTCTTAGATCTTTGTCTAACAAATTTGATGTTGTTGTAGCAGCCATAGAAGAAGCCAAGGATTTGGCATCATTGATAGTTGATGAGGTGATGGGATCACTTCTATCGCATGAGGCAAGGATAGACAGAAATAAGGATTCCACTATGGAGACCGCTTTCAAAATTCAGTTTTCTATGTCAAGAAACATAGATCAAGGCAAAAGTATAACGAGAGGCAGAAAACAAAGTGGAAGATATGGTGGTCAAAGAGATGGTCGAGAAGACCATGAACATGAAAGTGGAAACAACTACAGAAGCCTCAACAATAATCAAAGAGTTGACAAATCAAAGGTGAGATGTTATTATTACAATAAATTTGGTCACTATGCTCGTGATTGCAGGAAGAATATAGTTGATCAAGGGGATCAGAGAGCTAATGTCACTACAGAGAGTACTAACTCCATGTTCCTAGCTTTCCATACCACGCATGAACCTTATGCTAATGTGTGGTTGTTAGACCCTGGTTGTAGTAACCACATGACAGGAAACAAGGATTTGGTTGTAAATTTTGATCAATCTGTGAAAATAGAGGTAAAGTTGGGGATTGACAAGACTGTGGATGTAGATGGAAAAGGAATGGTCAACATTCTGACCAATCGGGGGGGGGAGCAAAGACAATCTCAGAGGTATATTATTTTCCTAGTCTCAAACATAATTTGTTAAGTGTTGATCAATTAACACAAAAAGGATATAGAGTTGTCTTTCATGGTCAAGAATGTGTTATATATGACAAGCCCCCAAGCAAGCAGCTGATAGAAAAGGTGCAGATGATGAGGAACAAACTCTTTCCTCTAATTTTGAATTACAGTGGTCATGTGAGTTCTCTTACAGTTGCATGTTATAATGATTATTGGTTATGGCACTTTTAGTTTGGACACTTGCACTTTTCTAGTTTAATATTGTTGCAGTAGAAATAGATGGTCATAGGATTACCTCCCATCAAAGAACTTGCTAGTACTTGTGAGTGTTCCATTTTGGTAATGCAACACCATGAAATTTTTCCAAACGGAGTTGCATACATAGCAAATAAACCTCATGAGATAGTGCATACAGACTTGTGTGGACCTATGAGGACACATCCGATTGGTGAAATTTGTTACTTCCTCACTTTTATTGATGACTACAGCAGAAAGACTTTGGTTTACTTCTTGAAGCAGAAGTATAAAACTTTTTCAAAGTCAAAAGAATTCAAAGCCTTAGTAGAGAATCAAATTGATCGACAGATCAAGGTATTGATGTCAGATCATGGTTGAGAATATGACTCAAAGGCATTTCATGATTACTACAAACAACATGGGATGAGAAGACAGTTTACATCCAGGTACACACCGCAGCAGAATGTTGCGGCAAAGAGAAGGAACATGACAATTATGAATACGGTAAGAAGCATGTTGAAATGAAGAAACTTACCTAATGAGTATTGGGCATAAGGAGATGCATGTGATATTTATGTGATCAACAGATCGCCTACAAAGAGTGTGGTGAACAGAGTACTAGAACACGCATGGTGCGGTATGTACTGCAATGTATCTCATCTCAGAGTATTTGGATGTGTAGCTTATGCACATGTGCCTAAGGAGAGAACAGGAAAATTGGATGATAAAAGTGAAAAATGCATATTCATTGGTTATAGTGAACAATCAAAAGCTTACAAATTGTATAACCCTATCACAAAGAATACTATAATTAGCAGAGATGTTGTGTTCAAGGAACAAGAGTCATGGAATGCAACTGTAGACAAAACAGTTGATGCACAAGTGCCACTGATGGAAGAAGATGGTGTAACAGAAAAGCAGCAACAAGAATCATAGGAGAAGACACCAATAAAGACATGCCAACAAGGACTCCAACATTTTCAGAGCAGCATGGACCTTCAAGCATATCAAGAGATGATGATTCTCCCAGCAATCAATCAGGTGATGAATTAATCAATGGTAAGAGAAATATGAGAATTTTTAAAGATGTTTATGATGATTTGGATGTTAGTTCAAATTTTTCATTGTCGTCATTCCAACCTTCTTCGTTTGAAGAAGGAATAATAGATGAAAATTGGGTGCAAGCCATGGATGAAGAAATTGAAGCTATTGAACAGAATGATGCATGGCATTTGATTGATTTACCAAAGGACAAAAAACTCATTGGTGTAAAGTGGTTGTATAAGACAAAGCTAAATGAGAAAGGTGAAATTGACATATTCAAAGCTAGACTTGTAGCAAAAGGATTCTCGGAGCAACCAGGAATAGATTTTGGAGAAACATTTTCTCTGGTAGCCTGATTCAATACCGTAAGATAGTTCTAGCCACAGAAACTCAGAACAAGTGGAAACTATATCAGATGGATGTAAAATCATCCTTCTTGAATGGAATTCTAGAAGAAGAAATTTATGTTCAGCAGCCCCGAGGTTATGAAGTTGAAGGTAATGAAGATAAAGTTTACAGGTTGAAAAAAGCGCTTTATGGACTGAAGCAAGCACCTAGAGCTTGGTATAGTAGAATTGATAGCTACATGATCAATAATGGATGTTGCAGAAGCAACATGGAACCTACCTTGTACACAACGGTAAATGAGCACGGACAAATTTTGATTGTTTGATTATATGTTAATGACATGATTTTTACAGGTGATTTTGAGACAGATGAATTTAAAGCATCGATGATGAAAGAATTTGAGATGACAGATCTTGGTCTCATGAAATATTTTCTTAGCATAGAAGTTGAGAAATCTGAAAAGGGAATTATTATTTGTCAAAATAAATATACCAAAGACTTGTTGAAAAGATTCATCATGGAAAATTGCAAACTTGTCCCTACACCAGTTGCAATAGGTACAAAGTTAAGAAAAGATGATGAAGGATCATATGTCAATCCAACTTTATTCAAAAGATTGGTTGGCAGCCTCATGTATCTCACAGCTACAAGACCGGATATCATGCAAGGAGTGAGTTTGATTTCCAAATTTATGGAGACTCCAAAAGGCACACATTGTAGTGCAGGAAATAGAATTTTGAGATACATAGCAGGAACTAGAGATTTTGGCATAATGTATGCAAGAATAGAAAAGAAGGATTTGATTGGATACACAGATAGCGATTTTGCAGGAAGTTTGGGTGATATGAAAATCACTTATGGTTTTGTGTTCCACCTTGGTTCAGTTATGATTTCATGGGCATCTAATAAGCATCCCATTGTGAAACTTTCGTTAGCAGAAGTAGAATATGTAGTAGCAACATCAGGAGCATGTCAAGCAGTGTGGTTAAGAAGAGTATTTGATGGATTGAAACAAAAACAACAAGGATGAACAACAATATACTGAGACAACACCTCGGCGATTGCACTATCCAAGAATAATGTGTTTCATAAAAACAGAAAGCATATTGATACTACATATCACTTTATTAGAGAACTTGTGAGCAATGGAGAAGTTCACTTGAAACCTTGTAAATGTGGTGATCAGTTGGCTGATATATTTACCAAGTCATTAGCACAAAATGTGTTTGAGTTTCATAGAAGAAACTTGGGGTTGTAATCTTAGCTGAGACATAGACTAGCAGACATGTTTGAGTTGTCATGAGTTATGTTTTATTTTAGAAGTCGTAATTAAGGGGGAGTGTTAAAATACGATAATTACTCCTCCACGAGAAGTTGGCTAAACATAGAGAGTCAGTTAACTGAGTGATTGAGTGACTGAGTATTTGAGTGTTGAGTCAAGTAGAGTTAAGCGATACATGTTTTTTAGTGTGTGGTTGCATGTCAAGGCGAGTAGCTAGTTGGAAAAGGATAAATACCCTTCATCAGGTTCCTTGTAAGCATCATGTTTTGTGTGATCAATAGAAGAGAAGCAGCTCATGTTTTATTTGTGAATTCATGCTTTGTCTCCTCCGCCTTTCTAATAGATATTGCACATATCGTCTTATCCCCATGCTATATCTTGTCCCGCTCCATCCATACAATACTCATGAATCTCCAACTCTCCACTTCCTCCTGCAAATATTGCAGGATTTGGTTTTGTATTCACTTCTCTTTTTTTTCAGAATTCTTGAGAAATCCAGTTGATCACCAATCCCACCTCTCTCAATCTGATAGCTCTTCCTCCAGCTTCTATTAATATCAGCATACCCAGGGACACCCAGGTTTACATCATATCTCAAATTTGGATGATACTTCCAATAATCCCCAACATTGAAATTGTTGGCCGCCAGTTTCATTGAGAGCCCACTAACTTGGTCCACTAAATTCAGTGGCGGGAATGACTGATGGGCAGTCTTCTAACGATGCACACTTACCAGATCTTCCAGGATTCTGACTCCCAAGAGCTCGTTGGTATAAGGAACTTCTAAATTGGTAGTTGTAAAATCAGCTGCAATATTTGAATAGGAGTGACCAGTCCTCCATTCACTTATTTCGGTAGATTCTGTGAAGGAAGAATAATCGATCATGATGTTGTTTTCATTTTTCTGGTCACTGTTCTCAATTTTTCCTTTAGTTGACTGTGTTTCAACAAGGTCAGGGATGATAATTCCAGTTGAGCCCAGAAGGTGATTATTTGCAGATTCAGGCAGTTCATGAGGTGGTACTATAGTCTTGCATGACGCTAACATAAATTCATCGCATGTTGATGATGTTGCATCCTTGTAAGTATACACACCCTGCGCTTGCTGACTGGGAGATATAAAAGCTGTATTAATGGGATCTGGATCAATTAAAAAACTTATCATTTTGATCCCGTACTAATTGTTTTAATTCAAATACGCGTGGAACAAAAAACTGACTTTCTCCAATATTGAAGGTGCTGTCATATGGCTGGTATCTTTCTACTGACATGACTTGCTGCGCAGAGTGAAACAACATAGCAAGATCATGAACATGAGCAGGCACTCGATAGGCACAGCAAATATGATCTGACTGAAAAGGGAAATTAGGTGTGCTGTTGCTGGAGGGGTCGTTATGTTTCAACATGAGCTTCTTCTTGATGGATAATTTCCGGTAATTCTTGATCTCATTGTCTGTCCAGCAAATGCGCTGCAATTTGATACCACCTGCTTATCATGGTCGTGCACAGTTAAACCTACTGGCCAGGGAATCAAATGTTATGGGAATTCAAAGAAAGGATAGAAATTAACTATAGTTAAGAGAAGGCATAGGAATGGACAGAGGTAGAAACCTGTTATCCAGAATGGACTGCAAGTGTATTATGAGTCCCTCTTCTTTGACTGAAGTTGCACCAGGTTTCAGCCTGCCCTGCTGTAAGTAGTTAGTCCATCTCAACTTGCAGCTTTTTCCACATCTCTGCATATTTATATAATGCATTATTTAAATTTAAAATCTATGTGAACTAGCTTAGTCATATATTACATGGCCAGGAAGCATACATATTAAATCATAAAAAACATTTATTGTTAAAATTAAAAAATTATAAAACTAGCACACCTACATTTATTAGGAGTATATGAAAGAGAATTACAATTACATTTATCAATATGGTATCTTGGTATATCCACTATCCACTACATTAATAATTATCAGGTCTATTTTCTTAAGGCTAACTGCTTCTAATTATTAATAATTATATAAATAATAATAGCCATAATATTTTATATTTATATAATTATACTTATTATATTAACATTATTTTGTATATTAATATAATATTAATTGTTGCATAAAATTTTGATAATATATTAATAGTAATATTTAAAACTTTAATATAATTCACATATAACATAATCGTAACATATAGTTCCTTTATTATTAATATGTATTTTATCATAATAATTAATGTATATTTATAAATATAATTGCCTATATATTTTATATATTTATTTGGAGTATATTATTTAATAATAAAATGTCTAATAATAATATATTATTAAATTTTGTTAATTGTTATAATTCAAACTATAATATAAATAAAATATAACATAATAATAGTATTTTATTCTTATTTATAATAAGTATATATCTCTTACCAATATCCTTAATAATTTTTATATATTTATTAATATAACTGTCAATATCATTCATATATTTATTTTAAGTAAATTAAAAATATCAACTAAACTTAAGGGATTAATAAACACATGTGATTATTTATATTATAAACTGAAACCACTAATAAAACCAAGAGATTAATATTATAAATCCAATCAATCAGTAAACAAAAGGGATAAATATTATAAACATAAAGGATCAACAAACACAAGGAATCAAATTAAAAACATAGGGGATTAATAAACTCTAGGAATTATCATTTAAACCCGAGGCATTATTTATATTATAAATCCAACTAATTAGCAAACCCAAGGGATAACTATTATAAACAAAAGGAATCAAGAAAGCCAAGAACCAATATAAAAAATAGAAGGGATTAATAAACCCTAGGAATTAATATTTTAAACTAATGGAATAAATAAATGCAAGGGATTAGATTACAAACCCAAGGAATTAGTAAATCCAAGGGAAAAATATTATAACCTAAGGGATCCAAAAACAAGTAATCAATATTAAGAATATAATAGACTAATAAAGCAAGGAATTAATTTTTTTAAACACAAATGATTGATAAATCCACACAATTATTAATATGATCAATAAACACTAAGTATTGTTAATATTATCAACACCACAAGTTAAAAAACTGAAGAGATAGACATTACAAACCTAAGAGATTAATATTAAGCCTTAGGACTAATATTTAATCCTTAATAATGGGATTTAATGAACCCAAGGGATTAATATTACCAACCTAGAAAATTAGAAAATTCAAGGGATCAATGTTATAAACCCAATGGATCAACAAACCCGGGGAATTATAAATATTATAAACACAAAGCATCAATAAAACTAAAGAATTGTTAATACTAGAAACCCAACAAATTAATAGTATAAATACAAATGATTAATAAATGCAAACGCTTAATAAACTCGAGAAATCAATAAAACCAACAAACTAATATAAAAAACCAAGAGATTAAAGAACCCAAGAGATTATTAATATTAAAAACCCAAGGATTTAATATTATAAACCAAAGGAATTAGTGAACCTAAGTGATAAATATTAAAAACTTAAGGGTTCAAGAAACCCAAGGGATCAATATTAAAAGCTTAAGGGATCAACAAACCCAAGGGATCAATATTGAAATTACAAGAGATTAATAATGCCTAGGAATTAATATTTTAAACACAAAGGATTGATAAACTCACACGAGTATTAGTATTATAAACCCAAGTGATAAATAAACCTTAGGGATTGTTAATATTATAAACCCATCAAATTAATAAACCAAATGGATAAACATTATAAACCTCATGGATTAATATTAAACCCTAGGACTAATATTTAACCACTAATATTAGGGTCTAATAAACTCATCCGATTATTAATATTAAAAACCCACAGGATTAATATTACCAACCCAAAGAATTAGAAAACAAGGGATTAATATTAAACCCTGGGACTAATGTATAACGCTTAATATTGGGTTTCAATAAACCCACGAGATTATTATTATAACCGAAGGGATTATTATATATAAACAAAATGGATCAATAAACCCAAGACATTATTAATATTATAGATCAAAGGCATTAATATTATAAATGCAAATGATTAATAAATTCAAGCAATTAATAAACCCAAGGAATCAATAAACCCAACAAACTAATATTAAAAAATAAACCTTAGGAATTAATATTTTAATCTCAAGGGATTAAATTATAAACCAAAGGAATTATTAATATTATAAACTTAAGGAACAAATAAACCCAAGCATTTAATATTATAAACCCAAGGAACTACTTAACCCAAGGGAAAAATATTATAAACCTAAGGGATAAAAAAAAATGCAAGGGATCAATATTAAAAACCTAAGGGATTAATAAATCTTAGGAATTAATATTTTAAACCCAAAGGATTGATAAACTCACATGGCTATTAATATTACAAACCCAAAGGATCAATAAACCCTAGGGATTGTTAATATAATAAACCCAACAAGTTATTAAACCAAAATGATATGCATTATAAACTTAAGGGATTAATATTAGACATAAGGACTGATATTTAACTCTTGATATTGGGGTTTAATAAACCCAAGGGATTAATATTACCAACCCAAAGAATTAGAAAACTCAAGGGATTATTGTTATAAACCAAATGGATGAACGAACCCATGGAATTATTAGTATTATAAACATAAACAATCAATAAACCCAAGGGATTAATATTATAAACCCAACAGATCAATATTATAAGTACAAATGACAAACCCAAGCAATTAATAAACCCAAAGAATTAATATTTAAACTCAAGGGATTAATAAAACCTAGGGATTATTGATATTATAAACCGAAGGAATTAATAAACCCTAAAATAAACATAGTTGACCATGAACCATTTTAATATTGAGACAACGTTTGTCACAATTGAAGTTCCACCATGGTTGATTTCCATATTGACCATGGTTGACCATGACTATAAACACAAGGGATTTATATTAAGCACAAGGATTAGTATTATAAAACCTATGAATAATTCATACACTTGGAATATGAAACCTTAAATAATAAACACAACAGATTGGTATTATACGCTTGAGGAAATAATAAATCCAATGAGTTAGTACCTAAAAACCAAGGGTTTATAAACCCAAGGGAATACTATTAAACCTAAGTGATTAATATTATAAACCCTAAGAATATAAACCCTTACATAAATACTATAAACCATGAAATAAACATGGTTGACCATGGTTGATTTAAACATTGAGACAATCTTTTCACAATGCAACGTTGGATTAAGGATGACCATGATTGGCCATGGTTGAATTTCGTATTGAGACAATGTTTGTCACACTATGACATTCGACTATGGTAAACCATGATTGACCATGGTTGATGATGGTTGACCCTGGTTGATTTTCGTATTGAGACAATATTTTTCATAATGTGACATTAGACCATGGATTAATATTAAACTATAAAAGTAATATTAAACCCTTAATATTGAGATTTAATAAACGCAAGGGATTAATATTACCAGCCAAAAGAATTACAAAACTCAAGGGATCAATGTTATAAACCCAATGGATAAAAAAAAACCCAGAGAATTATTAATATTATAAACACAAAGCATCTATAAACTCAAGGGATTATTAATATTATAAACCCAAGAGATTAATATTATAAATAGAAATGATTAATAAACCCGGAGAATCAGTAAACCCGACAAACTAATATAAAGAACCTAAGAGATTAATAAACTATATGAATTGATATTTTAAACTCGAGATTAATTAAACCAATGGATTAGTGATATTATAAACCCAAGGAACTAATAAACCTAAGGGTTTAATATTGTAAACCCGAGGGATAAATATTAGAAAGCTAAGTGATGAACAAGCCCAAGGATCAATATTAAAAGCACAAGAGATTAATAAAGCGTAGGAATTAATATTTTAAACACAAAAGATCGATAAACTCTCATGATTATTAATATTATAAACCCAAGTGATCAATAAACCTTAGGTATTGTTGATATTATAAACCCAATGAATTAATAAACTAAAGGGCTAAACATTTTATACATAACAGATTAATTTTAAACCCTAAGACTAATTTTTAACCCTTAATATCAGCGTCTATTCAGCCCAACTGATTATTAATATTAAAAACATAAGGGATTAATATTACCAACCCAAAGAATTAGAAATCAAGAGATTAATATTAAACCCTAGGACTAATATTTAACGCATAATATTGGGGTTTAATAAACCCAAGAGATTATTATGATTATAAACCCAAGGGATTATTAATATTATAAACATAAGGGATCAATAAACCCAAGACGTTATTAATATTATAAATCCAAACCATTAATATTATAAATACAAATCATTAATAAACCCAAGAAATTAATAAACCTAAGGAATCAATAAGCGCAACAAACTAATATTAAAAACCCAAACAATTAATAAACCCTAGGATCTAATATTTTAAACTCAAGAGATTATAAACCCAAGGGATTAAATGATAAACCAAAAGAATTATTAATATTATAAACCAAAGGACCAAATAAACCCGAGCATTTAATATTATAATCCCAAGGAATTAGTAAACCAAAGGAAAAAATATTATAAACCTAAGAGATCAAAAAACACAACAGATCAATATTAAAAATAGAAGGTATTAATAAAGCCGAGGAATTAATATTTTAAATTCAAAGGATTGATAAACCCACATTATTATTAATATTAGAAACCGAAGGGATCAATAAGGCTTATGGATTGTTAATATTATAAACCAAACAAGTTAATAAATTGAAGGGGTAGACATTATAAACCTAAGGGACTAATATTAAGCCTTGGGACTAATATTTAGCCCTGATAATATTGGGCTTCAATAAACCCAAGGGATTATTGATACTATAAACCCAAGGAAGTAATAAACCCTAAAATAAATATATTTGACCATGACCCATTTTCATATTGAGACAACCTTTGTCACAATGTGACATTCCACCATGGTTGATTTTCATATTTGCAAATTATTTGTCATAATGTGATGTTGGACCATGGTTGGCCATGACTATAAACACAAGGGATTTATATTAAACCCAAGGGTTAATATTATAAAACCTATAGATAATGTATTACCTCGGAATATGAACCCTTAGATCAATAAACCCAACGGATTGATATTACAAACCTAAGGAAATAATAAACCCTAGGGAATAATATTAAACCTTAGGAATTAATATTATAAACCTTAAGTATATAAACCCTTACATAAATACTATAAACCGAGAAATAAACATGGTTGGCCATGGTTGATTTAAACATTGAGACAATTCTTGTCACAATGCAAATGTTGGACTAAGAATGACCATGATTGGCCGTGGTTGAATTTCATATTGAGAAAATTTTTGTCACGATGTAACATTCGACCATGGTTTACTATGGTTGACAATGGTTGACCATGGTTTATTTGCATAATGAGACAATATTTGTCATAATGTGACATTTGACCGTGGTTCATATTTATATTGAGACAATCTTTGTCACCATGTGATATTTGACCATGGTTCACAATGGTTGATTTTCATATTGAGACAAGCTTTGTCACATTTTGAGATTGGACTATGGTTGACCATGGTTGAGCAAGACTATAAACGCATCAGATTTATATTAAACAGTAGGATTAATATTATAAAACCTATAAATAATATTATACCCTACGAAATTGAACCCTTAGATAAATAAACACAAGAAATTGATATTGCACCCATCATTTTAAACCCAAGCGATTTATAAACATAAGGGTTGACCATCATTATAAACCCAAGGGATTTATATTGCATCCAAGGATTAATATTATAAACCTTAGGAATATGAACCCTTGGATCAATAAACACAAGGGATTGATATTATAAACCCATAGCAGTAATAAACCCAATAGATAAATACTAAAAAACCCAAGAGATTATAAATCAAAGGGAATAATATTAACCCCAATGGATTAATATTATAAACCCAAGTTGTTTAAACCCCAAGATAAATATTATAAATCGAAAAATAAACATCATCGACCATACTTAATTGTCAATGATTTTCATATTGAGACAATATTTGTTACAATGCGACTTTGGACCATGGTTGACCATGATTCACCATGCCTGATTATGATTTTAATATTAAGACAATATTCATTATGATGAAATGTTCGACAAGGCTCAAGATGGTTGGGTTTCAAAATGAGAGAATATATGTCATTACGAAAAGTCTTTCGATAGAAATCACATAAGAGAAATTCTTGACTGACGGATTTTGAACTAACAAGTATGGTTCATCATCAAGTTCAGGTTCAAAGTGATTAACTTTTATGGCAGTGGACCTTCCGTATAGCGTATTAATTTATGTATTTAGGCTTCTATGATCCATAATGAATTAAGCAAAGTCTTTCAGTCGAAATCACATAAGAGAATTTTTTGGCTGACGCATTTCAAGCCAACAAGTGTGGTCGTGATGATGAACCACACTTTTTGGTTCGAAACGTGTCAGGTAAAAATTTCTCTTATGTGATTTCTACTGAAAGACTTTGCTTAATTCATTATGGATCACAGAAGCCTGAATACAAAAATATATGTCATAGTAAATATTTTAAACACCTTAAGACCTAAATCCCTATCATCAATATTATAAATTTAAATAATGCAATAATACAAAACAATAATAACAAACATAAACCATAATCAATATAAGAACCACATTACAAACCATTAAGCCATCAATACAAAAAAATAGTATTAATACATTAATAATAATACATAATAAACCATTAAAACAAGATAAACCATCAACACATTAATAATAAAAAAATTATATTGATACATTATAAAAAATTAATACATTTTAAAGCATAAATACATTAATATCAGTACATGAATATATTTATAGTATATATCTCAAGAATATTTATATAAAAAGAAAGAACACGAAGGCCCAACATTAATATTATAAACTTCAATAATATTTTCATTTATGAAAGGCATTAACACATCAAAGGGACCCATAAGAAAAAACCCAAACAATTACAAATCTAAGAGAAAAAAAATAAAATAGTAACACCGTCATTGGAGCAAAGAACATAAATGCAAAAAAAAATAGCAATATATTTTTTGAGAGAACACAATGTCGAAACACGAAAGGAAAAAAACACATCTAAATTGAAGACATTGGATTTAAATAAGAGAAACACAATAGGACATTTTAAGACCAAAGATATAGAGTTTTCTATATAACAACAACAATGAGAAAAAAAATAATTTCACCAACATTGCAACGAGAGAAAGAACATTGAAATTAACATATATGTTTTGATGTCTTTACATCAAGTCATTCCACTACAAAAGTGAACTTGAAACACTCCATCAAAAGTCATTAATCGAATAGCCTCTTCCAAAACACAACCAAACCGATGACAAAAGTAGCACCAATTCAAATCAACAAGATAATGACCACGATACTTGATTCTTTCCAACCAATCCCTTCTTTTTTTCCTCCCAGACTCCCTCTAGTGCACATGAAACACATATTTTACATCCATTTTCATTTCATCTAGTACATGAATATGCTCATCAATAAAACCAGGATGGAAGCCATGTTATCTATCATACTTGGTCTGAAGATACGAAGGAAAATTTATCGCTCCAACAATATTGTGCGTTGATTTGGCATAATAGATGTCATAATTATTCTCCATATCTACATGAGAAAGAAAAAACAAACAAATAAAAATTAATATACACACGCACAAACACATAAACATACACATATATAGATATATATACATAAAACATAACACCCCATTTTTATTAATGTTAAAAAAATTAATCTTATAAACCTCATGCTATAAAATAACCTAATGCTACATGAACCAAAGATATCAAAATTTCTACAAATATAAACCTTATTAGAAATACATATTGAACACATCAAATGAGTGATACGACCGTTATTACAATAGTCAGCAAAAATTCACATTTTTGTAAACTTAATGTTTAAAACCAAATATTATTAATGTTAGTAAGCCTATAGGTTTGAAATTCTTGGTGGTGGACTCTAGCTCCAGGGACGAGGGTGATTGTTGAGCTAGGGTTACAGGCTTGCAGAGTTTGTTCTCCATGGAAGGACATAAAGGAGGGAGCTCCACTCCCTCCTACAAGCAGGCAGTGGCCAGCAAAGGAAAAAAACCAATAGAAGATGATAGAGATCCTTCATATGGAAGGCAAAGAAACAGAGAAAAGGAGCAGGAGGGTTCTAAATCTCGGGAGAATAACAACACTAAAGAAAGCGAGGAAGCGGACAAGGAAGAGGGCACAAAAAATGAAGCACAAAAGGGACCATGCAAACCCAAGACTACTACCACTCTCAGAGTTGTTTTGAATGATCCTGCTCTACAGGCGTATAGGGACCACATGCAGACTTATGCAATCATTTGTAAGTTCATGGGTTTATGGCCTACTGAAAAAGCATTACATACATGGATTAAATACCACTGGAAACCAAAAGGAAGCATAAAACTACATCTTGGGTCAAAGGGATTCTTTACTGTAGTCTTTGCAAACATTAAAGATAACGATAGAGTGTTTGAAGGAGGGGCCTACTTTTATGCTGTTGCAGGCCTGTATATACGACCTTTGGATTATGAATTTGGTCCCAGAATGTGAAACTTTTACCTCGGTCCTGGTTTGGGTGAGACTTTACTCTCCACCTTTGGATTACTGGAAATTGGAATCCTTATCTGCCATAGGAAATAAGTTAGGACGTTTTGTCAAAGCTTCTAAGGCCACCAGAAGGGGAAAATACACATCCTTTGCAAGAATATGTGTGGAGATGGATCTTTCTAGAGCTCTGCTGGATGAGGTAATATTGGAAGTGTTTGATGAAGAATGGGTACAAACAGTGGATTATGAGCATATCCCATTTAGAAGTCGAAAATTTCATGACCATGGGCACCTATTTAGAGATTTCCCTCTCAGTAAAATAGAAAACAAGAGTAAAACTAATACCATGAAAGACACTAAAAGCTTTCACAAAGTGGTCCAGAAAGGAAAAGGGAGCAAGAGGGGATCAAAGCCACATCAAACAGAAAGGCAACAGGCTAGTCAAAATAGGTTTCAAGCACTAGAAGAGGAAGAGGTGATAATGAAAGCAAATCAGGCCAAGGGAGGTAGTCCAGTGAATGAGGAGAACGAAGAAGATGATGAGAAAACACAAAACATCAATAAACAGAAAGAAGAAATGATGAGTGACACAGAACTGGAGATGGATCTGGAAATGACCTAGAGTGAGATGGAAATGGAAGACCACGAACTATAGGAGATTCTTGAGAAAAAGAATCTAGATCTAGAAGGATTCTTGAAACAAGGAACCAGGGAGGGAGTGGATTCGTTGCCTCCAGAGAAGTTCAATAGAGTTCAACAGCTGTTCATATGGAAAACTCAGACCATAGGGCTGGAAAAGCAAGGGAATAATGAAAGGTAGGGTAGCGAAGGTGTGAAAGCTATGAAAACCACACCAGGATTAGGACCCAGATACCCAGGAAAGAAAAGAGGCAGGAAAAATAAGAACGAGCTTTTTATGGAATATGGAAAGCTAATGATAGACTCAAGTAAGATGAAAGACCTATCCAGTTACTCCTTTACAAATATTTAATAAAGAGTTCACTTCTTGGAATATTAGAGGCCTAAGTAGTAAAAGAAAACAAAGATTACTTTGTAATAGGATGAAACAAGGAGCACTAGATGTGATCTTCATCCAGGAAACTAAATGTTCCATTCAAAATATAAAAGAGATTCAGAACAAATGGCTCAATAGATTTGAGTTTCTAGAATTCAAAGCAGAGAATACAGCAGGTGGCATTCTCACTCTTTGCAACCCCTAAAAAATTGACATTATAGATGCAGAGGCAGCTAGGGATATCTTTCAGTGGTCATACAACCAGTGGGAGATAAGGAAGTCTACATGTTCACGAATGTGTATGGTCCCCAAAGAATGGATGGTAAACTCAAGCTTTTAGATTCCCTGCAGGATCTCAGGGAAAGACATGCAAGTATCAGTTGGATCTTGGGGGGTGATTTCAATATGATCAAATCTCTGTCGGAGAAAAAAGGGGGTACCAAAATTCTAAATAAAGACTCTTGTGCTTTCCAAACCTTCATAAACAATATGAAGCTAGTGGATATTGTTATGAGTAATGGTACCTTTACTTGGAACAATAAAAGAGGAGTAGAGTCTCAGGTGGCTTCCAAATTAGATAGATTCATAATCTCAGAGGATCTTATGCTCAAGGACAAGGACATAGTTGCAAGAGTTCTCCCCTTTGGAGGCTCTGATCACTAGCCAGTGCAACTAGAAATTTAGGGCATTGGCACCCCCAAGAATAGACCTTTCAGATTTGAAAACATCTGGCTCTCCCACCCAGATTTCATCAACAACATAGCCATCTAGTGGGCTGAAGAGTTGAATATCCAGGGCACAAGCATGTTCCTACTTCAAAAAATACTAAAACATATCAAACTCGGGCTCAAGGAGTGGAACAAGAAGGAGTTTGGTAATATTTTTGAAGCAAAAAAATCTGTTGAGGGAAAAATGCAGGAACTCAACCAAACCCTTATCATGGAGGGTTTTGATAAAGATAGAAGTGAGCATGCAACAAAATATCATCAAGAATGGGAGAACTTATGTAAACAAGTAGAGATTTTTTGGAGGAAAAAATCTAGAGTGCAATGGCTAAAAGAAGGAGAACGTAATACCAGATTTTTCCACAGATCCACTTTGGCGAACAGAGCTCACAATAGGATTTCTTCAATCAAGGATGAGGGAGGTAATCTTCTCCATTCTCATGAAGAAGTAGAAGCAGTGTTGGTTCAGCACTTTCATGGTATTGCTCAGGAATCTTGTTCAGATAGAGAACAATCCATTAGGGTTATATCAAGACATATACCTAAGCTGGTTTCCAGAGAGGACAATTTCAACCTTAATAGACCAGTGTCGGAAGAGGAGGTTAGTGAGGTCCTAAAAGAAATGAAAAATGGTAAGGCACCAGGTCTAGATGGATTCAATGTTGATTTCTTTAAAGCTTGCTAGAATATAGTAAAACAGGACGTTCTGAATGTAGTGGAAGACTCTAGGAGGGACAAAACCATTCTAAAGGCACTTAATACCACCTTTATCGCCCTGATCCCTAAACAAAAATTGGCTCTAACTCCTAATAGGTTTAGACCCATTGACTTGTGCAATGTTGTCTACAAGATAATATCCAAGGTTGTGGCCAATAGACTCAAACCTCTTCTTCCTACCCTGGTGTCGGTGGAACAATCTGGATATGTGGAAGGTAGGAAAATCCTCGACAACATCATTCAAGCTCATGAGGTGGTGCACTCACTAACAATCAATAGGAAAGCTGGAATGATCATGCAATTGGATATAGCCAAAGCTTATGGTAAGCTGAATTGGACATATATCATAAAATTTTTCATGGCTTTCGGGTTTGATCACAACTGGATCAGATGGGTAATGGCCCTAGTTACTTCTCCTAGTTTTTCAATTCTTGTTAATGGTTCTCCTTCAGAGACTTTTATCCCTTCAAGAGGCCTCAGGCAGGGAGATCCACTCTCTCCCTTTCTCTTTATTCTCATGATGGAAGGGCTGGGTCGATCTATCAAGCATGCTAAAGTAGTTGGTAAAGTCAAAGGTCTCCAACTTTCTGAAGCTGGTCAGGAGTTAACACATCAACAATTTGTGGATAATACCATTCTACAGTGTACCCCCATAGTCAAAGAAGCTTTAGCTTATAAGCAAATCCTGAGATACTTTGCCATGGCTTCAGGTATGGTAGTTAATCTCTCCAAATCTAAGATTTTTTTCTTTAATACTCACGTTGCTATTCAGAGAAATATTTCTAGAATTTTGGACTCTCAAAGGGAGATCCTCCCTTAAAAATATTTGGGAGTTCCTCTAATGGCCAAAACATTACACAAGAGCATCTCGGAGCCAGTGATTATCAAACTGCAAGATAAGATTAGGAAATGGACTATCAGATCTTTAAATTTGGCTAGTAGGTTGGTGCTGACCAAGGTTGTCCTACAATCAATCCCAATATTCATGCTATCAGCTCTCCCAACTCCCAAAGGTGTCCTACAGCAATTCAGAAACATTCGAAGAGACTTTCTTTTGGGCAAGGGGGAAGAAGGAAAGAAATTGGCCTTGGTAGCATGGGAAAAATGTGCAAACCTAAAAAATATGGAGGGCTCAAATTGGATGATCCTGAGATTCTAAGTAAGGCTTTAGGAGCTAAATTATGGTGGTGATGGGTAAAAGACCCAGAGGCTCAATGGGAAAAGATATGGAAAGAAAAATATGCCCACATGTGGAAAAAAAATGATCTAATAAGAATGTCAGGATATAATAAGGGCTCTCACATCTGGAATAAGGCCTGGGAAAACCGAGGCTTACTCCAAGCAAACAGCTTCTGGGAAATCAAAGAAGGAAACCTTGCCCTATTCTGGGAGGATAGATGGCAACAAGAACCTATTTTGTTAAAATAAGACTTGAGGGATCTCAAGGAAGATACAGATACTAAAGGGTTATCTAAAGTAAAAGACTTTTGGGACCAAACCAACAATATTGGAAAATGGAGAACCTGGAGGAACTTTGATTTTAGGGATGACAACCCCTTGAAGGCAAAAGCAGAGACTCTAAAAAACATGTTAGAGCAAAGGAAGATTTTGATGTCAGAGGGTCAAGACCAGCTAAGATGGGGCAATAATAATGAGGGTGCCTTTAATCTCAAGGAAGCAAAACTCATTCTCCTTGACCTTAACTCACAAGCTCCAGATAAGACTTGGCAAGACCTATGGAGACATCAATGTTGCATAAAGATTAAACTCTTCATGTGGCTAGTTCAGCATAAGAAAATCCTAACCTGGCATAATATCAGGAAGAGGGGTGTCCTTGGGCCTTCCAGATGTCAGCTCTCTAAAGCCCAAGAGGAAACTATGGAGCACCTTCTCAACAATTTCATTTTCACCTCCAGTTTGTGGGATTATTTTGCCACCATTTTCCAACAGACTGATAGGGACAAAGGGAGCATCATCAATGCCCTAAACAAATGGAGAAGAAACTTTTCAGACAATAAAGTTCTTAGCTCAGCATGGGCCATCATGCCAAGTTTCATTATTTGGAATGTCTGGAAAGAAAGGAACAACAGAATCTTCAAGAATGAAAAGAGGCCATCCCAATGCCTTTTTGAGCAGATCTTAAAACAACTCAAGGAAATGGTCGGCACTATTGTGCGAAATCTCCCTAAGAATCCACCTTCAGTAGCGGATAGGAAATTAATCTCCCTAGATCCTGAGCAAGATTTCTAGCATCCTCCCCCCAAGGGCCTTTTGAAATTCAACATTGATGGGGCTTCAAAAGGTAACCCGGACTACACGGGTTATGGAGGTGTGTTAAGGGATGAGAATGGTGGTGTCCTTTTCATCTTATACTATCATTTACGAAGAGCCACCAATAACATGGCAGAGTTGATGGCTATGGAGTAGTGTTTAGATTTCCTAAAACAAGATAACTGACAAAATGTGATTATTGAAGCTAATTCTGAGTTAATCATCAAATCGGTTAAGAGGATCAGCTAGGGTACGAGGCTAGAAAAAGTCTCAAGGAACTGGCGACTGATCCAAGGCTTTCAATGGATTCAGCATCACCTCCAGAGCCTTCGTACTGTTAGCTTTAAACATGTACGAAGATCGGCCAATAAATTGGCGGATATTCTAGCCAATCAAGGTGTGATCAGCACAGAGAACAGGGTTGCGTTTAGTTGGCAAGAGATGCCTCAGAGTAAGTTAAAAGTGAACTATCATGACTAGGCAGATGAAGACAAGATTGTGTTTCGGAGTAGGGCCATGGAGACGGAATCCAGTTGATTCAGGTGCTTTATGTTTCTTATATTTTCTACTTTCAGGTCTTCAGTGGGTTGTAGAACATTTTCAACCATGGTAACCCAGGTAAGCACTGTTTTAGCGAATCTAGGTGATACACAGTCGGGTGGCCCTGGTTCTTTGAAGAAAGGTTGGTTGGTGGGAGTTTCATCTTTCCTTGATTCTGGTAGAGAAAACGAAATGAAAGGTTGGTTCATGGGCACTCTCAGCGGCCGCAATAGCAGAGGTTTTCTATCCGTGATCGTTTTATTGCGTCAGGGGCGGTTTTTAGGCGATCGCGGGCCTTGCAAGTGGGAAATGGTATTTCCGAATTTGAAGCGATTTCATACAGCGAGCTACACGTGGCAGTGGGGTCGGCTAGAATACCGCCCTCATTGCACGCTAATGTTCGGTGATATTAGTCGGTGTGATATGATCGTCGACCGTCGGATCATGTGATGCAGATCGACGGCTAGGATTGATCGTGCAGGTTGGAAGTCTAGATGGCGGGAAGCGTTATTGCTCTCTTTTCTAGGCAGGAAGAAAAATGTTCTAGGCAGGATGCTTAATTTTTTGGTGGGTCTCATGAATATGATTTCCATTTAAATCGTTGCTTTGGTTTTTCCGTCGACTTAAAATTTTTTTTGGCTTATTCGAATTTTGAGGTTTGGTTTTTAGGGGTCGAAGCATTTGCCTCAAGCTTGTTCTCTGTTTGGTTTTTAGGTCTCGTCCTTTGTCCACAACTCCTTGTGGATTTATGTAAATTTTGTATTTTATTAATGAAAAAGAAGGTCTGACTCTTGCATTAGCAAAAAAATGTTATTAAGCCTATATTTGTATTCAAAACTAATGTTAATGTTTATATTAATATTTTTGTTTAATATTAATATCAATGTTTTTGTTCAATATAAACATTAACATTAAACTCATTTTTATTAATATTAAAAAACTTAATATTATAAACCTCATGCTATAAAATAACCTAATGTCATTGAACCTAAATAAACCTAAAGTTAATAATCCTAACCTTCAGTCAAAATATTTACATCGATGTTTAATGCTAATGTTTATATTAATGTATAGACACAATATTCGTTTAATATTAATATTAAACATCATTAACATTAATATCAATATTAATATAAACATCAATATTAATTAATAGACATTAATTACCAATTTTAATATTGGTAGGTTTTGGTATGGTTGCCAAATTTTTCATTAATATTGGATACCATTGGCAATATTAACATTAATAGAATCTAGCCCATAATTTTGTATTTAATGATATAATATGTATTCACAATATTAATATAAATATGAACAAATTAATAATTTGATTTTAAATGATTGGCTCATATAATTGATTTGTTATGTCTCAATGGTTCATTGTAAACAAAAGAACAATAGTAATGTAAATAAAAAGACATAGATTGAACAATCTGAAAAATGATGTAAACAACTTTCTCCAATATTACGGTGAGTATTATGAATGTATTCATCTCATTAATATATTAAAATCATTATTATATTAAAGTACATAAAGAGGACAATAAAATAAATTGAAAAGAGATCTATAAATAGGCCATAATATTATTAGTTGCACGTCATAGCAATATGGACTTCAATCTTGATTTCTAATGATTGGATCATGTAACTGGTTGTTTATGTTTAAATGGTTCATTATAAATAAAATAACAATAGCCACTTAAAAAATAAGTAAATTGAACAACATGGAAAATGGTGTAAATAACTTTCTTAAGTATTGCTATGAATATTGTGAATGTATTCATCTCATTAATATATGAAAATAATTATTATATTAAAAGTAAATAAAGAGGACAATGAAATTAATTCAAAAAAAATTCTATAAATAATTCACAATATTATTAGTTGCATGTCATAGCGATATGGAATTCAATCGCTCCTCTTAATTATTCCTAATTGTAAGATATGAACTATCTTTCATCTTGGCATAATGTTGAAAAGAGAAAGGTGGTGCAATGCGTAAACCATCTATTGATTTCACTCTTGATATGGCTATGAAGGTTAGGCCTTTCTTCTCTTTATTCCTGATATCAATTGATGTCTTTTCTAAAGTCAATCCCTGTGACTTGTGGATTGTAAGAGCCCATGCCATATTCAAAGGAATTTGTTTTCATTTTCCTCTTATCACTAGTGTGATACATACAATGTTTGGATTTCTTGCATCAAATGGAACACCAATATACTTATCAAAAAGAACAATTGTGAAAATTGGAAGTTTAGGTGCCTTCGAGGTAGGTGTATAAAATATATCCTTCACATAACCAGGTGCACCATTCACCAAGCCATCCTCAAATGAAAAATTACATGTCAACATAACACACTAACCATGACACAACAAAACTTCACAGTCCAATTGGTCATCATCAACACAATGATTTCTGAATGCCTTGAATGCTCAGCGATACATTGTGCAATTGGAGAATTTAATGATTTTACCATATTCATGTTATGGAAGGACACCAAATTATTTGTTGGAAACATGTGAAATATTGAATTAAATAAAACCCTTTCTCTAGGACGCAACTCATATCACCTCATGACATCAAAAACTCCCAATCTTCAAGAAAAGCTTCTGCATTTGTTATGCTATTAAGGACTCTACGAAAACAAGATTGTTTCTCATTATTCCCTTGTTCATCAAAGATTGTGTCAAGAGTGACAACAATGTTGATTTTTTTCCACAAAACTTCCCCTAATGTATTACCTGCATACAAAGGCTTATCTCTCACAGGAGGTAGTTAGCCAAGGTCACCCACAAGGATGAAGGATCTTCAACCAAAAGGAAAATTATTTCTCTCTAGAAATTCTTCTCGTAATTGAGCATCTATTTTCATGAATAACCTTGATCCTAGAAATCTCATTTCATCAATCAATATATATCAAATATGCCTCACTTCTTCTTGGAATACTACTAGGGATTTCCCATGTAGTGGTTACATATCTGTAATTGGAATTTTTAGAGACAAGTGTATTGTTTTTGAATGTATATTAAAAGCAACTATTCATGTTGGGGAAAGAAGAAGCAAAGGACTTCTTCCATTACTTGAAAAATTAGAAAGAGCTTAAAAAATGCAATGGATAAGGAAAGACTTCAGAGTGCCTGCAATGCCATGAAAAACCATAAGAAGAGCTTCATGACTGCCATATTCAACAACGTGCCTTAAAATAATTTCAAAAGCAAGTCATTATTTTTCTGCCAAACAATCTATAGATGCAAATGTTTTATTTGAAATGTCAACAATATCACCCATTGATTATACGTTGATTATAAATTAATAGCTTCCTCTGCAACATCATTATAAATAGGTGCACTTTTCCAGTCAAAGGATATATCAAAGTCCCTTCTACCAAGGGCGGGAAGATCAGAAAAATTCACATCATTCAATGGAACCAAGCAAGAAAAAGGTTCTCATTCTTGAAAATCATCTTCAAGGTTGATTTACAGGTAAGCATAATCACCATCTTCAATATTGTCAATAATTGATGGATTGTGATCAACATTCCATGCTCTATATCAAAAATTCTCCCAATTTTCAATAATAATTTCAACTGAAAGGCCAATTTCTGTAGGAATGTCATGAGATGGTTTATACAAGAGAAATTATGTCTAGAAAAAGGTTTCAAATCCATCTGAACTGTCACTAGGAATAGAATAAAACCATGTCAAAACTTGAGCAATAACATGAAAATATGTAGGCTTCCATGGATCTTGTTTATGCTTTCTATTGAATTTCCAAGATCTTGTTGTTTCTATCAAAGATAAATGTTCAAGGAAAAAAGCTCTCTTCTGATAATGTTGAACAAAAGTATTCTCAAATGAACATTGCAGGCCATCCCTTGAGATTTTTCTCAAAACCTTTCTTCCAACATTTAAGGAAACAAATTTTTGACTACAAACAACACGAGGTAGCTTAAGCAACATATGGCACCTTTCTTGTGCTCCAATGTCATGAACTACAATTGTTTTTGCAAGAAACCTTATGTATGCACATAAAGCATGATCCTTAGAGCCAATAGAATTTGAAATTCTAGTTAACCTATGATGATAAATTTGAGACCTTTTTTCTTCTTTTGATGCATACTTAGCAATATACTTCAATATAGTATACCGTGAAACCACTAGTTGGAAATCAACATTAGCACACCACATTGTTAGAAGGTAAATGTTATGTACATTGAGCCCATCCTCATTTCTTGTTGGCTCATATTTTTTCCTTTCTTGATCATCTATGAACAATATTGATTCATCACAAAAATACCATGGAGCATTGTACCGACATGTGAGAATAGTTCCCTTTTTGTGTAAACAAAAATATACACAACACATTTTGTGCCTTTGTACATAATTTAACAGTTCTTCGTAATCATTATGAGGATTGCAAGAGAAAATATGATCAGTATTCAATAGGCAAGGGTCATCATTGATGCTTCATGGAACCATTATATTGTGATGATTTATGTGATGCGGATTCCATGCAGTTACATACTTATCGAAGAATATCTTTGCAAGTTGTACATCAGAAGCATTTGAGCAATGAAGTATTCCCACATCAGGAGCGCCTTGCAATCATAAGAATCCTTGGATATGTGTTAAACCTCTGTAGTTCCACTCACATGTGAATAAAATGAAGGTATAGTTACTAAAAACAATACAAATAGAATCAAAATAAAGAATTGACAACTTATAGAAAATAAATTCAACAACAAAAACCCATACTAGAAGACTTTAGCTTTAAGATATCTTTGGATAACTTCCTCTTGAAATATATTGAATATATGGTGCATAAATGTGGCAACAATATTAGGGTACTCAATAACATTCTCAATTATCATACAATTCTCATTTAAAGAACGATAATGTGAATGTATGGGCATGAGGTTATGAAACTTTGCCACTTTGTCTCAGCTGCACTCAAAGGAAAAAAGTAGAGATGGACATCCCAGCTGATTAATCATGTCAATTCGTTTAGCATGACACTTAGTCCAATATGCCCTTGTACCTCTAGGAGAAGAAACAAACCAAATAATATGCTCATCCAACTTACTATTTGGTAAATGAGAAAGTTGTCGACGCATCTCTTCAATTGTTGTAGTTGAGTTATCATGTAAATGTCTCTTTACAAAAACTGTAGCAGTTTCTTGACTCGGACGTTGCATTATCCTTTTAAATATGTAATATTGAAAGTGAGGATGACTTCCATTTCTATGATCATAGTATCTAAGAAGTCGCAATGCATAGTCATGAAGTCCAACACTACAAATATGTAGTTGCAACCAATCATCATCACCAATGGGGAACAATGTGGGGAATGCCATATCTAATAACCCCTCTGTACTATATTCATTAACTGGAAACGTTCCAATACTGAGCCAATCCATTTGTTGAACAGGTGAAGAATCAACATTATCAATAAATGCTCTAATTTCTTCCACTTCTCTCCATTCATTTGGTAGGCGAAAAACAAAAGAAGGATGAGAGGGACAATGCTTAGTAGGAAACCCTTCATTATTAGTTTCATTGGTCTCAAATTATTTAATATAACAATCAACAAATTTAAGCTTGGAGGAGACATATGTTGATATTTCTAGCAGAGCATTCACTGAATCATATTACCTTACAATATCTCGATAATATTGATCACGTTGGATTTTGAAAAGAAATGCAACCATCACTCAAGATATTTTTACATAACATTCATAATATTTAGACTGAGTGGCATGTCTCCTCAGAATTAAAAGTCAATATCTTCAACATTTCTAGGAATACTTTGTACAATTGTGGAAATAAGTTGAGGAAATCTAATTGTGTGGTCACTATACTTACATTGCCCACCTTGAGCATGTGTCACATGCAAAACAAGATTCACATGCGCTATTAACATTTCTTTAACTTGAATAAGAACTCTTAAAATATGAGGTTTCTCACAAGGATCCATGTTATTATATCAACAAAAACAATGGGAACCACTTTCATTCTTACATCATCTACAAATCGGTCCTTCAAAATCTTTCAAAACCTAGATTCCATGATATGATTCTTTGGAAATGTGGCACATTTGGACAACTAACAAGATATCTATCTTTGCTATAAATATTTTATACATTGTCAATATCTTTTCATCAAAATGAATATGATCCCTATCAGCCAGACCATGTTGAGAACCATTTGGAAGACTAAAATTTCTTCTAAAATGTACTTCATATTCAGCAAGATGAGATTCCCATCCCAAATTTGAAACATGTGGAATGGAACTATGACAAGGCCTTTCCAAATTTATGGTTTGCATTTCTCGAACCGCAGAGGATGAAATGGTGTGTTTGTCATAAAATATTTCAAAATTCTATGGACAACTAATTAAAAATGAAAAAAAAAATAAAAAAATCAAATGCATTCAACATTTACATTTGTTTGGTGATGTCGATGGCTATGAGATGGTTGCTCTTTGCTTCTAACATTAGTGGATGGAACATTTGGGGAGTTAGTTTCTATGCCTCTATTCAAATGAGTTGTTTCCCATTTAAACAAAACAAAATACATTATAAAACTAAATTTCCAACCAATAAATATTCAGAAATGAAAAAAAAAAAATATCAAATTGAAAATTTACATTAGTTTGACAATTTCATGTTTTATATTCCATTTCTCCAACCTAATTAGCTGAAATCATCCTTTTTCCATAAAAGGTTGTAAATTACAATGTCAAACTAACTATAAATGAAAAAATACTAAAAATATCAAATGCATTCAACATTTACATTTGTTTGGTGATGTGGATGAATGTTATGAGATGATTCCTCTTCACTTCTAACATCAGTAGGTGAAACATCTACGAAGTTAGTTTCTATGCCAATATTGAAATGAGTTGTGTCATGTTCGAAGAAAATAAAATATGTAATAAAATTCAATGTCCAAAGAACTAAAAATTCAAAAAATTAGAAAAAAAATAAAATACATTGAACATTTACGTTAGTTCTCCAATTCGATCATCCAGGAGAATGCAGAGGAAGGTTATGACATGTTTCATCTTCACTCCTGATATTAGTAGATGGAACACTTGGGGATTTAATTTATATACATCTATTTAAATGAGTTTTATCCTATTCCAAGAGGACAAAATACCTTATAAGTTAGTTATAAAAAATATTGTAAATAGAGGAATTTAATAAAACTACCATTATTGCAGCCAAAACCAAAATATCATTGTGTTACCTTCATTGTCCCACATGAAATGCTATCGGGGATGACTGATTCTCTTGGAAAGACAACATTACTTTGAGAAGGGGGATTTGAAAATCTGATGTTTAAAGAAACTATCCAAATTATATAACAAATGGCCAATTAAATTATCATCCAAATCATCACACACAATGTCATCATTGTCTCCACCATGGATGTTTTTCAACCTTTGGCCTTGCTCAAAACATGCAATTGTAGACGCGGAAGGGTTAGGGTTGACATTTTCATCCACACTATCAATATGATGTTCTTCCTGATTGCAATATTTTTCCCCAATATTATGAACATTGTTAGGAGAGCATCGAACAATAAAATTATGTTGACGAGGAGAATATTTTGAGAACGACATAGCAGTGGGAAATGGTCCTTCCATGATATCATCCATAGTACGATACTTATGAGGAATTAGAAAATCATTTTGAAGAGTTGTTTCACTTGTTATTCTATGATATGTAGCTCTCTTACGCTCATTTATTGCGTCCTTACTTTGTTGATATCATAAGCGATGAATTTTATTAGACTTGTCACATGATGCCAATGACGGATTATGTTTTCTTGTATGTTTTCTTGTGCCTTTAAATGACATGTCTATTATGAATAATAACATAGTTATTATGGAACCATAAAGATGGAACATAACATTTATCTAATATAAACAAACACAAAAGAATGAAAAAGGCACAAGTTTTTTTTGGCAACCTTATGAAAACATCAAAATCATATATGGTACTTTTTTAACCATATAAACTTATCAAAATGTATAGGGATTTTTCCAAATGGCTAAAAACAAAAATGTCTTTTTCCAAATGTCTAAAACAAGAAAGACTATATTTTTTCCTTTTCATATTTGAATCATAATAGGAAACCCATATAATTGGAACACAATACTATAAGAATTATATGACTTGGAAGTATGTCTAAATATCTAGAACTATATAGTATCAAAATATAAATGTAAATATTAAAATGTACATAAAGATATAACATTGTTTGAGAATCAATGAGAAAAAACTAATAGAAATAACATGTATAACATAACTCATAGTAATTATAATTATACAAACAAAGAAAAATGCATAGCATCCAAACACATTTACATGTAATTAAGAAAACTTAAGGGGATACAATATGAAATATTTTCTAGCAAATTGCAATGGGATTAAATATCCAACATCTGATACATACACATATTCCTAAAATTTTAGTGGGAGCCATATAAATATCCATACAATCGTAATTTTAAAGTATTAGCATATAGACCCAAAGTATGTAAAGTAAAAAAAATGGAAATATTTTCCACAACCATAGAGTATATAAAATGAAAATATTTATAAGAACTCCTAATAGGACTAATAGCCTAAGACTCCATATCCATATCTAATGGTGGAATCTCATCAACAAAATCCATATCGGAAGCAATTCAAAAAAAATTCCAAACTCAATCAAATCATTGTAATCCTGCATTGTTGGATACCAATACCCAAACATATGTTCATTAGTTGAATTATCAATATCTGCTGGAAAAAAGAGGCTAGTCATTATGTCATATAATAGGAAAGGAACTTCACTACAGTTGCACATAAGAACCACAACATGGACTATTTGAAATGGAAGATAACGAGGACATTTGTTATTTATATCTGTATAGATTTCTTCCAACAACTTCCATCTGAAGCCCCAATCATCCCAGAGTTTTCAATTCTTTTTTTAATGCACGATTGACCAAATTGGAAATTATCTAATTCTTCAATTGACCATACAGAAGTGGAGCCATCATTGACAAGACATATCAACCGATTCTTGTATATTGCTAATGGCATACATCATATGTTAGTGATTGGAACAAATGAAAAAACCCATTCATTTTTTATTACATCAAACCAATAGATTTTATACCCATATCGAGGATAATGTTCATAATCCTTGTCCAAATAGAGCAAAAAAAAACTACCTTTATAAAACACTCCATTCTTAGGGGGTGAAGTGCCACCAAATGGAAGATTAGCCCTTCGCCAAACCCTATCAAGACTACTGCAAACATAAAACTTAGATTGCATTCTATCATACATGTTTTTTAGAACAACCCAGTCATATTTTTTACTACTTGCATTTTCCAAGAATGAAAAGAATCCCTAGTCTCCAATTCATATTAGCCCTATGTTTTTAAATGCCTTTGTAAATGGATTCATTACAAAATAGTTGTGTGAATGAGAGCATTTCATTGGTAAGGATAAAACTACCATTGGTCAAATAGTAGACACTACTCTTTATCTTCAAGCTATGAATAACAAATGAAAATGACATATGTGCCCATTTTGATTAAGGTATTCAACAACAAAATAATTGTCTTCATTATTGAGGAGAGGAACCATAAATCCAAATTCATCCATAGAGACATGCTTGCAACCCAATAAGAAAGAGGGGAAAAACATTCTTCCATTTCAAACAAAAGACGCTAAACTTTATCACAACCGATAAAGGCAGCCATAGCAAGATAATTTCAAGAATTTCAAATGGAAGACAACTCTAAATAGCTAGATCCATGGCTAATAAAGAAGGGAAAAACATAGGGTTAGACAGAGCTCTGGAATGGAGGAACCATGGTAGATGAGGGTTTCTGACAAACCCTTCCGCGACAGTAGCACAGGTGCGACAGGCATCCAGTGCAGTGACGTAGTCTCTCAAGTGCCGGTTTAGTCACGTTGACAGAGTCCACCTAATGAACATTCAGATGGGGGAGGCCACAGGGCCTCCCCCCACAGGCAGCACTGACAATCGAAGCCCACACTAGAATAATGATGAAACTCATGGAACAATGGTACAGACGCAAAACCAATCCGCCCAGCAGCAGGAGGCAGAAGATCTGAACAAAGGGAAGGAGAAGACCTCCACGGGACTTGAAGAACCCATAAAGGTGACATCATCCACATGCAAGCCCATCATAGTAGATCGCCCCAAGATTGACCTACCAAGCCATCGAATCAATGCCCAAATACAGTTTATGAAGGACCATGTGCTTATCGGTAAATTCATTGGTTACTGGCCAACCGAGAAAGCCCTGCAAGGATGGATTACTTCAAAATGGAAACCAAAAGGACATGTTACCCTACAGCTAGGGCCAAAAGGATTTTTCACTGCTATATTCAACTGCATCAAAGACAGGAATAGAATATTAGATGGTGGCCCTTATTTCTTCAATGCAGTGGGTCTATATTTAAGAGATTGGATTGAAAGATTCAATCCAGACAAGGAGGACTTCAGTTGGGCACCAGTCTGGATATGAATGTACTCTTTGCCTCTAGAATATTGGGATGAAGAATCGCTCAAAGCCATAGGCAATGGACTAGGAGAATTCATAAAGATAGCAGAGGAAACAAAGCTCCAAAGGTACACCTCGTATGCTTGCATTTGTATATACATGCGACTCAGCAAAGCCCTCACGAATTCGATAAGCCTTCTTCATGATGATTTTGAATGGATACAACCCATATATTATGAACATGTGCCCTTTAGATGTAGAAAATGCCACGCTCATGGCCATCTATTCCGTGACTGTCCCTTAAATGCCTCCCCCAAAACCAGTGATCACTCGGAAAAATTTGACTCTGAAGGGTTCACCAAGGTCACCAATCGAAAGAAGCACACCAAAAATCCCCCTCATGTCCCCAAAAACCCCCCACCCAATTTCTCTGCACCCTCCACCAGTAACAACTTTGATATTCTATCACAACAAGCCATGCCAGAAGCAGAAATGTCCAAAATGGTTGAACCATCCAACATGCCATCCACCTTACCTAAACTCAACGAGTCTAGTCTACCTTTGCATGCTAAAAAAATTGATCCAAAGAAAGCAGCCTCTCAATCCATCCCCTTCCAAGAGACAGATACAGTCCTAGGGCAGGCGAAAGGAATGGATATCGACGGTCTTTTATTAGATCCAACCAAGACAACTAACTCAATGCCTAAGAGCAGCCAACAAAGCCACATGGAAGAAGAACCAGAGAGCTTTGACTTAGGAGACCTAGACATCTTCAGTCTTGAACAAGCTTGCAAAAAGAAAGAGTTCGATAAAATTCCGGATAGGCAGCTCGAAAATTTGGAAGTAGTCCTTTCAAGAGTGCATCAGCAGAGAACCTTAGGCATACAACCAGGCAGTAGCTGGGATGGGAAAAATATGAACAAAGATGGTAAGAAAAGGGGCAGAAAGACAGATCTGCAAAGAACCATCCTCATTGGGGAAATGCTGGTGGAGTCAGGCAGATGCTCCAAGTTAACCAAGTACTACAGATCATTACCCACTGGTCAACCATGAAGCTCATCTCATGGAATTTAAGAGGGCTCAACAGTCCTGGGAAATACAGAATGATAAAAAACATGATACAACATGAAAAACCCCATATCTTCTTCATGCAAGAAACAAAATGCAACAGTAAAACATTGGGCTCTATTCTATCCAAAGCTTGGCCAGGATGTCAAACTGTTATAGTAGATGCATCTGGTGCATCGGGAGGACTCGCCATCGCTTGGAATACACAAGCTATATTACTCACAGACTTTCATGCCTCTCATCATCTTATACAAGCCACCTTTCACATCATAGGAACTAATATACATGGTCATCTGTCAAATGTATATTTTCCTCAGGACTCAATGCAAAAGATTGCACTGCTAAATACTTTGGAAGCTCTCAATTCCACCAGAACCCACCCACTATGGATTACAGGTAGGGATTTCAACATGATTACTAAACTGGAGGAAAAAAAGGTGGCAGAGTTAAGTTGGACAATGAAAGTAGATGCTTCAGAGACTATATACAAAACAACTAGTTGATAGACTTGCCATTCAATAATGGAATCTATACTTGGAATAACAAAAGGTCAAGATCCCAACAAATTGCATCTCGGCTGGACAGATTTCTCATTTCAGACAATTGCATTCATCTATGAGGTGACATCACAGCCTCAATCATGCCTCTGTCAGGCTCAAATCATTGGCCCATTTCACTTCAGTGGCAAAGACCAGGAGACTCTACCAAAAAGCCTTTATGATTTGAATCTTTCTGGCTCTCACATTCAGATTTCAAAAATATAGTCAACACAGCCTGGGAAAACTTCACTCCTCCTGAAGGGTCAATCATGTATCAATTCCAACAATGGCTAAAGAATCTCAAAAAACAAATCAAGAAATGGAATCACACCACCTTTGGTAATATTTTTCAAGCTCAAAAAATGCTTGAGCAAAGCATGATTGAGCTCCAATAGAGAATTATTGAGGAAGGGAGAACCAAAACACTAGAAAATCAAGAACAAGATCTCCTCACTCAGCTAGAAGATAGAAGGAAGCAAGAGGAGGTACTTTGGAAACAAAAATCAAGAATCAGATGGTTAAAAGAGGGGGAAAGGAATACCAAATTCTTTCATCGCACCACCATCCAGAGACGAATGCATAATAACATTGCACATCTTCAGAATCAACAGGGAGAAAGATTGGAGGAACATGACGACATTGAGAGAGAACTCCTCAACCATTTTAAAACGGTACATCAAGAGCCTCAAGTAGACAGGCAACTGGCAATAAACAAAATTCTTCAGCATGTGCCAAAAATCATAACAGAAGAGCACAATCAGCTATTACTTCGACCGGTCACTCTTGTGGAAGTCGAATCAGCAATATCTCAACTGAAATATGGGAAAGCCCCTGGACCTAACGGCTTCACCTCCAACTTTTTCCATCACTTCTAGGATCTCATCAAACTGGAGGTTTGGAAGGTGGTAGATGAATCTCGGACTATGCACTAGCTTCTTCCATCTCTAAATGCAACCTTCATAGCTCTCATCCCCAAAGAAGAACAACCAAGCACTCCGGAGAAGTTCAGGCCCATAGCACTCTACAATGTTATATACAAAATCATCTCGAAGGTCATCACCAACAGACTCAAGTCGCTGCTCCCATTACTCATCTTGCAGGAACAGTCAGGATACGTGGAGGGACGTCAAATCCTAGATGGCATAATTCTGACGCATGAGATCATTCACTCCCTAAAGCACAACAAATAGGTAGGTATGCTTCTCAAAATTGACTTATCTAAAGCATTTGATAAATTAAGCTGGACATATATAAAACAAATGCTCACTGCCTTTGGATTCAGCCCAACCTGGATTAGATGGGTGATGAATCTAATATCCTCCACTTTTTTCTCCATCTTAGTAAATGGCGTCCCCTCACGCCCCTTCTCCCCCTCTAGAGGCATTCGTCAAGGTGATCCCCTCTCTCCCTTTCTTTTTATCCTCATGGTAGAAGGATTAGGTCGCCTTATAAAGCATGCTCTTCACTCTCAAGACCTCAGAGGCATCTCTGTCCACGGAACCACTGCCATCACTCATCAACAATTCGTGGATGATAACATGTTGTTTGGGCACCCTTCAGTCCATGAAGCTCATACACTCAAATCCCTGTTAGATACCTTCACTATGGCTTCAGGAACCACAATCAACAATGTTAAGTCTCAAATCTTCTTCTTTCACACTCCCCCAGCAACCCAAAGAAATATTGCCCGAATCTTAGATTTTTCTGTTGCCAATCTACCCTCCAAATACTTGGGTGCACCATTGATCGACACTGCTATAAAGCATGCATCTTGGCAGCTACTCCTAGAGAAACTTGAAGGTCGCCTATCTCTATGGACTTATAGAGCCCTCAATATGGCAAGCAGGCTTGTTCTAGTCAAAGCTGTATTACAAACTATGCCTCTATACCTTTTCTCAGTTCTCGCAATGCTGAAATGGGTGCTCAAAAAGATCAAGGACATACAGCGCAACTTTCTCTGGGGATCCTCAGGGAAAAATCACAAATGGGCCCTAGTGAAATGGTCGACAGTTTGCACACCCAAAAAGCAGGGAGGCCATGGATTGCGGGATCCTCAACATAGTAATGCAATGATCGGAGCAAGACTATGGTGGCAATGGTTATCAGCCCCATAAACACCATGGATCAAACTTTGGACTGCAAAATATGCAAATAATCGACCACCGGAAGAGTTTTTCAGACTCACAAATACTGATGTAGGCTCTCTAATCTGGAATGCAACAAAACAGCACAAGGCAATGACACAATAGCAAAATTTCTGGGAGATAAGAGATGGTGGCACTGCCCGATTCTAGGTTGACTCATGGCAACAACGACCCAAACTAGTGGAAACCATCCCTACTCAAAATCTTGAGCAAGATGCCATTCACCAGAATGAAAAATTCTCTCGGCACTGGACTCAACATATCAATCAAGGATACAGGCAATGTAAAAAGGCCAAACAAGTAACTAATCAAGAAATGAAAGACTTCTACAAAGAAATGCACACGGAACTCAACCTTAGGAAAATCAGATATTCAGACAAGAAAGACATTTTATGATGGGGATACATCCCGCGGGGATATTCACAATGAAGGAGGCATATGGGTTGATGATTCAAGCACAAGCACCAATGGACCCAGTCTGGGAACGAATATGGACCCCCAGAATATGGCCCAGAGTATCTACTTTCATATGGCTGCTTTATCATAAAATAATTCTTACATGGGACAATCTCAATAAAAGAGGGTTTCACGGACCATCATATTTCCCCAATTACAAGCAGCAAAGCGAAACCATTCAACACCTCATGGATTCATGCAACTTGGCCAACAAATTATGGGAAAACCTTAGCTTCAGGTGTCAAAGAGCTTGCAGAATCTCAGAGGACATTACGAGTACCATTCATAATTGGGCCTCTGCTCCCTATAATAGCAAGCTTCTAAATTCTCTATGGAAAATCCTTCCCAGTCTACTTCTCTGGACAATTTGGAAGGAAAGAAATAAGCGAATATTTAAAAACTAATGCACTACACTAGACATCATTTGGAGCAATTTCTGCCAGAGCATTCAAGAAACCTTGGCTCTCCAGAAATGGAAAGCAGAGGATCTACCCACTCATGCACAGGAACATAATATTTGGGAGAATTGGAATATACGGATTCCGCAGGTTCAAGATGATCACAACATCTCTACTATTACTTCTAGGCCTTCCACTCAATGGAATCCCCCTCCAAAAGATTTTATCAAACTAAACTTCGATGGGGCATCAAAAGGCATCTCGGGCAAAGCAGGATATGGAGGCATATTCAGGAATCATGAAGGCACCCCTCTATTACTGTACTTTGGATCAATTGGCTGGGATACGAATAACTCAGCAGAACTGGAAGGATTATGGCAAGGACTTTGTTTGGCTCATCAACACAATTTTGACCTTGTTATAATAGAAGGGGATTCCCAAATCCTCATCAACATGGCTACCCAAATACAACTAGGGACCTCAGCTATGAAAGTGGCAACTAGTTGGAGACTGGCGGCTCATTTAGAACTCATAGAGCAATGGCTAAAAAACAAGAGAGCTATCACCTTCAATCATGTCAAGAGAGAGGGCAACAAGGTTACTGATCTTCTAGCAAATATAGGGGTAGACCATGATCAGGTACTCCAATCAGGATCCCTCACCATCCTTAATGATAGCACTCAATTACAGGAATGTACTAACCTGGTGCACAAAGAAGCAAAACTCCCAGATGCGGGTGTACATAAGGATTGATCTAATGGTGGCGGAATGGGATGGAAAATGGCATAGCCACATGGCCACCCGTAAGCTCGCACACAAAGCAATAAGCCCACCCCAAAGAAGTAGTAAGTGCCATTCAATGCGGCACTTGAATCAACTCACCAACGCCATCCCACCTCGACTCTACATCATGGCACCCTCGGGTAATATTCGACCCACTTCTTCTATTTCTATTCCTCTGCCCTTGAGTTGCAAATGCCCCCTGCCTACAGTGGAGCTAAGTACACGCACTGCAATGGGCAAGTGATGCAACATTCTCTGTTGCATAGAGTTTAGACAAGGCAACCATTACTCTCAGAGCTTGATCTGCAACCTGACTTTCGATTATGAGCCTTCTAAACCTTCTCCCTTAGAGCTCTGCTCGGTACCGACCTCTCATAGGCAACCTCTTCATCCCCATGCCATCATGCCTCGGCTGCGCCAGCGAATGCATAGCAGAAGAGGAAGCAACAGAGACAGACTTTCCCGTTCTTCGCCCTTAGCAGTCTTGGACTCCTCTTCCCCCTCGTCAAATTATGTCTTAGCCCATTATCCTGAAACTCGTAGTGGTAGAGGCCACCCTCGCACTTCCCACTCCCCACCTTTACAAACTGCCATTCCAATTACTCATATCCCTTCCAGCTCTCAGCAATCTGTCCATTTAGCCCAATTCATGTACCACTGCTCTCTGAATCGACCACTCATCAAGGCTACCATCACAGTCACCTTCCAAGAGGAGCCTTCCAGCGACGAAGGCCACCCCACCTGCACAATGGAGAAGAGGGATAATGATCAGGGCAAGCCTCCTGCAGCAGAGCAAAATCGCGAACCTCTGGCGAAGGATGACACGGGTGCGCTGTCGAACAACGAGGACGACGAGGATGCCTACAGGTGTTTCATTATCGAAGAACACCCGTCAGCACCGAATGACACCTAACTCACCATGCGTCATCAGCTTTCAGGTTCCCGACAACCATGCCTATGGGTTTAATTTTGATTTTTGAGCGAAATAGTTAGTCTTGAAGGTGAATTCAATAGAATATTACTCCATGTTCATATGTTGGTTTCCCCTACGTGGGCAGCAAAATTATTTTGGATTGGACTGGTTTCCCACTTCTGGGCAGTCTTAATTTTGGCTTTTTTTGCACTATGCCATGAACCTTGGCTCTGAAATGCAGAGGCTAGAGCCTCCTTGTATCATTTTGTTACAGTAATAGATTTTAGACTTATTTAGAAAAAATAAAAATAAAAATAAAAAAGAAGGGAAAAGCATTCTTCCATTTCCTACAAATAATGCTAAACTTTATCACAATCGATAAAGCAAGCCATAGCAAGAAAATTTCAAGAATTTCAAATGGAAGACAACTCCAAACAGCTAAATCCATTGTCAAACAATGAAATCACCTAACATAAGAAAAAAAAACACACACACATGTGATATCAACAAATAAATTTCAATTAATGTTGAATAAAATTAAAACTAACATACATACTTGATTTTCCATCTATACATACAAGAAACTTCACATATACATATTGTATAAAATCAAATGAGCGATAACAACATTATTACAATAGTCAACAAAAGTTCACAATTTTATAAACATAATGTTTACAATCAAATATTATTAATGTTAATAGACCTATATTTATGAACAATGAAATCACCTAAAACAAAACAAAACAAAACATAAAAACGCATGTGATATCAACAAAGCAATTTTCAATTAATGTTGAATAAAATTAAAAGTAGCATACAATTGTAATTTTCTATCTACACATTCATATTGTATAAAATATAAGAACATTATTACAATAGTCAACAAAATTTCACAATTTTAGAAACATAATGTTTACAGTCCAATATTATTATTGTTAATAAACCTATATTTATGTTTATATTAATGTCTATGTTTCATATTGATGTTAATGTTTATATTAATATTTTTTAATATTAATATCAATTTTTATGTTCAATATAAATACTAACATTAAACCATTTTTTTCCTATTAAAAAATTCATGTTATAAAAAAACTCAATGTTACATGAGCCAAATGATATAAAAATACCAAATATTTTAATCATAATGTCATTGAAACTGAATAAAGCTAAAGTTATGAAGCTTATTGTTTAATCAAAATAAGTATAGTGATGGTTAATGATAATGTTCACATTAATGTATAAATGCATTATATATATGTGTGTGTGTGTGTGTTTGTGTGTAACATTAATATCTACATTTATTATTAATATTAATTAACATTAACATTAATTGGTGTTTAATATTAATATTAATTGATTTACAATATTAATATTGCTATTGATGTTTCATACTAATATTAAAAATCAATATCAACATCGGTATTAATTAAAAGATGTATTAAAAGATGAAATAATAATAATATCAATACTAATATTAACCATTTCTATGTCAATTTTAAATACTTATATTTATTATTAATGTTAATATCAATGCCTATTAATATTAATAATACTAATGTCAAATTTAATTATTTAATATTAATTATATTAATAATAAAAATTTTAATAATAGTAATAATATTAATATTAATATTCATAATTTCTATGTATGTAGAGTAAAAGAAATAGAAATATTTTCTACAACTATAGAGAGTATATAAAATGAAAATATTTATAAGAACACCTAATATGATTCATAGCCTAAGACTCCATATGTATATCTAATTGTGGAATCTCATCAACGCAGTCCATACAGGGAGCGATTCTAAAAATATTTACGACTCAATCAAATCATTGCAATTATACAACGTTGGATACTGAACCCAGACATCTATTGATTAGTTGAATTATAAATATATGTTCGAAAATAGAGGCAAATCATCATGTCATATAATAGGAAAGGAACTTCACTACAATTTCACACAAGAACTGCACCATGGACTGTTCGAAATGGAAGATAACAAGCACATTTTTCTATTTATATATGTAGAAATTTCTTCCAACAACTTCCATGTGAAGCCTCAATCATCCTCAATGTAGTCAATTCTTCATTCAACAAATGGTTGACCAAACTGGATATTATCTAAATTTTCAATTGATCATACAGAAGTGGAGCCATCATTGACAAGACATATCAACTGATTCATGTATATTGCTAATGACATACATCCTATGTCAGTGATTGGAACAAATGGAAAACCCCATTAATTTTTTCTTACCTCAAACCAGTAGATTGTATACCCATTTGAAGATAATCTTCGTACTCCTTTTCCAAATAGAGCCAAAACAACTTACCTTTATAAAACACTTCATTCTTAGGGGCTAAAGCGCCACCAAATGGACAATCAACCCTTAGTCAAACCCTATCGAGACTGTTGGAAACATAAAATTTAGAGTGCATTCTATCACACATATGTTTTTGAACAAAAGTCATATTTTTTGTTGCTTACATTTTTCCAAAAATGAAAAGAATCCCTAGTCTCCAATTCGTATTGACCCTACATTTTTAAAGGTGTTTGTAAATGGATTCATTACCAAATAGTTCTGTGAATGAGAGAATTCTGTTGGTAAGGATAAAACTACCATTGGTCCAATAATAGACTCTACTATGTATCTTGAATCTATGAATCACAAATAGAAATGAGATATGTGCCCATTCTGATTAAGGTGTTAACCAACAAAACCATTGTCTTCATTATTGGGGAAAGGAACCATAAATCCAAATTCGTTTGTAAATAAATTCTTGCAACAAATACGAAAGAAGGGTTTTGCAAACATTCTTTGATTTCTTACAAAAAGTTATAAACATTATCACAACCGATAAAGGAAGCCATTAACAATTTCAAAAATTTCAAATGGAAGATAACTCCAAATAGCTGGATCCATGGTCAAACAATGAAATCACCTAACAGAAAAAAAACACGTGTGATATCAACAAAACTATTTTCAATTAATGTTGAATAAAATTAAAAGCAACATACATACTTAATTTTCCATCTACACATAGAGGAAACTTCACATATGCATATTGTATAAAATCAAATGAACGATAAAAACATTACTACAGTAGTCAACATAAATTCACAATTTTATAAATCTAATATTTACAATCAAATATTATTAATGTTAATAAACCTATATTTATGTTTATATTAATATCTATGTTTAATATTGATGTTAATGTTTATATTAATATTTTTTTAATATTAAAAAACTTAATCTTATAAACCTCATGCTATAAAATAACCTAATTCTACATGAACTAAATGATATAAAAATACCAAATATTTTAATCCTGATGTCATTGAACCTTAAAAAAGAAACTAAAATTATCCAGCCTAATATTTAATGAAGATATTCCCACTAATATATAAATGCAAAATTCTTTTTTATATGAATTTCTATGTTTAACTTTAATATCTATATTTATTATTAATATTAATATTAATTAACATTAACAGGGATATTGATGTTTAATATTAATATTATTTTATTTATAATATTAATATTGTTATTGGTGTTTCACACTAATATTAAATATCAATATCAATATTGATATCTATATTAATTAACGGATATATTAAGAGACCAATTAATAATGGCAATAATAATATTAATATCAATATTAATATTAATAATTTCTATGGCAATTTTAAATATTTATATTTATTATTAATGTTAATATCAATATCAATGTCTATTAATATTAATAATATTAATATCAAATTTAAATATTTAATATTAATAATGGTAATAATATTAATATTAATATAAAAAAAAAATTAGTCAATTTTAAACATTTATGTTTATCAATGTTTATTAAAATTAATAATAAGCATAAATATTGAAATTTTTATAGAGTTAGGTGATTTAAAAGACTAAATTAAATCCACAAATAATTTGAAATATATAATTTATACAACTTGGCCAAATATATAATTTACACAATATATCTATTGAATCAATCATATATATATATATATATATATATATATATATATATATATATATATATATATATATCGCATAAAAGTTTATTTACATCTATTTATATAAATATATAGAATATAAATTTATGAAGCACATAATAATAATAATAATAATAGAAGAAAGTTTATTGAATAAAATTTATGCAATGCAAAAAAAATATAATAAATATAATGCATTCAATATATTGAATTTAATAAATGTATTGAATTAAAATCAGACCATACAAATTAAATCTAAATAAAGTAAATTCTAATACAAAAATATTTTATATTAAATTAAAATAAAGCCAAATATATTATATAAATCTATTACATAAAAAAATCTATAAAGCACACAAAAAAATATACTAAATTAAAATAAACCAAATATATTATATAATAAATGTATTAAACGTATGAATCTAATCAATCTATTATTTTATAAGTTTATAAATCTATTACATAAAATATAATAAATCTAATATTTATTACATAAAGTTTTTCTAGCCAAATGACCTGCATTGATGGGCTTGGTAGCAGCGTGGTAAACTATGTTATTTCCGATCTCCTTTTATACAACGAAATAATAAATTTTCGTATCTTAAATGACCACGAGCCTAACTCTGATCATAGGCCTTTACTTATAACTCTCAATTTTGTCATGCATAGAGATCCCATAGAAGATAATCGTTATAGCCAAAGACTTAATCTTTTATAGAAATAAAAACAATCTTTTTCTAAATGAATTAAAAACTAATTTGCTTCCTTTCTCTAGTATAGACAACATAGAATACCTCTATCATAATTTTACTACAACCCTCTCATATTCTATTAACAAGTTCTCAATTGAAGCTTCAAGTAATAAAAGAAATAGCAAAACCAACCCATGGTATGACAAATATTGTAAAAGTGCGAGGAGAGAAGTTAAGGAAGCTTTTAATGAATCTCTTAAAATTGGAAATATAAAAATATATAAAGCCCTAACTAAAAGGAAAAAATGTAGTATATTCGTAAAAGACAAGAGAATCTCTTACACCTCTCTAAGATAGCTCCTAAGGCATATTCTAACTAGGAAAACTAAAGATAATAATAAAATTACTTTACATGACTGGAATTCCTATCTTAAAAAGCTTTATGAATCTCCAAATGTCATGGATAACTTTGAAACCCTGCTCACAACAAAAGAAGTTTTCTCATTCGAAGACATTTATTTTGGGGTTAAACGTTTGGAAAATGGGAAAGCTAAGGGCATTGAAGGTTACCAGGCGGAAATCTTAAAAATTGGAGGTCCTATCCTCATCCCTCACATCCACAAGAATTTAAATCAAGCGGTCAAGCAAGGGTTACCTAGACCATGGACTCGGAGCCTCATCGTCCCTATTTTTAAAAGTGGGGATACAAATAACCCCTCTAATTATCGAGAAATTATGCTCAGCCCTCTCTTAGCCAAGTTATATGGTATTACTTTGGAAAAGAAGTTGAGCATATGGCTTGAAAGTGAAGGTAAGCGAGCTAAAGGCCAAACGGGTTTTAGAAGGCAACACTCAACAACGTACCACCTTGTTAAGCTTAGGATCATTGTGGAAGAATGTCGTAATGATAAATCTAGTCTCTTTTGTTGCTTTGTGGACTTTAGAAAGGCTTTCGATATAGTTCCTATAAACAACTTATGGAATAGATTACAAGAGCTAAAGGTTCCTTTCGAGCTGATAGTTGTCGCTATAAGGTTATACGAGAATGAAATTGCCAAGTTAAAGATCAATGAGGGGTGGTCGAAAGATATTAAGTGTAATATCGAAATTAAACAAGGTTTCCCCCTCTCCCCTACCTTATTTGGCATATACATCGACAAGCTAGAAGGTTGTTTAGAGGAAGCAGTCTGTGTTGCCGCGATCTTAGCTAGGATATGTTAGGATATTTCGACACTTAGGAAATAGTTAAGTTCAACTTGGTCTAGTATAGAGTTAGGTATAGAGTTAGGTAAAGTGTGTTTCTTTACCGTTGTACATTTTGTAACTTACAATCCGACGGTCACGATATGTAGTGATCTGACGGTTCATTCTCTCCTCGGTATTACCGACACTTGATCCGTGGCTTGACACCCGATTGGTCCATGAGTTCTATTTAAAGTGCATGGAGGGTCATTGTTCGGGTAATCCGTGCATGAGAGAAGCTTATGTAAATTTTCATTCTTTGATTAATAAATTGCCTGTAGTACCCATGTTGGGACAGGCCGTGGACTGTTTCCCTCTTTGAGGGTTTTAACCACGTCAAAAATACTGGTGTATTGATCTGTGATCTAGTTGTGAGCGGTGTCCTTTTGGTATTCTTTCTGAGGAACTTACCCTGTAAATTCCTACATGCTATCAGAGCTATTTGAGGGTCGTGTCCGTTGGTGATCCAAATCTGAAGCCAGTAGAACTGCATGCGGCTGTCGTTTCCTAGATCTGTTGTTTCTGACTGCTTTCGAGCCGAGACGACTGCTCTGTTGCGTTCGGAGCATCTGTTCCAGTGAGGAACCCCTTTCGTTTCACGCGAAAAGGTTTCTGGTAGCCCTAGCTGCGTCATTTTTCAAATCGGGAGGTATACAGTGTTTTTTGCAGTTTACTGTTATTTTCTCTCTGCTTATTTTGGTTTCAGTTTATTTAGCCCTATTTTTTAACCGGATCTATACCTTTCATTTCTGCGTATGCTCTTTGCCCTGCGACTCTGTGCGATCTGGGCAAATCAGAAACAGAAAGGAAGGATTTTTCTCATGTGTATGCTCTTTTCCCTGCACCTTAGTGTGATCTCGGAAAATCAGAAACATTGAGAAAAATATTTAGTTTTTCGGCTAAAGCTAACTTTGTGATTTTTTTAAAAATTTCTAGTTTTTTGGCTAAAGCTAACTTCGAGCCGCAAGGTTTGTTTTTCTTTGCATATTCGTGTTGGGTTTTTTGTTTTGTGTTTTGTAGGGAAAAAGAGCTTTCTCAAGGCAAGCACGCAAACCAAGGCCCCCCCCCCCTCTCTCTCTCTCTCTCTCTCTCTCTCTCTCTCTCTCTCTCAAATTTTTTGTATAGATAAATTGGTTCAAAGCTATTTTTAGAGAGTAGAGGTCTTGGGTTCAAGTCTCCATTTTGTGGGGGCGGATATTTTTTTCATTCCCGCACATTCGCGCACTTTGGCAGCAACGTCAACAATTTTTTTTCAAAAAGCCATAACTTCTTCATCCGGAAGCCTTTTTCAGAGCCGTTTTTTTTTAAAACCGCCTATTTTTTCGAGATCTATCCATTGGAACACTTACTTTCAGCATCTTCAGCTTCAGGTTTTTAAAAAAAATGGAATGTCCATGCCAAGTCATTCTTGACAGCACTAACTACTTCCAATGGGTAGCCTACATGGAAGATTTACTTAGAAGTAAAGGTCTCTTCAGAATAGCCATAGACCAAGAGAAGAAACCAAAAGATGAAGACAAGGCTGCAAAATGGGAAAATAGACAAGATCAAGCACGTGGTTTGATAGGGATGTCTATTTCTCCTGATCTTAGATTCCACATTGTAGAACTTAAGACTCCTCATGAAGCATTAGAAAAACTCGCTAAAGTTTTTGGGATTAAAAATGAAATTAGATCCCATCAACTTGAAAATGAGTTGCTTACTTTGGATCCTAATAATTTTTCTTGCATTGAAGATTTCTTGTCCAAATTCAAGACCCTTAGATATCTCTTGGAAGGTGTTAAAGTTAAGAAAGAAGATGGTAACCTTATTTATTCCATCCTTACTAAGTTGGGACCAGCGTACTCTGTATTTGTTTCCACTTTCCATTCTACAAGGGAAGCTTTCATTTGTCAAGGAAAAGACTACAAGGCCCCTTCCTTTGACTCCTTTTGTGATTCCTTAATAAGAGAACAAGAAAAACTCTTACACCTTGGTCTTCTTAATCTTGGAAACTCTTCCACGAAAGCGTTAGCTGCCCAGCAGCAACCAAATTCAAAGAATCCTAAGAAGTCATATCCTCAAAAGAATGGTCCTAAACAAACTCAGCCTCAAAATGAAAGATCATTTTAGCAAAATGATAAGACCAATAAAAACAAATGGAAGAAGACTGATAGACATTGTAACTTTTGTAATCGAGATGGCCACTTAGAATCTAAATGCTTTAAGAAGATGGAAGCCTTGGAAGCCGCAATGAAGAAACATAACATCCATGTGGAGCCTACTTCAACTTCAACTTCCGGAATGGCACTTTCTGCATGTCGTTGTCAATCATCTCAGTCTGGTTATGCATTAAATGTATCTTCCTCTTCTTCTCATTCTCATGAGTGGCTCATTGATTCTGGAGCCTCTTATCACATGGCCAAAAACCAAGCCATGTTTTCTTCTTTAAATGATTGTAACACCAAAAATATATATGTTGGTGATGATAGATCTCTTAATGTTGTAGGGACTGGAACTGTTCATCTAGACAATGGTCAGTTTAATGATGTATTATGTGTTCCAACCTTATCCTGCAACCTTCTATCTGTCTATCAGATAACTCATTCAGGTGAAGGTAAAATTGTTGAATTTTCACCTCATGATGTTGTAATCAAGGATCTAAAAGATCCTAAACAGATTCTAGCTACTGGTCTTGCTGATGATTTCACAAGGTTGTATAAGTTTCACAACTTTGGGTCATCAAATCTTCCCTCAGTATTTGTTGCTCATAATGATGAAGTGAGCAAACTTTGGCATGAGCGATTTGGTCACTTAAACTATCGTTCCCTTCAGCATCTATGTAAAGAAAATATGGTGACAGGTCTTCCTATGGTATCTTGCAGAGATGGTGTTTGTTCCGGATGTGTACTCGGAAAACATCATCGGGACAGTTTTGACAAATGTGCCTCTTGGCATGCCTCAGCCCCTTTACAGCTTGTGCACAATTATTTATGTGGTCCTCTTCCTGTTGCTTCATTCTCTGGCTGCAAGTACTTCTTAACTTTCATTGATGATTTCTCCAGACGCACTTGGGTATACTTCTTAAAATTCAAGAGCGAAGTATTTAACACATTTTTGGCCTTCAAAGCCTTTGTTGAAAAACAATCTGGACATCAAATTCTTAAGCTAAGAACTGATAATGGTGGAGAATATGTTAAAAACACATTCATCAACTTTTGCACCGAAAATGGAATTCAAATGCAACATACTGTTCCATACACTCCACAACAAAATGGTGTATCTCAAAGGAAAAATCGCACCTTAAAGGAAATGGCTAATTGTATGCTGCAATATAAAGGACTCAGTCTTAGTTTTTGGGCTGAAGCAATTAATTGTGCAAATTATATAATCAAACGCACTCCTACTAAGGTTCTAGAGAATATCACTCCAGAAGAAGCTTGGAGTTCCATTAAACCAGATGTAAGTCACTTTCGTGTGTTTGGAAGTGAAGCATGGGTCCATATTCCAGATGAAAAGCATAAAGCTTTAGAACCTAAGAGTGAAAAATGTACTTTTGTTGGATATTCTGAAGATGTAAAAGGTTATAGACTTATTCCATTTAAGTCCAAAAATGTTATCATTAGAAGAGATGTAAAATTTGATGAAAATAAATCGGCTTGCGAGCCTAGTCCGGCGGATGTGCCACCTCTTCCTATCTCTTCTACTTTTGAAAACATTTCTTCTTCAGATGATGAAAGCGAGGATGATAATCCTCCCCCACCTTCTCAGGATCCTCAACTTCCAAGATGGGTCCGTGCTACTCGGGATGCAGCAGGTGATCTTGCCGGTGATCCTACAGATCAACGACGTACACGTTCTCAGTTTGAAAGAGCCTCTTCTTTACTGGCTCAAGCTCCAGTAAATCATGATCCTGACACTTTTGCAGAAGCTTCAGGCCATCCACATTGGGAAGCAGCTATGAATGAAGAATATCATTCATTGATGACAAATGATACATGGGATCTTGTTCCTTTACCAAAGGGATGCAAACTTGTTAGATGTAAATGGGTTTACAGAACCAAGTATGGACCAGATGGGAAAGTTGATAAACATAAAGCTCGTCTCGTTGCTAAGGGCTTTTCACAGGTTGAAGGCATTGACTACACTGAAACCTTCTCCCCTGTTGCCAAAATGAACTCTATCCGCCTTGTTCTTTCCCTTGCTGCCTCTTTAAAATGGGAAGTCCATCAGATGGATGTTAAATCTGCCTTCTTGCATGGGGACTTGCAGGAAGAAATCTATATGGAACAACCCATTGGCTTCATACAAACAGACTCTAGCCTTGTTTGTCGACTTAAGAAATCCCTTTATGGCCTCAAGCAAGCTCCTCGGGCTTGGTATGCCAAAATGGATAGTTTTCTTTTAGAATCTGGCTTTTCTAGGTGTCATTCTGACAATACTGTCTACACCAAGAAAGTGGGAAACTCTCTTATCATCCTTGTTCTTTATGTTGATGATCTTATTCTTACTGGTAGTGATCCCAACCTTATAAACCATGTGAAGTCCAACCTTAAAAAGAAATTTGAAATGATAGACTTAGGACACTTACACTATTTTCTCGGTCTTCAAGTCTTGCAATCTAAGGAGGGTATTTTCCTTTCCCAGTCCAAGTATGCTTGTGATATTCTTCGTCATTTTCACATGGAAGACTATAAGCCAGCCCCTTCTCCCTTTCAGTCTGGAGTCAAACTTTCAGTCTCTTGTACTTCTCCTGAAGTTGATGCTACCTTATACCGTCAACTTGTAGGAAAACTCTTGTATTTAACCCATACTCGTCCTGATCTTTCCTTTGTTGTTGGCCTTGTTGCTCGTTTTATGCAAAACCCCTGTGAAAGTCATTGGAAAGCAGCTAAAAGAATACTTCGTTATGTTCGAGGTACAGTACAGTTTTGGATTCATTACAGTGCCAAAGCAGCTCCTCTGTTAGTTGGTTTCACTGATTCTGATTGGGCTGGTGACCCTGATGATCGGAAGTCTACTGCCGGTTATGTCTTCACTCTTGGTTCAGGACCTATTACATGGGCTTGTAAGAAACAGGCTGCCATTTCTCTTTCGTCAGCAGAAGCAAAGTATCGTGGTGCCGTGGAAGCTAGTAAGGAAGCCTTGTGGCTTCGTCAGATCCTCTCAGAGTTTGGCTTTGAGCAGCAGCATCCAACCACACTTTGGTGTCATAATCAAAGTGCCATTCAGCTATGCAAAGATCCAGTCCAGCATTAGAACAGCAAACACATTGAACTACACATGCACTTCATCAGAAAGCTCATTCATGACCATGTTCTTGAAGTGCAATATTGTTCAACAGATGATCAGGTTGCAGACATCTTCACAAAGGCTCTCACAGAGGCGAAGTTCACTAAACTTCGATATATGCTTGGAGTTCAGGAAGTTGTCACTAAGGGGGGATAGGCTCCAGTGCCTCCTTCCTTTTCCTATTGTGTCATATTTGTAAATCCGTCAATCCTATCCCAAGTTGTTCTTAAGGGGGGATGTTAGGATATTCTGACACATAGGAAATAGTTAAGTCCAACTTGGTCTAGTATAGAGTTAGGTATAGAGTTAGGTAAAGTGTGCTTCTTTACCGTTGTACATTTTGTAACTTACAATCCGACGGTCACGATATGTAGTGATCCGACGGTTCATTCTCTCCTCGGTATTACCGACACTTGATCCGTGGCTTGACACCCGATTGGTCCATGAGTTCTATTTAAAGCGCATGGAGGGTCATTGTTCGGGTAATCCGTGCATGAGAGAAGCTTATGTAAGTTTTCATTCTTTGATTAATAAATTGCCTGTAGTACCCACGTTGGTACAGGTCGTGGACTGTTTCCCTCTTTGAGGGTTTTAACCACGTCAAAAATACTGGTGTATTGATCTGTGATCTAGTTGTGAGCGGTGTCCTTTTGGTATTCTTTCTGAGGAACTTACCCTGTAAATTCCTACAGGATAGTCATCATCTTTCTTCTCTATGCTGACGATATTCTTCTTCTCGCAAGGTGCCCATCTGATCTTGATAAGCAACTTACACTTCTTAAGGATTTATGATTTACCATGGGTATGACTGTTAACACTGACAAAACAAAAGTTCTGATTATCAAATCCAAGAAGGACACCTACACTAACTTTATGTATGACAATAGTAACTTGGAGGAAGTGTCTTCTTACAAGTAAATAGGAATTGATATTCATCACAAGCTCAACTCGAACTATAGCATTGAGAAAAGGATTAATGGGGGGTGGAAAGCTTATTTTGGTCTTGAAAATAATTGTAAAATGGAAAACCTCGTAATGTGGGATAGAAAGAAGTTCCTCTTTGAAACTTTAGTCACTCCTATTATCTTATATCAATGTGAGGTTTCAGGTTGCAGCATCTCTAGAGAATCCTGGAGAAATATTGAGCAAAACTAGAAGCATTTTATAACGTATAACCTCAAAATTAAAAGTAATACACCATATCCTATTCTCCTTATAGAAGTGGGTCTTTCCCCTATCGAGAACCTAGCTATGACTAGGCTTCTGTTGTACAAGCACAAACTCAATAACATAGGAGACGATAGACTTCCTAAGCTAGCTTTAAATTCCAGCTAAAACCACCTAAGACTCAAACGAGGTTGGTATAAAGACACTAGGTCATGGTTAAACCTTTAGGAGATCGACGAGAATGTTGCATTGCAAAACATTAATAACATTAAAATTATTGTTACTTCTCAAAGAAAAAATGTGGCATGAGAAAGATTTACTAGCTAAAAGAAAATTAATATATTATAAGGAGGTCATCAACCCCACCCTAGAAGATCAAAAGTATCTCTCTGTTTTTACTAGATCAAAGAAGAAAACTAATATAGCCAAGATTAGAACGAACTCTCATGAGCTCCATAGTGAAACGGGTCATTGGGCAGTTCCTAAAACACCATGGATGGAAAGGGTCTTCCATCTCTGTGAGAATATGAACATTGAGGATGAAAATCACTTCCTCTTAGACTGCCCCACGTACAACCACATTAGATCTCAGTTTCATAATCTTTACTGCAATACTAACCTTCCTAGCCTTTTAAGATGTCAAAATTATAGTGAGCTCAGGAGGCTTCTCTCCAAGCTTTTTAAGCATAGGAATAAAATCTTAAATCAAACTAAATAATTCGTTTCTTTAGATCTGATAGACCAAAATTTGGTCTCAGTGGATGTTAATCATCATCATCATAATCATAAATATTGTAATAAATATGTTACATAAATGGACCTGGAGTATGGCCTAAAAGTGCTTGTGCTTGGCTAAGAGATCGTCTTCCTCCGCTTGGCTACATTAAGGGCCCAAGGCAACTGGCAGAAGGTAAAGTCTACCCCCTTATAGACTACCAATAGGTTATTCCAAGTGGGGAAGTTTTCCTTTAATAAAGATGATGAGTGAGCCTGCATTCAGCCTACATTCATAGATAACAGCTACAGATGGTTATCACAAGTGACTTATAATAGATTTTCCCACTTATGAAAAAAATTTTACATAAAACATAGTAAATCTATTACATAAAAAATTTAAAATATAAAATTACATAAATCTATTCCATAAAATATAATAAATCTATTATTTTCTAATTTCATAAATCTATTATGTCCTGTATAAATTAAATGTAAAATCTGATTCATTCATTGCATAAAATAGATTTTATAATTAAATAAATCTATTACATAAAAATATAACCAATTTAATAAATTTATTATATAAAATTCTTCAAAAATAGATTTTATAGTGAATAGTACCAAAAAAATAGATTTGATATTAAATAAATATATTACATAATTTTTTTTTAAATAAATCATATTTTTAATTACATAATAAATTGCATTTAATACATAAAATAGATTTTATATTTAATAAATATAATAAATCTATTATTTAATAAATCTAATATACAATAAAATCACATTGGTAATTGCATAATAGATTTTATATTACATTTACTATATAAAATATTATATATCGAATAAATCTAATAAATCTATTACCCAAAATTCTTCAAAATAAAAAATTATATAAATCTATGTAATAAATCTATTACACAAAATTTTTTAAAATAAATTAAATTGGTAATTGAATAAAATAACTTACATTGGTTATTATATAATAGATTTTATATTCCATAATAAATCTATTCTTTTCTGCATAATATATCTATTACATAAAATATAATAAAATTAATATAAACTCTAATGCATTTAGTATATAAAATCTATTATATAATTTAATATCGAAATTGTTTTGCATATTCATTTATGTAATAGAATGCATTATATTTAATGTCTAGATTAATTTCCATTTTTTTTAAATAATATAAAATGAATTTATTATTTCAAATATAATAAATCTATTCTTTTCTCTATAATAGATCTATTACATAAAAAAAATTCAAAATATGAAATTACATAAATTTAATATAATGTAATAAACCTATTACATAAAATATAATAGATCCATGACCAAAAAAAATATATTCTTTTGTGCATAATAAATCTATTACATTAAGTAATCTCTATTGAGTACATAAAATAGATTTTATATAAAATCTATTATGTAATTTAATGTCAAGATTATTTGACATGTGCTTTTATGTAATAGAATACATTAGATTTAATGTTCATATTATTTTACATATTCTTTCTTTTTAAATAAAATAATATAAAATAAATCTATTACCTTAAATATAATAAATCTAATATAATAAATTTATTAGATAATAAATCTATTATCTTCTTCATAGTAAATCTCTTACATAAAATGTAATAAATATAAAATAAAAGTCGATACATTTTATACATATATCTATAAAATTACATAAATCTATATAATAAATCTATTATATTAAATATAATAAATCTAATGCGTTTAGTATTTTTTATACATAAAATGTATTTTATAATATATTAATATTCTTTATATTCTTTTCTTTTTAAAGAGAGCTTATAGATAAATTTTAATAATACAGGATTCTTTCTATTCTCTCGTGAACACAAATATAAATGTTTCATTCTGAATAAACACAAATCTCAGTGATTTTATTTTTATTTTTCATTTGAAAAAATGATTTGTTCAGAGATCGCTCCAAATGGGGTGATGTTATTTTTATTTTTCATTTGGAAAATTGATTTGTTTAGAGATTGTTCCAAATGGGGATTGATGATAATTTCTAGAATGGATTGCACAAAATATTTATCACAACACTTCAATGGTGTTCACATAACAGCACCATCAACAACACGCCTTTTGCACACATCTCCAAGACACAACTCAACTGGATTCCTCTTGAATCAACTCCACGGGCACTTGAGCAATTAAAATGTAGATCGGTCCTTTCCTAGACGTTAAGTCCACCCATGCTGCGCCATCACACCAGTCATGAAATCTCTGCAATCCTTGTTGGAATCCCAATAGCCACACGCGCCTAGCCAAAACAATTATTAAGCCACGCCACCGCACCACATTCACACTGGCACAGATTTAATTCGATAAACCTTCATCGTCCCTCCTCACGCGGTTGCTACTCCTCACACAATCACCCTCTCCCTCACGTAGATGGAGCTCATCCCACTTCTGTTGCACACGAAAAGGCACCAACAGGCACCACCGTCATTGTGGGCAGAGTTGTCGATCTCTTCCAATGATCAATCACTCACCCAAGCTTCACTAGATTAATCAACTGTTGTGAGCACAGATTGCTCAGGAGATTTTGCTTATTAGGAAAGAAGGGAGAAGATCGCTCCATGGAGAAATGGTACCTCTGATCTGAACCAATCCAGTCCTCTTACGATTGAGGGCTCCCGCTGTAAGGATCCAAGGATGGGCAAACAAAAACCAAAAATAAAAGATGAATAGACAAACTCTTTATTTCCCTTGGCCCCTAGTGGGCCAAGGGCCAAGGACCATGCCCAAATGGGCTCTAATACCAATTTAAATTTTGATATTGCAAACTATATTCTTTTGTTATGTTTGATCACAACTAGACTTTTCATATTGAGATCGAGACAAGTAGTCATTAAGGGGGTGACTTAGAAATTGTAATTCCTACTTGTCTCAGTTGTCATTCATTCTATCTACAAGAGTATGTTCCTATTCCTTAAGGATATTATATCTAAATGTTCCTAGATTGGTGTGTGGTTGAGATACATTCCTTAGTGATGTTATATCTAGATTTTCCGAGATCGTTGTGTGATTGAGATATTCTCTCAACCAGATGATTGGTGTCCAAGATAATCTACCTATCTTGAAACAACACTTTATGTATTTATATGTAAGCTTATTTGATGTGAATATAGAAAATAAGTTTGCACTATCAAAACTTATCTTCATAGCAGAAATTTTGATAATACACGCTTCATTTTATTCTCCCATCAACACAAATATAAATTTTTCATTTCCACTGAGAGTGATTTCTCATGGTAAAGGATTCTTCCATTGGTCTGGATTAATATTTTTTCTAGTAGCCTTTACATTTTAGAAATATAGAAATACAAGTTTTTCCAAAGATAGGGGTGAAGATGAATATGTCTTGGAAGTTGGTATACATATTGAGATTCACAACCTCAATCTAAAGTCACTTTGTTAGAATTATTATTAGAATTCGTGACTCTAACGAATGTCAGGTAAAACATGGAGATCCAATACCAGTATGCCAAAGTTAAAAATGAGGGTGTGAAAAAATCAAAAGTACAAAGCTTATCATATTCAAGACGGTATGCAGTGGTGTGCTCCACCATATGAATGGTATGGTGTATCCAAGATGAGTGGCAAAGGATCCAAATGGACTTGAAAGTTTGTTTTTGTTTTTGGAATAGACTCAATATTATGTTGTATTATGAGTCACACAATTTTAAGTGTAAGCAAGTCTAAGATGTTTTATAGTGGTGTTTGTAAAGTATGTACCTGGTAACTCCAAGAATTGGAGTGTGAAATATAAGCCAGATGAGGCATGTGTATCCCCATAAAGTTCATGGTAATCTTAAAACCACTCTGTAATTTCATGTTCGTGGTCAGTCAGAAACCACTTTGTAGTGTTGGTTTGTGGTAAGGTAGAAACCACATGCAAGAGTGAAGTGGACAAGAATTCATGTAGCCATGGTTTAGTGTGAGCCAACAAAACCCTTGGCATGGTTGATTGAGAGCTGAGAAAACCTTGGGCTTGGTTAAGTTGGGTTTGTGGTGAGCCTTGGTGGCTAAATTGAATGCCTTGGTGGCAGAGTGGAGCCTTTGTGGCTGTGTCATGGGGGCTTCACTAGGGGAGCAATATCATACCATGTGGGTTCATATTGTGGGGTATATATTAACGACAAAATGACATAATTTATTGAGCATATGATATGGAGTAAATGGTTTTAATATTGATAGAGAAAATAAATGGAGGTCAAGGTTAATGAAAAAATATAAAGGGATATAAAAAATGTTAACGAAAAATGAATACCTACAATATCTTGTCAAAATAGGGGTTTTTTAAATTGGGAAGGTGTATGGATTCATATTGGGAGCAGGTTAAACAATGTGATTTTTAGAGATATTTTCCAATATGTAGTCAAATTAGGGGTATTGTTCAGTATGACGAGAGCGGGTTAAATAATGTGATTTTTAGAGTTATTTTCCAATATGTAGTCAAATTAGTGGTATTGTTTAGTATGCCACTAATGCAACTGATATGTGTAATATGTGAGAAGTTCATTGAGTGAAGACCTCATGGGGCACCTAATATGATATGTGTGATATGTGAGAAATTCGTTGAGTGAAAACCCATGGAATCTCGTTCCATTCAATCCCACTCTCTCACCTTCCTATAACGCAATACCCTGCAACTCTCCTGTCTGCACTCCAAAAACCGCCGACTTTCCCGTTGCCGCCAGTTGTGACACCAACCGACTCTGATATTTCACATACACATACTCAATGAGACTGACGTGGAGGTGAACATCGACAATGATGTGGTTACGCTTCAACTTTAGAACCCGGCAACAACGCCTCTCTGAATTCCCCGTGTGGTGCTTGGATGTGCTTGATATGTGCTGGTAGGAATGTCATGTCTGATGGGTCTCAACCATGGGGCTTTATCCTTCATTTCTCAACTAAAAATAGTCAATATTTCTGGAAAGTTCTCATACTGTATCGCAGATCGGTTCATTCGGCGGATTCTCAACGTGTCCTCCTCTTTGGAAATTCTCCTATTGCCAAATATTTGAATTACACGCCTATGTATACAATACATTCAGCTAACGTATTTTGACAGAGCGACCTACAACCTCAAATTAGAGGGCATTAAGGTTGGAAACAAACTTTTGTCGATCCCCAAGTCTGTGTTTCTGCCAGACCACACAGGGGTTGGGCAGACAATGATCGACTATGGGACGCAGTTCACTTTCCTTGTGGTGGATGCCTATGCCATAACCACGGGCTCCTAGTGAATGCTTTTGGAGGGAATTTTTTGTTCCAAGGAGCTCTAGATCTTTGTACCAACATCCCGTTAGCACGCAATTCCCACAGAGGTTGACCCCCATGATGCTGCTCCTGTGAACCAAAAACTGTCGTGGATAAAGAGTCCTCCATGACTGTAATCTCATCATTGAAATTTTCCATTTGTATCCCTATGCAGCCTGAAAATTCTTAGAGCTAAAAATAAGCGTGCTTGCACAGTGCATCACAAAGTGTACTGTATTCACTAAAGATAATATTAAGCAGAGGTAAAGAGGGGAGGGTGGAAAACAGGTGAGCTTGCACATTGGACTGCACTCTATTCATTGAAGATAATTTTTTATCTGAAAATGGGGCTCTTAGGCTTCTTGTCTAGTTTACAAGAACTTCTCCCACTTCCAAAGCTTTAAATATTCGTAAGTATTTATAATTAACCAATGCAGAATTAAGAAATACTTCAAATTATAGGTGTATGTTGGTGTTTGATTTAAACTGTTCATGCGTTGTAAATTGATATGTTGAAATTGATGTATAAATACATGTAACAAAACATAAAATAGTAGTAAAAACAAACACATATGACAATAGTTTTAGTAGGATTTCACCCACAACTCTTGGGCTACATCTCCATGAGCTCTAGTCAACTCAACTAGGCTCTTTGGGATTATGGTATACGTCTTTTTTTTACAATCTCTTGGCTTAACTCTTGCTATTTTACACAAAAACAATGGGTTCGGACACTAATTTATCCCCTGGCTCTTGAAGCTCTGGCTGTTGGCTCGGCTCTTGGCTCTTGGTTCTAGCTCTTGGCTCTGACTCTGGCTATTTGGCTCTTGGTTCTAGCTCTTGGCTCTGACTCTGGCTCTTTGGCTCTGGCTCTCAGCTCTCGGCTCTTCACTCTATCTTCTTTCTGCCTTCTACCAGGTTACAACTCTCTTTGGGCTTTTCACTTGAACTCAAAATGACTCCCTTGGCTACCTTTTGCTTCTGCGCTGCCTCTTTGGCTTCTGTGTTGCCTCTTTTGCCTTGGCTTCCTACCTTGGCTTCACTTTTAGCAACAAAATCCCCCAACAATCAACAACAGCAACCAAGCCCCATCCTCTGTCAGTCTACGCTTTTTTAAGCCAAATCGGCATTGTTGGTTCATCTTCCCTCTCGAGCTCTCTGTCTACCAGCGACAGTCCGCTCAAATCCCTTCTTTGAGCATTAGCAATCATTGCTAAACACCCTCGAGGATGAATGCCACCTATACTATAACAAAATGAGGCAATCAACATTTGAAATCCCAAATTTTGGCATTCCCAGCTTACACAGGAAAAAATACCAACACGGGAAAAATCCGCAGAAAACATTGTTCCCGAACTTCAAATTTTCATAATCATGTCCTAAACTTCCATTGGGTCTGCCCATAATCACTATCGCAAGTCGCCAATGCATTGTTCCAAGGTTTCCCTTTGTATTTCGTTTAATAGAGAAATATACGAAAATACATTAAAAAATGCCTTTCGGCGAATTTCAAAATATATTAAACCCAGTTCATATTACCATCGAGTCTGGCCAATCGCATTGCATATATGTATATAACATATCCCTGCTCCTCTGTAATGTGCCGATGTGATATTGCGATGCGACTTGTCGCAATCACAAATCCCTCATGCCCCGGGCCGGTGTAGCGCTCTGTTATTGTCGCTGATTGTGATATCACTCCATTGTAATCGCCAATTACGATGTCGCGATCACAATACCCATAGATTGCACTCCGATATCTTTCGATAACAACTTCTAATTGTGATTGTCAATCAGATCTGAACCATTGATCGACCAGATCCGACGGTTCTTGTGCAATCATTGTTCAAGCCTCCGATAAGTTCGATTTCATGGTTTTCTTCGTGTTTTTGGGTTCCAATAGTGTAATCTGAATTTTCCATAACTTCTCCTTTTGCAATGGCTTTGACCTTTTCGGAGATTTTGAGGATTTAGAGGGTTTTCAGGACCCATTATTAGGGGATTTTTCCTCTTTTTCCTTTGGAAAAGGGCAGCTTCATTTTATGATAACTCCTTCATTTGAAGTTCTTTTTCGCCCATTCAAGTTGTGTTGGATTCAGAATGACAAGATCTCTGCAATGAGACTATTTCTGAGAGCAGCCTGCGATTTTGATTTTCCTCTGATTTACAAAGGATTTGTGCCATTTGGCACCTTTTACCCCTCATATGAAGTCTTTTAGACTTACAGGTTTATCCAGGATCCATTTTTGGATCACGCCTTCCCACTAAAAGGACTTTTGGTCTCCAAAACACTGATATACTGATCTGAACAATAAATGAGAGTGACTCACCCTCTTCTTTCAGCTTCCATACACTTGCATTTGCATAGTGCCTCTGAACCAAAGTTTCTGACCACTTGCCTTCTTGGATGGGTTGGTCTTCCTGGGAAGAACTATCTTCCTCCTTGCCTTCCTACAAAACTTCTGCTGAAATGGTCACAGAAGGTGGTTTGAACCTCTTTTCCTTGATCATTGATCCGAGGTGGCTTAAACAAATGTGAAGCATGTCTGCTCCACATTTGTACCCGTTTGACAATCTGCCAACAACAATTGTTAACAACAACAGGCATACAGACAACAATTGGATGGACTAAATTCCTTCTTCAATAAAAGAAACATATTTTCACATCTTGTGAACACCTCCATGTCTTACATCTACATACAAATGATGGACTACGTAACAAGCCCACAAAACATGCCCTTAAACAAATGACCCTTCAAGTCAATCATGTAGAAAAATACCATTAGGACTTTTTTCAAAAGATGAAACACTTCATCATTATCTCCATTTGGAGACCAAGTTAACTTCTCCCAAGTCAACATGGCATCATATGCATGCCAAAGAAATCAACCCTGCAAGTTAATTACACATACATGTTCAAAAACAAGGAAATTATCAACATCCTTGTGTTCATGCATCTCATGCTCATGCATGCATTTCATCCCTCAACTTTCACTTAAGCACATTGTACCTTCGAAGCTAAAATGAAATATAATGTAGATGCATCAATAGACATGCAATCTCAATTGGATAAGAACTCTAACCATTCGTTACGAATCCCTTTCAACGGTACTACCTTTGTCTGCACATCAACATCATCATGTGAATCATTCTGAAACACATCATTCATGGAATCTTCCTTTCTATTTCTGCCATCTTCTCTTTCCACTTTCTTTAGCTTTTGTGGAAGCATTACTGGATTGAGAGTCCAACATTTTGTAGCAAGGTGTCCTTGCTTATGGCAGTAAGTGCACTGCATGTGCATCCCCTTGACAGCATGATTTTCCTTGTCCAATGGACTTTTGGCTTCTTGCTTCTTTTCCTTCTTCTGCTTCCTGTATGTGGCCATTCTCTTCCAACATCTAAAATCATTATGGTTATCCAAACCAAAAAAGGAACAAGCAATTCTTTTTCCATACATATGTGGAAATTCATCATGCTTTACACAATGAAAAAGAAAATGTTTGGAACCAAATTTATACCTTTCTCTTTCACTTGTATTGCCTTCATGAGGAGGTGAATCAAATGAAGGAGTGGTTCCCTTTGGAACACCATCAATCTCTTTAAGGCTGTTGGAATCTCCCCAACTCTCTGGTTCAAGTGTGTGCTTCTAAACACCTGCATCCTTCAACTGATGTTTCAAGCTATTGCATTCTTCCTTAATACAATATTCACACCCTGTAATACAACCCCTTCTTGGAGTTGTTTCAGTGGCCTTCATGGCAGCCTTGGAACTTTCTCCATGAGCTTGTCCATAGCTAAGACCCAAATACTTAGGCCTTTCCTCAATCATTATTGGATCAACAATACCTTGTGCATTCTTACCCAAGCCTTTTCCTTCATAGCCCATCTTGGACATTAGCTTGGAACCTATGCCTCTAGTATGTTTTTCAAAAGAACCAATATAAGCATCCTTAGAGGAATTTGAAGACAAACTGGAATGGTTTACCTCTTCTTCAAGCTGATACTTGACTAAGGCTTCTTGGGCAACAAAGATTTGTGTCTCCAACTCATGCATCTTCTTTAGGTTCATATTTTCAATATGAAGTTTCCTCTCCATTTCCTGCAATTTGTCAACAAGCAACTGCTTCTCTTCCTTCATGGAATTCAACTACTCTCTAAGTATGTTGCTCTTCCTCCCATCCTCATACATTTCTCTCACCATATCCATCATGGTGGACAATTCTTGCTTCATGTCTTCATCAAAGAATCTTGTGAAGAATGCAGAATTTGAGGACCCACTTGTAGAAGTTTTCATTATGTCAATGAACAAAAAACTTCAACAAGATAAATAAAGAGCTTGTTTAAGAAACCTTTTGCATCAAACCTCTTGTGCTTTAAGGACTGCCTTGAGGTCCATGGGATAGAAGAATTCCTTTATCCCTTCTTCCTATTTATCCTTCCTGGACTGAGCTATCAATAGCTTTTCCTTCACCTCTGCAAACTCATAAAATAGTCAGTCTGCAAAACAAGCATACAATCAACCTCTTGTTGTTCAAACACTTTTCAGACAAGTAGTCTTTTCTTTCTCAATCAACCATTCTGATATAACCTTCTTAAAGGTGTGGTTAACCAAACTTAAGATTCGATACCACCTGATCTGAAAATGGGGCTCTTAGGCTTCTTGTCTAATTTACAAGAACCTCTCCCACTTCCAAAGCTTTAAATATTCCCAAGTCTTTATGATTAACCAATGTGGAATTAAGAAATGCTTGAAATTATAGGTGTATGCTGGTGTTTGATTTAAATTGTTCATGTGCTGTAAATTGATATGTTGAAACTGATGTATAAATACATGTAATAGAAAATAAAACAAAAGTAAAAACAAACACATAAGACAATAATTTAATTATGAGTTCACCCACAACTCTTGGGCTACATCTTCATGAGCTCTTGTCAACTCAACTAGGCTCTCTGGGATTATGGTATAAGCCTTTTTTTTACAAGCTCTTGACTTAACTCCTGCTGTTTTACACAGAAACAATGGGTTCAAACACCAATTTATCCCCTTGCTCTTGAAGCTTTGGCTCTTGGCTCTGGCTCTAGCTGTTGGCTCTTGGTTCTGGCTCTTGGCTCTGACTCTGGCTCTTTGGCTCTTGGTTCTGGCTCTTGGCTCTAACTCTGGCTCTTTGGCTCTAGCTCTTGGCTCTTGGCTCTTTGCTCTGGCTTCTTTCTACCTTCTATCAGGTTACAACTCTCTCTGGGCTTTTCACTTGAACTCCATGGTACTGCCTTGGCTGCCTTTTGCTTCTGCACTGCCTCTTTCGTCTTGGCTTCCTGCCTTGGCTTCACTTTAAGAAACAAAAACCCCCAGCAATCAACAACATCAACCAACCCCCATCCTCTGTTAGTCTGTAGATTTTTTAAGCCAAATCAGCGTTTTTGGCTCATCTTCCCTCTCGGGATCTCTGTCTTCTAGCCACAGTCCGCTCAAATCCCTTCTTTGTACGTTATCAATCATTTTTAAACACCCTCGGATATGAATGCCACCTATACTGTAACAGAATGGGGCAATCGGCGTTTGAAATCCCAAATTTTGGCATTCCTAGCTTACATAGGAAATCCGCAAAAAAAATTGTTCCTAGACTTCAAATTTTTATAATCACGTCCTAAACATCGATCAGGTCTACCCATAATTGCTATCGCAAGTCGCCAATGCCTTTTTCCAAGATTTCCCTTTGTATTTCATTTAATAGCAAAATATATGAAAATGCATTAAAAAATGTCTTTCAGCAGATTTCAAAATATATTAAACCCGGTTCATATTTCCGTCGGCTCTAGCCAATCGCATCGCATATATGTATATAACATATCCCTACTCCTCTGTAATGTGCCAATGCGATATTGCGACGTGACTTGTCGCAATCGCAAATCACTCATGCTCCAAGCCGGTGTAGTGCTCTGTTATGGTCGCCGATTACAATATCACTCCGTTGCTATCACCGATTGCAATGTCGTAATCCCAATACCCATAGATTGTGCTCCGATATCCTCTGATAGCCACTACCGATTGCGATTTTCAATTGGATCTGGATTGTTGATCGGCCAGATCCGGCAGCTCCTATGTTACCATTGTTCAAGCCTCCGATAAGCTTGATTTCATGGTTTTCTTCATGTTTTTGGGTTCTGATAGTGTAATCTGAATTTTCCATAATTTCTCATTTTGCGATGGTTTTGACCTTTTCAGAGATTTTGAGGACTTAGAAGGTTTTTAAGACCCATTATTAGGGGATTTTTCCTCTTTTTCCTTTGGAAAATGGCAGCTTCATTTTATGGTAACTCCTTCATCTGAAGTCTGTTTTCGCCCATTCAAGTTGTGTTGGATTCAAAATGAGGAGATATCTGCAGTGAGACTATTTCTAAGAGTAGCCTATAATTTTTTATTTTCCTATGATTTACGAAGGATTTGTGCATTTGGCACCTTTTACCCCTTATATGAAGTCTTTTAGAGTTAGAGGTTTATCTAGGATCCATTTTTGGATCAATTTTAGGCAGACGCGAAGAGGGGAGAGTTTTCCTTGATGCTCTGCAAGATCATGAGATCGAAACTGAGGGACCACCACAATTGCAGAAGCATTACTAGCATAACTTTCCTTAACCTCCATTTCCCATAATTAAGGCGAACATTGTTGATGGAATTGATTTCGCCATTTCATATCATTTTTTTTCACTTTTCAGTGGATGGTGTTTCTTTTAAGATAGTTATTATTGATTAAGAATTTTAAATTGTACATTAAGAAATATAAATATTTTTAATGGACAGATGTTAAATCGAGATTAAAAACATAAACAATTCTTAGTTTTATTTTTTTCAAAAAGAGAATACTTTAGGTGTAACTATTTATTTGATATTTTTAAATTAAAAGAATTTATTTTAAGTATTATGATAATTATATATAATTATAATTTTATATTTTTAATTTAAATATTAATATAAATTTTTTATTATATCATATTATTTGATTAATATATTAATAATTATAGGGAAGGCAAGAGTGGGAAGACTTATTTTTTTCCCCATGAAGAAATAGAGATACAATATGCATAGGGTTTGGGAAAAGCTACAAACAATTAAGCTAAATTTTTAACCTCATGGAAAAAGATAGATTTGGATATTCCAAAGAGAATCCGATAATTATCGATTTATGAAAATTCTATGATCGTCATCTACCAAGTGAGAAAACTTGAAAAGAACACGGAGCAGGCTCCTTCCTCTATCCTATAGAGAATAAGTCTTCATCTAACAAAAGTTTAGAAATTTAATTTCCTCCATATTAATCAATATCTTAATGAAAAAGCATATATGATAGCTAAGAAGGGAGCCTCACTAGAACAAGGGATCTTGGTTCAAGGAAACTTAAATGGGATATACAAATCATTGCCATGAAAATTCAAAGTATATATTGGAGTAAAAAATAATTCATCTCTTTAAATAATGATGAGGATGTCAATAAATGGTTGTCAGAAAAATGGTTTTCTACCTGTCATAATCTTCACTTTCTGACTTCTTATGCCCTTCATCTCTTTGACAGGATCTAAGAGAGGATGCCCACCTAGCTTGCCCATGTGCTTTCATTCACTCAAAGAGACACATGGTTTTCCACCCAGTTCATTGTTAAATATGAAAGGACGGGAAGGGTTGTTAATTATGGTTTCAAGGAGAATCTTGCATTCCTAAAGTATAGATTTGTAATGGTGAAGGTAGGAATGTGTAGCGAATTAAATTCATAGCACAAATTTTTGGTCTTGCACCTGTGTGGAGATTGAATTAAAGAATTCGAGGTAGCAGGCTGTTAGAAAAAAAATTATGAGGACAGAGGAGAGGAGTCTCACTCAGAATTCAGTTGTGGCAAAGTCAACTGGCTCACAAATAGGTTTTGGCGAGGATATCACAACCACACAGGGACTTAATCAAAACAGAAAGAAAAACAGAGTAAAACAAAAGAGGGTTGCGATAAATTTACTTGTGTAAGATTAATACCATAACGCAACTAGCCACACTTTATATTATATGTCAAAATATAAGGAAATACATTCATGTGATAAATGGAGGTTGCAGCTCCAAGTGAAAAACACAAAAAACTTACTGTGATTTACGCATGACTAGGGTTGTGGAGTAAACTTCTGTAAAACTCCGTAAATATGGTTTTCACGCACCCACCAATATTTCATCCACGATTTTCTCCTCACCACCTCACAGACTCTCGCTCTCTAGCTTGCCCAACTATGAAAAATGAGTTTTACATTCATATTTATCTGAACATACAAATTTCACATTAATATATGACAGAGAAAATATTTAATATGCAGCATGGGAGATTTTACATAGTAATTGGTTTTCTGAACTTGCAGGTGTTGTGGAGTGTGGGAAACAATTGCAGAGTGAATGCGTTCCCATAATTATTTACTAAACTTCATTAAATGCCTTAACTTATGTGATGTGTTGCAGAATCGTCTGCGTTGTACTTTTTCTCTGACTTCTGTCCTTTCACCTGCAAACAAAATCGCAACCGTGGAGTGGTTGACTGGGCAAGCATGGTGTTTTTCATTGTGTTTAAGGTGGTGGTTGGAATTAATATTTCCAACACTCCCCCTTAATAACAACTGCCTCCATTGACAATTCCCAAACACACTCTGATATAAACAAAACTTTCACGTGCCAATGGCTTTGTGAAAATATCAGCAAATTGTTCCTGAGACCTACAGTGTTGCAAAACAATTTCATCGTTGTTAATCAACTCTCTGATAAAATTATATTTAGCATCAATATGCTTGGTGCTCTTATAAAAGGCAGAATTATTTGATAATGCAATTGCTAATGTGTTGTCGCAAAAAATAGTTGACGTTCCCTTTTGGTTGTGTCGAAGATCCCTCAACATCCATCTCATCCAAACTGCCTGACACATTGTTGTTGTTGCGGTGACATATTCAGCTGTTGTTGTTGACAGTGATATTATTGGTTGCTTCTTGGAGGCCCATGAAATGGCTCCGGAACCCAAATGAAAAACATATCCTAACATGCTCTTTCTGTCATCGACACTTCCTACCCAATAACTGTCAATGTAACCAACCAACCTAAAATCATCTATTGTAGTGTACAAAATGCCATATTGTTTTGTCCCATTGACATAACTTATAATCCTTTTCATTGCTTGCCAATGTGTCTCCTTAGGTGTCTCCATCAACCTTGACACTAAACTCACTGCATACATTATATCTGGCTTAGTTGTCGTCAAATAAATCAAGCTGCCCATCATACTTTTGTATAAATTTGAATTGACATTGTTGTTGCAACCTTCTTTGCTCAAATTCAACCCCATGACAGTTGGAGTTAGTGCGAGCTTGTTGTTATACATCTTAAACCTCTCCAAAATGTTTGCTACAGACTTTTATTAAGAGATAAAAATTCCATTTTCTATTTCTTTTACTTATATGCCCAAAAAGTACCTTAATAGCCCTAAGTCAGTCAGTTCAAATTCATTCTTCATGACTTGTTTGAAATTAGTGATGAGGAAATCATCAGTGCTTGTTAAAATCAAATCATCTACATATGGGACGACAATAAGAATCTTACCATCACTCTCTTTGATGTAGAGAGTAGGCTCACCATCACACTTGTCGAAACCATTGTCCAGCAAGTAGGCATCTATCTTGTTGTACCATGCTCACGGTGCTTGCTTCAGCCCATAAAGAGCTTTCCTCAACCGATACACTTTTTCTTCTTGGCCTTCTACCTCATAAACAAGTGGTTGTGCAACATACACTTCCTCTTTCAGCACTCCATTCAAGAACGATGATTTTACGTCCTTTTGATACACTTTCCATTTGTGTTGTATGGTAATAGCCACAACTGTACGCATTGTCTCCATCCTCGCAACTAGCGCAAACGTCTTCGAATAATCTCTTCCATGTTGTTTCTTGTATCCTTTGATAACTAGCCTTGCTTTGTGCCTTTCAATCATTCCCTCAATGTTGCTTTTGGTCTTAGACCCACTTCACTCCAATGACTTGTTTCCTTGCAGAAGGTTCACTAACTCCCATATGTCATTCTTTTCTATTGCTTCTATTTCTTCCTCCATTTCCGCAACCCATTTTTTATCTTTAACCACATCTTCAAAGTGGATTGGGTCATCTACATGACAAAAAAAGAAAATAATGAGCTCATACAACCACTACTATCAACTTCATCTTGCTCATAAATTCATTTAAATTTCTAAATTTTGGACTTCTTATGCTTGTTGAAGATGGGCTTGACATGTCACTTGGTGTTGCACTTTGCAGCCTACTTGCAGAAGCACTTGCTTGACTCTGTGACGTTGTCCTATTATTTGTCAATGGTGCTCCTTGTTGTCTGCTTTGTTGCACTTGAATAGGTGTAGAGGAGTCACAGGTGAGGAATTACTTGTTGTTGTTAACTCCTCCTTGTCCTCATGTGGTATACATGCTTTCACATTAACTGTCTTCTCTAAACTTCCATCCCATGCTTCCTCTTCTATGAACTGCACATCTACGCTAATTATGACATTCTTCATTAATGGATTGTAGAGTTTGTATGCTTTCGATTAATCATTGTATCCAACAAATATACATTTCTCCCCCTTGTTGTCATACTTCTTCCTCAACTCATCCAGGACATCTGCATATGCCACACATCAAAAAACTCTCATGTGAGTGACACTATGCTTTCTTCCACTCCATGCCTCTTCAGGAACTATGTTCTGGATGCTTTCAGTTGGACATCTATTCAAGATATATGTTGCACATGCGACAACTTCAGCCCAATAATCATTTCGCAAATAATTTTCCTTCAACATACTCCTTGCCATCTCCATAATGGTCTTATTCTTCTTTTCCGCCATGATTTTTCTGAGGTGTATATCTTGTTGTAAATTTCTTGTGAATTCCATGTTCCCTACAAAAATGTAGAAAATCATTTAAGGCGTATTTGCCACCTCTGTCAGTCCTAAGGACTTTGATGTAGTGTCCACTTTGCTTCTCAACAAGAGATTTGTATTGCCAAAAGTGCTCAAACAATTCACTTTTCTATTTTAGGAGATAAACACATGGCTTCCTTGTGTATTCATCTATGAAGGTCAATAGATAATGGCTACCACCAATTGATGGTGTCTACATTGACGCACACAAATCTGAGTGGAAAATATCCAAAGGTGTCTTTTCCCTTACTGACTTTCCTATTGGAAAATTCTCTCTATGTTGTTTTCCAAAGATACATCGTTCAAATAGGCTGTTCGGTTTTTCTATGAGTGGAAAACCCATCACCATGCCTTTCCTATGCAGAAAATTCAAACCTACAAAGTTGAGATGACCAAATCTCGAATGCCATAACCAATTTTCATCTTTGACCTCTGCTTGAAAGTTCACTTTTGTGACAACTGCATCTTTTATTCCATCCTCTTGTGAGTCCATTGATAGTTGTGCTTGTGCACCTTCTTATTTCAAACCTAATCTTATCTTTAGGGGAAACATTCTATTTTTTGTCATTTGAACCTTTGCAATCATCTGTCTGCTTGGAGGCCTATCCAAAATTGTGTACACATCATTTTTTAAGAAGACATTGTAGCCCTTTTGCATGAGTTTTCCAATTATTATGAGGTTATGCTTTAGACTAGGGACAAAGTAAACATCTGATATGTACTTCTTCTCTCCCTTCTTTGTTAAGATATTAACTCTTCATTTTCCCATGATAGAGACTTTGCTATCAATCCCTAATTTCACTTCTGATTTCACACTTTCTTCTAGATTAGAAAACATTTCTATGCTCCCTCACATGTGGTTGTTACACCCTGAATCTAGATACCATACATCACTTTATTTTTCTTGTGCTACATTACAAGTTAAAAACATGCTATCATGGTTCTGATTTTCTTTTGTGAAATTTACGCATGGTTTGTTACCTATATCATATTTTTTCTTCCTACATTCATTTTCATAATGACCATACTTCTTACAGTAATGACATTGAACTTGAGCTTTGTTATACCTTTGACCTTGTGCTTAATTTTGGCTTGGGCCTTGACTTGGATTTTGATTGTTGCCCCTTCCACTTGAGCTTGAAGGGCTGCTTCTTCCACCTCTGTGTGGCCTTCTTCCTCTTCCTCTAGCATATGATCTGGATCTACCTCGACCTTGACCAAAGGAAACTTATGTTTTCAAGGCATGCTCCAATGAGGAGCTAGTTACTCTATTCAGTCTATGTTCATGAGAAATCAGTGATGCATGAAGTTCATCCACTAAGAAATGTGAGAGATCCTTTGTCTCTTATATGGCTACAACAATGGCATCAAACCTTGAGGGAAAACTTCTAAAAAAATTCTCAGCTATTCTCCTTTCTTCAAGTGTCTCACCATGGGACCTGATCTGAGTAACCAACCCAATTACATATGTAAAAAATGAGTCTACATTCTCAGACTCTTTCATACAGAGTGTTGCAAAGACTCTTCTCAAAATTTGCAGCGTTGTTGTCTTGACTTTTGTCATGCCTTGGTAGGTTGTTTGGAGGGTGTCCCATGCTTTCTTGGACTTCGTCGTTACTGTAACCCTTGGGAAAATACTTTGATGAATTGCTTGAAAAATATAGAGCATGGCTTTTGAATCCTTCTTCCTATTGTCCCTTAATGAATCTCTTTTTGCTTGAGACAAATCATTGTATGTCGCTACATCTGCTGGTCCTTGAAAACCATTCTCCACAAAATCCCAAATGTCTTGAGACGAAAATAGGGCCTTCATTGTAATTGCCCAATAATCATAATTGTTTTCCATTAAATTAAGGTATCTGGGGATTAGTCAAGCTTGTTCTTGATATTTCCATTTCTGAGTGTGAAAAAACTTTGTACCTGCTCATAAATACACTTCAAAAATTCTTCCCTCAAAACAATTTCTTTAACTATTAGTAAAAACACTTGTTTTACACTAACAGAGTTTAATCGGCTTTGATACCATGTTAGAAAAAAAATTATGCGGCAGAGGAGAGGATTTCCAGTAAGAATTCGGCTACAACAAAGTCAACTAGCTTATAAATGGGTTGCAGCCAGGAAATCTCAACCACATAGGGACTTAATTAAAACAGAAAGCAAAACAAGTAAAACAAAAGAGGGTTACGGTAAATTTACTTGTGTAAGATTAATATAATAACGCAACTAGCCACACTTTATATTATATGTCAAAACATAAGAAAATACATTCATGTGATAAATGGACGTTGCAGCTCCAAGTGAAAAACACAGCAAACTTACTGTGATTTACCCATCAATGGGGTTTTGGAGTAAACTTCTGTAAAACTGGTTTTCACGCACCCACAAATATTCCCTTCACGATATCACAAAGAAAATATTTAACACGCAGCATGGGCTATTTTACATAGTAATTGGTTTTTGAACTTGCAGGTGTTGTGGAGTGTGGGAAGCAGTTGCGGAGTGAATGTGTGCCCATAAGTATTTACTAAACATCATTAAATGCTTTAACTTATGTGATGTGTTGTGGAATGGTCCACATTGTACTTCTTCTCTGATTTATGTCCTTTCATCTGCAAATGAAATCGCAACCATCAAGTGGTTCACTGGGAAAGCATGGTGTTTGACAGTTTGTTTAAGACGATGGTTGGAATTAATATTCCAACACTTGGTTTATAAGAGGTGTTCATTCATCAACATGTCATTATTAGCCTACGTCAGATATATCAAGTCGCATATAGGCAAAGTATATTGTGGAATTTGTTTGGTCCTGGCTCAATCGCTGATATGCGAGAAGAGATAATTTTCCAAACATTTGGTTTCACGGCATCCATAGAATATATACTAACATTACTTAAAACACATGGGGAATGGGTTTCTTTGATGTGCAACCTCAATTAGCGCTCATGAACCAAAAAAATGGTCTTCTCAAAACCAAGGTAGAAACGTTGCGGATTAGTGTTGAATCTATGGAGCGATGTCTGTCAAATTTGGAAGCTTTGAGAGGGACTAAGGATAATGAATTCAGGCCATATTTGATTGAGCGTGTCAAGTTGATAACTCCTCTCGATGCAAATGAAGATCAACAACAAAAAGAGGCAGAAGAAATTCGAGATGTTGCTCCCTTATAACTGAGTCAGCTGAAAGAGAAACAAGAAGAATCCAACCTTGAATATAGAATTAATTGTGCAGTCTAGTTTAACATTGTTTCTATTAAATCATGTATCAAATATCCACTTCTACCTTCTCCATTTTGAAAATTAGTAATAGAGTCAGTGCGGGGGGTTCGGATTCGGGGCCTTTCGATGCATTATTCATGTGCATTGGATGGAGGGAGGGGTTGAACAATGCGAATAACGAATGGTGTATCATTGGTACTTGCTTCTATAGTAAAAATCAAGACACTAAACATCTAGCTGGGCCACAAGGAGAATAATTAAAATAAATATGTAGTTATATTAAGAATATTTTGGAGGATATATAGGTTATTAATAAAATAGTGTAATGAAGAGACAAATTAGGAAATATATATATATATATATATATATATATATATATATATATAGATATAGATATATATATTTTATTTTTTTATTTTTTATTTTTTTAGTTTATAATTAAATATAGTAAATATTGGTCTTCAAACCAAATTGATATTAGTATTATGCTTTAGTAAAAAATCATAATTATTTCATATATATAATAATAAAATAATTATATTTATAATAATAAAATTATATTTACATAATAAAATCTATAATGTATATCAAACATATCAATGTATATGACTTGCTTTTTAGTTGACTTATAGGATTTACGTTTTATCCTCCATGGTCACCGTATGACTAAAATTAATTTTCTAATCATATTTATGTGTTATTTTAAATAATTTATATATTTGTATTATTATTTTTATTTTTATAAAATTATATTTATGATCCGATAGTGTAACGGTTAATGAGATTAAAGTGTAATGGTTAATGAGATTAAATATTAGAAAAAAAAAACAAAAACTAGTTTTTTTTTAATTTATTTTCTATATTTAATCAATAAAAAATAAAAAAAATTGACTCTAAAATTATAAAAAATTTATTGAATTGAAGATTAAGCATTTCAATATCATAATAAATATTTTGAAATTGTGAATTGATGTGAGCTTATATAAAATATTTTAAGAGAAAATGTTTTTCATATTCAATTTTTTTAGTGTCACAAAGATGAACAATTCTATTGAACTATGATGTTTTAAGACTCCAATTTCTCATCTCAATATGGAGCATGTTAAATATATATATTTTTTAAGAAATGTTTTCTTATTATTTTTACTTATTTAAAATAAAAGAGAATCATCTTCTAAAGTAAATTTGATCACCTCCCTATGGTATCTCAATTTTCGTCCATCCACTAATTCTTTGTTATACCACAAGTCCGTTATAATATTTTTATTATTATCATTAATTCTACAAAGTGACATTTTCTTTTAGAAGGTCCCAATAATTTGTCCAAGGCTTGGCATCTTTATGCCAACCCCGTTTGAGTTGGAAGTGGTTTTGATTAGAGCTTCAGGCAATCTTAGGAAACCTCTCATCTTCCGTGATCTTTATCATGTTCTTGTGCATTAAGTGTGCTCTTAATGGGAGAAAGACTCACTTCTATGAAGAGGATTTGATAGGGTGTATTTTATTTTATTTTGATATAACTTATAAACAATATTGGATTTCTGAAATATATTTTTTTGAATTTCTCCAGAGATGTTGCAACCCCAAACTTCACAAACATATCAGATAAAATCAGTGACAAGATGATAAAAAAGAAGTTCCTTCTTATCACATAGGAAAAGTTTTACTAATTTAAAATTATTTTCAAACCCCTAATAAACATTCCAACGTCCACTTATTTTTTCTTGATGCTAAATAGCCTAATAAGTTTGTGATGAAGATAGTTTTTGAAACATTTGTACAAATTTAATTCCTCCAACTAGTGTTTACTCTTGAAATTAATGTAAGTGATCTTTTGGGATTTAATTATCATAGCCTTCATTTTTACAATGTTAATAATCATATCACTACTAGAGTAGAAATTGTTAGGAATGATAGTATATATCTAGTGGTTTTGGGCACATAGTTTTGTGGCCCATGGTATTATTCCAGTTGCATTTGGATCGAAAGAAGCCCATAAATAAGCTTATTAGTCTCCATTATAAAGTGACAAGGGTTGATTAGGTTTGGGTTCCTCGGCCAATGTAAGTACCAAGGGTTGAGAAAGTGTGGGCACCTCTGCCATGAGTTGTATGGGCCAAGGATTGAGAAAGTTTAGGCTCCTCTGCAAGTTTGGCTAAGGTTTTGACCAAGGACTAATGGAGTTCCATTAGGCTTCGTTTTTCCTAGGAGTTGGGGCTTTCTGACGATAGTTCTTAGTGTTGTTCATATCCGTGATTACTTCTATATGTGTTTATGAATTTGTTTATTTACCTTTCCTCTTAAACATAATAGTGGTACTTGTTGTGTTTATTGTTTTGATGTGGATTTGTGAAGTTTGAATGTGAGAAACTTGATGTGAGAGGATTGTTGTGTTATGACATGTAAAGTTATGTAAACACAAAGGATATGGGAGGAAACTCTGAAAAGATCTTTTTTTGGTAAAGAAATGGATATTTGCGTGTGAAGAAGTCAGATCAGAATAGATCTAATCACGTATGGTGTGGATCTATAGTGCAGTCGTGTAAAAAATGTCAAGTCAATTTTGTGGAGATCGAGACATGAGACTTAGGAAACCGTGAAAGGTTGCAGCTCTGAGGTAAGTTTGCAGCTAAGTAGGAGGGCCGTCAGTTGAACCGGGAGGGGTGAAAAGGCTATGTGAATGGCTCTTGTAGTAGTGCTCAGAAGGAAAACATTGAGGCTTGTAGCAGGTTGGTTGACTATAGATGTGTAGGTTGAATTTTGTACAAAGTTTGCAACAACAAGATAAAGACATGAAACTAAGTGGAGAAGGCCACAGAAGGAGATTTGAAGTATGTGGAGTAGGGCCAAGGCCCTAATATTATCTCGATTAATGATTCACTAAATATTCAGCAATCAGGCGACATGAACGGGGTCAAAAATTTGACCGCATCCATATCCATCTGATTGCCAAATATTCGGGGAATCAACAATTGAGATAAGGATGCCCGGGCCAAGGTACTAGACAAAGGCTGCAATCTTGGAGTAGTAATCCAAGTGGTGTTTGATGAAAATGGTGAGAGGATAAGGTTGTGATTTGGAACATTGTTGTGAATGGAGAAGGTGATGGGCATGAGATGAAAACCATAGATCCATGCAGAGACCATTCATTTGACCACAAGGAAAAAGATAGACTATAAGCGTGCTTGTATTTCAGTTGGTTGAGGAGAGATGGGCCCCATGAATCGTCTATGAGCATCGGAGGGTGCAGGATGAATCGTGTCCCTGGGACGTAATGTTGATTGAGGGTTTCTGCTAGTGGTGAAATCAAGAAAGAGTGAATGTGGAATACTTCATTACATTTAGACATTGCTCGAAGACTTGTCTTAAGACCATGGAATAATTTCTTAAGGTTGTGATCTAACAAGAGTATTTGGTTAGAAACCACTCAAATTATTGTTTTTTTCACCTGGAGTAAACTTTTTTCATTTGTTGTTGATTATGATCTAGTGGAGGTCAGAGAAAGGCACACTCTAAAGAAGCAACTTGTAGCTGAATTGTTTGACCTGAGACTCGTAAGTCAGTTATTGAATGAGAAATGACAAGGAATGAGTAAGGCGCATGAAGCAGATCTCTGTTCACAATAGAGGACACTGTGTGTGAGCTCGAGTGTAGATCTGATTTGTTGTTTAAATATGTAGGTGTAGTTCTTAATATAATGGTTGGAATGGAAAAAACAATATTCAGTGGCATGTATTGAGCCGAAGCTGATGAAAGATGTGTATGTGTGAATTAAATAGATTGATGAACCATGTATCTCAAGAGAATCACCAGAGAACTAGGGGTTACAACAGCTGATGACCCATGAAATTTGATAGATAGTTTATTTGTATATGGACGTCAATGTTGGATGTGAAACGCATGAAAAAAGGCAAGGCAACAATGTAAGAAGAAAAGAAGCAATAATAGTAACCAAGAAAAAAATGAATTATAATGGAGATGATGTAATTGTGTATAATGTTTTAATACCTTAAAGGAATGCATACCCTAGAGTCTAGAGTGATAGGGGGCATGTAGAATTCCCTTGAGTACTGAGATCTTTAGGGGGGTTAGATCCATATCAATTTACTAGTCAAGTTTAAGGGGGAATTGTTAGGATTAACCTTTACTTAGAGAATATTAGTCTATAACTAGTTGTTTCAGGCACATAGTTTTGTGGCCCATGGTATTATGCCAGTCGTATTTGGATGGGAAGAAGCCTATAAATAGGCTTATTATTCTCCATTGTAATGTGTCAAGGGTTTAGGAAGTGTGGGCTCCCCAACCAGTGTAAGGGACCAAGGATCAACTGAGTGTGGGCTCCTCAGCTCCTTGGCTAGTGTGATCAGCCAAGGGTTAAGCAAGTGTGGACTGCTAGACCATGAGTTGTAAGGGCTCGAGGTTGAGCAAGTTTGGGCTCCCTGACAAGCTTGGCTAGGATTTTGGCCAAAGACTAATGGAATTCCATTAGGCCTGGTTTTTCACTAGAGTTAGGATTTTCCTAGGGACTTTCGTGATGTTGTTCATGTGTGTGATTGCTTCTAAATGGTGTTCATGATTTTATTATTTACCTTGCCTTTTAAACATAACAAAAAATCCTTAAGAATATTTAGTTACTTGTTGAGATCATAGATACTCACTACCACAAGAATAATATCATTGGTGTAAAGACAAATGATGATGACTACACTAGCTAGAGTAGAACCTACACGACCTATTTCTTGTAAATAACCCTCTAACATTGTTAGACTACCTTTGCACCACGAAGAGACAGATGCAAAAACCCCTCAACAAATTTTATTTTTTCACCAAGATGGTGAGTTGAGGAAACATGAGTTGTGCAGGGTGAAACACTCACAGGATGTAGGGCTTGTTCTATGTGTTAGAGTTTTTGCCTTCAATCCCTCTCTTGGGATTAGCTGGTGAGAGATTCTGAGTCGGTACCTAGTGGAGTGGGATAGACGCATGGAGATAGTCGTAGTCTGGAGTGAAGCTCAGTGGGAGCTCACAAAAATCGAGGATACTGGAGGCCTAGGCTGGCAATGGGACCTAAGCGATGCTTCCTATCCAATATCGGATATGTGGGATGGCTATGTCATTGATGAGGTAGTCAACCCAGTGCGTGAGCGCATGCATTCCTTAGGGGAGTTCCAGTCGGCGCTATTGGCTAAGTGGTTTGTGAGAAAACACCATTGGTTGTTTTGACATGTTGGTTGTGCATGGGGGTGTAGGATGATTAACATTCTCTTCCAGGAGATGGTTGGAGGAGGTTGCATGGATAGGCAACGGACGAGATATTGTATGTAGACAATGTTCTACCATTGATGTTTAGGACTCAGGGGTCATAGAGGATCAACACAACAGATATATGCTCTCTAGCAGGAGTGTAGTTAGTGTGCTCAGGTCTACCAGGATGGACGAGGGGACATGATGTGTGTCATGGTGGGGTCACTATCAGAGTGGCAGACACTTTGGCACATGCTGGATACCATATGTTAAAGGGTGGTATAACAACATGTAGTGGTACACAAGACTGCAAAAAGCCAAGTCGTAGTATCCATTATTATATAGAGGGATGTGGCCTAATGAATACAAACCCAATTCTAGGACATAACACACAATGGTGTGCAAGGTTATGCAGAAAGGAATAGTGGCCTATAGAGGAGCATGTAGATGCATGGTGGTATACCACATCATGTTGGTTTACACTATGGGGTAGGAGGAGTGACTCACATCTCATTGAGGACGTGCAGGGAGTGACATGTGCAGTGAGACATGCAAGACACGGGGTGGTATAGTCGTAGCGGGGGGTATCCAGTGGTGTACAAGGATAGGTTGAGACATATATTGGCATCTCGAGGAGTGTGATGGTATGTAGTGACACATGATGCAGCGCAATGAGCTCTTGGAGCGTTGCGTCCTATAAGACTTATGAATTGGGATAGTAGGTGTACCATTAGACACAACTCACCTAAGATTGATGAGGACATTGCTGAGCATCTAGGGACACCATGTTTAGTGGATACAGGGCCTCAAGGGGGTTATTAGTAGATCCAAGGAATAGAGAGGGTCATCCATAGGATTACTCATGAGCATTCGAGTAGACTCTCAATCATAGTCTTTGGGACATACCCAACTAGCATCCTCCAATGTTGCTTACAGTCACAGAGGATTTGGTTGTTTCCCTTTGACACTCTCCATTCAAGAATCAAGGCATGGGAGGCTCGCCCTAGAACTTTGGATGAGACGCCATGTTTCATTCACTGAGATGAGACTCTCTAGTTGAGATATTGTGCATGAGTTGATGGTTACAGGCTTAGGGATGGCATGGTTGATTGTCGAGGTAGCATATGTTCCACCCCTAGGCTCACACTTGGGGAGGTGACCGATAGGGAGTTACATGGTGCTTTTTTAGCTGGACAACTCGAGGCATTAGGCGAGCATGAGGTGCAGAGGATGATAGTCCTTCTTGGCAGGATGATGTCTAGGCTTCTGGTAGTACCTGGGCACATCATCAGGTGCTGGGACAAAAGATCTCGCTGTGTGATTTGGTAGGCAAAAAATAACTAGATATTCATGGTACAGGTTCTTGATGTTCTGTGCCTACCTATTGGATACCTACAAGAGGTAGAGATGGGGCACAGAGGGGTCCCAACAGCTAGCAACATATAACAGTGGAAGGCAAAAAAGATTGGGGATTGTGGACCTCCTGTATGGTTATGGGATTCGGAGATCCAGTGGATTGGTAGGATACTCCACTCCTCAATAAGCATGCTCTGGATAACAGGCAGATTGATTCATTCTCAGGCAGACACATGGGTGATTGTTGAAGCCCTTACCATAAGAAGAGGAAGATTGTTGCTTAATATTGGGGCTAGCCATGGAGTGATATGCGTTGGCATTGTTGAGTCACTTTTGCAAGATTGACCTAGCCTCAATCATCGCATAGATTATGGAGAAGAATTATGGGAGAGGAGGCTCTGGTACGAGCATACTAGGTAGTCATTCATGACCAGAAAGTCATGATGTTATGCTCTTAACCTGCAAAATAATACCCAGATACAGAATATGCGAAGAAAAGATACCCAGAACACAGAATATGCGAAGAAAAGATACCCAGAACACATAATAGCAATGATTTTATTATTCAAAGAGCAATGTTCACATGCCTCTTCGAGGGGGCAACCTCTAATAGAGCAGAGCTCGATTACAAAATAAGACACGATGCTCCTCGCAGGGAGTCTCTATCCTTTATATATGACTCAGACATGCAATACCACGGGCCAATACCGTGGGTTTTATTAATACCATCTATCTAATACTACGGCCCATTTGCAACTAACTGTGGTCCTGTCATTAATTGCGGGTTAACCACTTACAAATATTAATATGGGCTTTATTGACTCTTGACTATGACGTGATCCCATGACATAAATAAGGGGGTTAGGGTGGGACCCTAACATGCCCTCCCCCTTAAGACTAGCCTTGTCCTCAAGGCTGAAGCTACGTAAACTGCTGAAGAATAGTGGCTGGTTCCCAAGTTGCATCTTCCGGAGAGGTGTCTTTCCATTTGACGAGGACTTCCTTAATCATGCAGCCACGCAGGTGCTTGTCTCGTGTGTCTAGAACCAGTTCGGGTTGAAGCCAGATTGACCCTTCTTCGTCCAATTCAGGTAGACTGGTTTGAACTCGGCAATTGTTCCCAATCACTTTCTTGAGGCACGATACATGGAAAACTGGATGGATTTTTGCCGTAGGTGGCAAAGCCAACTTGTAAGCCACTTCTCCAATGCGCTGAAGTACTTGGTATGGTCCGTAGAATTTTGGAGAGAGCTTTTGACAACCCTTGTCTTTGAGTGATGTTTGCTTATATGGTTGCAGTCTCAAAAAGACCTGATCCCCTTCTTGAAATTGGCGCTCTGAGCGATGTTGGTCGACCTGTTGCTTCATGCCGTTCTGAGCTTGATGAAGATTCTCGCGAAGATGGGCGAGCATGGTTGCGCGGTGTTGTAGGAGTTGATCCACTGCTTGTACTTTGGAGCACCCCTTGAGATAAGAAGTAGGTGAAGGCGGAAGTTGACCATAGACTGCCTCATAGGGAGTCATTTTGGTGGTGGCATGATAGTTGGTGTTATACCACCATTCAGCCAGAGGTAACCACTGTGCCCAAAGGTGTTTCTTTTCTGAAGTGAAACACCTAAGGTAGGTTTCTAGACATTTGTTGATGGCTTCGGTTTGACCATCTGTTTGCGGATGATATGAAGTACTGAGTTTGAGTTGAGTGCCTTGTATTCTGAAGAGTTCCTGCCAAAAGTTGTTGGTGAAGATCGGCTCGCGGTCGGACACTATAGAAGTGGGCATGCCATGTAATTTGAAGATATTATCCATGAAAGATTGAGCAACCAAAGTTGGTGTAAACGGGTGGGGTAGGGCGCAGAAATGAGCATACTTTGACAGTCGGTCCACAACCACCATGATGACTGACTTGTTCCCTGACTTTGGAAGACCTGTAATGAAATCCATAGAAACCTCCGTCCAAATTGATGCCGGAATGGGAAATGGTTGTAATGTGCCTGGTGTGTTGACGGTTTCCCCTTTGTGGCGTTGACAGACCTCACATTCTGCTACGAAAGTAAGGATGTCCTTTTTCATGCCTGTCCAAAAGAATGATCTTTTGGTGCGAGCATACGTCTTCTGAAAGCCCGAATGTCCTGCAATGGGAGATGAGTGCAATTCTGCCAAAATACGACTTTTGAGGGTGGATGTTGGTGATATTACGACTCTGTCCTTGTAGCGAAGAATATCATTCTGCCACGAGTAGCCCTTGCTGGAATTAGGATCGACCTGCAATTGAGAAATGAGTTGGGAGAGCCCTGGGTGTGAAAACCATTCCCTGCGAGCCTCTTCAATCCAGTCTAGAATGGGAATGGAAATTGCGAGCAGAGTACTTTCCTCCTCAAATTGGCGTGATAATGCATCTGCTACACTGTTGTCTTTCCCTTTCTTGTAAATGATCTCATAATCGTATCCCAGCATTTTGGCTAACCATTTATTTTGTTGTGGGGAGGATAGGCGTTGCTCCAAAAAATATTTAAGACTATGATGATCTGTGCGAATTTGGAAACGTCGCCCAAATAAGTAAGGTCGCCAGGTCTCGACTGCATGTAAGATGGCCATCATTTCCTTCTCGTAGGTAGATTGGCCCAGATTCCTCCCACTGAGTTGTTGGCTTGTGAAGGCCAATGGTCGCCCTTCCTGCATTAAGACCGCCCCAATACCTATACCCGAAGCATCACATTCAATGACAAAGGATTTGGTGAAGTCAGGTAGTGTTAAGACTAGAGTGGAACACATGGCGTTTTTGAGAGCGGTAAATGCCTGTTGTGCTTCCTCGTTCCAGAAGAAGGAATTTTTCTTTAGGAGTTAAGTGAGGGGCTTCGCTATGCGGCCATAGTTGCGGACAAATTTACGATAATAGCCTGTGAGACCCAAAAATCCTCTCAAGCTCTTCAAGGTCTTAGGTTGAGGCCATTCTTGCATTTCCTGGATCTTTTTGGGGTCCACCTTGACACCTTCACGCCCCACAATGTGGCCCAAATACTCAACTTCTTCCATGCCAAACAAACACTTAGACATCTTGACAAATAATTTATGGTTGCGGAGCAGTTGCAAGAGTAGATCTACATGCTGAAGATGTGCCGCCCAAGTGCCACTATAGATGAGAATGTCATCGAAGAAGACAAGGACAAATTTTCTGAGATATGGTTTGAGGATGTGATTCATAAGACTCTGAAAAGTAGAATGGGCATTACAGAGACCAAATGGCATGACTAGGAACTCATAATGGCCTTCATGAGTTCTAAAAGCCGTCTTGGGAATGTCAACTTCCTTCATGCGAATTTGGTGGTAGCCGAAGCGAAGATCCAACTTAGTGAAGAATTGAGCCCCATTGAGTTCGTCCAGCAAATCGTCAACCACCGGGATAGGAAATTTATCTTTGATTGTCAACTTGTTGAGGGCCCTGAAGTCGGGACACATCCGCCACTCCCCATCTTTCTTGAGGACCATGATCACTGGGGATGAATAAGGACTAATGCTGGGACGAATGACACCTACTTCCAACAATTCCTTGATGATTTTTTCTATTTCATTCTTTTGGGTGAACGGATATTTGTATGGCCGCACATTTGGGGGTTGGGCCCCTAGAACCAAGGTGATGCTATGATCATGTTCCCCTCGCGAGGGTGGAAGCTCATGAGGCTTAACAAAGACCATCCGATGGTTATTTAAAATCTGCTGCATCTCAGGATGAATTGGCAGAGACATGGTTTCGATTACCTGGATGGCATTAAATTGAGCTACCACTCCATGATGGCCCTTTTTTAACAATTTTTCCATCCTATGCGAGCTGATGATAGAGGGGGCTCCCGCCTGGAGTCCACGGAGGGTATGTGTGGAGTTGTTCTGCTTAAAACTCATATATAACTCCTGGAAATCCATTGTGATTGGCCCAAGAGTGCGGAGCCATTCAGCGCCTAGGACAATGTCGCAACCCCCCATGTGTATGGAAAACATGTGGGTTTTCAACTGATAATCCCCCATTTGAAGTTTGACATTTTCACAGCGGCCTTCACATTTCATTGTGCCCCCATCTGCAATTTGGACTTGGAAGTTAGAAACTGCCCGTACAAAACAATGCGCTGCTTCGGCGATTTTTTGATGGATGAAATTATGGGTACTTCCACTATCAATCAAGACTACTACTGGGCGATGTTTAAGAAAACCCCTGATTTTGAGAGTTTGATGGGAAGAAATTCCTGCCAACGCATTTAGCGAAATAACTGGTTCGTCAGATACAATCTCCTTTTGGTTGTCTCCTTTGATCGCCTCTGTTTCCTCAAGTGGTGGATCTTCCTCGGTGGAGCTGTAGTCAGTGGCATCTATTTGAAAAAACTTGGGCTCCTTGCATTTATGACCCGGGGAATATTTTTCATCATAGTAGTACCATAGTCCTTGCTTCCTTATTTCGTCCATTTCCGCAGGTGACACCTTTTGAACCTTAAGTGTCTGAGTCGTGTTGGGAGCATGTGGGGGACGACCTTTAACGGGGAAGTTGGGGCGGCTGGATTGGGTTATTAATGCACGTTCCACCTTACGAGCTACCTGGCAAGCCTCTATCCATGTGGGAGGGTGGTGGAGTAGAACTTGAGCTTTGATGGCTTCTTTAAGACCGCTGATAAAACATTCCATGTAGAACTCATCTGTGAGACCCTCAGTGCGGAAGGCTAAGGCTTCAAAAGCGGTAATATATTCATCCACTGTACCCGTCTATCGGAGCTTAGTGAGAAGCCCCAAAAAAGAGTCTTCCTGTTCAAAGCGATTTCGAAGAGCTTTGGTAAATTGGGCCCAATTATGAAAAGCTCCATTGCAACGCTGATGCCATTCCCCCCATTGCCATCGTTCATTGTCCAAGTACATGGTCCCCACCATAAGCTTAGTCCCCTCATCTAGGATATGATTCAATTGGAAATACTGCTCCATTTGTGCTAGCCATGCGGACATGTGAGAACCGTCAAATTTATGCATATCTAACTTGGGAGGTCTCTGACTGGGTGGTGGATGGTGGTGCCAGACGTGAAGAGAGTGGCTAGACTCACCCTCATGGTATTCATGGCCCTTATACGCCGCCTCGTGGGCGGGCTCCTTGCCCTTCGAGAGTGCTAGCTGTACCTGGAGACTTATTCCGCGAATCTCAACTTCGATGTTGTCCATCTTAGTTTGGATGGAGGTCACAGTGTCTTCAATTTTGTCCATCCTTTCATTTGCCATCGCTTGAGCGCGAGTTTCTACCATACACCAACCTGATGAAAAATTGTGACCGCTTAAAAAGAAAATTTCTATTAAATTGAATGGTACCACCTTGCTCAGCTCGTCGTCCTGATTCTGATGGGCTAGATCACCAATAAGCGCCCCAGAAGATCTCAGACCTTTTTTTTTTTTTTTGGGAAAACTCCTAACGGATTTTTACTCCTTCTTGATCAATACTGCAGTCGCCAAATCCTCAAAATGTCAATGCTGCCAAAAGTCCTGCGAAAAGTATTCCCCTGTATAGGAACCCTGCACAACAACTCCGATCTGGTGGATCTGAGAGATCTGAATGGTTGAACAACTGCTGCTGTGGATTTGATGGAGCCGCGGGACTGATGTCTGCTGCTGCAGCACGTCTTTGCACACGCGGATCTGATGTGTTATCCCCGATAGAAAAAGGAATTATGGTCTAGAGGAGTGTCAGGTGCTACAGATCGCAATATACATAAGGGTCTGACAGTAGTACTCGCCCCAATGTTTCAGGGCTCTAACTAAGGAGGATCGACCGTACCCTTAGCCGTACAACCCGACTACCCTATCGTACGGGCAAGTAATCTATCCAAGTGCTGTTCTCGGTGTACTGTAGCCACAAGACGGCCGAAGGTTTATCTATGGCGAGGTTTCAAGGGAGCCTAGGGGGCTTCCTATATACCCAGAGGGTACGTGGAAGACAGTCTGTGCGTGGTTCTGTCTAATGCGCTACTACTCGAAGGGGTACCCACAGGGGTTACAAGGGAGTCCAACAGACGTGACCACCTCTTGTATTTCCTGTGTGCATGCCTTACCAAATCCGCAGGTTTATGCGCTTAACGACAGATCCCGTGGTTTAAAGACGCCGGAACACGTCTCTTGCCAAAAAAATATTTGCTAAAAATTGGAGATCCCACCGAGCCCTGGAAAGTGCTCTGATACCACTTGTTATGCTCTTAACCTGCAAAATAATACCCAGATACAGAATATGCGAAGAAAAGATACCCAGAACGCGGAATATGCAAAGAAAAGATACCCAGAACAGAGAATAGCAATGATTTTATTATCCAAAGAGCAATGTTCACATGCCTCTTCGAGGGGGCAACCTCCAATAGAGCAGAGCTCGATTACAAAATAAGACATGATGCTCCTCGCAGGGAGTCTCTATCCTTTATATATGACTCATACATGCAATACCACGGGCCAATACCGTGGGTTTTATTAATACCATCTATCTAATACTACGGCCCATTTGCAACTAACTGTGGTCCCGTCATTAATTGCGGGTTAACCACTTACAAATATTAATATGGGCTTTATTGACTCTTGACTATGACATGATCCCATGACATAAATAAGGGGGTTAGGGTGGGACCCTAACACATGATGTCAACAGCATAGGTTCCTTCTGTTACGAGTAGGGGATTTTGGCATAATAGGGCCCATCAGTTCAGCTACTCGCAGAGGTGAGCTGGTTTCTATAGCGAGGGTCGTCTAGATCTTCCATTTGAAGTTAGTGATTCGTTGATGGTGTGGTGAACTTCACTACTGTGGTAGGGTGATCGATAGGAGGAGATCAATGGAGGCCCCAGTAGATGAGGGTTCAATCTCTCCAGGATTGGATTGCATCTTCAGGAGTTTACTCTTGTAGTGAATGAGATGGACTACTCGTTAGAGAAATTTCATTGGGAGTTGGGCAGAGTCCTACATTATCATGATGCTCTACTTATTGCTAGTATGCAGATGGATTCTGGTACCTGTATCTAGTTGGATAGCGAGAGGATAAAGGTGTGCTTCACATTGATTAGGATGGCTTGGGATCCTGGTATTGAGGGATTCCTTCATGTCAGGACAGTGCTGAGATTTGGGATGTCTTAATAGTACATTTGGGACCCTCGTATTATTGGTGGTTAGAGTGGTGATCAATAGTTAGAGATGGCACCTGTTTAGGCATTGATTAAGGAAAAGCAATTTTTTGTAGGGAGGAATATAATATCCCTTCGTAAATTATTTTGGAACACAAATTATTTCTATATTTTGGGGGGGCAATTTTGATGGAGACCAGGCCCATTCGATTTTTGATAGAAGACTTAGGAATTAGAGGCAAGTTTAATTTATTTTGTTTGGTTTATTTAATGATTTGTGGGGACCACCCACACAATAAATACGCACTCCCTAAGCTAATGACTTGAAATGAATGAGAGGGAAGAAAAGGCAGGAAGAAAGGCTAGACAAAAGTTATAAAAGGAAGGCAGCACACACTTAATTTGGCATTCTTGGCTTATCGAATTTGATTCTATTGCTCGAGTTATTTAGTCAAGTCACTTGTTATTTAGAAATAGTTTTACAAGCCGATATCTCACCCTTCTTCAAGGGATTTCAAGTGTCAACCTAGATAGGTTCATCCGTTATCATCTGGAGGAGATTTGTAAATGAATTTCCACCATTGGTATTAAGTTTGCCCGAGTAATGCATATTTATGGAGGACGCAGTGGTGGATCTAGTGTGGCTATTGCAAAATTATTTCAGAGGGATATTTCCAGGAGAAATTAGGAGAAGAAGGCTCAATATATTTATTGGATATTGGGTGATTTTGAGCGTTGGAAGTGGTAGAAATATTCAGGAGTAATTTTGCAGACTATGTGGCCAATGTAGAAGAAAAAAATTGGGGATACATGTGAGATAGAGTTTCAGCCATTGGGGCTATTGCTTGCAAGGAGAAATAAGAGATGTTTTGGTGGATTTAATTTCTACATTTCATAAGCGTCTGGGGAGGATTTTACTGGTGGTTTGACAAACAACGTGCTTCAATAGTTATTGGAAAGTGTAGGGCTTTTGGGGGTCGATTTTTGGAGGTCAAAATAAGGGCAAACGATTTCTGGGTTTTTGTGGGTTCTTTTTAAGGAGCTTGGATATAAATTTAAAAATTTTCTGAGCACCATAGGAGGGGTTTCCAACCATATATTTGCAGTAGGCATTGTAGAAGTGTTGGGGACTGCAGAGTGCCTTTTGGGGACCAATTTTGGGAGGTCAACATAAAGCTAAACCATTTCCGGGTTTTTTTGGGTTTTTCCTGAGCAGCCTCATCCATATCTTTGTAGCAGATAATGCAAAATTGTTGGGAACTACGCACTGCAATAGTTGGTCAGTTGGTTGTAGCTCTGAGTTGTCACTGCTTCACCTAGGATTTGATCCACTTGCCTTTGAGGCAAGCCTAGGTGAATTCCTTCCATATTTTGTACCCTTGCACTAGTTTATAATAAAATGGCTCAACTACTTCCATATTTTTTATTGTTCTAGGTGTTTACTAAATTGTTTTAAAAACTTTTGTGGTCAAAATTGTTATCTTCTTGCATATCACATTTTTTCCTATTATGGAACATTAATTTTGCACAAATATTTTTAATCTCATTCGACAGATACTCACCTCCATTATCGCTCCTGAGATCCTTCACCTTATTTCCTGTTTCTTTCTCCACCAGTCCCTTTAACTCTAAGGACTTGGATAAAGTCTCATTCTTCTTCTACGTGAAGAATATCCAACACTTCCATGAGAATTCATCAATAAATATGGAAAAATAATTATTTTTAGTAGTGGACGTTGTTAAGAAAGCTCCCAAAACATGAGATTGGTCCTTTCAAGGGCTGCATGTGCTCTGCTATCCCAACCATGGAAAGTGGCTTTTGTGTACTTCCCCAAGGAACGCCATTTTCATGTGTTATGCTATTCTAGTGCTCCTTTGGGGATGGATGTGGTAATATATTGCATGATATTCAAAGCATCATGATACAAATGGCCAAGTCTTATGTGCCAAAGTTCACCGTCATCGCGCCTTTGCACCTTCTCCACCTTTGTCCTCAATGTAGCACAATCCTCCCCATCTAGCTTATAGAGGTTCTTCACATGAACCTTCATCTTCTTCACCTTCCCCATGCTATGGGTAAGTAATTCCTTCCCTTTACTAAAGATCACATCATAACCATGGTCTTCCAAAACTCTAATGGAAACAAGATTCATCTTTAGACCCAGAACAAACATCACATCCTTGAGCCTGAGAGAGGAACCTGACTCCCTCTAAAAGGTTATTATACCAATCTTGATTTTATGTACCTTCCATCATCTCCCATCTCTATGTGCATTTGCAAATCCTTCTCCTCCAAATTACTGAAGAAATATCTATTACCCATCATATGGAATGAGGCACCACTGTCGAGGTACCACACACTTCCAATCACTGTTTTGGTCATACATGCAATGAGAGTAAAATCATGTTCGAACTATGAATCCAAATCTTCACCTGTTGCTCCTCATAAGGTCTTATTGCTTGTATTTTTGTGTGTACACTTCGTGGCATAGTGCCTGAATTCATGACACTGAAAGCACTTGATTCTGGACAATTCTTTCTTCTTACCACCTTGACTAGATTCTACTTCGGATTGGGATTTATTACCTTTCCCTTTATTTGTCTTTCCATCCAAGGTATAGTTCTCCTGATCCTCACCCTTGGATGAAGTCTCGTCTCTAGTATTCTACCTTATTCACTTTTGTACCAAGTATGAAGTCTTGCCTCTTATGAGTCCCATTTTAGACCTCAAAATTCCCCTAATGACAGTCTATCTCTCTGCTTGATTGAATGACTCTTGCCAACACTTAGCCAATTTTCAAGCCCTCCAAGCTCCTAATTCCTTGTTTTATTCCCTTGAGAAATTGGCCTCTATTATTTAGGAATTTCCCACTATGGAATTGTGCAATTATCTCAGGTCCTTCCTCTGACTACATGCACCACCCGTACACATTGGAATATGCTACAACTAATAGTACATTGCCTTGGAATCTCCATCCCAACTGGGTAACTCAAATTCTATGGATCCAACAATTATTTCACGTTGATTAATCAGTTAAATGGTTGATCACTAAGTGTGGTTGAAGTTCCAATTCCACAACTTCACCTCCACTAGTTCTTGTAATAGTTAAAACTAGTTAAACTGACAATAACTCAAATTAACTAAAACAAATTGCTAGAAATTAGAAATCAAACATAGTGAATTGAACTCAAGGTTCCCAAATTTGAATTAACTGAGTTGACTGAGTGACAAGTGCCATGTCACCTCAGTTAACAACTTCCATGATTTTTGTTGAAATAGAAATTTGAATTTTCTCTAGTTTCATCAAGGCAAAGTCAAACTGAGATTTTGTTACTGCATTTTCAACAATTTTTATGAATCAGTATTACCCACATGTCAAAGAAATCATATAGCAAGAGGAAGCATTGTAGAAATTTAAAAAGTATAAGCTACAAAAGATGACATATTTTTGTATAAAAGTAAAGTGTATGATTCTAATTTTCATGAATTGAAGAATTTGATTATGAAAGAAATGCACAATGCCCCATATGCAAACATTTAAGCTAACAAAAAATATTTTCAACAATGAGAATTGAATAGTTTTGGCTAGAAACTAAAAAGGATGTAGTTTGTTATACTACTATACTCATGGGATATCAGAGTGAAATCTCAATACAAACATCTAATTGGTTTACTACCAACATACATCCATCTTAACCATCGATCTATCAAGCGCTGAAAGTGATCAAAGCTCTCAAGGTACAAACCTATTTTAGAGTGTACATGAGCCTAACTATGTCATTTGAGTGGACTCTGATTCAAGTGGATCGAGAAGGATACTTCCAATTATATCCATGTGTACAATAGAAAGGACGGTCTTGATTATCCAAAATCAAATTCATCGCATGGGTAAAGGTTCCATGAACTAGCTACATGTTAGAAGAGGCAACATGAAAGCTTGAAGATATATTTGGATTTATTTTAAAATTTGATGTAAATTTATATATGTGTACATGTGGACCATACTAAAATAAAGTGGAGGGGAATCTAATACTCTAGGTTTTGATTCACAATTTAATAATGTATATTTGTACATGATGAATGACTAGAGATCTTGGCTATGTAATAGTTTCAAATATTAGTAATAAAATCATAACATTAGCACACACTAACAAGAACAACATCATAGGGGCTACGATCCCTTGAGAAAAATATAGATAAAGGCTAGACCTTTTTGGTTTATATTTTATTATACCCATTTTCATAAATAAAAAATGAAAACAATGATTATGTGTGTCTCTTTGGTGAAGCCATGTGACATTTTGTGAGCATGCATAGTTAACTATACATTTCTGGTTTCTTGGAGGATTCATTTAGCAATTCTTCACTTTCATTGTGAGATTATTTCTTTTTAAAAAGAATAAGAGTTTTATGAAAAATAATCATTAAGTGGATTGTGTTAACTTTATTTATGTTCGAACTAAAAATTACTTGAGTACTTGAATTTATTGATATTATTAGTAAACTTATCCACAAATTGTGAGTCTCTAAGATTATTAGCATTGAGATTCTCTCACTAATAACAATGAATCCTTATGTAAAACATTGTAGATAAATGTTCACTTTAAATTTATGAGTGAGCAGTGAGGCCACATCAAAAGCTCGTCCAAACTCATATCAGGATTGAGGATGTGATAGAATTGAAAGACCAAGAAGAGCTTAGATTTCGCAGTTAAGTCATTCGAGTGCTTATATGACATGTCATATAAGGGTATGGGTGTCCATCAACAAGAGATTGGATGCTAGTTTGTTTTATGGAGCATTTACCAACGTGTCATTTGAAGGTATCACTGAAGCCGAGACATAAATTTTAGTATTTATATCTATGGTAAGTGAGTAATTCTATTGAGAGTCTCTGCTAAGTGAGGAACTATATTGAGAGTGAGAGATGTACGTAAAACATAGTTATGATCCTTTCTAAAGAGTGTAATTAAAATTAGAAAGCATTTGTAAGGGTGATTTTGAAATATCTTGAAAAATTATGTAGTAAGAAATAAATTTTGATATAAAAAATAATGTTGATATGTTTTTTAGTTTAAAAGTTAATTTTTTTTATTTGAAATTAAATAGAAAGTTTTTAATGTAATTTGTAAAAATCAAGTGTTTAAAATTTTTTAAAGAACTAAATCTATTTATATATTTAAAATAAATTTTAAACCATTTAAATTCAATCTTGCCAAAAATTATATCATTCATTAAAAAAACATATTTAAACTGCTCTCTATAAAACATTCCACTATTTAAGATCATATAATTTTAACAAAAAATATATTTTCTTTTTTTTTCTAATGCAAGAGTCATGCCTTCTATTCAAAATGTTCAAAGGGTAAAATTACATATAATACAAATGACCACAGGCTAAACCTTTTAGCCCTAGGTAAAAGCCTCACCAAAATAAAAAACTACCAACTAGGTCTTAAAGACCCAAACAACAGACCCGAAGCAACTCAAATCCAAAATAAACAATGTGTAAAAGGCCAAAGACCTGGACCCACCAACATGCAGGATAAAAGACCCAAACCCACCAACATGCACGTTGTTCCCTGGCTGTTGATTCTCCTTGCCTGATCCAATGGTGGAGGATCATATCGCATGAACCAAAAGCACAGAGAATTACCGCACGATCACCTTGTGACCCACCACATGATAAAAGACCCAGACCCACCAACGTGCACACTGTTGCTTGACTGTTGATTCCCCTCGCCTAATCCAATGGTGGAGGATCATATCGCATGAACCAAAAGCACAGAGAATTACCACACGATGAGGGCAGTATTCTCTCCCCAACCTTGGCCACGTGTTGCGTGGTGAGTGGAATCACTCCCAACTCCGAAACATTGCTCCCGACTTTAAGGGCATGCGATAAACTAGAAACCACCTTGAGGGCAGTATTGACACCACTCGAAGTAATGCGTGGGGTTTTGAGTCTGCTAAGAAAGTCGGGCCTCCGGTCCCTCGCACCATCCCAACTCCTCAGGCGCTTGAACCAAAGGAAGATGAAAATCTTCGTACCATTCTTGATGTTCTCCATCTGGTCATCCAAGAACCACTGTCTGTCGAGTAACTTTCACCTGAAACTTCTAGGTTTGCGCTTACCTGATCTGAGGAGGCAGACAGAGACCTACGACCCAATTGTAACATCACTTCTAAATAACACTTCATATAGAATCTGAATCAACTAGACCTTGTCTCTGCGACTCTATTTCAAAATAACTTTCTGTCCTTATCCGCCTGATTGAGGCAATGCTCCCTCAATTTATTCTGAGGCATATATTGCCAACTCAACTTGACCCTGATTTTGGTGCAGAGCACCCCTTGATTGGCTAGAATGTCAGCTAATTTATTTGTCGTCCTTCGCACATGAGTAAAACTCACGGTTTGCAAGCATAGAAGGTGAAACTGAATCCTTTGAAAGACCTGAAGCAACCTCCAGTGTCTTTAAACTTTTTCCAGCTTCGTGCCACAACAAATTCTCTTGACCGAGTTAATGATTAACTCACAATCAGCTTCAATTATTATATTTTGAATATTGTCCTGCTTTAGTATTTCTAAACATTGCTCAAGTGCCATTAATTCTACCATATTGTTTGTAGCTCTTCCCAAATGGCAATGAAAAATAAAAAGGATGCATCCATTTTCATCCCTTAACACCCCTGCAAAACTAGCAATACCCGAGTTGTCTTTTGAGGCCCCATCAATGTTGCATTTCAAAAAACTCTAAGGGGGAGGATGCCAACAGTCTGACTTATTGACCAGTTTCTTCACCTTCCTGTCCATGCCCTGTGGTATAAGCCCCTACATACCCAATTGAAGAAGTATCTGCATTTCAGCTTCTGAATGTGGATTCTTTAGGGAAGTTCGCACTAAAGTTCCCACCGTCTCCTTAAGTTGTCTTAAGATCTGTGCAAAAATGCGTTGGGAGGAACTTTTTTCATTTTTGAAGATTATGTAGTTCGTTTCTTTCCAGACATTTATGAAGCTTGGAGTTAAAGCCCAAGCTGAGGGAAGAATTTCATAATCAGAGAAGTTTCTTCTCCAGTTATTAGGGGTATTGACAATGCTTCCTTTGTCCCTATCTGTCTGTTTGAAAATTGTGGCAAAAGTATCCCACAACCTGGAGGTGAAAATACAATTATTGAGAAGGTGTTCCATCGTTTCCTCTTGGGATTCACAAAGCTGGCATCTAGAAGGTCCCACAACACCCCTTTTCTGAATGTTTTCCCAGGTCAAAATTGTCTTATGATGTACCAGCCACATGAAAAGTTTGATTTTCATCCATCCTTGATGCCTCCATAGGTTCTTCCAAACCCTATCCGGTTCATTGGAATCCAGCTCCAGGATTATGCGCTTTGCCTCTTTAAGATTGAAGGTACCTTCATTATTGTTGCCCCATCTAAGTTGGTCATGCCCCTCTAAAACTAGAATTTTCCTTTGGTCCAACATTTTCAAAAGTGCATCAACTTTTGCTTTCAAGGGGTTATCATCTCTATATTCCATATTCTTCCAGGTTCTCCATTTTCCTTCACTATTCATTTGATTCCAAAAATCTTTTACTTTAATTAACCCTTTGGCATCAGTTTCTTTCTTGAGGACCACAAAGTCCTCTCTTAGCAGTGTAGGTTCTTGTTTCCATTTGTCCTCACAAAACAAAGCAATATCTCCCTCTCTGATTTCCCAAAAGCTATTTTTTTGCACTAAGCATCTATTCTCCCAGGCTTTATTCTAGATATATGAGCCTTTTATGATGCCAGTCATCCGTATGTGATCATTATCTTGCCAATTGTTGGTGTATTTTTCTTTCCAAATATGAACCCACTAAGCCTTTGCATCTTTTGCCCAATGCCACCATAATTTTGCCCCTAAAACTTTGCTTAGCATTTCCGGATCATCCAGTCCAAGACCTCTGTGGTTTTTAGGTTTTCAAAACTTATCCCAGGCTACCAAGGCCCATTTCTTTCTCTCCTCCACCTTACCCCAAAGAAAGTCTCTTTGAATGGTTCTAAATTGTTGCAAAACTCCTTTTGGAGCTAGAAGGGCTGAAAGCATGAAGACAAGGATTGAATGAAGTACAACTTTTATAACCACCAACCGATCTGCCAAGTTTAAAGATCAAATAGTCCATTTCTGGATTTTATCTTGCAACTTGTTAATCACCAGCTCCCAAATGCTATTGTGCAAAGGTTTATTAGTTAGAGGAGCTCCCAAGTATTTGGAAGGAAAGACATCCCTTTGAAAGCCCAGAATTCTGAAGATATTCCTCTAGATAGCAATATTAGTGTTAAAGAAGAAAATCTTAGATTTGGAAAGATTTACCTCCATACCTATAGGCATGGCAAAGTCACTCAGGATTTTTTTATAAGCTAGTGCTTCTTTGACTGTGGGGATGCCCTGCAGCATGGTGTCATCAACAAATTGTTGATGGGTTAAAGCCTGTCTAGTCTCAGAGAGTTGGAGACCCTTGATGTTACCCACTTCTTTAGCATGCTTGATAGATTGACCAAGTCCTTCCATCATGAGGATAAAGAGAAAGGGGGAGAGCGAATCTCCCTACCTGAGGCCTCTTGAAGGAGTAAAAGTCTTGGATGGAGAACCATTAACCAAAATTGAAAAGCTAGAAAAAGTTACGAAGACCATAACTCATCTTACCCAGTTATAGTCAAATCCAAAGGCTAAAAAGATCTTCCTGATATAGATCCAATTCAACTTATCATAAGCTTTTGCTACTAAAAAACTATATTTTCACTTATATATGAAAAAAACCATATTTTCACTTATATGAAGTTTACATTTTTTTTAAATATTCAGAACAAGTTTAACAAACATTTTCTCAAGGCCAACTTCAACTTTTATGAATTCAATCCCATCAACGGTTTATATAGCATGTCATCAAGGCATGGGTGTCCATCATCAAGAGTTTGGATGATAGTTTGTTTTATGGACTTTAGCTTTTATGAATTCAATCTAATCAACGGTTTATATAGCATGTCATCACGGCATGGCCTGTCCATCATAAGAGTTTGGATGATAGTTGGTTTTATGGAGCATTTGTCGACGTGTCATTCGGAGGTCTAAGTGAAGCCTAGACATAGTCAATATAAAATTTTGGTATCGAGATCTCTGGTAAGTGAGGAATTCTGTCCGTGGAGAGTAAGAGACGTAACTGGATACATAGTTATGATAAATGAAATTTATCTTATGTGAAAAATAAATAGTAAATTTTGAAATATTTTGAAAAATTATATATTAAAATGTTCAATATGAAATTTTGTTGATATAAAATATCATTTTGTTAGTATGAAACAATCCATTCTCTCTAGAGTGAGAGATGTACCCAGAATAATTGTGATGTACCAAGAATAATTATGATAAATGTTAAATGATATTTCAAATTTATATAAAAATATAAAATTTTATATTTTAAAAAGTTTAATATGAAATTTGGTTAATATAAAATATTATTTAGTTCCAAGAGTTAGCTTAATAGGTCAAATCAAGTGCCTTGCCAATGGGAAGTTACACGGTGGAATTCCAAAAGCTCTTGGGGTCAGGTCAGTAAATAGGCCGAGGGGTGTGACCCCCTTCGAGTGAGGTCCACTCTAGCGTTGAACAATCGTGGATGTAGCAGACCCATTGACCATGGGTATCCGTGAAACAAAAGTGAAAAAAAATATCATTTTATGAGTATGAAACATTGTTAATACGAAACAAACAACTTTGTCTAGAGGGAGGGAAAACTTATATGAGAGGTGAATAGCTGATTTTAAAATATTTTGAAAATTTATATATTAAAAAGTTTAATATGAAATTTTGTTAATATAAAAATATAACATTGTTAGTATGAAACATTGTTAATATGAAACAGTCAACTTCATTTATATGATTTATAATTAGAAAATCTCCTGTCGACTTTACAAAAATCTATATTTTCACTTCATCACTCCATATATGAAGTTTACATGAAAAAAAATTGAAAAAGATTCAAAACAAGTTTAACAAACATATATTTGAGGCTCACCAGAAGCAACAGCGGCATTAATATTGCACATGTCTTCTTGCGCCCATACTGTAACTTGTCCGGCTCCATCCTTACTCATGAATCTCCAACGGTCCACTTCCTCCCCCAAATATTGCTGGATTTTGCTTTTTTTTCAATGGGAATTCTTGAGCAAACCTGTTGATCACCAATCCCTCCTCTCTCGATCTGATGGCTCTTCTGCCAGCTGCTATTAATATCAGTGTACCTGGGGACACCCAAGTTTACATCATAAGCCAAATTTGGACAATCCTTCCAATCATCCTCAGCGTCGAAATCCTTAACCACTTTCATTAGGGACCCACTAACTTGGCCCACGAAATTCAGTGGCGGGCATGACTCATGGGAAGTCTTCTCATGATGCACACTTACCAGATCTTCCAGGATTCTAACTCCCCATAGCTCATTGTTATAAGGAACTTCTGAATTGATATCTGTAAAATCAGCTGCAGTATTTGAATAGGAATGACCACTGCTCCACGCATTTATTCCACTAAATGCTGTGAAGGGCGAATAGTCGATAATGATCTTGTTTTCATTTATCAGCTCACCGCTCTCAATTTGTCCTTTCGATGGCCGTGTTTCAACAAGAGCAGGGATGATGGTTCCAGTTGAGCCCAGAAGGTAATTATCGGCGGAGCCAGGCAGTTCATGAGATAGTACTGTAGTCCTGCATGACTCTAACATTAATTCATCGCATGTCGATGATGTTGCAGCCTTATAATTATTATACACACCCTGGGCTTGCAGACTGGGAGATATAAAAGCTGTATTAATGGTGTGTGGACCAATTAAAAACTCATCATTTGGATCCCATGCTAAATATTGTTTTGATTCAAATACACGTGGAACACACAACTGATTTTCTCCAATATTGAAGGTGCTGTCATGTGGCTCGTATCCTTCTACGGACATGACTTCCAAGTACGGCTGCGCAGAGTGAGACGACGTAGCAACATCATGAACTGAACCGGTACTACAAATTTGATCGGACTGGAAAGGGGAATTAGATTTGCTGTTGGCGGAGGGGCCGTTGTGTTTCAACATGAGCTTTTTCTTGATGGAAGAATTCCAGTAATTCTTGATCCCATTGTCTCTGCGTCCCGGCAAATGCGCCGCAATTGGAGACCACCTGCTTATCATTGTCGTGCACAATTTGGGCCAGGAAATCAAACGTTATGGACATTCAAAGAAAGGAAAAAAATTATCGTTGAGAGAAGGCATAGGAATGGACAGAGGTAGAAACCTGTTACCAAGAATGGACTGTAGGTGTATTATGAGTCTCTCTTCTTGGACTGAAAGTGCACCACGTTTAAGGCCCGGCTGTAAATAGTTTATCCATCTCAACCTGCAGCTCTTTCCACATCTCTGCAGACCTGTATAATGTATGGTGTAAATTTTAATGGCTTGGCTATTTGTAATTCCATATTGTGATTTAGTATGGAAGAAAGGTTGTCAAGTAAATGTTAGATAGTAATTCAGATTTTTTATTTAATTTTTTTTTTTTTTTTTATGGTATTATTTTCTAATATAATTTATTTATATGAATATTATTACAATTTTCAAATTTTTTCTAAATTTACTGTGTTTATTTTTCATATTTAAAATTTTATTTTACATATATTTATATACATTTTTAATCATTAAACTATTTCAAATTATATAATTATATCTATATATATATCTATATATATATATATATATATATATACATTTTTAATCATTAAATTAACCCAAATTATATTAAACATAAATGTACATATATTTTTATCATTAAATTAACTCAAACTATATTAAACATATTATATTTTAATAGAAGAGGAAAAAAAACATATAAATATTAAATTATAATTAAGTAATTTATTTTTATGATAGAAATATTAAACTACTCTTTATCCATCTTAACTTATGATTTGTGAAGCACTTAGACTGATCAAATTTGCCAGCACTTAGAGGGAGCAAATTTCTTAAGTTGCAAACCAATTTTTTGATTGCAAAACTTTAGAAAGATTTGCACTTTGAGAATTGAGTGCAAAATTTGAGAAAGATTTTCACCTTGAGAAATTTGATCCTCTAGTTGTTTGACAAATTCTGAGTCAACATGGATCTAGGCTAGTACTAGCATAGCTATAAAAAATAAATGATTGGTAAATGTCAACCAAAATCACTCCATAATAAGCATCAAAACAGTGTACTCACTTTACAATGGAATGGAGATTCTTAATATGTAAATAGCTTTATTGCAATGCCATGGCTTATGAATATCACATGTCCAAAAAACACCATAGATCACTTCATATGACATTTTTTTATATGTGATTTGTTTCTAAATTAAAAGACCAAAAAGGATATACTATTTTGAATATAAATAGTTATGATAAATCTCAACCTCTTTAAATAATTATGATAAATTTCAACCTTTGATTTCTCTATATTAGTATTTCTATATTACTATGAATATTCTATAATATTCATTGGTGAAAGCTAAAGTGGGAAGGCACAAAAAAGAAAGGAAAACCTAGAGTGAAGGATATTTACAACATTCTCCCTTTGGTTGAGAGAGAATTTGAGTATAAAACATGGTTCAAAGTTGTGTGGGGTTGGGAGATTCCAATAAAACTCGTTTGTTTTGGATAGTTGGCCATTCATAGTAGAGTGCAGATGTGGGATAATTTGCAAGGAAGGGGATTTCAAGGCCATGGCATTTGCCCCATGTCCAAGAATCAAAATGAGGAGATTGACCATCTATTTATAGGTTGTACATTTTCCATGGAAGTGTGAGCAAGGGTAATGACTTTACTGTTCATAGAACATTCGGGACCATAGAATTCTCTAAGAGCATGCTTCTATATATGGTTCAAGAACATAGGTAAGCATCACACATTACCCTTTTGGGCCATATAGACCATTTGGGGCAACCGGAATGCTTGGGTATTCGACCACAAAAGGCCAGTGATTCAAGAGGTAGTCTTGAAAACCATTTCATAATTTGCAGAGATTGGACCCAAGAAGGTTGTGCGCACTAAGAGGAAGGTTAAAATTAAGGACATAAAGGGGATATATCCCAGAGGATTTTTTGATAGGGGATGCCAACAAAGTAGATGTGGATTTGATGTTTTCATTATACTTAAGCCATGGTGTTGCTATCACTTCTAGTGAAAGGGAGGATAGGGAACAAATAGTAGAGATTAAATCATAGCCCTCTTGGTTGTCCTCATATTCGCCAAATGGCTGAGAATGGCACAAATTTTTATACATAAAGATGTTAAGAGCATCATAGGTTGGGTCAAGGAGTACACTCTATTCAACCCCCACATACTATCCGAGTGGATGAGAAACATCAGAATTTTGTCAAACAATTTTCTCAGCATTACCTTCTTTCAAAAAGGGGCATGGACTCAGAGCCATGTACCAAACGCACTAATGAATGTTGGATCTATCAACTCCATATAGGTATCCCTTTCCCTATTTTTTTGATGATAAATTATGTTATGGTATCCTTCGTATGCTGGTACCGACAACTTTTATTGGGTTTACATGACCTGGTAGAATTGAAGGTGATTTACCTTTTTTTTTTACTGAATTTAAATAGAATATAGTAGAAGGATACTAACGGTTAAAAATAAGAAAATCCATGAGAATTGAGGCCTATGTATAGAAAATCTTAATAAATGTACTTTCATTTTTTTAGTCAGTGAAGAAAGGTAAAATCTAATAAAAAGGTAATTACGGTTATAGACAAAATCCATGATATTTGTAAAATATAATAAAAAGATACTTACTGTTATAGACAAATCCATGATATTTGTAAAATATAATAAAAAGATACTTACTGTTATAGACAAAATCCATGATATTTTGTAGTGAAAATCTCAGTGAATATACTCTCTTTTCTATTAATGAAAAGAAAACGTTTTTCTTTTATTGAAAAAAAAAAATTCATAAATCTGTACCATTCATAATAATAATTAAGTTAAAATTTTAAAAACTCTATTCGAAAAATAAATAAAAACCCTATCATTCGCATTGGATGTGATATAGTAACCAGCTGCATGAGTGTATTGAATTGAATAAAGCAGGTGATCAAGAAAATGAAAATAATCCATAAGAGTGGTATGGGTGCTTACCCGCCTGCCTAGCGACATAGTTCCAACAGCGCTTCAGTCCATTTCTCATGACATAGTTATCTTCATCGGGTGATCAAAGCCCTTTTCTAAGCGTTAGTCTGGTGGGATTTGAGGGGGCGCATTCGCGTTTTCCTTCCGATGCCCCTTGTGTGCACGCCATTTTCCTCACGCGAATTGTTCTGCTTTTCATCCTCACTGACCTGCCCATCTCAGAATCGATCAAATTGCAGATGCAGAAACAAAGAAGGGGTAATTAATCATTCTCCAATTATAGCTCGGCCGTAAGTTATCAACTCTCTACGTCTCTTTGACTGTGCGTCCATGACGAAATACGTTCAAACAATATGACGATTTCTCCTCCTTTTCAATCCTGTGGTGCACATTTGGTGGCAGCCGCAAACGCAGCCGCCATATTCTTTGCGTTCTGACCCCATGGTCTTCGGAATGTGGTGCACATTTGGTCGCAGCCGCAAACGCAGCAGCCAGATTCTTCGCCAAAACTTCTATTACCAAAAAAAATATCAACCACTTCCCCAATCAAATTAAAAACAACAAATTGTATGAAAAATGGCCATCCGCACAAAATTGTCACTCAATCGACAACGCTTTTCCCACGGTACCGACACCGACGTCCTATTCCGCCAGGAGTACAGTATAGAGCATAAATGCAAGCACATGAACATTGATAAATACACAAGCAAACACTGTACCACTGGTGCTAAAAGCTAGTAATACGTAACAAACGAGTTTCTTTTATTATAACAAGTCAAGTCATTGGGTTTGGTAGGCTTAGCAGGGACCCTTGCCACTCCTACGGAAGGAAAAGTAGTATGGTTATTTCAATGATGTCTTGGAAGATTCTTTCGTAATATACCATAAGTTGAAGTATTATTATAAGGATTGAGATTAATTAGGAATTTAAATATTTCACTACTCAGAAGGGTTGGAAAGTTGATTTTAGTATCATCTTTTGTTTTTATAATGTTAAATGATAGTAGTCAAATGTAAACAGATTGGTTAACCATGTCATTCTATTAAAAGAGGTTGTCATTAATGCTAAATATGATTTACGCATTTCATAATCTTATTAGTATGGCAATAAAGTCATGTTGTGTACTTTAAAGTGTCACACGCTTCCTCAGATGGCAACTAAAGAGGAGGTCATTAATAATGAAGATGATTTGCCCATTTCATAATATGGGAAGAAAGACATTTTGTGCCTTTAAGGTATCACATGCCTCCACAAGTGGCAACTAGATTATATAGTCGGCAGTAATGAGGAGGGATTAGAGTTTTTATGTTATACTCTAAAGAAATGAATTTGCAAGGTTATGTCATCTTGTATAGTTTCTTTTCAGATCGTAGTGGGCTTATTGATTATTTGAATGACTTGCATTTTTGGAGATTCTAGTTTATTAATTGGTGAGCAATTTTGGTCAGGTATTCCTTTTTACGGTGGTAATTGGTTTGTTTGGTTTAATGTATTCAAGTATCAGTAAATCTCTTTCTTATTTTCTTGTAATACAAGTGTTTTCTGGTTGAATTTTAATGCTTAAAAGGGTTTTTATTAGTGTTTAATTATTATACATTAAGTGATATTTTGTTTGTTTTTTTTTTGTAATTTAATATTAATTTGGTGAGGCTTTTCTGAAAGTCACTTTGATTTAGCAAATAAAAGATGTAGCATTTTCCATGTGTTTTGGAGATAGTAATGTGTTATGAACATTTTATGTTTTATTAGTTCTTTTGGTCTATATATGGTTACATGACTATTCTATTATCTTTGCAGTCTATGAATTTGTCCAAATCTCACTAGCTTACAGTATTCAAGAACAATTTAATTTCTTTAAGAATTAGTGTAACCTATCCCTTGTCATCTTTCAAATTAGAGGAAATTTTAATGGTTGTATTTAACTCCTTCAAAGTGTTCTATGTTATTATTTTCATTGTTATTCCATGGAATCTAATCCATTTCTTCAACTAATTTTGAGTAAATTTGGCTACAGTTTCGTGTTGGAAAACCATATTAGTTTTGCAAACATAATTTCTACCACTTTCTATGCATTTAAGGAATGGAAAGTATTGTGTTCTAATGACATTTCATGTTTTTGTTTGTGCTTCGGTTGTATTCAGATAGAGGATTATTTATTTTGCAGTTTACGAACTTGTCTGGTCCTGTTGGCCTAGAGTATTGCATCTCTCTCTTTGAGGTTTTGTTGGTGCCCTTAATTTCAATTTGGATAGAGGGCTTTTTGTTGGAATAAGGAATTATTAAGAGGGAAGGTGAATCAATAATAGTGAGGTTCTTAAAACTTCAAGTCTAAGTATTTTAATTATTTTCACTATGTAATCAGTTACTTGTGAGAGAATTCATACACAATACAAATGAAAAACAAGATAAGGTGTTCACACATATATACAATCCATCACATGAATAACATACACATCTTGACACGGGTATTTTTATGTGGAAACCCAAGGGAAGAAAAACGCCAATCTGTTTGTTGTTATAATGTAAATTAAACACCTACTTGATACATCATTTTGTTTGTGAGCATCCACTCACCAGGAGCCCCAACCCCCTTAATATAGCAAGCCACTACTTTCCAAGAGGCACCAATCTCTTATGAATGCAAGCAACTACCTACTTTAGCCACTATTCTACTTTTCATAAAATTTTCAAACTAAAACATAGGCAAATGCATATACTTAGAAATACAAATTTGGTTTTCTCCAGTACCAATTCCTTTCTTTCAACTCCCCCATTCTCCTTCAAATTGGGCTCTTTGCTTCTTACCTAGCCCAGGTCTCAGCCCTATAATACATCGTCTCTCAATGACGCTTAACTTAGTCACACAACCACAACAATGCACACTATAACTCCCCACTATTTTGCATTCCCCCACCTATGCATAACTGCTCTCCACTATTTTATTTCTTTCTTGCACTGTAACTGATGTTGTCTTTATTGTTCTTATACATGATGGTGTGCTGCAACATGGTATGATATGTTGTTTCTCAATCAAGTCACTTGCACACTTCAGGAAGGCTCCCCATTATGTTGTAACTTGTGTTCTCAGTCACGACACCTGATTTAATCCAGAGGATGAACTTCTAAGTGATTCCCTATGCTGAGAATTAATTATTACTAAAATCATGAACTCCATGTTTACAAACTGATCCAAGTGAAAAAAACAATACCTTAAGCATGGCTTTTTTTTGTTTCAAGTCAATCTCTTCTTCTCCCCACCACCTTTTCCATTACTTGTTCATGGAGTGCAATAAAAGATTGGGGAAAGCTAGTTTCCATTTGAATCAGGCCCACTAAATTTTCCTTCCAAAGGAGTTCCTTGTTTCCTCTTCTATGTTCTCTCTAGTCGCCATTAATATTGTCACTAGCTCTGATCCTCTTCCATGGTTAATGAAGTCACCAATAAGACAAGAAGACCATGTGAAAATAATTCTTTGGAATTACCTTTCAATGTTGGTCGGGAGGTCGTGATTTGGCTCGATTTGCCTGCTTGTGCACCTATATTAGACTTGACCCCTATATTTTCTGTACACCTGAATAGGGACATTTTCCATTGTTTTGGGACCATTGTATTCCTTCAATGTCGACAACAAAATACACAAGAAAAACTTCAAAAAACAAACCCTTGGTGTAAACTTTGAGGTTCTCCCACATCATCAATTTATGGCATGTTGACATCATCCAAGCCACATGGATCCTTATGCATGGTGACATTTTTCACCTAAATTTGGTCCACTAGGCCATCCAAAAATGCCAAAACTTCCTGCCACATCACGTTGATGTCATTTGCTACATTTCTTGTATCGAGGTCTCACACAAGTCGGGGGTCGGGAGTCAGGGCTTTATTCTTCCTGCTAAACTTTGTTGCCCTGCCGGACCTCTAACTGGTTCGACTAGACCCAACTCTCGTCTTGATTGACTACCAACTACCGACATAGAGTTGGTACCACACAGGTTAGTGGTCAAGGTGGGGTTAGTGCTTTGTTCTCTTATTGACTCTGTTATCTAGCCTGACCTCCGACAACGCCCGACTCACCTAAGTCCCGACCTTAGTTTAAAATCTACCCAAGTACTAAGCGAATGAACTTTTATGTCTACAAACTTCAACTGACTAATTCACTCCTAATCCATAAGGCCTTTTATAGATTCTAATATACCATTGTAAAGATCTTCAAGAGCACTATCCGACTATACCATAATCAAGAGCATATAAAATAAACACATGGGGAAGAAATACCTCCAAATTCTGGGAATTCCTAACCATCATAGTCATCTTTTTATGGCTTCTCTAGTAAGCCAGTGACTGTGATGATTCTCTACAAAATACTACAACAACCATGGGACTCCCCTGAACATCGTGCACATCAATGCCAACAAATGTTGCCTCTATCCTTATTGTTATTCTAGTTGATGCCAATGTCGACATAGAGAGCACCACCAACCATCTAGATATTGTCAAATATCTACCAATATCCCCCTTTGGCATTAATTGAAACACATTAAGCTCCTCCTGAAACTAGGCATAGATTTATTCATCATTGATCTTATCCTTAGCACTAGTAATATTCTCCCCCTTTGTCGTCAACCGAAAGGAATCTCCTGAAATATCCCCCTGAACCACCGGAACCTACGATTCAATTCATCCTTCAAGTTGTGTAGCTGCCAACACTCATTGTAATTGATTCATTTGTGAGGAAGATTCATAACTCCTATCTTTTGTGAGAGATACAAAAACGGTTCCCTTGCAAGTGGCTTAGTAAATATGTCTGCTAGTTTTTCTTTAGTGGCCACATATTCAAGTCGGACAATATTAGCAGCAACTTGTTCTCTTAAGAAATGAAACTTAATAGGAATGTGTTTGGTCTTTGAGTGCATGCAAGGATTTTAAGAGATGTCGATTGCACTTGTGATGTCATACATGATTGGAATTGGATAAGTGAACTCTATTATAATGTCCTTCAACGTCTCCTTCATCCAAATAATTTGTGAGTAACAAGTATCATCTTCATTATACTGCTTTTGTAGTTGATAGTGAAATGGAGTCTTATTTCTTACTGACCTAGGACATTAAGAAGTTTCCCAAAAATAATGTTGCATCAAAGGTGATCTTCCTGTCATCAATATTGCCTTCCCAATCAGCATCAGTATAGGCCTTAAATTTAAACTCTTTGCTTCTAGAATACCACAATCCATAGTCTCCAGTATACTACCTCTATTTGGGCATACCCTTTGCAGACTAGTTGTTCCTTATTACTTGACCTTGCTCATTTAGCTTATTTTGTAGACACATTTTGTTCCTATGAAATTTTTCCCTTTGGGTCTTGGAACAAGATCCCAAGTGTCTTTCTTCTCGATTTGATCCAACTCTTCATTCATAGCTCTCACCCAGGACTTATCCTCACTTTCTTGACTAAGATCCTTAGCCTCAACTCAGGATAAGAGAGCAAGATTTGCACAACTTGGCCTACCAATAAATTTCCTCTTAGTATGAACACCAAGTCTTTGATATCCAAAAATTTGACTCTCAAGATGTTATTTTTGTACATACTTGGACAGTGTTTTGGGCCTTGTAGTTGTGCTCATTGAACTCCATCTTCATTATTTAACTCTATTTCTTCATGTTCTGAGGATGTGATGGTTGAAATTTATTTACCATATGAGTTCATGTTTCCTTTGGTGGCCTCACATTGTGGTATTATTTCATCCACTACTATCAATCCAATCCTCAACTCTCTTTGTATTTTTATTATAGCATTTGTATCCTTTCCTTCGAGCAGCGTACCCGATAAATATACCCTCATCGAACCGTGAATCAAAATTCCTAGGATTTTTATCATTTCTTTTGATAAAGATTAGTGTTTCACGATGCAGGTCTTCCCTTCCACAACTCGTAGGGATTTTTATCACTTTTAGGCATGAGCTGTGTTATGTTTGATAGATACATTGTTTCTCGTGTTTCTTATCCCCAAAAGGTGTGAGGCACATATACTTCATCCATAATAGCTCTTCCCATCTCCTGGATTATGCTATTCTTTCTCTCAACTACTCCATTTTGTTGTGGAGTTCTAGCCACAATATATTGCCTCGTTATTTCATGCTATTCACATAATTCCTCAAACTCTCTTAAAGTTTATTCTCCTCCTCTATCTCATTTTAAGAATTTGACCTTTACATCTTTCTGATTCTTTACCTGAGCCTTAAATTTCTTGAAATTCTTAAGTTCTTCTAATTTTTCTTTCAAGAGAATTATCCATGTGGCTCTAGTAAATCATCAATAAACAACATAAAATATCTCACTCCTCTTGGGATTTTTGTTCTGGTTGGGCCGTACATATCTGTGTGAATTAGTTACAGTGGTCCAGATGAAGTGGATTCCTTTGTCTTGAAATGAGTCTTCTTATGCTTACCAAATTGAAGAGATTTGTAGATTGAATTAGCAAGCCTTGCTAGACTTGGAAATCCTCTTACAGCTTCTATCTTGCTGACCTTTATGAGGCTCTCAAAATTCATATGACCAAGCATCCTATGCCACTTCCATATTTGTTTCGTCTTGTTCAAATAACAACTCACTCTAAAGTCACCAAACACATATACATTATTGTGAGTTCAGAATTCGTTTCCTACTCACTTTCCATTCTCTTCATTTGAAATCTCACGACCCTTGGATCAAAAGGTCACATTATAGCCATTATCACACTTCCAGCTCACATTAGGAAGTTATGCTTGATACCCTCTACATACAACACATTTTGGGCTTTAGTATTTTCATCAAGACTGACTATGCCCTTACCCTTGATTCTTACTGGGACATTGTTGTTGAAGGTGACAATGTTCCCTATATCCTTTTATTTTAGTGACATGAATTTTCTCTTATCCCTAGTCATATTCTTGGAACAACCATTATCCACATACCATTTGTTCTCTTTATTATGTGCTAATAGAGTAAGTCCATATACCATGTTCTTTCCAGACTAGAGTTTCCAATTCTTCTTGTCCTTTTGAAAGGTTGGTTGCCAATTATTTTGGGATTTATGTGGATTATTAGACCTCATTTTGCATTCACTCACCTTATGCCCAAAATTATTTCATTTGAAGCATTCAACATCATTCATTATGGGAGAGAAGAAATTTCCATTTCTGCAAGGGGAGTTTTCAGATCTATAATGTTCAACCTTATTGTATCTAAAATTTTCATCTCTTTCAACTTTTACTCTTCTACAATCAATGGCATCATGTCCCAATATATGACATTTATGACAGTGACCATAAAATAGATTAGATTACTTGTAGTTGGAAGATTCATGAGTTCGTTCATGAAGGTACCTATGTTGTCTTGCTAATTGATTCATTTTCCATTGGTATGACTTTTGAGAAGTTGGAACTCTCGTTCTAGTGATGAGATCGTCTCTTACCTGCTACCATTATATATTCTTTGATTATCCCTTAAAGCATATTTTCGTAGCTCAGGGGTTCCTCAAAACATGTGGACCTGAAGTCCATCTTTCTTATAGAAGATTCCTATGCCCTAGAATATCCCATACCTATTATATTTTTTTGATACCTTTGGTGATTCAGAATATGATGTATCTTTCTTGTCCCTTATGAAAATTTCTCATTTACACCTTTCGTTGTCTCTAGTCTCTCAAGATCTCTCCTCAGAGTGACACCTTCTACCTCAAGACTCTGACAATTTCCTTCCCATTCATGGATTAAATCATTAAGAACTTATTCTTTTCATTTATCTTCTTTTAGTTTGACTTTTAGGGACCTAATTTTTTCTTTTCATGCATATAAGATCATCTCCTTCTTTACCATGAAAAACTCCTCCTTTAGATGCGTGTTCTCTTCTTTTAGTTTCTCACATGTTTTTTGTTTTTCTTCTAGTTGAAGAGTTAATTTATCTTTGCTATTAATGGCTTCTTCAAGTTTTTCTTTTTTATAGACAAACTCTTCATTGTCTAAGTTATACATATCTTCTTTAGCATGTTGTAGTTGTTATTTTAGTTGCATATTTTTTCTTTTGACCTTCCGTAGCTCATCAAGAGCATTGATGAGTTCTCCTTCAAAGTACACAACTCCTTCTTCTTCAGTGTCGGTAATGTCTTATTTCTTACAGTATGCTACAAATTCCATTAGTAAAAAATAATTTAACTAATTCTCTGAGGAATTTTTACTATCTGATTCTAGAGTTGAGCTATCATATTTAGAGTAGAACCCCTTTTTCTTAGAGAGCCTCTTCTTTTGGTGCTTTTGAGTCCTACGTCTATATTTCTTATCTTCCTTTTTTGTCTTTTATTTATAAGAGCATTTGGACAAGAAATGCGTGACTCTTCCACAGTCGAAGCATTTGAAGGGAAACTTCCCTTTCTACCTTCTTGAGCCACACTTCAGTTTCATGGCAAAGTGAGCCAACTCCTGATTAGACTCGCAACTAGAGAAATCTTGATGATCTTGGTTCTACTTAGCCTTCTTGGACACCTTGAATGTTGACTCTTTTAGTTCAAACTTCTCTTTTCCTACTCTTATCTCATAAGTTGTGAGAGTACCTAGCAGCTGGTCCATTGTGAGACACTTTAGATCAGACATATCTTCAATGGCAGCAATTTTGGCATTAAATATCATAGGTAGAGATCTTAAAACCTTTTGTACAATAATATATTCTTTTATAGCTTCACCAAGCCCTTTAATCCTATTGGTTACTTCATCAACTCTAGGGAAGTACTCTACTATGCTTTCTTCTTCACTAATTCTTAAGTTTTCAAACTTCATTCAGAAGGTTTGAAGTTTGGCTTGCTTGAATTTCTCATCTCCTTCATGGCATTGATTGAGCTTGACATAGACTTCCTTAGCAAATTTATATTGCATAAATTTAACAAGTTCATATTGACTAAGGCCAAAGAGAATGGAATTCTTGGCTTTAGAATTGTTTCCATACATCTCTTACCATATGCATATGTGAGAGGGACATCAAGGACAACATGGTCTACCAATACCGAGCTCCATACATATACTCCTAGAGACATAAGATAGGCTTCCATCATACCTTCCCTAAAGTCATAGTTTGTCCCATTAAAGACTGGTATCATGCTTGAGTAAGCATCCTGACTCTCTTGTCTAGACATAATTCCTTATGGATCTACATTCCAGTTAATAAGTTCTTCCTAAAGCAACATGGATTTGATAATAATACTTGGAATAAGGAATTACTAGGGGGGGTGAATTTCCAACATTGTTGTAAAGGGATTTCCAGCATTTGTATTCAGATTTCCCCAGTAGTGCATATTTCTAGAGGACACAGTAATGGATCTAGTGTGGCCATTCCAACATTCTTTCAGAGGGATATTGAAGGGAGAAAATAGGAGAAGAAGGCTCAATATATTTGTTGCATATTGGATGAGTTTTAGGGTTATAAGTGGCAACAATATTCAAGAATGATTTTGCAAACTATGTGACCAATGCAGAAGAAGGAAACTGGGCATACGTGGGAGATAGAGTTTCAACCATTGGGGCTATTACTTGCCAGGAGAAATAAGAGAAGTACTTGTGGATTTTATTGCTACATTTCGGGAGTGTCTGGAGAATATTTTACTTGTGGTTTGACAAACATCATGCTTCAACAACTATTGGAAAGCGTAGGGCTTTTGGGGATCGATTTTGGGAGGTCAAAATCAGGGCAAAACACTTCTGGGGTTCTATGGGTCTTTTCAGTGGAGCTTGGATATAAATTTACAGAATTTTCTAAGCATCATAAGTGGGGTTTTAATCCATATATTTGCAGTAGGAATTGTAGAATTGTTGGGGACTAGTGCCTTTTGGGGGCCGATTTTGGGAGGTCAAAATCAAGGTAAAACACTTATTGGTTTTTGTGGGTTTTCCTGAGGAGAAGAGATATAGATTTGCATAATTTCATAACCACTAGAGGTGGGGTTTTCAACCATATCTTTGTAGTAGAAAATGTAGAAATGTTGGGGACTGCACAGTGCAATAGTTGGTCAGTCGATTGTAGCTAAAGGTTTTCATTGCTTCACCTAGGCTTTGCTCCACTTGCCTTTGAGGAAAACCTAGGTACATTCCTTCCATATTTTGTACTCTTGCACCAATTTATAATAAAATTACTAAACTGCTTCCATATTTTTTACTGTTCTAGGTGTTTACTAAATTGTTTTACAATTTTGTGGTCAAACTTGTTATTTTCTTGCATATCACATTTTTTCCTATTTTGGAACATTAAATTTTGCACAAATATTTTTAATCTAATTCAACATGTACTCACCTCCATTATCGCTCTTGAGAGCTTTCACCTTATTGCTCATTTCTTTCTTCACCAGTGCCTTGAACTCTAAGAACTTAGAGAAAGTCTTGCCCTTCTTCTGCATGAAGAAGATCCAACACTTTCGTCAGAATTCATCAATAAATATGGAAAAACAATTATTTCTAGTAGCGGAGGCTATCAAGAAAGTTCCACAAACATCAGAGTGGATCCTTTCAAGGACTGCATGTGCTCCGTTATCTCGATCATGGAAAGTGGATTTTGTGTACTTTCCCAAGGAACACCCTTTTCATGTGTCCTGCTACTCTAGTGCTCCTTTGGGGAGGCATGTTATAATATGTTGCATGATCTTCAAAGAGTCATGATGTAAATGGCCAAGTCTTATATGCCAAAGTTCACTGGCATCACGCCTTTGCACATTCTTTACCTTTGTCCTCAATGCAGCACAATCCTCCACATCTAGCTTGTAGAGGTTCTTCACATGAATCCTGATCTTCTTCACCTTTCCCATGGCTATGTGTTTGAGGAATTCCTTCCCTTTACTAGAGATCACATCATAACCATGGTCTTCCAAAACTACAATGGAAACAAGATTCATTTTTAGACCCAGAACAAACATCACATCCTTGAGCCTAAGAGGGGAGCCTAACTCCCTCTGAAAGGTCATTGTACCAATCCTGATTTGATATACATTCCATCATCTCCCATCTCGATGTTCATTTGGAGATTTTTCTCCTCCAAATCATTGAAGAAATATATATTACCATCATATGGAACGAGGCACCACTGTCGAGGTACCACACGCTTCCCATCATTGTTCTCGCCGTGCAAGCAATGAGAGTAAAATCATGTTTGAACTATGAAGCCAAATCTTCACCTATTTATCATCTTGAGGTATTCTTTCTTGTATTCTTGTGTGGACACTTTGTGGAATAGTGCCTAAATTCATGACAGTGAAAGCACTTGATTCTAGACAAGTCTTTCTTCTTATCCCCCTTGACTAGATTCTGCTTTAGATTGGGATTTATTACCTTTCCCTTTATGTGTCTTTCCATCCAAGGTTCAATTCTCCTCATCCTCGCCCTTGGATGAAGTCTCGTCTCGTCTTTATTTTAGCGACATGAATTTTCTCTTATCCCTAGTCATATTCTTAGAACAACCATTATCCACATACCATTTGTTCTTGATTATGTGCTGACACAGTAAGTCCATCTACCATGTTATTTCCAGACTTGAGTTTCCAATTCTTCTTGTCCTTTTGAAAGGCTGGTTGCCAATTATTTTGGGATTTATTTGGATTCTTAGACCTGCTTTTGCATTCACTCACCTTATGCCCAAAATTATTTCATTTTAATAATTCAACATCATTCATTAGGGAGAGAAGAAATTTCTATTTCTACAAGGGAAGTTTTGAGATCTATAATGTTTAGCCTTATTGTATTTAAAATTTTCATCTCTTTCAAGTTTGACTCTTCTACAATCAATAATGTTATGTCCCAATATATGAAATTTATGACAGTGACCATAAAACAGATTAGAGTAATTGTAGTTGGAAGATTCATGAGTTCGTTCATGAAGGTACCTATGTTGTCTTGCTAATTGACTCATTTTCCATTGGTATGACTCTTTTCAGAAGTTGGAACTCTCATTCTAGTGATGGGATCCTCTCTTGCATGCTACCATTCTATATTCTTTGATTATCCCTTAAATCATATTTTCATAGCTCAGGGGTTCCTCAAAACATGCGGACCTAAAGTCCATATTTCTTATAGAAGATTCCTATGCCTTAGAATATCCCATACCTGTTATATTTTTTGGAGACCTTTGGTCATTCAGAATATGATGTATCTTTCTTGTAGCTTATGAAAATTTCTCATTTACACCTTTCATTGTCTCTAGTCTCTCAAGATATTGCCTCAGAGAGACGACTTCTTCCTCGAGACTCTAATGATTTTCTTCCCATTCATGGATTAAATCATTAAAATCTTCTTCTTTTCATTTATCTTCTTTTAGTTTGAATTTTAGGGACATAATTTTTTCTTTGCATGCATTTGAGATCATCTCCTTCTTTACCTTAAAAAACTCCTCCTTTAGATGCTTATTCTCTTCTTTTAGTTTCTCACATGTTTTTTGTTTTTCTTCTAGTTGAAGAGTTAATTTGTCTTTACTATTAATGGCTTCTTCAAGTTTTTTTATTTATAGAAAACTCCTCATTGTCTAATTTATACATATCTTCTTCAGCATGATGTAGTTGTTATTTTAGTTGCATATTTTTTCTTTTGACCTTCCTTAACTCATCAAGAGCACTGATGATTTCTCCTTCAAAGTCCACAACTCCTTCTTCAGTGTGGATAATGTATTATTTCCTACAGCATGCTCCAAATTCCACCAATAAAAATTCATTTAATTAATTCTCCGAGGAATTTTTACTATCTGATTCTGGAGCTAAGCTATCCTATTTAGAGTAGAGCCCCTTTGTCTTAGAGAACCTCCTTCTTTGGTGTTTTTGAGTCCTACCTCTAAATTTATGATCTTCCTTTTTTGTGTTTTCTTTGTAAGGGAATTTGGACAAGAAATGCCTCACTCTTCCACAATCGAAGCATTTGAAGAGAAACTTTCCTTTCTACCTTCTTCAGCCACACTTTAGTTTCATGGAAAAGTGAGCAAAGTCTTGATTAGACTCACAATTGGAGAAATCTTGATGATCTTGGTGCTACTTAGCCTTCTTGGACACCTTGAACGTTGACTCCTTTAGTTCAGACTTTTCTTTTCCTACTCTTATCTCATAAGTTGTGAGAGTACTTTAGATCAAACATATCTTCAATGGCAGAGATTTTGGCATTAAATATCATAGGTAGAGACCTTAAAACCTTTTGTACAATAATATATTCTTTTATAGCTTCACCAAGCCCTTTAATCCTATTGGTTACTTCATCAACTCTAAGGAAGTACTCTATTATGCTTTCTTCTTCACTAATTCTTAAGCTTTAAAACCTCATTCAAAAGGTTTGAAGTTTGGCTTGCTTGAATTTCTTATCTCCTTCATGACATTGATTGATCTTGACATAGAATTCCTTAGCAAACTTATATTACATAACATTTAACAGGTTCATATTGACTAAGGCCAAAGAGAATGGAGTTCTTGGCTTTAGAATTGTTTCCATACACCTTCTTACCATATACATATGTGGGAGGGACATCAAGGACAACATGGTCTACCAACACCAAGCTCCACACATCTACTCCTAGAGACATAAGATAGGATTCCATCATAACATTCCTAAAGGCATAGTTTGTCCCATTGAAGACTGGTATTATGCTTGAGTAAGCATCTTGACTCTCTTGTCTAGACATAATTCCTTATGGATCTACATTCCAGTGATTAAGTTGTTCCTAAAGGAACTTGGCCTTGATACTAATTGATGGAATAAGGAATTACTAGGGTGGGTGAATTTCCAACATTTGTATTCAATTTGCCCGAGTAGTGCGTAATTCTGGAAGATGGAGTAGTGGATCTAGTGTGGCCATTGCAGCATTCTTTCAGAGGGCTATTGCTGGGAGAAATTAGGAGAAGAAGGATCAATATATTTGTTGTATATTGGGTGACTTTTAGGGTTGGCAGTGGCAAAAAAAATCAGGAGTGATTTTGTAGACTATGTGGCGAGCGCAAAAGAAACAAACTGGGCATACGTGGGAGATATAGTTTCAGCCATTGAGGCTATTTCTTGTCGGGAGAAATAAGGGAAGTACTTGTGGATTTTATTGCTACATTTAAGAAGTGTCTAGGGAGGATTTCGCTGGTGATTTGACAAACAACATGCTTTAACCGCTATTGAAAAGCATAGGGATTTTGGGGATCGATTTTGGGAGGTGAAAATCAGGGCAAACCATTTTTGAGTTTTTATGGGTTTTTTCAGAGGAGCTTAGATATAAATTTCTAGAATTTTATGGGCATCGTACATGGGGTTTTCATCCATATCTTTGCAGAAGGAATTGTAGAATTGCTCGGAACTAGTGCCTTTTGGGGGCCAATTTTGGGAGGTCAAAATAAAGCTAAAAAATTTCATGGTTTTTTGTGGATTTTTCCTGAGGAGCCTAGATATAAATTTGCATAATTTTCTGACCACCAGAGGTGGGGTTTTCAACCATATATTTGTAGTAGACAATGTAGAATTTATGGGGACTACACAATGCAATAGCTGATCAGTTGATTGTAGCTCCAAGTTTTCATTGCTTCACCTGGGCTTTGCTCCACTTGCCTTTGAGGTAAAACTAGGTGCATTCCTTCCATATTTTGTACTCTTGCACCCGTTTATAATAAAATTACTCAGTTGCTTCCATATTTTATATTGTTCTAGGTGTTTACTAAATTGTTTTAAAATTTCTATGGTCAAAATTGTTATTTGCTTTCATATCACATTTTTTCTTATTTTCAAACATTAAATTTTGCACAAATATTTTTAATTTCATTCAACACATACCTTCGTTATCTCTCTTGAGAGCCTTCACCTTATTGCCCGTTTCTTCCTCCACCAGTGCCTTGAACTCTAAGAACTTAGAGAAAGTCTCATCCTTCTTTTGCATGAAGAAGGTCCAACACTTCCATGAGAATTCATAAATAAATATGGAAAAATAATTATGTCTAGTAGTGGAGGCTTCCCAGAAAGTTCCACAAACATCAAAGTGGATCCTTTCAAGGACTACATGTACTCTATTATCCAGATCAGGGAAAGTGGTTTTTGTGTACTTCCCCATGGAACATCTTTTTCATGTGTCCTGCTACTCAAGTGCTCCTTTGGGGAGGCATGTTGTAATATGTTGCATGATCTTCAAAGTGTCATGATGCAAATGGCCAAGTCTTCTATGCCAAAGTTCATCGGCATCACGCCTTTGCACCTTCTCCACCTTTGTCCTCAATGCAGCACAATCCTCCACATCTAGCTTGTAGAGGTTCTTCACTAGAACCTTGATCTTATTCACCTTTCCCGTGGCTATGTGTCTTAGGAATTCCTTCCCTTTAATGAATATCACATCATAAACATGGTCTTCCAAAACTACAATGGAAACAAGATTCATCTTTAGACCTAGAACAAACATCACATCCTTGAGAGGGGAACCTGACTCCCTCTAAAAGGTGATTGTACCAATGCTGACTTGATGTACCTTCCATCGTCTACCATCTCGATGTGAATTTGGATATCCTTCTCCTCCAAATCACTAAATAAATCTCTATTAACCATCATATGGAACGAGGCACCATTGTCGAGGTACCACACACTTCCCATCACTGTTCTCACCAAGCATGCAATGAGAGTAAAATCATGTTCGAACTATGAAGCCAAATCTTCACCTACTGCTCCTCATAAGGTCTTCTTTCTTGTCTTCTTGTGTGGACACTTCATGGAATAGTGCCCGAGCTCATGACAGTGAAAGCACTTGATTATGGACAAGTCTTTCTTCTTTCCCCCTTGACTAGATTCTTCTTTGGATTGGGATTTCTTACCTTTCCCTTTATTTTTCTTTCCATCCAAGGTGCAATTCTCCTCATCCTCACCCTTGGATGAAGTCTCATATTTATTGTTCTACCTTATTTCCTTTTGTACCAAGTCGGAACATAAGCGTTCTCAACTTGGTAGTTTCTCCCTACTATTTACCGAATCTTGATAGCTCTGTCAATTCTTGGGAAGGCCCAAAAGGCCTAGAGCTACCAAGTCTTCTTTAGCGACATTAAAACTGAACCTTCCAAGTTCATTGTGACACTATGTAAACCTATTCAAATATTGTGCAATTGTGTCATTCTTATGCATCTTGACACTTCGAAGCTTTTCCTTGAGTACCACCTTTCTATGGTCACTATTATTCTTGAACAATTTTTTCAATGCTTTCCACATCGTCAATGGAGTCTCTCTTCCTTGGAGATTCAAGACAATATTATCTCATACTCCTTCCAATATGATTCTCCTCGCCTTGGCCAGATCTTCTTCCACTAGGAAAGATTTTGGGCATTAGATGCTTGGGGTTTTTCTACATCTATCTTGATGTATTATAGCAGTGCATTATCATCCAATACTGCCTCCATGTGGTCCTTCCATGCAATAAATTTTTATTTGCCTTCCAAGTCATACTCGAGCTTAAGTCCATTAAAATTTATCTTCTCAGTCCTAAATAAAACCTGCAACACTGGTCTTCAATTTCGAACTTATTGTAATGAAAACTTTGAAATCTTTGTTCTACAGTGATTCCATCTCCGACCATGCAGAAATCTAATGTTTAGATTCAAAACTTCTCATGCAATTTACTAAATCACAATACGTGAAGCTACTCTACTGATCTGCGGAAGTTAATTCACCATGTAGAACACAAATCATATACATGCAAAAGGAAATATCACATATGCACAAATATTTATCTAGGGGAAAGAAACTGCTCAGAACCCCTTCCTATTTATATTGCATCAACTTTCAAAGAATAGAGATGAATACATATTCTTGCTCAAGCATGAGCATAACTTGCAAGTGTATAGTCTATCTGTCTGCCTAATTGAATGACTCTCACCAACACTTAGCCAATTTTCAAGCCCTCCAAGCTCCTAATTCCTTGTTTTTTTCCCTTGAGAAAATGGCCACTATTATTTAGGAATTTCTTAAAATGGAATTGCATAATTTCCTTACATCCTTCCTCTGACTGTGTGCACCACATGTACAGATTGGAATATGCTACAATTGATAGTACTGCCTTGGAATCTCCATCCCAAATAAGTATCTCGAATTCTATAAATCCAATCATTATTTTGGGTTGATAAATCAGCTAAATGGTTGATCACTGAGTTTTTTTGAAGTTCCACTTCCACAACTTGACCTGAACTATTTCTTCTAATAGTTAAAACTAGTTAAATTGATAATAACTCAAATTAACTAAAAGAGATTGCTAGAAATTAGCAATCAAACATAGTGAACTGAACTCGAGGTTCCCAAATTTGAATTAACTGAGTTGATTGAATGACAAGTGCCATGTCACCTTAGTTAACTACTTCCAAGATTTTTACTAAAATAGAAATTTGAATTTTCTCTAGTTTGACTAAGGCAAAGTCAAACTAAGATTTTGTTGCTGCATTTTAAACAGTTTTTATGGATCAGTATTACCCGCATGTGAAAGAAAGCATATAGCGAAAGGAAGTATCGTAGAAATTTAAAAAGTACAAGCTACAAAAATATGACATATTTTTGTATAAAAGTAAAGTGTGTGATTCTAATTTTCATGAATTGAAGAATTTGATTATGAAAGAAATGCATAATGTCCCATATGCGAACATTTAAGTTATAAAAAAATAATTTCAACAATGAAAATTGTATAGTTTCGGCTAGAAACGAAGAAGGATGTAGTTTGTTATAGTGCTCTATGCATGGGATATCAGAGTGAAATCTGAAGACAAACATCTAATTGGTTCACTACCAACATACATCCATCTTAACCATGGATCTATCAAGAACTGAAAGTGGTAGAATCTCTCAAGGTACAAACCTATTTTAGAGTTTACATGAGCCTAACTATGTCATTGAGTGGACTTTGATTCAAGTGGATCAAGAAGGATTTTGGAAAATGTAACTCCTACTTGTCTTAGTTGTGATTCTCACTAAGTAGTCTATTCCTAGTAGTTAGGATCTATTTCCCACATTCATGTGAGGTTGAGATATTCTTTCAACCAACAGATTGTGTGTGCATGTATATATGTAATTACATTTGATTAATGAAACATTTTTCACATTGGTGTGAGGTTGAGATATTCTCTCAACAAACAGATTGTGTGTACATGTATATATGTAATTACGTTTGATTAATCAAAAAAATTTCACATTATCAGTTTTTATCATGGTATCACAGCCCTGAGGGCCTGGCCAGTCCTGGGCTGAGGAACCTTGGCTCATTGTGGACCGAGGGAAATAAATAGTTTGATTTTTTGTTTTGGTTTTTGTTTTTGGCTTGTCCATTATTTGATTGTTTGGATGATCTCTCAGTGGCAGAGTGGCGGTGTTTTGGATCCATGCTATGGAGTTTACTTGGAGGCCAAGTGGTGGAGCAGTGCCATGATATTCTATTCACCTTTGAGAACAAGATTGGAACCTTGGACCTCGGAAGGATTTTTCACTAGGAGCTGGTTCATTGTTTGTTTCTGAAACGAGGAAATTTTGAATCTAGAATAGTCTACAACAATCTGATACCATCACAGATCTTCCTTATTTGAAACATTGTGGGAAGGAGCAAGGCAAACCAAATGTTGGTGAAACTGCTACTTCAGTTTTGGATTTCAATAGATCTATGATCTTTGTTAAAATTTGAGCAGAGTCAGCCATGAAAACATGGATTCTTGCAGTTGCAGTCCTCCTTGTGGTGGGCGACAGTGTTGTTGTGTTGGCGACAAGAGATTTCTCAATTGTTGGGTACGATCCGAATGATCTGGACTCGGATGATAAAGTCTGGAAAATGTATGAATCATGGTCGATCAAGTACAAAAAGGTAGACAATTCACTGGATGAGAAACACAAATGATCGTGGTTCTCTGGCCTGGATTTAATAGCCCGTCTTGATGCCTCTAGTTACACCATTCGTACAGTTTAGTGTCCTTGCTGCTTGGTGGTGGTCTTGTACCTGCTCTTAGAATTTGTAAAGTAATATTGAAGATTCTATTGCAGAAAAGGTCAAAAATTTCCTTTGGACTCTGCACACCTGCATCAAGGAAACATGGACTGTGATATCTTTCAATGTCTGAGACGTTATGTTCAAAAGCCTGTCGTTGGTACCCGTGGAGGTCTTTGATGGTGTGTATAGTGTTCTTCATTTGTGAGTCATGGCTGGAAGAGAGCCTTAATAATGGGTAGGCTGCTGGATAAGTACAAGCCATGGGAATAATCTAGGACTAAAGAATTGTCTAATGATGTACATATTTTGATAGAGCCCTATGGGGTCCCATGCATGGTGGAAATTTTTCACTTTGCTAGCCCTTATACAGGATAATATTTTTTGTCACTTGATGCAATTTGGATTGTCATCAAGCCCTTTGATTTTGTCCATGGTATGCAACATTGTTCTTAATCTATATCATCATCTGCGTACAAAGTTGAAACTACAATTGGAAGCTTGCTTTAGTTGTGTTATAATCAAGCTTACAAAGAGCAAGTGTGGGGCTTGTTATGAGCAATAGGAAGTAGCAATGGAAGCATTGGTAGACTTTTGTAGAAAACCAACATTTATGTCTGAGATGTATGAAAATTTGGATTGTGATATTATTGTGCTAACATATTTGAGGAGCTTGGGAACCTACTGTCACGTAGTGCATTTCCAGTAAATTGTCCCTTGTCTGTGATGCACATTTTGGCATTGGATGGGCTGATTCCAGTCATTCACAGCATGGCAGATAGGGTCAACAACAGTCAGCGTTGCAGTAACTTGGATCAAGGCACACTGTAGAATGTACGGTGTATGTGGGGAATTGCTTGTTAAAAAACTTAATTGTTGTTCATGAGTTCATGAAGTATTTTGTTTTGGAATTTAAATTGATATACATATTGAGATTAGGCATCTCAATATGAAGTTATTTTTTTAGAATTGGCTATTCTAACAAATGATAGGTTCATGGAATTCCAATATTTAATTGATATAGACAAATATGCCTAGGATGTGATCAAAAGATGAAGTGCATGAGCAGTATCAGAGATTGGAGGATGATGGACAATCTAGTTTGTGTGAGTTTGAGTGTGTCATGGAATAGACTCATGATGATTATAGTATATCACACATTTTAATTTTAAGCAAGTCTAGGATGTTTTGTGATGGCCTTTTGTAATGTATGTACCTGGTAACTCCAAAAGTTGGAGTGTGTAACATAAGCTCAATGAAGAATGTGATCCCCATACAGTTCGTGGTAATCTTAAAACCACTTTGTAATTGCAGGTTTGTGGTCAGCCGGAAACCACTTTGTATTTGCAGTGTCGGTTTGTGGTAAGCCATAAACCACATGTGAGAGTGAAGTGGACAAGGATTCTTGTATGCATGGTTTAGGGTACGCTGACAAAACCCTTGGCCCAGAGTGGGTGGAGTGCCTTAGTGGCAGATTTGTAGCCCAGAGCAACTCGAGTGCCTTCGTGGTTGAATTGAGTGCCTTGGTGGCAGCGTTGAACCTTCGTGGTTGTGTTTAGCCTTCGTGGCTAAGTTGAGCCTTGGTGGCTGAGTTGGGCAGTGTTGGCTGAGAGCCCATGGTAGCATGGTTGAGGGTGATCCGACAAAACCCAATGCATGGTTATGGGTAATCTGACAAAACCCAGGTTAACAATGATGGAGGGGGATTTACATGTACATGTACATGTATGCAACTATAATGGTTGATAGAACCATGTATGCGAAGGACATCCTACAAGACTGGCGGTTGCAGTGGTTGGCACCCATGCATTTTGATAGATGGTTGTTCCTTTATAGGGATGTTAACATATTCTTTTGTTATGTTTGACCACAACTAGATTTTGCGTATTGATATTCAGACAAATAGTCATTAAGGGGGAGTGTTGGAAAATGTAACTCCTACTTGTCTCAGTTGTGATTCTCACTAAGTAAAGGAGTCTGTTCCTAGTAGTTAGGGTCTATTTCCTACATTGGTGTGTGGTTGAGATATTCTCTCAACCAACAGATTGTGTGTGCATGTATATATGTAATTACATTTGATTAATGAAACATTTTTCACATTATCAGTTTTTATCAAAGGGGACCTCCAATCATAGCTATGTATACATTGGAAAGGAAGGTCATGGTTCTCCAAAATCAAAGTCATCGCATCGGTAAAGGTTCAATGAACTAGGTACATGTTAGAAGAGGTGACATGAAATCTTGAAGATATACGATACTCGAATTTATTTTAAAATTTGATATAAATTTATATATGTGTACATGTGGACCATACAAAAATAAAGTAGAGGAGAATGTAATACTCTAGGTCTTGATTCACAATTTAATAATGTATATTTGTACCTGATGAATGGCTAGAGATCTTAGCTATGTAATAGTTTCAAATATTAGTAATAAAATCATGACGTTAGCACACACTAGCCAAAACAAGATCAAAGGGGCTATGATCCCATGAGAAAAGGATAACTAAAAGGCTAGAATTTTTTGTTTACATTTTTATTATACCCATTTTCATACATTAAAAATGAAAACGATGATTATGTATTTCTTCGGTGAAGCCATGTGACATTTTGTGAGCATGTATAGTTAACTATGCATTTCTTGTTTCTCAGAGGTTTCATTTAGCCATTCTTCACTTTCATTGTGAGATAATTGCTTTTTAAAAAAGAATAAGAGTTTTATGAAAAAGAATCATTAAGTGGATTGCGTTAACCGTGTTTATGTTCGAACTGAAAAATGCTTGAGTACTTGTATTTATGTTAGTAAACTTTTCCATAAATTATGAGTCTCTAAGATTCTTAGCATCGAGATTCCCTGACTAATAACAATGAATCCTCATGAAAAACATTGTCGATAAATATTGCGCTCATAAATATAATTAGTTCACTTCAAATTTATGAGTGAGCAGCGAGACCCCATCAAAAGCTCGTCCAAACTCATATCAGGATTGAGGATGTGATAGTATTGAAAGACCAAGAAGAGCTTAGATTTCACAATTAAGTCATTCGAGTGCTTATATGACATGTCATGAGGGTATGGGTCTCCATCAACGCGAGTTTGGATGCTGGTTTGTTTTATGGAGCATTTACCAACGTGTCATTCGAAGGTCTCACTGAAGCCGAGACATAAATTTTAGTATCTATATCTATGCTAAGTGAGTAATTCTATTGAGAGTCTTTGGTAAGTGAGGAATTCTATTGAGAGTGAGAGATGTACGTAAAACATAGTTATGATAATTTCTAAAAAGTGTAATCGAAATTGGAAAGTATTTGTAAGGGCGATTTTGAAAATTTATGTAGTAAACAATGATTCTTGATATAAAATATTGTTGATATGTTATTTTTGGTAGTTTAAAAGTTAGTTTTTTTAGTATTTATTTTTATTAATTTTTATGTAAAATTAGATGGTGAATTTTTAAAATTTGAAATTAAATAATATAATGTAATTTATAAAAATCAATTCTCTTAAAAAAAACTAAATCTATTTATATATTTAAAATAAATTTTAAACCATTTAAATTCAATTTTACCAAAAATAATATCATCAATTAAAAACACATTTTTAAACTGCTCCCTATAAAACATTTCACTATTTAAAATCCTATCATTTTAACAAAAATCTATATTTTCCCTTAATATATGAAGTTTGCGTGTTTTTTTTTTTTTTTTTTTAATTCCAAACAAGTTTAAGATGTTGGGTATACGACCAAAGTCCTACATTGACTAGAGGTGGGGAGGATCATGGATATATAAGGATGGACAAATATCTCCATTGGTATGAGGCCTTTTGGGGTAAGTCCAAAAGAAAATCCATGAGGGCTTAGGCCCAAAGTGGACAATATCATACCATTGTGGAGATATGTGCTGTCCAGAGTCCTAACAAGTGGTATCAGAGCCATGCCCCGAAGTTAGCCAAGTGGATGAATCTTCAGAATACTGAACGAAGGTGGTGGGCCCCGGTAATATCACGATGGGATCCGTGGATGAGCTCGGTTAGACAGGCTGTGTGCTCCGGATTCTTCATGGACGTGTCCTGGTCCCAACACGGTGAAGAGGAGTTGACCTGGGATAGAGCAAGCTCTCGAGGCAGGTGGTGCTCCATGTAAGGCGTGTGCTTCCAACGCATTGGAGCGGAGAATCCTAGTTGGTAGAGAGTGGACGGAAGGATAATCGTTTGAGGGGAGGCTCGATGGTCCTTTGTTCGAGGGGAGGATTGTTGGGTATACGACCAAAGTCCTACATTGACTAGAGGTGGGGAGGATAATGGATATATAAGGATGGACAAATATCTCCATTGGTATGAGGCCTTTTGGGGTAAGTCCAAAATCAAATCCATGAGGGCTTAGGCCCAAAGTGGACAATATCATACCATTGTGGAGATATGTGCTGTCCAGAGTCCTAACATAAGAAACATTTTCTCAAGGCCAACTTCAACTTTTATGAATTCAATCTCATCAACTGTTTATATAGCATGTCATCAAGGCATGGGGTGTCCATCATCAAGAGTTTGGATTATAGTTGGTTTTATTGACTTCAACTTTTATGAGTTCAATCTCATCAACGGTTTATATAGCATGTCATCAAGGCAGGGGTGTCCATCATCAAGAGTTTGGACGATAGTTAGTTTTATGGAGCATTTATCGATATGTCATTCGGTGGTTTAACTGAAGCCCAAGAATAGTCGATATAAAATTTTTGTATCGAGATCTCTGGTAAATGAGGAATCCTGTCCGTCGAGAGTGAGAGAACTAGATACATAGTTATGATATAAATAAATAGATAGTAGATTTTGAAAATTTATATTAATATATAAATATTAGATTTTAAAAAGATGTATATTAAAAAGTTTAATATGAAATTTGGTTAATATAAAATATCATTTTCTTATAGGAAACAATCTACTTTATCTAGAGTGAGATGTACACAATCAACTTTGTCTAGACTAAGAGATGTACCGAGATAAAACATTGTTATAAATGTTAAATGATATTTAAAATTTATATGATAAATAGATACTACATTTTGGAAAATTTTAAAAATTTATATGTTAAAAAATTTAATATGAAATTTGATTGATATAAAATATCATTTTGTTAGCCTAAAACATTGTTAATATCAAATAATCAACAGTGTCTAGTGAGAGATGTCCCTAGATAAATAGTTAGCATAAATGTCTAGGGAGAGATGTCCCTAAATAAATAGTTATCATAAATGTTAAAGTAAAATTTTGAAGATATATATATGATTTTAAAATATTTTGAAAATCGAGATATTAAAAGTTTAATGTGAAATTTTGTTGATATAAAAAATAACAAATATGAAACAGTCAACTTTATTTATATGATTTATAATTAGAAAATCTCCGGTCGACTTAACAAAAATCTATATTTTCACTTCATCACTCCATATATGAAGTTTACATTAAAAAAAAATTGAAAAAGATTCCAAACAAGTTTAACAAACATTTTCTTCAGCGCAACAGCAACTTTATGAATTCAATCCCAACAACATACTAGTTAAAATATATTTGAGGCTGACCAGAAACAACAGCGGCATTAATATTGCACATTTCGTCTTGCGCCCATACTGTAACTTGTCCGGCACCATCCTTACAGTACTCATGAATCTCCAACGCTCCACTTCCTCCCTCAAATATTGCTGGTTTTGCAGGCTTTCTATTCGCTTCTTTTTCAATGGGAATTCTCGAGCAAACTAATTGATCACCAATCCCTCCTCTCTCGATCTGATAGCTCTTCTGCCAGCTGCTATTAATATCAGTGTACCTGGGGACACCCAAGTTTACATCATATCCCAAATTTCGACAATCCTTCCAATCATCCTCAGCATCGAAATGGTTAGCCACTTTCATTAGGGACCCACTAACTTGGCCCACGAAATTCAGTGGCGGGCATGACTCATGGGCAGTCTCCACATGATGCACACTTACCAGATCTTCCAGGTTTCTAACTCCCAAGAGCTCGTTGTTATAAGGAACTTCTGAATTGATATCTGTAAAATCAGCTGCAGTATTTGAATAGGAATGACCACTGCGCCATGCATTTATTCCACTAGATGCTGTGAAGGGCGAATAGTAGATAATAACCTTGTTTTCATTTATCAGCTCACCGCTCTCAATTTGTCCTTTCGATGGCTGTGTTTCAACAAGAGCAGGGATGATGGTTCCAGTTGAGCCCAGAAGGTAATTATCGGCGGAGCCAGGCAGTTCATGAGATGGTACTGTAGTCCTGCATGACTCTAACATTAATTCATCGCATGTCGATGATGTTGCAGCCTTATAATTATTATACACGCCCTGGGCTTGCAGACTGGGAGATATGAAAGCTGTATTAATGGTGTTTGGATCAAGTACACTGTACACGTGGATCATTTGGATCCCATGCTAATTCTTTTGATTCAAATACAGGTGGAACACACAACTGATTTTCTCCCGTATTGAAGGTGCTGTCATGTGGCTGGTATCCTTCTACTGACCTGACTTCCAAATACGGCTGCGCAGAGTGAGACGACGTAGCAACATCATGAACATCAGCAGGCACTGAATCGGCCGTACGGAAAATTTGATCGGACTGGAAACGGAAATTAGATTTGCTGTTGGCCGAGGGGCCGTTGTGTTTCAACATGAGCTTCTTCTTGATGGAAGATTTCCAGTAATTCTTTATCTCATTGTCACTGCGTCCGGGCAAATGCGCCGCAATTTGAGACCACCTGCTTATCATTGTCGTGCACAGTTTGGGCCAGGAAATCAAATGTTATGGACATTCAAAGAAAAGAAAAAAATTATCTTTGAGAGAAGGCATAGGAATGGACAGAGGTAGAAACCTGTTACCAAGAATGGACTGTAAGTGTATTATGAGTCTCTCTTCTTGGACTGAAAGTGCACCACGTTTAAGACCCGGCTGTAAATAGTTTATCCATCTCAGCCTGCAGCTCTTTCCACATCTCTGCAGACCTGTATAATGTAGGGTGTAAATTTTAATGGCTGGGTTGTAATTCTAATTTAACAGAGAAGAAAGATTTTGAAATAAATGTTAGCTAGTAGTTCAGATTTTTTATTTTTATTTTTTTACAATTTATGGTTTTTCACATATTTTTTTTCGATAATTTATGGTATTTTTCATGGTATTATTCTCTAATATAAATTATTTAAATGAATACTATTACAGTTTTAAAATTTTCCTCAATTTACTATTTTTGATATTTAAAATTTTACTTTTATATATTTACATACATTTTTAATTATTAAATTAATTCAAACTATATTAAACATATATATTTACATACATTTCTAATCATTAATCTGACTCAAACTATATTAAAATGTATTATATTTTAATAGGAAAGGGAAAAAAACATATAAATATTAATATATAATTAAATAAATTATTTTTATGAATATTACACTAGTCTCGATCCATCTTAACTTAAGATTTATGAAACACCTAGAGGATCGAATTAAATTTCTCAATGTGCAAGCACCTTGAGAGATCAAATTTACCAATGTGCAAACCTATTTTTTAAGTGCAAAACTTGAGAAAGATTTGCACCTTTAGAAATTTGATCCTCTAGTCATTTGGCAGGTTCTAGTCAAGATGGATCTAAGTTGGTACTAGCATAGCTATAAAAAAGATTCTTGTCAAGATGGATCTAGGTTGGTACTAGCATAACAATAAAAATTAAATGATGGGTAAATGTCAATGAGAAACACTCCATAATAAGCATCAAAACATTATACCCACTTCACAATGGAATGGATAATTTTAATATGTAAATAGTTTTATTGCAAAGCTTTGGCTTATGAATATCGTATGTCCGAAAAACCCATAAATCACTTCATATGAAATTTGTTTATATGTGATCTGTTTCTAATTAAAAACACCAAAAAAGATGTACTATTTTGAAGATAAATAGTTATAATAAATCTCAACCTCTTTAAATAATTATGATAAATTTCAACCTTTGATTTTTCTATATTACTATGAATATTCTATAATATTCATTGGTGAAGGCTAAAGTGGAAAGGCACAACAAAGAAAGGACAACCTAGAGTCAACGATATTTACAACAATCTCCTTTTGGTTGAGAGAGAATTTGAGTATAAAACATAGTTCAAAGTTGTGTGGGGTTGGGAGATTCCAATAAGACTCCTTTCTCTTGGTTGGTTGGTGATTCATAATAGAGTGCTAAAGTGGGATAATTTGCAAGGAAGGGGATTTAAAGGCCTTGGCATTTGCCCCATGTGCAAGAATCAAAATGGGGAGATTGACCATCTATGTATAGGTTGTACCTTTTCCATGGAGGTGTGGACAAGGGTAATGGATTTACTATATCTAGAAAATTCGGGATCATAGCATTCTCTAAGACTATACATGGTTCAAGAACGAAAGTGAGCATCGCACACTACCCTTTTATGCCATATGGACCATTTGGTGCAAACGGAATCCTAGGATATTTGACCACAAAAGGCTTGAAAACCATTTCATAATTTGGAGATATTGGACCGAAGAGGGTTGTGCACAGTAAGAGGAATGTTAAAATTAAGGACATTAAAGGGGATATATCCCAGAGTATTTTTTGACGGTGCATGCCAGCAAAGAAGATGTGGATGTGGTGTTGTCATTATACTTGAGCCCGGGTGCTACTATCACTTTTAGTGGAAGGGAGGACATGGAACAAATAGTAGAGTTGAAATCATAGCACTCTTGGTTGTCTTAATATTCGCTCAGAATGGAACAAATATTCCTACATGGAGATGTTAAGAACATCATAGATTGGGTCAAGGATTACACTCTATTCAGCACCCACATACTATCCAACAAGATGAGGCGCATTAGAATTATGGCAAACAATTTTCAGAGCATTACTTTCTCACACATATATAGAAAACAGAATCAGGTAGCAGACCTTCTTTCAAAGAGGGGCATCGACTCAGAGCCACGTAAGTTTTACTCCATTGCATATGTACACGACACACTAATGAATGTTGGGTCTATCAACTCCATATAGGGAACCCTTTCCCTATTTTTTTTATGATAAATTATGTTATGGTGTTCCTTCATATGCTGGTACCATCAACTTTTGTTGGGTTTACATGATCTTGTAGAATTGAAGGTGATTTACAATATTTTTGTCACTGAAGTTAAGTAGAATATAGTAGAAAGATAATAAACGTTAAAAATAAGAAAATCCATCAGAATTGAGAATTATGTATAAAAAATCTTAAAGAATGTATTCTCATTTTTTGGGTCACTGAAATAAAATAGAATATAGTAAAAAGATACTTATTGTTATAGACAAAATCCATGATATTTTGTATGGAAAATCTCAGTGAATATACTATCTTTTTATTAATAAAAAAAAACATTTTTTATTGAAAAAAAAAATCATAAATCTATACCATTCCTAATAATAATTAAATTAAATTTTTAAAAACTCTATTCTAAAATAAATAAAAACCCTATCATTCGCAGGTGATATTGTAACCTGCTGCATGGGTGTATTGAATTGAATAAGGCAGGTGATCAAGAAAATGAAAATGATCAAAAGAGTGGTATGGGTGCTTACCCGCCTGCCTAGCGACATAGTTCCAACAGCCCTTGAGTCCATTTCTCATTACATAGTTGGTGAGTTTGTTATCTTCATCGGTTGACCAAAACCCTTTTCTTAGCGTTAGTCTGGGGGAATTTGAGTGGACGCCTGCGCCTTCCCCTTCCGATGCCCCTTGTGCGCACGCCATTTTTCTCACGCAAATTGTTCTGCTTTTCATTCTCACTGACCTGCTCATCTCAGAATCGATCAAATTGCAAATGCAGAAACAAAGAAGGAGTAATTAATTTCATTGTGGCACCATTCTCCAATTATAGATCGGCCCGTAAGTTCAAACAATATGACGATTTCTCCTTCTTTTCAATCGTGTGGTGCACATTTCTTCGCAACCGCAAACGCAGCCGCCATATTCTTTGCGTTCTGACCACATGGTCTTCGGGATCGTTCCCCTTTCACATCTGATCTTGCATCGCCATTTCTTCACGATTCGGTCACTGAGATTGGATTTCAACTTGAAAAATAATCGGCATCCCCACGTTTAGAAGTTGAACGTCACGACACAAACCGACGACATAGAAAGATAGCATGAATCCGAACCGACGACGTAGAAAGATACCATGAATCCGAGAGCTCGTACTTGATGAGCATTCTGACCAACAAAATTTTCACTGTTGTTTGAATTTATTATGTGTTGTCTATTTCGTAAAGATACCATGAATCCGAGAGCTCGTAGTTGATGAGCATTCTAACCAACGAAATTTTAACTGCTCTTTGAATTTATTATGTGTTGTCTATTTCGTTTTGGTTCTCAAAACAATGGACATTTTAATTGAAATTTTTGGACATTCAGGCTACAGTTTTAAATTTCTTGGTTTTAGATTCTTAAAATGTTTTTTTATAATACAAAATCCATTTCTATTACCAAAAAACTATCAACCACTTCAAATTAAAAACAACATACCCGAACAACAAATTGTATGAAAAATGGCCATCCGCACAAAATTGTCACTCAATCGACAACGCTTTTCCCATGGTACCAACACCGACGTTCTACTCCACCAGCAGTACAGTATAGAGCATAAATGCAAGCACATGAACATTGCTAAATACATAACCAAACACTGTACCAGTGGCAGTAAAAGCTAGTAATACATAACAAACGAGTTTCTTTTATTATAACAAGTGAAGTAGTTGGGGGTGGTAGGCTTATCCCGAACCATTGCAACTCGTGCTGAAGAAAAACTACAATTGTTATTTCAATAATGTGTTGGAAGATTCTTTCGTAATATACCATATTAATTAAGAACATAAATATTTTATATTGAGAAGGGTTGAAAAGTTGATTTTAGTATCATCTTTTGTTTTTATAATGTTAAATGAGAGTAGTTAAATGTAAATAGATTGGTTAACAATGCCATTCTATTAAAAGAGGCGGTCATTAATGCTAAATATGATTTACCCATTTCATAATAGGTCATTAATGCTAAATATGATTTACCCATTTCATAATCTTATTGGTAGGGCAATAAAGTCATCTTGTGTCCTTTAAAGTGTCACATGCGTCCTGAGATGGCAACTAAAGAGGTTAATGATGAAGATGATTTTCCCATTTCATAATATGGCAATAAAGCCATGTTGTGCCTTTAACGTATTACATGTCCTGACAAGCGGCAACTAGATTATTTAGTGGGCGGTAATGAGGAGTGATTAGAGTCTTTATGTTATACTCTAAAGAAATGAATTTGCAAAATTATGTCATCGTGTATCATTCACTTTCCGATCGTAGTTGGTTTATTGATTATTGGAATGACTTATATTTTTGGAGATTCTAGTTTATTGATTGGTGAGAAATTTTGGTGAGGTATTTCTTTTTACTGTGGTAGGTGAGCAATTTTGGTGAGGTATTCCTTTTTACAGTGGTAATTGGTTCGTTTGGTTTAATGTATTCAATTATCAGTAAATCTATTTCTTATTTTCTTGTAATACAAGGAAGTGTTTTCTTGTGGAATTCTAATACGTAAAGGGTTTTTTTATTAGTGTTCAATTATTATATACTAAGAGCTATTTTGTTTGTTTTTTTGTAATTTAATATTAATTTGGTGAGGCTTTTTTGAAATTCGCTTTGATTTATCAAATAAAAAATGTAGCATTTTTCATGTGTTTTGGAGATAGTAATGTGTTATGAATATTTTATGTTTTATTAATTTTTTTGGTCTATATATGGGTACATGACTATTCTATTATATTTCTCTATGAATTTGTCCAAATCTCACTAGCTTGGAGTATTCAAGCACAATTTAATTTCTTTCAGAATTAGAGTAACCTATCTCTTGTCATCTTTCAAAATAGAGGAAATTTTATTGGTTGTATTTAACTCCTTCAAAGCATCATATGTTATCATTTTCATTGTTATTCTATGAAATATAATCTATTTCTTGACCTAAATTTAGGTAAATTTGGCTACAGTTATGTGTTGGAAAACCATATTAGTTTTGCTCACATAATTTCTACCACTTTCTGTGCATTTAAGGGATGGAAGGTATTGTGTTCTAATGACATTTCGTTTCTTTTTTGTGCTTTGGTTTTATTCAGATAGAGGATTATTTATCTTGTGGTTTACGAACTTGTCTAGTCTTGTTGGCCTAGAGTATTGCATCTCTCTATTTGAGGTTTTGTTGGTCCCCTTAATTTCAATTTGGATAGAGGAATTTTTGTTGGAATAAGGAATTGTTAAGAGGGGATGTGAATCAATAATAGTGAGGTTCTTAAAACTTCAAGTCTAAGTCTTTTAATTATTTTCACTACTTTCAGTTACTTGTGAGAGAATTCATACACAATACAAATGAAAAACAGGATAAGGCATTCACACATACATACAATCCATCACATGAACAACATGCACATCTTGACATGGGTATTTTTATGTGGAAACCCAAGTGGAGAAAAATGCCAATCTATTCGTTGTTATGATGTAAATTAAGAACCTACTTGATACATCAATTTGCTTGTGAGCATCCAATCACCGGAGGCCCCAACCCCGTTAATATAGCAAGCCACTACTTTCCAAGAGGCACCAATCTCTTATGAATATAGAAAATTACCCACTCTAACCACTATTATTCTTTTTCATACAATTTTCAAACTGAAAAGATAGGCAAATGGATATACATAGAAATACAAATTTGGTCTGCTCTAGTACCAATTCCTTTCTTTCAACTCCTCTGTTCTCCTTCAAACTGGGCTCTTTGCTACTTAACAAGCTCAGGTCTCTGCCCTATAATACATTGTCTCTCAATTACGCTTAGTCACACACCCACAACAATGCACATTGTAACTCCTAACTATTTTGCATTCCCCCACTAATGCATAACTCCTCTCCACTATATTATTTCTCCTTTGCACTATGACTGATGTTGTCTTTTTTCTTTTTATACCTGATGGTGTGCTACAACATAGTATGATATGTTGTTGCTCAATCAACTTGCTTGCACATTTCAACAAGGCTCCCCATCCTGTTGTAACTTTTTTCGCTCAGTCATGACACTTAATTTAATGTAGAGAATGAACTTCTAAGTGATTCCCTATGTTGAGAATTAATTCTTAGTAAAATTGTGCACTCCATTCTTACAAACTGATCCAAGTGAAAAACTTATACCTTAAGCATGGCTTTTTTTTTGTTTTAAGTCAATCTCTTCTGCACCCAACCACCATTTTCATTTACTTCCTCATGGAGTGCAATAAAAGATCGGGGAAAGCTAGTTTTCGTTTGAGTCAGGCCCACTAAATTTTCCTTGCAAGACGAGTTCCTCGTTTCCTTTTCTATGTTCTCTGTAGTCGCCATTAATATTGAAACTTACTCTGATCCTCTACCACAATTAATGAAGTCACCAATAAGACAAGAAGACCATGTGAGAATAATTCTTGGGCATTTCCTTTCAATGTTCGTCGGGAGGTCGTGATTTGGCCCAATTTCCCTGATTGTGCACCTATATTAGACTTGACCCTAAAATTTTCTATACACCTGAATAGGGACATTTTCCATTGTTTTGGGATCGTTCTATTCATTCAATGCTAGCAACTCAATACACGAGAAAAAATTTAGAAAACAAACCCTTAACGCAAACTTTTAGGTTCTCCTACATCATCAATTTATGGCACGTTGGCACCATCCAAGCCACCTGGATCCTTATGTATGGTGACATGTGTCACCTAAATTTGGTCCACTAGGCCATCCAAAAATGCCAAAACTGTCTGCCACAGGTCCTCCGCGCTACCACATCACGCTGATGTCATCTACAATGTTTCTTGTATCATGTCTCACACAAGTAGGGGTCGAGAGTCAGGGCTGCATTCTTCCTGCTAAACTTTGTTTCCTTGCCTGACCTCTGACTAGTTCGACTAGACCCAACTCTCATCTTCACTGACTACTGACTACCGACTTAGAGTTGGTGCCACATAATTCAGGGATCAGGGTGGGGTCGACGCTTTGTTCTCCTGCTGACTCTTTTATGTGGCCTGACCTCCAACAAGGCCCAACTCACCTAAGTCCCAACCTTAGTTTAAAATCTGCCCAAGTACTAAGGGAATGAGCTTTTATGTCTACAAACTTCAACTTACTGTAACTCTTGATTAATAAGGCCTTTTATAGAGTCTAGCATACCATGGTAAAGATCTTCCAAAGCACTATCCTACTATTCCATAATCAAGAGCATATAAAATAAACACATGGGGAACAAATACCTCCAAAGTTTGGGAATTCCCAGCCATCATATTCATATTTTTATGGCTTCTCTAGTAAGCCAACCGCTATCATGATTCTCTACAAAATACTGCAACAACCATGGGACTCCCCCTGAACATCATGCACATCAATTCCAACAAATGTTGCCTCTATCCTTAGTGTTATTCTAGTTGACACCAATTTTGACATAGAGAGCACAACCAACCATCTAGATATTGCCAAATATCTAACAATCTAACGCTTTGGCATTGATGGAAACACACTAAGCTCCTCTTTAAACAAGACATAGATCGCTTAATCATTGATCTTCTCCTTATCACTAGTAATATTCTCCCCCTTTGTCATCAATGGAAAAGGAATCTCCTAAAATATCCCCTTAAACCTCTGCAACCTACTTTTCAATTGATCCTTCAAGATGTGTAGTTCCCAACACTCATTGTAATTGATTCATTTGGGAGGAAGAGTCATAAGTCCTATCTTTTGTAAGATATGCATAAAGGGTTACCTTGCAAGTGGCTTAGTAAATATGTCTGCTAGTTTTTATTTAGTGGCCACATATTCAAGTTGGAAAATATTAGTAATAACTTGTTCACTTAAGAAATGAAACTTAATAGGAATGTGTTTGGTCTTCGAGTGCATGTAAGGATTTTTAGAGATGACGATTGCACTTGTGATGTCATACATGATTGGAATTGGATCAGTGAACTCTACTTTAATGTCCTTCAAGGTCTTCCTCATCCAGAGAATTTGTGAGTAATAAGTAGCAGCTTCAATATACTCTGCTTTTGTAGCTGATGAAGAAATGGAGTCCTGTTTCTTGCTGACACATGACATTAAGCAGTTTCCCAAAAATAATGTTGCACCAAAGGTGCTCTTCCTATCATCAATATTGCCTTCCCAATCAGCATTAGTATAGGACTTGAATTTAAACTCTTTTCTTCTGGAATACCACAATCCATAGTCTCCAGTACACTATCTCTATTTGGGCATACCCTTCGCAGAGTAGTTGTTCCTTGTTCCTTATTAATTGACCTTGCCCATTTAGCTTATTTTTGTAGACCCATTTTGTTCCTATGATGTGTTTCTCTTTGGGTCTTGGAACAAGATCCCAAGTGTCTTTCTTCTCGATTTGATTTAGTTCTTCATTCATAGCTCTCACCTAGGACTTATCCTCACCTTCTTGAATGAGATTCTTAGGCTCAACTCGAGATAAGAGAGAAATATTTGCACAACTTATCCTGCCAAAAAATGTACTCATGGTATTAACACCAAGTCTTTGATATCCAAAAATTTGACTCTCAAGACGTTGTTTCTGTACATACCTGGATAATGTTTTGGGCCTTGCAGTTATGCTCATTTCTTCGTCTTCATTATTCGACTCTATTTCTTCATGTTATGAGGATGTTATCGCTGAAATTTATTTACCATATGAGTTCATGTTTCCTTTGGTGCACTCACATTGTGGTATTATTTCATCTACTACTATATCAATGCAATCCTCAACTCTCTTTGTCTTTTTATTGTAGCATTTGTATCCTTTCCTTCGAGTAGCGTACCCAATAAATATACCCTCATCGGATCGTGAATAAAACTTCCCAGGATTTTTATCATTTATTTTGATAAAGAATTTTCTTCCAAACACCTTGTAGTGTTTCACTAATGCAGGTATTCCCTTCCACAACTCGTACGGATTTTGATCACTTTTAGGCCTAAGTTATGTTATGTTTAATAGATACATTGTTTGCTGTGTTGAATCTCCCCAAAAGGTGTGAGGTACATTTGCTTCATCCATAATAGTTATTCCCATCTCCTGGATTGTTGTATTCTTTCCCTCAGCTAGTCCATTTGTTGTGGAGTTCTTGCCATAGTATATTGCCTCCTCATTTCATGCTCTTCACATAATTCCTCAAACTCCCTTAAAGTGTATTCTCCTCCTCTATCTAATTTTAAGAATATGATATTTAGATCTTTCTCATTCTCTACATAAGCCTTAAATTTATTGAAATTATTAAGTTCTTCTAATTTTTCTTTTAAGAGAATTATCCATGTGGATCTAGTAAAATCATCAATAAACAACATAAAATATTTCTCTCCTCTTGGGATTTTTGTTCTAGTTGGGTCGTAGATATCTGTTTGAATTAGTTCCAACGGTCTAGATGAAGTGAATTTCTTTGTCTTGAAATGTGTCTTGGTATGCTTAGCAAATTGAAGAGATTCGTAGATTGAATTAGCAAGCCTTGACAGACTTGGAAATCCTCTTACATCTTCTATCTTTCCAACCTTTATCAGATTGTCAAGATTCCTATGACCAAGCATCCTATGCCACATCCAGATTTGTTTCGTCTTGTTCAAATAACAACTCATTCTAGAGTCATCAAACACATATACATTATTGTGAGTTAAGAATTCCTTTCCTACTCACTTTCTGTTCTCTTCAGTTCAAATCTCACGACCCTTGGATCGAAAGGTCACATTATAGCCATTATCACACTTCTAGCTCACATTAAGCAAGTTATGCTTGAGAGCCTCTACATATAACACATTTCGGGCTTTAGTATTTTCATCAAGACTGACTATGCCCTTACCCTTAATTCTTGCTGGGACATTGTTGCTGAAAGTGACAATGTTCCCTCTATCCTTTTATTTTAGCAACATGAATTTTCTCTTATCCATAGTCATATTCTTGGAAAAACCATTATCCACATACCATTTGTTCTCTTGATTATGTGCTGACAAAGCAAGTCCATATACCATGTTGATTCTAGACTTGAGTTTCCAATTCTTATTTTCCTTTTGAAAGGCTAGTTGCCAATTAGTTTGGGATTTATGTGGATTCTTAGACTTGATTTTGCATTCATTCACATTATTCCCAAAATTATTTCATTTGAAGCATTCAACATCATTCATTAGGGGAGAGAAGAAATTTCTATTTCTGTAAGGGGAGTTTTGAGATCTATAATGTTCAACCTTATTATATCTGAAATTTTCATCTCTTTCAACTTTGACTCTTCTACAATCAATAGCATTATGTCCCAATATATGAAATTTATGATAGTGACCATAAAATAGATTAGAGTACTTGTAGTTGGAATATTCATGAGTTTGTTAATGAAGGTACCTATTTTGTCTCGCTAATTGATTCATTTTCCATTGGTATGACTCTTTTGAGAAGTTGGAACTCTCATTCCAGTGATGGGATCCTCCCTTACCTGCTACCATTCTATATTCCTTAATTATCTGTTAAAGCATCTTTTCATAGCTTAAGGGTTCCTCGAAACACACATACTTGAAGTCCATATTTTCTATAGAAGATTCCTATGCCCTAGAATATCCCATACACGTTATAATTTTTGGAGACCTTTGGTCGTTCAGAATATGATGTATCTTTCTTGTCCCTTATGAAAATTTCTCATTCACACCTTTCGTTTTCTCTAGTCTCTCAAGATCTGTCCTTAGAGAGACAACTTCTGCCTCGAGACACTGATGATTTTCTTCCCATTCATGGATTAAATCATTAAGAACTTCTTTTTTTCATTTATCTTCTTTTAGTTTGACTTTTAGGGACATAATTTTTTCTTTTCATGCATCTGAGATCATCTCCTTCTTTACCTTGAAAAAATCCTCCTTTAGATGCTTGTTCTCTTCTTTTAGTTTCTCACATGTTTTATGTTTTTCTTCTAGTTGAAGAGTTAATTTGTCTTTGCTATTAATGGCTTCTTCAAGGTTTTTTTTTTTATCCTCATTTTCTAAGTTATACATATCTTCTTCAGCATGTTTTAGTTGTTATTTTAGTTGCATATTTTTTCTTTTGACCTTCCTTAACTCATCAAGAGCACTAATGAATTCTCCTTCAAAGTCCACAACTCCTTCTTCTTCTTCAGTGTCGGTAATGTCTTATTTCTTAGAGTATGCTCCAAATTCCATCAGTAAAAAATCATTTAACTAATTCTCTGAGGAATTTTTACTATCTAATTTTGGAGCTAAGCTATCCTATTTAGAGTAGAGCCCCTTTTTCTTAGAGAGCCTCCTCTTTTGGTTCTTTTGAGTCCTACCTCTAAATTTCTGATCTTCCTTTTTTGTCTTTTCTTTTGAAGGCCATTTGGACAAGAAATGCCTGACTCTTCCACAATCGAAGAATTTGAAGGGAAACTTCCCTTTCTACCTTCTTGAGCCACACTTCAGTTTCATGGCAAAGTGAGACAACTCCTGATTAGACTCACAACTAGAGCAATCTTGATGATCTTGGTGCTACTTAGCCTTCTTGGATACCTTGAATGTTGACTCCTTTAGTTCAGACTTCTCTTTTCCTACTCTTATCTCATAAGTTTTGAGAGTACCTAGCAGTTGGGACATTGTGAGACTCTTTAGATGAGACATACCTTTAATGGCAACAATTTTGGAATTAAATATCATAAGTAGAGATCTTAAAACCTTTTTTACAATAATATATTCTTTTATAGCTTCACCAAGCCCTTTAATCCTATTGGTTCATTAAATCTGAGGAAGCACTCTACTATGCTTTCTTCTTCACTAATTCCTAAGCTTTCAAACCTCATTCAGAAGGTTTGAAGTTTGACTTTCTTGAGTTTATCATCTCCTTCATGACATTGATTGAGCTTGACATAGACCTCCTTCGCAGACTTATAGTGCATAACTTTAACAAGTTCATATTGACTAAGGCCAAAGAGAATGGAATTCTTGAGTTTATAATTGTTTCCATACACCCTCTTACCATATGTATATGTGGGAGGGACATCAAGGACAACATGGTCTACCAATACCGAGCTCCATACATCTACTCCAAGAGATATACAATAGGCTTCCATCATAACTTTCTTAAAGGCATAGTTTGTCGCATTGAACACTGGTATCATGCTTGAGTAAGCATCCTAACTCTCTTGTCTAGACATAATTCCTTATGGATCTACATTCGAGTGATTAAGTTGTTCCTAAAGGAACTTGGCTTTGATACTAATTGTTGGAATAAGGAATTACTAGGGGTGGGTGAATTTCTAGCAATGTTGTAAAGGGATTTCCAACATTTGTATTCAGTTTTCCCCACCAGTGCATATTTCTAGAGGATGCAGAAGTGGATCTAGTGTGGCCATTGTAGCATTCTTTCAGAGGGCTATTACCGAGAAAAATTAGGAGAAGAAGGCTCAATATATTTTTTGGATATTGGGTGAGTTTGAGGGTTGGAAGTGGTAGCAATATTCAGGAGTTATTTTGCAAACTATGTGGCCAATGCAGAAGAATGAAACTGGGCATACGTGGGAGATAGAGTTTCAATCATTGGGGCTATTGCTTGCTGGGAGAAATAGGAGAAGTATTGGTGGATTTTACTCCTACATTTTAGGAGTGTTTGGGGAGGCTTTTACTGGTGTTTTGACAAACATTGTGCTTCAACATCTATTGGAAAGTATGGGGCTTTTGGGGATCAATTTTGTGAGGTCAAAATCAGGGAAAACCATTTATAGGTTTTTGTGGGTTTTTTCAAAGAAGCTTGGATATAAATTTACCAAATTTTCTGAGCATCATAGGTCGGGTTTTCACCCATATCTTTGTAGTAGGAATTGTAGAATTGCTGGGGACTAGTGCCTTTTGGGGGCTAATTTTGGGAGGTCAAAATCAAGCTAAAACATTTCTTGGTTTCTGGTGGTTTTTCCTGAGGAGCCTAGATATAAATTTGCATAATTTTCTGACCACCAAAGGTGGGGTTTTCAACCATATCTTTGTAGTGGACAATGTAGAATTGTTGGGGACATCACAGTGCAATAGTTGGTCAGTTGATTGTAGCTCCGGGTTTTCATTGCTTCACCTGGGCTTTGCTCCACTTGCCTTTGAGGTAAGCTTAGGTGCATTCCTTCCATATTTTGTACTCTTAAACCAGTTTATAATAAAATTACTTAGATGCTTCCATACTTTTTATTCTTCTAGGTGTTTACTAAATTGTTTCAAAATTTCTGTGGTCAAAATTGTTATTTGCTTGCATACCACTTTTCCTATTTTGGAACATTATATTTTGCACAAATATTTTTAATCTCATTTGACACGTACTCACCTCCATTATCGCTCTTGAGAGCCTTCACCTTATTGCCCGTTTCTTTCTCCACCAGTGCCTTGAACTCTAAGTACCTAGAGAAAGTCTCATCCTTCTTCTACATGAAGAAGATCTAACACTTTTGTGAGAATTCATCGATAAATATGGAAAAATAATTATTTATAATAGTGGAGGCTGTCGAGAAAGGTCAACAAACATCAGAGTGGATCCTTTCAAGGACTACATATGCTCTACTATCCAGATCATGGAAAGTGGCTTTTGTGTACTTCCCCAAGGAACACCCTTTTCATGTGTCTTGCTACTATAATGATCCTTTGGGGACGCATGTCGTAATATGTTGCATAATATTAAAAGTGTCATGATGCAAATGGCCAAGTCTTCTATGCCAAAGTTCATCGACATCATGCCTTTGCACCTTCTCCATCTTTGTCCTCAATGCAGCAAAATCCTCCACATCTAGCTTGTAGAGGTTCATCACATGAACCCTGATATTCTTCAGCTTTACCATGACTATGTGTCTGAGGAATGAATTCCCTTTACTGAGGATCACATCATAACCATGGTCTTCCAAAACTGCAATGGAAACAAGATTCATCTTTAGACCCGGAACAAACATCACATCCTTAAGCTTGAGAGGGGAGCCTAACTCCCTCTTCAAGGTAATTGTACCATTCCCAATTTGATGTACCTTCCATCGTCTCCCATCTAGATGTGCATTTGGAGATCCTTCTCCTCCAAATCACTGAAGAAATATCTAGTACCCATCATATGGAACGAGGCACCACTGTCGAGGTACCACATGCTTCCCATCACTGTTCTCGCCATGCATGCAATGAGAGTAAAATCATGTTCGAACTATGAAGCCAAATCTTCACCTGTTGCTCCTCCTGATGTCTTCTTTCTTGTCTTCTTGTGTGGACACTTAGTGGCATAGTGCCTGAATTCATGACAGTGAAAGCACTTGATTCTAGACAAGTCTTATTCTTTCCCCCTTGACTAGATTACGCTTTAGATTGGGATTTCTTACCTTCCCATTATTTTTCTTTGCATCCAAGTTACAATTCTCCTCATCCTCGCCCTTGGATGAAGTCTCGTCTCTAGTATTCTACCTTATTTCCTTTTGTAGCAGGTCGAACCATAAGCACTCTCAACTTGGTAGTTTCTCCCAACCATTTACTGAATCTTGATAGCTCTATCAGTTCTTGGGAAGGCCCAAAAGGGCTAGAGCTACCAAGTCTTCTTTAGGGACACTAAAACTGAACCTTCCAAGTTCATCGCGACACTATGTAAACATGCTCAAATAGTGCGCAATTATGTCATTCTTCTGCATCTTGATACTTCAAAGCTTGTCCTTAAGTGCCAGCATTTTGTGGTCACTATTATTCTTGAACAATTTTGTTAGTGCTTTCAACATTGTGAAAGGAGTCTATTTTCCACGGAGATATGAGATGATATGATCGCATACTCCTTCCAATATTATTCTCCTTGCCTTGGCCAAATCTTTCTTCCACTAGGAAAGATTATGGGCATTAGATGCTTGGGGTTTTTCCACATCTGTCTTGATGTATTATAGTAGCCTATTGTCATCCAATACTACCTCCATGTGGTCCTTCCATGCAATAAATTTTGAGGTGCCTTCCAAGTCATACTGGAGCCTAAGCCCACTAAGATTCACCTCCTCAGTCTTAAGGAAAACTTACAACATTGGTCTTCAAATTCGAACCTCCTATAATGACAAATTCGAAATCTTTGTTCTACACGGTTTCCATCTCCAACCATGTAGAAATCTAATGTGTAGATTCAAAACTTCTCACACAATTTACTAAATCACAACACTTGAAGCTATTCTACTGATGAGCGAAACTTAATTCACCATCTAGAACACAAATCATAGGCATGCAAAAGGAAATATCACACATGCACAAATATTTATCTAGAGGAAAGAAATTGCTCAGAACCCCTTCTATCTATATTGCATCAGTCAAATAATAGAAATGAATACATATGCTTTCTCAAGCTTGAGCATAAGTTGCAAGTGTATTGTCTATCTCTCTGTCTGATTCACTAGCTCTCGCTAGCACTTAGCCAATTTTCAAGCCCTACAAGCTCATAATTCCTTGTTATGTTCCCTTGAGAAAATGACCCTTATTATTTAGGAATTTCCCACTATGGAATTGCACAATTGCCTTAGGTCCTTCCTATGGCTGCATGCACCACCTGTACAGATTGGAATATGCTACAACTAATAGTACACTACCTTGGAATCTCCATCCCAACAGGGTATCTCAAATTCTATGGATCCAACAATTATTTTGGGTTGATTAATTAGTTAAATGGTTGGTCTTTGAGTGTGTTTGAAGTTTCACTTCCACAACATGATCTCCACTAGTTCTTCTAATAGTAAAAACTAGTTAAACTAACAATAACTCAAATTAACTAAAACAGATTGCTAGAAATTAGCAATCAAACATGGTGAACTGAACTCAAGTTTCCCAAATTTGATATTAATTGAGTTGATTGAGTGACGAGTGCCATGTCAGCTCAGTTAACTACTCCCAAGATTTTTGTTGAAATAGAAATTTGAATTTTCTCTAGTTCGATCAAGGCAAAGTCAAACTGAGATTTTGTTGCTGCATTTTCAATAGTTTTTATGGATTAGTGTTACCCACATGTGAAAGAAATCATATAGTGAAAGGAAGTATCGTGCAAATTTAAAAATTACAAGTTACAAAAGATGACATATTTTTGTATAAAAGTAAAGTGTATGATTCTAATTTTCGTGAATTGAAGAATTTGATTATGAAAGAAATTCCTAATGTCCCATATGAAAAAATTTAAGTTATAAAAAAATAATTTCAATAATGAAAATTAAATAGTTTTGGCTAGAAACAAAGAAGGATGTAGTTTATTATAGTGCTATAAGCATGGGATATCAAAGTGAAATCTCAAGACAAACATCTAATTGGTTTACTACCAACATACGTCCATCTTAACCAGGGACCTATCAACCACCAAAAGTGATTGAATCTCTCAAGGTACAAACCTATTTTAGAGTGTACATGAGCCTAACTATGTCATGAGTTGACTTTGATTCAAGTGGATCGAGAAGGAGACTTCCAATTCTAGTCATGTGTACATTGGAAGGGAAGGTTGTGGTTCTACGAAATCAAATTCATCACATGGGTAAAGGTTCAATGAACTAGGTACATGTTAGAAGAGGCGACATTAAATATTGAAGATATGCGATACTCACATTTATTTTAAAATTTGGTGTAAATTTATATGTGTGTACATGGGGACCATACTAAAATAAAGTGGAGGGGAATGTAATACTCTAGGTTTTGATTCACAATTTAATAATGTATATTTGTACATGATGAATGGCTAGAGATCTTGGCTATGTAATAGTTTCAAATATTAGTAATAAAATCAGACCGTTAGCACACACTAACAAGAACAAATTCATAAGGGCTATGATCCCATGAGAAAAAGATAGCTAAAAGGCTAGACCTTTTTGGTTTACATTTTTATTATACCCATTTTCATAAATTAAAAATGAAAACAATGATGGTATATTTCTTGGGCGAAGCCATGTGACATTTTGCGAGCATGCATAGTTAACTATGCATTTCTTGTTTCTCGAAGGGTTCATTTAGCCATTCTTCACTTTCATTGTGAGATAATTGCTTTTTAAAAGGAATAAGAGTTTAATGAAAAATAATCATTAAGTGGATTGTGTTAAGCGTGTTTATGTTCGAACTCAAAAATGCCCGAGTACTTGAATTTATATTAGTAAACTTTTCCATAAATTATGAGTCTCAAAGATTCTTAGCATTTAGGCTCTCTGACTAATAACAATGAATCCTCATGAAAAGCATTATAGATAAATATTGCGCTCATAAACATAAGTTCACTTTAAATTTATGAGTGAGCAGCTAGACCACATCAAAAGCTCGTTCAAACTCATATCAGGATTGAGGATGTCATAGTATTGAGATTAGATTTCACAATTAAGTTATTCGAGTGCTTATATGACATGTAATCAGGGTATGGGTGTCCGTCAACGAGAGTTTGGATGTTGGTTTGTTTATGGAGCGTTTACCAACGTGTCATTCAAAGGTCTCATTGAAGCGAGACATAAAATTTAGTATTTATATCTCTGGTAAGTGAGTAATTCTATTGAGAGTCTATGGTAAGCGAGGAATTCTATTGAGAGTGAGAGATATACTTATAACATAGTTATGATCCTTTCTAAAGAGTGTAATCAAAATTGGAAAGTATTTGTAAGGGAGATTTTGAAATATTTTGAAAATTTATGTAGTAAACAATGATTTTTGATATAAAATATTGGTAATATTTTTTTTGTTAGTTTAAAAGTTAAATTTTTTTTAGTAATTTTTTTATTATTATTTTTTTAATTTTAAGTTAAATAATATAATGTAATTTGTAAAAATCAAATGTCGTACAAACTAAATCTATTTATATATTTAAAATAATTTTTAAACCATTTAAATTTAATCTTACCAAAAATAATATCATGAATTAAAAAACATGTTTAGACTGCTCCTATAAAACATTCCACTATTCCACTATTTAAGATCCTACCATTTTAACAAAAATCTATAGTTCAATTCATATATGAAGTTTACATTTTTCCCTTTAATATTCAAAACAAGTTTAACAAACATTTTCTCAAGGGGAACTTCAACTCTTGTGAATTCAATCTCATCAACTGTTTGGATGATAGTTGGTTTTATTGACTTCAACTTTTATGAATTCAATCTCATCAACGGTTTATATAGCATGTCATCAAGGCAGGGGGTGTCCATTATCAAGAGTTTGGATGATAGTTAGTTTTATGGAGCATTTATCGACGTGTCATTCGTAGGTATAAGTGAAGCCCAGACATAGTCAATATAAAATTTTATATTTTATTATCGAGATCTCTGGTAAATGAGGAATTCTGTCCGTCGAGAGTGAGAGAACTAGATACATAGTTATCATATAAATAAATAAATAATAGATTTTTAAATATTTAGAAAATTTATATTAATATATAAATATTAAATTTTAAAAAGGTATATATTTAAAAGGAAAATACAAAATTTGGTTAATATAAAATATCATCTTGTTAATATGAAACAATCGACTTTATCTAGAGTGAGAGATGCACACAATCAACTTTGTCTAGACTAAGAGATGTACCGAGAAAAATCATTGTTATAAATGTTAAATGATATTTAAAATTTATATGATAAATAGATACTAGATTTTGGAATATATTAAAAAATTAAATATGAAATTTGATTGATATAAAATATCATTTTGTTAGCATAAAACAAATAGTTATCGTAAATGTCTAGTGAGAGATGTCCCTAGATAAATAGTTATCGTAAATGTCTAGGGAGAGATGTCCCTAAATAAATAGTTTTCATAAATGTTAAAGTAAAATTTTGAAGATATATATATGATTTTAAAATATTTTGAAAATCTATATATTAAAAGTTTAATATGAAATTTTGTTGATATAAAATAGAACATTGTTAATATGAAAAAGTCAACTTTATTTATATGATTTTATAATTAGAAAATCTCCTGTGGACTTAACAAAAATCTATACTTTCACTTCTATCACTCCATATATGAAGTTTACATGAAAAAAAACTTGAAAAAGATTCCAAACAAGTTTAACAAACATTTTCTTCAGTGCAACAACAACTTTATGAATTCAATCCCAACAACATACTAGTTAAAGTAGATTTAAGGCTGACCAGAAGCAACAACAACATCAATATTGCACATGTCGTCTTGCGCCCATACTGTAACTTGTCCAGCTCCATCCTTACAGTACTCATGGATTTGGCTTTGTATTCGCTTCTTTTTCAATGGGAATTCTTGAGCAAACCAGTTGATCACCAATCCCTCCTCTCTCGATCTGATAGCTCTTCTGCCAGCTGCTATTAATCTCAGTGTACCTGGGGACACCCAAGTTTATATCATATCCCAAATTTGGACAATCCTCCCAATCATCCTCAGCATCGAAATGGTTAGCCACTTTCATTAGGGACACACTAACATGGCCCACAAAATTCAGTGGCGGGCATGACTCATGGGCAGTCTTCTCATGATGCACACTTACCAGATCTTCGAGGATTCTAACTCCCAAGAGCTCATTGTTATAAGGAACTTCTGAATTGATATCTGTAAAATCAGCTACAATATTTGAATAGGAATGACCACTGCGCCATGCATTTATTCCACTAGATGCTATGAAGGGCGAATAGTCGATAATGATCTTGTTTTCATTTATCAGCTCACCGCTCTCAATTTTTCCTTTCGATGGTTGTGTTTCAACAAGAGCAGGGATGATGGTTCCAGTTGAGCCCAGAAGGTAATTATCAATAGATGATAATGAACTGCCTGGGCGGAGGCAGGCAGTTCATGAGATGGTACTGTAGTCCTGCATGACTCTAACATTAATTTATCGCATGTCGATGATGTTGCAACCTTATAATTATTATGCACACCCTGGTTTTGAAGACTGGGATATATAAAAGTTGTATTAATGGTGTCTGAATCAATTAAAAACTCATCATTTGGATCCCATGCTAATTGTTTTGATTTTCTCCAATATTGAAGGTGCTGTCATGTGGCTGGTATCCTTCTACGGACATGACTTCCAAGTACGGCTGCGCAGAGTGAGACAACGTAGCAACATCATGAACATGAGCAGGAACTGAATCGGTACTGCAAATTATATCGGACTGGAAAGGGAAATTAGATTTGTTGTTGGCGGAGGGGCCGTTGTGTTTAACATGAGCTTCTTCTTGATGGAAGAATTCCAGTAATCCTTGATCTCATTGTCTCTGCGTCCGGGCAAATGCTCCGCAATTTGAGACCACCTGCTTATCATTGTCGTGCACAGTTCGAGCCAGGAAATCAAATGTTATGGACATTCAAAGAAAGGAAAAATATTGTCGTTGAGAGAAGGCATAGGAATGGACAGAGTAGAAACCTGTTACCAAGAATGGATTGTAAGTGTATTGTTGGGGGTTTTTCTGGCAAAATCCTAAAACCAAACAAAATAAACTCCACAGAGGCAATGCTCTGTTTCCTCTCCACAGGATCTTTTGTGCACAGGGAAGCTTTAAAAAAATTTTACTGAGAACAGAGTATTACACCACCATAAAAGGATTTCTATTCATTAAAACAAAATGTATGATACAAACTTCATCCTCTTTGCTGAGAGGGATTCACCACAAAAATACATTCAACAAAACTCTGTCTCCACCTGAGAATTTACGGTGTTGGGTTTACTGCTGTAAAACCCTTTTTACATTACTGCTGTAAAACAAATTTTTACATACACAGTAAATATTTCATTACATTCACCAAAAAAAATACTCACACCATACGCTCTTTGCTTCATACACTGGTCACATTAAAACCTTACTGAAAACTTATGCGCTCCTCCTTCTGTCTTTATGCACTGTTGTGCAAAACTTCAGTTTCATTACATTACTTCAAAGAAAAATTACCCACGGCCCCTGTTCTTCTTTTTCTACACACTGCTGTTTGTTTCATTGCTAATGCAATGAACAACTGCGCGAGCATATGTGTTTGGCCCGTTATATAAAAAAACTTAATACAAAACATATGTATCAAAACATACAATAAACATAAATAAATGCTTTACGTGCCGTAAAAAAAACTTTAAAAACTTCTACCTACTTTCTACGATTTGGAAGAGTTTCACTTAATTTCTTTGCAGACAGGAGTGGCGGTCAAACTCAAACTTAATTTTTAATCCACGCAAGTATTAAATGCTGGCTCGAATGCAACTTCGAACAATCGATGGCGGAGATCGATGGAGCAGATCGGACGGTGGAGGAGAATATCGGGAGGCCTTACTTGACTGAACGATAGCACCTGAGAAGTCAGATTTGCTTACGTATGGGGAGAGCCACGCGTCTGCACTATATTGTATCGGGATCAAATATACGGAAACTGCCTTCACGCAAAAGCGGTCCGATATCCCTCAAGCGGTTTATGGTTTCGTTGCTGTGGTTTTGGAGTTATAAATGCGCAGTTTAAATTACATATTCAACACTCCCCTTTAATTTCAACTGCTGGGCATTCAGTCATACCCAGACACTTTCTCAAAAATTCAAAGCTTTTCTGATCCAATGGCTTTGTCAAGATGTCTGCAACCTGTTCCTGAGTCCTGCAATGTTCTAAGACAATTTCTCCATTGTTCACCAATTCTCTGATGTAGTGAAACCTTGTATCAATGTGTTTCGTTCTCTTATGAAACACTGAATTCTTGGACAATGCAATAGCTGAGCTATTGTCACAAAAAATCACTGTCGCTTTTGCCTGCTCTTGGCTTAAGCTCCTCAACATTCTTCTCATCCACACTGCTTGACATGCTGCTGTTGTAGCTACCACATATTCAGCCTCTGCTGTAGACAATGCTACAATGGACTGCTTCTTGGAAGCCCATGAAATGACTCCTGAACCCATATGAAAAACATAACCGGAAGTACTTTTCCAATCATCTACACTTCCAGCCCAATCACTATCAGTGTATCCAATTAAATCTGAATGTTCTGAGACATTATATAATATGCCAAACATTTTGGTACCTTTGACATACCTCAAAATTCTTTTTGTTGCCTGCCAATGTGCCTCCTTTGGCCTCTCCATGAATATGGAAATTAAACTAACAACAAACATAATGTCATGCCTAGTTGCTGTTAAATACATAAGGCTGCCAACAATACTCTTGTACAAACTAGGATCAAAATCCTTGCTGCTGTCCTCTCTGCTGAGTTTTAATCCCATTACTGTGGGAGTGATCGCTGCCTTGCATTCTTGCATGTTAAATCTGCTCAATACTTGATTTACATATGTTGCTTGTGAGATAAAAATTCCTTTTTCATTTTGATCTACTTCTATGCCTAAGAAGTATCTCAAGAAACCCATGTCAGTCATTTCAAATTCCTCTTTCATGATTGATTTAAAATTCTCAATGAGCTGATCATCATTACCTGTGAAAATAACATCATCAACATATAAGACAACAATTAAAATTTTACCATCTTTTTCTTTGATGTAGACGGTGGATTCTCCCTCACACTTGTCGAATTCATTATCCAATAGATAAGAATCTATTCTGCTGTACCATGCTCTTGGCACTTGCTTCAACCCATAAAGAGCCTTCTTCAATTTGCATACTTTGTGCTCTTCACCTTTCTTCTCATAGCCTAGAGGTTGTTCAACATAAACCTCTTCCTTTAACACTCCATTTAGGAATGCTGACTTCACGTCCATTTGGTAGACTTTCCATTTGTTTTGAGCTGCTATGGACAACACTGCTCTCACGGTTTCCATTCTTGCAACCGGTGTGAAAGTCTCCTCATAATCTCTTCCATATTGCTGCTTGTACCCTTTGACAACCAGCCTTGCCTTGTGCCTTTCTATCTTGCCTTCAACATTGCTCTTGGTCTTGTAGCCCCATTTCACTCCAATGACTTCTTTGCCTTTTGGTAGCTCAACCAAATCCCATGTTTTGTTTCTCTCTATGGAATTCATCTCCTCATCCATAGCTTCTATCCATTTCCTATCTTTAATTGCATCTTCGAAATGAATAGGATCATCAACATGACAATTCAAGGCAAATAAGGAATTCATTCCTTCATCATAAATATCACTTAGATTTCTAAACTTCTTACCTAGTTCATTTGGTGTGCAAGTGCTTGAAGATGCACTTGAATTTCCTCCTTGTGGTGTGCTTGGAGAAGCACTTTCATTTATCCTCAATGGTGTCCCTTGTTGTCCTTGTGTTGGCGCTGCTGTTTGGGGATGCATTTCAGCCACCTCCTCATCATCTTCATCATGAGGCAAATAGTTTTTAACATTAACTGTCTTCTCTATGCTTCCATCCCAAGCTTCCTCCTCAATGAATTGAACATCTCTGCTAACAAAAAACTTCTTGGTGGATGGGATATACAACCTGTAAGCTTTGGATTCCTCACTGTATCCAATGAAAATACATTTCTCCCCTTTGCTGTCCAACTTCCTCCTTAGCTGATCTGGAATGTGTGCATAAGCCACACATCCAAAAACTCTCATGTGGGTGACTCCTTGCTTTCTCCCACTCCATGCCTCTTCCGGCACTTTTTTCAACACTGCTTTTGTAGGACACCTATTCAAAATATACACTGCACAATTTACAGCTTCAGCCCAATAATCATTTGGCAAATGCTTTGCCTTCAGCATGCTCCTCGCCATATCCATGATGGTCCTATTCTTCCTTTCAGCAACTCCATTTTGCTGCAGAGTGTACCTTGCTGTAAACTGTTTATGAATTCCATTTTCTCTACAAAAACGTAGAAACTCCTTGGAGATATACTCACCTCCTCTATCAGTTCTCAAAACTTTAATATGCAGCCCGCTTTGTTTTTCCACAAGTGCTTTGAAATTTCAGAATTTTTCAAACACTTCACTTTTGTTTTTAAGGAAATATACCCAAGTTTTTCTTGTAAAATCATCAATGAATGTTAGGAAATATTGGCTGCCTGCTAGTGATGGAGCTTGTATCGATCCACATAAATATGAGTGGATGATCTCTAAGGCTGCCTTTGCCCTTATGCTCTTCCCTGATGGAAAACTTTCTCTATGTTGTTTTCCCAATATACAACCTTCACATAGGCTGTCCGGTTTCTCTATCAATGGTAGTCCTCTTACCATTCCTTTCCTACTCAACAAATTTAGACCTCCAAAATTGAGATGTCCAAATCTCAAGTGCCACAACCAATTTTCATCTTTTGGCACGCTTTGGAAAGCCTCTTGGGTGACTGCTGCAATTTCATTTTTGTTTTTCAAATCTGCCATTATCCTGAGAGGGAACATCCTGTTCCTTGTCATCTTTACTTTAGCAATGCATCTTTTACTGGGTGCTATATCCATGATGGTGCATCCATCATTTTTAAAGAAAACATTGAACCCCTTATGGACAAGCTGTCCAATACTCAAGAGGTTACATCTCATTCCGGGGACATAGTAGACATCTGCTATGGTTTTCCTTTCTCCTTGCTTTGTAAATATTTTTACCTCTCCTTTTCCCATAACATAAATTTTGCTATCAGTTCCTAGTGTGACTTCTGATTTCACATTCTGATCTAGAGCAGAAAAGAAGGCTATGTTTCCTGTCATATGGTTGCTGCAACCTGAGTCTAAAAACCATATGTCCTCACTGTTTGTTTCAGCCATGTTACAAGCTAACAACACATTATCTTGACTGTTGTTTTCTCTAGTAATATTTGCATTTGATCTATTGTTCATATCATGCTGCTTCTTCCTACATTCACTGGCATAGTGCCCATATTTTTTACAATAATAGCATTGGACATTGGATTTTTCATACCTTTGTCCTTGAGCATGATGTTGTCCTCTTTGTTGGCTGTTGCCTTGGCCTTGGTTCTGATTTGGATTGCTGCCTCTTCCTTGAGCATTTGCTGGGTTGTTCCTTCCACCTCTGTTCTGGCTTCTGCCTCTTCCTCTCTTGTTTCCTCTGCCTTGACCTCTTCCTCTTCCAAAAGACATCTGGGTTTTAAAGGCTTGCTCTAGAGATGAGTTTTCATTCCTACTCAACCTCTGCTCATGTGTTATCAGTGATGCATGAAGCTCATCAACTGAAAAGTTTGAGAGATCCTTTGTCTCCTCTATGGTGGTGACAATCGCATCAAACTTTGAGGGTAAGACCCTCAATATTTTCTCCACAATCCTCCTTTCTTCAATGGTTTCTCCATGAGTCCTCATCTGTGTGATCAGACCAATTACATGTGTGAAGAATGAGTCAATGTTGTCTGACTCCTTCATGCACAGATTCTCAAAATCTTTCCTCAACAACTGCAGTTTTGCTGTCTTCACTCTCTCCATGCCTTGATAGGCTATCTTGAGGGTTTGCCATGCTTCATTGGATGTCTTAGCTGCTGCTAACCTTGGAAACACACTCTGGTCTACTGCTAGATACAACAACACACGGGCTTTTGAATCCTTCTTCCTATTGCTCTTCAGCAGATCCTTATCTGCTGGAGTTAATCTATTAAACTCATTTTCATCTGTTGGTTCTTCAAAACCTTCTTCAACTATTTCCCATAAATCTTGAGAGGCAAACAAGGCTGTCATGGTTATTGCCCAATAGTCATAGTTTTTCCCATTAAACTATGGGAGCTGGGTGTTAAACATACCCATACCAGTGCTTGTGCTGTCCATTCCTTGCATCCTTAGTTATGCTTCAATTTCTTGACTTTGTATTTTAAAACAACTGACTGCTTCTTCAGCAACACATAAAAAACTTTGTGAAATACCTCAGTATTTTCTTGACTGAGCCTTCACTCTGCTGGAGAAGATCTACTGCTGCAACAAAAGACTCCTCCCTTTAGCTTCTTGAACACTTTCAAAGAGCCTAAGCCTGCTCTAATACCACTGTTGGGGATTTTTCTGGCAAAATCCCAAAAAGAAACAAAATAAACTCCACAGAGGCAATGCTCTGTTTCCTCTCCACAGGATCTTTTGTGCACAGGGAAGCTTTAAATTTTTTTTACTGAGAACAGAGTATTACACCACCATAAAAGGATTTCTATTCATTAAAACAAAATATATGATACAAACTTCATCCTCTTTGCTGAGAGGGATTCACCACAAAAATACATTCAAGAAAACTCTGTCTCCACCTGAGAATTTATGGTGCTGGGTTTACTGGTGTAAAACCCTTTTTACATTACTACTGTAAAATAAATTTTTACATACACAGTAAATATTTCATTACATTCACCAAAAAGAAATACTCACACCATACGCTCTTTGCTTCATACACAGGTCACATTAAAACCTTACTGAAAACTTATGCACTCCTCCTTCTGTCTTACTTATGCGCTCCTCCTTCTGTCTTTATGCACTGCTGTGCAAAACTTCAGTTTCATTACATTACTTCAAAGAAAAATTACCCACGGCCCCTGTTCTTCTTTTTCTACACACTGCTGTGTGTTTCATTGCTAATACAATGAACAACTGCGCGAGCATATGTGTTTGGCTCGTTATATAAAAAAACTTAATACAAAACAAAAACATATGTATCAAAGCATACAATAAACATAAATAAATGCTTTACGTGCTGTAAAAAACTTTTAAAACTTCTACCTACTTTCTACGATTTGGAAGAGTTTCACTTAATTTCTTTGCAGACAGGAGTGCCGGTCAAACTCAAACTTAATTTTTAATCCATGCAAGTATTAAATGCTGGCTCAAATGCAACTTCGAACAATCGACGGCGGAGATCGATGGAGCAGATCGGACGGTGGAGGAGAATATCGGGAGGCCTTACTTGACTGAACGATAGCACCTGAGAAGTCAAATTTGCTCACGTATGGGGAGAGCCACGCGTCTGCACTATATTGTATCAGGCTCAAATATACGGAAACTGCCTTCACGCAAAAGCGGTCCGATATCCCTCAACCTGTTTATGGTTTCGTTGCTGTGGTTTTGGAGTTATAAATGCGCAGTTTAAATTACATATTCAACATGTATTATGAGTCTCTCTTCTTGGACTGAAAGTGCACCACGTTTAAGGCCCGGTTGTAAATAGTTTATCCATGCAGCTCTTTCCACATCTCTGCAGACCTGTATAATGTATGGTGTAAATTTTAATGGCTTGGCTATTTGTAATTCCATACTATAGTTTAATATGGAAGAAAGGTTCGCAAGTAAATGTGAGATAGCAATTCAGATTTTTTTTTTTTTTGATAATTTATGGCTTTTTTATGGTTTTATTTTCTAATATAATTTATTTAAATTTCAAAATTTCTCTCAATTTACCATCTTTACCATCTTTGATATTTAAATTTTACCCTACATATATTTATATACATTTTTAATCATTAAATTATCATAAATTATATTATCTATATATATATATATATATAAAATCATTAAACTAACTCAAACTATATTAAACATATATATTTACATACATTTCTAATCATTAAACTTATTTATTTTTATGATAGAAATATTAAACCAATCTCTATCCAAATTAACTTAGGATTTGTTAAACGTTTATACTGATCAAATCAAATCTGTGAATGTGCAAGCACTTAGAAGGATTAAATTTTTCAAGGTGCAAATCAATTTTTTGAGTGAAAAACTTGAGAAAGATTTGCACCTTTAGAATTGAGTGCAAAATTTGAGAAAGATTTTCACCTTCACAAATTTGATCCTTTGGTTGTTTGAGAAATTGGTCAAGATGGATCTAGGTTGGTACTAGCATAGCTATAAAAATTAAATGATTGGTAATGTCAACCATAATCACTCCATAATAAGCGTCAAAACATTATACCCACTTTACCATGGAATGCAGATTCTTAAGATGTAAATAACTTTATTGCAATGCCATGGCTAATGAATATCACATGTCAAAAAAAACAGATCACTTCATATGACATTTGTTTATATGTGATTTGCTTCTAAATTAAAAGACCAAAATGGACATGCTATTTTGAAGATAAATAGTTATGATAAATCTCAACCTTTTTAAATAATTATGATAAATTTGAACCTTTGATTTTTCTATATTACTATGAATATTCTATAATATTCATTGGTGAAGGCTAAAGTGGGAAGGCACAACAAAGAAAGGACAACGTAGAGTGAAGGATATTTACAACAATGTCCCTTTGGTTAAGAGAGAATTTGAGTATAAAACATGGTTCAGAGTTGTGTGGGGTTGGAGATTCCAATAAAACTCCTTTTTTTTTTGTTAGTTGGCCATTCATAATAGAGTGATTGTGTGGGATAATTTGCAAGGAAGGGGATTTCAAGGCCATTGCATTTGCCCCATGTGCATGAATTAAAATGAGGAGATTGACCATCTATTTATAGGTTGTACATTTTCCATGGAAGTGTGGGCAAGAATAATGGATTTACTATATCTAGAACATTCGGGACCATAGAATTCTCTAAGAACATTCTTCTATACATGGTTCAGGAACATAACTGAGCATCACACATTAACCTTTTATGTCATATGGACCATGTGGAGCAACCGGAATGCTTGGATATTTGACCACAAAAAGCCAATGATTTAGGAGGTGGTCTTGAAAACCATTTCATAATTTGCAGAGATTGGACCCAAAAAGTTTGTGGGAGTAAGAGGAGGGTTAAAATTAAGGACATAAAAGGGATATATCCTAGAGGATTTTTGATGGGACATGCCAACAAAAGAGATGTGGATGTGATGTTGTCATTATACTCAAGACGGGGTGTTACTATCACTTCAACTGGAAGGGAGGACAGGGAACAAACAGTGGAGCTGAAATCATAGTGCTCTTGGTTGTCTTCATATAGATATATTAAAAGCATCATAGGTCGGGTGAAGGATTACACTCTATTCAACCCCCACATACTATGCAACTGGATGAGGCCCATTAGAGTTTTGGTAAACAATTTTTAGAATATTACTTTCTCACACATATAAAGAGAACAAAACCAAGTAGCAGACCTTCTTTCAAAGAGGGGCATCAACTCAGAGCCAAGCAAGTTTCACATCGTTGCATATGTACACCACACTAATGAATCTTGGATTTATCAACTCCATATAGGGATCCCTTTCCCTATTTTTTGATGATAAATTATGTTATGGTGTTCCTTCGTATGCTGGTACCAACAACGGGTTTACATGATCTTGAAGGTGATTTACGATCTTTTTGTCACGGAAGCTAGATAGAATATTGTAGAAATATACTTGCTGGTACCAACAACGGGTTTACATGATCTTGAAGGTGATTTACGATCTTTTTGTCACGGAAGCTAGATAGAATATTGTAGAAATATACTTACGATTAAAAATAGGAAAATCCATGAGAATTGAGGTCTATGTATAGAAAATATTAATAAATGTACTCTCATTATTTTTTTTTGACATTGAAGTAAGCAAATATAGTAAAATGATAGTTACTGTTAGACAAAATCCATAATTTTTCTTTATGGAAAATCTCAGTGATTATAATTTTTTTTTACTAATAAAAAGAAAACGTTTTTCCTTTATTGAAAAAAAAAATTGTTAAATCTATACCATTCATAATAATAATTGAGTTAAAATTTTAAAATCTCTAATCTAAAATAAATAAAAACCCTATCTTTCGCAAGGGAGATGATATTGTAACCTGCTGCATGAGCGTATTCAATTGAATAAAGCAGGTGATCAAGAAAATGAAAATAATCAATAAGAGTGCTATGGGTGCTTACTCGCCTACGGAGCGACATAGTTCCAAGAGCCCTTGAGTCCATTTCTCATGACATAGTTGGTGAGTTTGTTATCTTCATCGGGTGACCAAGGCCCTTTTCTTAGTGTTAGTCTGGCGGGATTTGAGGGGACGCCTTCGCGTTCTCCTTCCCATGCCCCTTGTGTGCACGCCATTTTACTCAAGCGAATTGTTCTGCTTTTCATTCTCACTGACCTGCTCAGCTCAGAATCGATCAAATTGCAGATGCCGAAACAAAGAAGGGGTAATTAATTTTCTTGCGCCATCATGCTCCAGTTATAGCTCGGCCGTAAGTTACCAACTCTCTACGTCTCTTTGATTGTGCGTCCATAACGAAATACGTTCAAACAATATGACGATTTCTCCTCCTTTTCAATCCTGTGGTGCACATTTGGTGGCAGCAGCAAACGCAGCCGCCATATTCTTTGCGTTTTGACCACATGGTCTTCGGATGTGGTGCACATTTGGTCGCGGCCGCAAACGCAGCAGCCATAGTCTTTGCCAAAACTTCTATTACCAAAAAACTATCAACCACTTCCCCAATCAAATTAAAAACAACAAATTGTATGAAAAATAGCCATCCGCACAAAATTGTCACTCAATCGACAACCTTTTCCCACGGTACCAACACCGACGTCCTACTCCGCGAGAATAAATGCAACCAGATGAACCGCTGAACTTATCTCGATTGCAGGTTGCTCTGGATGTATTGACGTGGTTCACTGGGCCCCTCCCTTTCCGTTATGGCTTTCGTTTACCTCCCGTCTCACTATCGTACATAAGTCATTAAGATTTTGCACATCAGGTGGCATGCATACATGGAACATCGAGCAGCGACGGTCTTGCGTACAACTATCAACATAAAGCATCCATGAGCATCCTGCTCTGGTCCTACCGGATGACCATCTCGCCTTGCATCATTCTCTCAACACTGTTCCCGCTCATTTGAAATTTGAAACTCCCGCCTATTTGAAATTTGAAAATCATACATAACGCCTTCCATAATTATGGCAAAGACCCTCTTACTCGTAATTTGTTTTTCATTTTTCTGCTAATCTGTAACTACCAGTTCAAAAAATATACGAAATTAACGGATGTCTTCTTGAGACACAGACTTGAGCAAAGACAGTCACCACTCAGCGTGTTAGTGAATGCATCAATAACAAGTTTATGGACAGGTTTTTCTCGTTGATATTATAAACAATTTGTTATTGGTGTTTTTTTTTTTTTTTTTTTCCTTCCTTTTGGCTGGTACTACGAATATCACTGACCTCCCTGCTTGCTCAATTGTTCAGCAGTTCCAGCATCAGAGAAGGTACCTAGTCTTGAAATTATGGCCCAATCGATTGCATTCTAAATAGTAAATTGCTTATTTCTATTTTTAGTTTTTGGTTTATAAATAATTCTTTTGTCTGATAATATAGACAGTTTGTTCCAATTTTTTTGGTATTACAAATAATTTGTTCCAGTTTTTTTACGGTATTACAAACAAGGTGTCCCCGCTTTTTTTTTTCGACGGTTTTATAAATAGAAAATCTCTTATTTCTATTTTGGGTGGGTTTTTAATTTTTATAGCTATTGGCTACCGTTATTCCCATTTCCTCATCATGTTATTTTTCCTTTCAGTGTTTCTTTTTCTTCCCATTTCCTCATGTTTTATTTTCCTTTCCGTGTTTCTTTTTCTTACAACTGTTGATTATGATTATTTTTGAGTTACTTTTTTCCTTTTAATTATGGGATAATAGCAAGTGTGATTAAATGTTGGAAGGTTAGATGGCTGCAGAAATTAAAATTTAGATTTGTTTTTTATTATTTGTTTTTTATTTGCAAATTCATGTTTTAATGTTATTTATATCTTTATTTGCTAATTAGACATAGTAAATTAGATTAAAGAGTTTTTGCTTTTAAATTTTGAAGTACACAAGTTTAGAGGTAAACATTTGTGTTTTTAACAATTTATTTTTATGTGGGAAATTAAAACAAACAATTATGATGATATGTAGCTATGCAAAAGTAAGCAAATTATAATAATTCATTTTTTTTTTTTTTCAGAGAAAAAAACTTAATATATTATATGAGGAATATAAAATAATTGAGATACATCCTTAATATATTATATGAGGAATATAAAATAATTGAGATACATCGGCAGATTCAGATCTGTATTCCACAAATAGTCTTGAGCAAAAGACCTATGATCTATAGAGAAAAACATAATGTCTATGAAACCAAACTGAAAATATCTGTATCAAAATCTCTGTATATAGTGACTATCATGCAAAACAGAGCACTGAATCATCCGATACTATCTCAAGATGCCAGAATCCAGGAGAGGAAGAATGACCCATTTTAGAAAGTGCGTCAGCTGTTGAGTTTTTGTCCCTGTTGATGTGCTGAATAGTGCAATTCTCCATGAGGTTCCAGTAGAAGTTGATCCTGTTTCTCCATCCGATCAGATGCTGTGCCAAAATGGAATTTTTCCTGTTTACCGAATCTACCAATAGCTTCGAATCGCCAAAGATAGCCACCTGTTGAATGTCTAGGAATATACAAAATTTTAAAAGACCTGTGAGGGCTATGACTTTAGCCAGATTGTTGGAACCCTGACCATCGTGCCAGAAAGAAGAGAAATGAGACTTTTCAGATATCTTTATGTGGAATCCACATCCACATTGACCCTTTGGAGCTGCCTCGTCGAAGAATGATGTCGATTGAGAAAGATGAGTAGGAGAAGACCTGGCTGGGGAATTGTATAGGTTCTTAATTTTCTTCTGAGGGAGCGATTCCAAATAAACAGAGATAGAATCAAAAGCTTTAGCAGAAGAAAATTTTGAGTGGTTGAAGATACAGTTGTTGCGCCATTTCCAGATAAACCACATGGTTAAGATACAAATTCTACGCCATAGTATATGTCTCTTGCTGCATCCTATGAACCATACCTGGATCGAAACTTGCATATCTAGCTTGAAACCATAGACTCTTTCTAATTCCTGCCATATGAGATATGATTGCTTGCATTTGAGAAATATATGTAAGTTTGATTCCTCGTCTTCTCTGCATAAAGAACAAATGTTAGGTCCATTCCATCCCCTCTTCAATAAGTTCTCCCAGGTTAGGTTTCGATTGTGAAATACGAGCCATGAGAAGAGAATCATCTTCAAAGGGCAGCCATCTTTCCAGAAGATTAGTGGAAAAATCGGGGATCCAGTAGAACGCTGTCCGATCAATTTCTGATATATTCCTTTTACTGATATATTCTCTGCCTCATTTGGGATGTTCAAGGTTAAGAAATCCGAATCTCTTGTTCTGATGAGACCACCATTCTGTAGCCTCATTTTTATGCTATGCCACTGTTGCGCAGACTCTTGGGGGATGTTCAAATCTGCTGTATCTTTCCATCATGAAATGGGGCCATTCCAATTTGCTATCAATTTGTCCCAATAAAAGATGCCCCTTCTATGGAAGTGATGAAGAAGTGAATCAGGAATATCAATATCATCTGTCCCGCATTTGAAAAGATCTCTGCCTATAATGATGTTATTCCCCGATTGAAAGCGCCAGATCAGATGCTTCAGGCAAAGCGCCTCAATTCTTCGAAAACTACGCCATATGGGGGATCCATATGCTGCTCCAATAGAGCCTCTACGATACCAGAAGTGGAAATTCTTTTTGGCTAGATATTTCGATCTTATCAGATGACTCCACGGGCCATCACCTTGAATAGCTCTCCAGAAAGACTTGCACAGGAGAGCTCTACCAAAGATTCTTAAACTTGTTAAACCCCAGCCGCCCATCGACTTAGGAAGTGAGATACCAGACAGTTTAATAAGATGAAATTTACGCTTATCAGCATGACCCCCCCATATGAAATTTGCAGAAAGACTGTTCATATTGTTGATAATACTCACCGGAAGATGGTATAGGTGCGCCCAATAAACAGAGAGTTGATTCAGTATGGATTGTACTAAAATAACTCTCCCAGCCAAAGAAAGACAACGATATTCCCATCCGGAGATTCTCCTATAGAATCTGTCCACCAGCCAGTTCCAATCGGCTCTCGAGTATCCATTCGCTTTGATTCGGAACCCCAAATATTTAATGCCACTGCTGATATGATGAGCTTTTATACCAAATAGCTCAGATAGCCATATTACATCTTCCAGCTTGAGATCAGAATGGTATATAGAAGATTTATCCAGGTTTACCTGAAGTCCCGTAGCCCTTTGAAATTTTTCCATTATATATGAAAGCACATCCAAGTTGACCTGCAAAACATGGCAAATAATAATATGTCGTCTACAAATAAGTTATGAGACAGAGATATGTCCCTGCAAATTTTGAGTGGACGCCATGCTTGCTCTTTAACTGCCTTATGGATATGTAAGCTGAGAGAGTCTATAGCCAAAATAAATAATAAAGGTGAGAGAGAACATGCTTGGCGCAACCCCCTCTCTGCACTGAAGAAGGGAGTAGGAGAGCCGTTTATGATAATAGCATAATCCATAGGATCGACACAAGCTATGATCCAGTTGATCATGTTGCTCCTCAACCCGATTCTAGCCAATAAACACCTGATATATCCCCAATCAATACAATCGTAAGCCTTTCTAAGGTCTACTTTGAGTAAGAACGCTTCTCTTTTCTTAGAGTGTATAGAAAATAATGCCTCCTGAGTACCAGCTACAGCGTCATGGATGCTTCGTCCTTTGAGAAAACCATATTGTTCTTTTGAAATTGATTCTGATAATACTCCTTTCAGCCTTTCTGCAATGATCTTTGATATTATTTTGAAGGTGGTATTACATAAAGAAATTCGCCGATAGTCCATAAAAGTCTGAGCTTCCTTTTTTTTGGGAATGAGGGCTATATATGTGGACCTCAACTGCCTGCTGATATTCCCCTTTATTTTGATCTCTTCCAGCATCTCTAATAGATTGTCCTTAATATGTTCATAGAAATGTATAAAAAATTCTATAGACCAATCGTCTGGTCCGGGGCTCTTGTCCCTACTGAAAGATTTCATTGTCGCCAATAATTCTTCCTCTGATATAGGCTGGAAAAGCTGGTCACTCTCTTCTTCATTAAACATCACCGGGTAAACTTCAATACCCCACAATATATCCTGAAAGCTTCTATGTTCCATCCTTTGATATTGTTTTCTGAAATGAGATACTGCTTGCTTAGCAATGTCTTGCTGAGAGACTAGATAAGCTCCATTCTCGTTCTTAATTTTCCATATAGCATTTTTGAGTCTTTTGGCATTTGCGTACCTCTGGAAAAACTTCGAATTTTTATCGCCTTCTTTCATCCATAAGGCCCTGCTTTTCAGGCGCCAAAATATTTCTTCCTTCTTTAGATATAGCAGCTTCTTTTTATGGAGATTCTTGATGAGTTGTCTCCTTTCGAAGGATAAAGAATTATAATCTGTAGTGTTTGCGGAATTATCTAATTCCTCTTGGATGTCTTGAAGTTCTTTTCTATTTGTTCTTCTTTTCAGATTCTGCCATTCTTTAACCACTTTCCGGATATTAATCATCTTATCCATAAAATTTTCTTGATGTGTTACAGATCCGCTATTTGCATATTTGTGCCATGCTTTAACAACTATATCATTAAAATCAGGTTCCTCAAGGCATTTCCTGTTGAATTTAAAAGGGATTCCTTTTATGATGGCCATGGACATCCATCCCATAACAATCGACCGATGATCCGATATGAAGGAGTTTTCAACCACAGAGAAAGGCGTGCCGAGGATATCTACCAGGGAGGCATGAATAAGGAATCTGTCTATCCGCTTAGAAATGTAAGCCTCTTCGCATCTTCCATTGTCCCAGGTGGGAAGAATAGTGGGCGGAAGAATGTCAATGAAGTTTCTCATAAGAAATTCATTTCGAATCATAGATGCGTTTGGGTCCATTTTCTTACCCTTCCCCCATATTTCATCTGAGGAGAAAGTTATATTCAGATCACCTGCAACCAACAGAGAGTCAATATCAAAAAATTCCGATGCAAATAGGCGTTCCCAGTATTCAGATCTGTTCCGGAATGGAGCATATATGTTCAGGATGTTGATCCGACATCTAAGACCTCTAACATGTGCAGAGATGAGAATACCAGCAAGGCAGCTATATGCCTTCGCACTAATCCACAGAGGGTCCCACAAAATAGCTAGACCTCCAGATAAACCTACGGCATCAATTGCAGAGATGTGCCAATTAGGAAGCATTTTTCGAAAATATGATATTGTGATATGAACCGGGTGCATAGTTTCTTGGATTAAAATAATTTTAGGACACTTTGACAAAAAAAGGTTTCTTAAGGCCAAGAACTTCATGTCTGCTCCCAGGCCTCGAATATTTACAGAAAGGATAAAATTCATTTTGAAGGAAGATCGGCCTTTCCAGCTCTAAGAGGCCTGTCAACTGAGACATCAGTGATGGGAACATCCACCAGAGATAAATTCCTGAAACAGCAATCAGATACAATACCCCTCCCCCTGAAATGCCTACTTCCCCTTTTGTTCTTCCTTCTAATAGTGATATTCATAGCAGAAGAAGGGCTGATCCTTGGAGAAATAGGAGATGATGGCTTATGAACAGTGAGAGGAACAAGATCTAGAGATTTCTTGGATAACAAAATGTCTAAGTCGCTACCAATCAAATTGATAGGCGATTTAGACGGAGAGTTTACAGGAGTGGGAGCAATCAATGGATCGGAGCCATTTTCTTCAGGAGAGGAACCAATAATGTGAGGAGATAGCTTACTGCGATGGGAACAGGGATCAATTTTGACAGAAGAGAGAGGGATAGCTGGCAATATCGGGACATTTTGATCACCGATAGGTTCCGTAGGATGATTCGGAGGATGGGGCAACTCATACTCTGAGGCAGTCTCCAACTCCAGCATCGATGGCGATACCCGGAATAATGGGTCAGGATCAATAGGTCGATAGGAAGTATTCTCATGACATCCAATCGGAGAATCGGAACTGAGGGGGTGAGGAGAGATATCTGAAGAAAGAGGATTATCAGGAACTTTAATAGGATATTTAGAGGTAAAAGGAATTTCAGAAAATTTAGTAAGGCGATGATGTTTTCTACCCAATGCTCGCCTTCTCAGGCAATTCATAATGAGGTGTCCAGTATGATGACATGCAGTGCACCGAAACGGCACACCCCAGAAATCCAATCTTTGTCTGATTGACAAATCTCTCCAGCAGATGTCGATATGCTCCGGGAAACCGCCTCTGAAGGATCTTTCAATTAGAATCCAAGCAATATGTTTTTCTTTCTCACCCCGATACCGGGGATCAACATAAACACTTCTATCGACAGCATTACCAATCTCAGAAAGAGTCTCAGGAGACCAGAATTCAAGAGGAAGACCTGGAAGTTTCAACCAAATAAGGTTATTAGAAGGGGTATTACTAAGGGGATTGAATCCCAGATACCACCTATGCAGAGAAAGAAAACTGCGGCCACATACCCACTGGTGTTTTAAGATGGCTTCCTGATCCCCTGCATTTAAAAAATGGAAACAAAACCATTCTTTCAAGAGCTTTGCAATAATCGGGGTGTACCTGATTATGGGTTTCCACTGAGCTTCGAGCCAATCTCTCATCTGATTATCATTCAGGACCGGGAAATGCCACCTCCCAATTAAGGCTTTATCTTGAAGACTATCAATACGCTCCGTCAACTAAGAACTGTCAATCTGAATAGCACCTGGAGGATGAGAAGTCTTATCCGGCTTATAACACTTGCGAGATCGATCCCCAGATGGGATTTTGCCTTGATGACTTTTATCATCATGAGATGTATGAGGAGGGATCGATGGCTGAACCAGCGAGTCATCCAAGGTGAAGGGTCAGTCAGAAGACGGTCTAGCTTTACAATGGAGAGATTCAACCTGTACGGAAGCAAAGACCATAGCCTCCGTGGCTGATGAGTCAGATTTTAATTCCATCATATTAAAGGGCCTGACACATGGCATCAAAAAATTCCAAGTAAAGACTAAAAAAAAGGATATAGTCATTTATCTCTATCTGAAAAGGAAGGAGGCTAATAAAAGAGAAGGACAGGAATAGATAGGATCAATCCTAAAGGATCTGCAGACGGTACATTCAAAGTACACCTCCCACAAGGAAAGCATTAACTTAGATGGAAAGTCAGGAATAAAAAACATGCCAGTCACCCTCATAGATTAATGCAAGATATAGGAAGATACAGCAGAACGGATTTCCCAAAACAATCGATGGCGAGATAGACCAAAACTCCTAAATATCGGTCCTATACCTGACAGGAGTAGATGATGGATTTTAATACAACAGGTCCCAAGGTGGTAAATTTTAAATTCCAGACGATCCGAAAAAACCACTAGACCAGAGATCTAAAACCAGATACATGAATCAGAGGAGACTGAAATCCGATAATCCAAAGGAGAAAGGCTATAGATAAAGGAGCGAAATAAAGTGAATTCAGTCTGGCAAGTGAAGCAGCAGCAGAAACATAACACACATTCGCACCACCACGGACCCAGTTTACACCGGAAATATGTACATGGTTTAGAAATGAAACAGCCACTCTGAAATATGAAACAATTAATCCAAGACCAGCATAAACTATTGAATTTATACATAAAAAGTGTCCATATAAATCATTTAAGAAAAGCTATAAGCCTCCACAGATTGGAAAAATGGATAATATTATAGAAGCATGCTATAATGAACCTGAAGACCGACCCTACGATGCCAATAACCTGTGCAGAGAATATCTAACGCTTATAACCCAAATGATGCAGAGTAAGAGTTAGGAGTCATATGTTAACGTACTTGGTAATGCCGACAGATCGTATGTGGGGTGCTTACAGGTGAAGATTGAAGCCACAAGAAGCCTGTCATGCAGACTTGGACGTGCAGAAAAATGGAAGAGAGGAATTGTAAAAGGATGATTTTCAGCCATAAGGTGGCATCAAAGGATATGGGGATATCAAAAAATGCAGCAGATAGTAGGAAAATGGAGTGATAAGCAAAGAAACTAAAACAGATGGAAGCGAGGTGAATATATAGTTAAAAACTGCATGCCAGATGGAAGGAGAGATCTCCAGGTGTCAAAGGTCTCCGCAGAAGGCAGCAAGTGGAGCAAACGATTAGAGCTATGTGAAGTTATCTGCATGTAAGATGATAGGATAGAACTCCAGGTGTCATTGTGCTCACCTAAGAGACTTCTGGCTTACCGACAGATGATTGGTTGATGGCCTGAAGTCTATGGCAGGCACCCCATTCGATCGTCGCGCACTACTAGGCCTCCCTGAGAACTCTTTTATGTGTGAAGATTCACTTTCTCATACATGATAGCCTCTTTCAGCTCTCCTGCTCCCTCGCCAATGTCGCCAAATTATAATAATTCTTATGTTCAATTAATTCATAAAAGCTCTTGTTCCAATTTAAATAGATATTTTTGTGTTAAAAATTGGTATATGATTTTTTAGTGTAAAAACATGGTATATCTTTTATCCTAAGGTCATAGATGGAACTGAAAAATATAATACAATCCGTTCTACTCATGTTGAATCCACTATTCAACTAATAGTGAAGATACACATCTTGCTCACAATTTTATTATTTAAATTAGCCTTTGGTTCGTCAAAAAAACATTATATTATCTTACCTTATGTAATATTATACTTAAAAAACATAATTTTATAGAACTACTTATTAATGTGCTTAAATGTTAACATTTTTTATTACTACATTTCAACCCTTCATTAATTGTAATTAAAAATCCGAAAATTTTATTATACAATATATTTTTTAAATATATTTAAAAATAACAAAATTTAAATTTAAATTAGTTTATTACTTCTACATATTCTATATTATTATTTTAATCAAATTCAATAATACAATTTTTATATTTATTTATTAATTTTGTTTAAAATATAAAATTATAAAGCAATACAATGTATTTTATATTCAAATAAATTTAGTTTTTATAATTTAATTGAATCTATTTGTTATTTATATATATACACCATTTTATAAGCATATAATTGATAACTAATATGAATCACTATTCACATACTTTTTTATCAACTGAGATACTTATTCAATAAGTATACATTAAAACCATTTAGCATGGATGCATTATTTTTAACATGATGCTATGTCGGAAATATTGTATAATAATTTATAAGTTTATTTTTAAAGGGATAAAATGTATCCATAGATAGTTATTGTTAGCTACACATATGCTACTTGGGAAACTAAACCAATAACATATGTTCAAAACTTTACAATTGTGTATTCTATAGGCTACAAAGTAGTCTCTCAAAATGGAAGTAAGACTAGAAAATAAAATAAAATATGAGTTGATAGAGTTAAAAACACTACATTATGAATGATTTTCTTCTTGAAAGATATCACTCACTCATCATTCAGTTGGAGAGTCCACCGGAGTCAATGGTTAGAGCCTAATGTCATTTTTCGAATAGGAAATAAAAGTTTTCCAATTTCTTAGCTAGAATCAATACCTTGCTGAGTCTATCCACCTTGTCCATTAATTTTTCCATGTAGATGTGCATTTCTTGATGAGAGTATGCTCTATCACTAAGAACTTTTTGTATAAATATGGTGATAGAATTGCAACTGCTCAAGAAGTTTAATCTAAATCAAGAGACACAATTCTACTCTACTAATCTGCAAAAATTAATTCACAATTTAGAACAACATTCACAAACATGCATCAATCACATACACAAGTACATAGATGTATCTAAGGGAAACAAACTCGTAAAAACCCCTTAAGCCTACTTGAATTATTCAAATGAATATAGAATCTATTACAATTGCTAGCTCTAACTCTAAGCTCAACCTGCAAAATAATAATTGTTCTCTCTGCTCAATGAGAAGCTCTGACCTAGACTTAATCAATTTATGCCCCCACCTGAACTCTTATTTCCTTGCACAAATCATGAGGAAATTGACCCGTATTCTTTAGAAATTTCCTTTAAATTGATTGTGCAGTTCCCAATGATTGATCACTTACTGCATGCAACATTTGTACACTCCATACTAGTCTACAATTGATGTTACACTGCCTTGGAATCTCCACCACAGCTAAGCTATTTAAATTCCTTTCATGCATGACTATTTTTAGTTGATTGATCAGTAAATTAGATTATCTCTGAGTTAGACTAATGTCCCACTGCACAACTGACCTCCAACTAGTTCTATAAATGTTAGAACTAGTTTTACTGAGTACAACTGGAAATAAATGAACTGGAATGCTATAAATTAGTAATCAGCACATGCAAACTAAACTCCAAGCCCACTAACACAAATTTACTAAGTTACCTGGTTGACAAGAGCCATGACACACTAGTTAACTGCTTCCAAGTTTTTCGTTGATGTGAAAATTTTGAATTTTCTCAGTCTGACCAAGGATAAGTCAAATTAAGCTTTTCCTGCTACACTTCTCAACACTCTTCCCATGAGTGTTTTAGTATGCCAGTAAATATGAATGGTTTTCATGTAAGAGGATTTGCATGCTCTAGTAGAGTTACCCACGCCAAGTATCCATTCACTGGTTTCACGGTCCAATTTCCTACCTAGAATTAAACTTTTGTCTTCTTAGACTTATTCTTAGACATCAAACATTACTCTTTGGAATACTTCGGGGATAATTTCTCTATATTGTGTCATAACCACTTGAGCTATTGATTGGGCATGGGTTTGGCTAAGAAGGGGAAGCAAGATTAGGGGAAAAGGAGGGGTCGAGTTGTTCTCTTCTACCTCCATGGTGAGCAGAGGAGAGACCACCTCTTGCCATGACTCGGGGGCACCAAGGAGGGGTTGAATGGAGTTTACGGTCCTAGAGAAGGAAGGGTAAATCAAATTCAAAGTTTAGATGGGGAGGAGAGGCAAAATAGAGATAGTAGGAACTCGAAGAAGGGGCACAAGGAGGGTGACTAGGATGCCAAAGAAGGATAACCCAACGTAACAATGAGCAGGGCGGTCCAAACAAAGAGAAATATTAGAGGTAGGGGGTGAAATGGAGGCTAAAAAAGCTCAAATTAAGTCATAAAAAACACACCTCATCGACTTAGAAGTTCCTAAGAGGGGAGAAATATCCAAAAGATGATTAATCCATAATTGTTGCAAAATTTTGATAGAAAAATGTCTACAACTAAATGGTTCTGTAGAACATAAATTACAATTGCAGCAAACTTGAGAATCCTTATCTAAATTTGCAAGGAACTAGAGGTAGTGCACTCTAGACTAAGTATTTTCCAATTGCAAACTATCATCAATCTTGCATGCAATGAGAATTCTATTATAGGATTGATTTTTAATTTCCTCTTTTCCAAACCTATAATCTTTGACAATAGTAGGACTATAAAAGGCTAGGAGTGCCCATGAGAAATAGTGGCATGGAACTCAATAAACTATACTGATAGCTTCAACCCTCCCTCCTCAATTTCCATTACTCCATCCTGTGTTATGATATGTTATTTCCTTCTTGTTAATCACCATAATTAATACTCGAGTGCTCTTGCATTTAGAATTCAAAACAAAATTCCCTTCACTAGACTCCCACGCAATGAAGGCTATCATTGCAACGCCCTCCCATGAACTAAACAAAATACCAAACAAGCATATTTTTAGCTAAGCCATCCATATCACATTTGATGGGAAGCTTACCATCCATATTAAATAGATTTTTTTCATCTCAATGCAAGGAGGTTACCTCACCAGATGTGCACCCACCCTGGGGAGCTTTGTCCATTTCTACAATTTCTTTGCACATGGTTCTTAGCATATCAAGAAGAGGATGGAGTTTTTTTTCCCAACATATCTACTTTTATTGTAGACCTTTGTTAGCTAGTTTATTTGCCAATTTATTTCATGTTCTTCGTATATGTGATAGTACAAGGGATACTATTACCTTTAAGACTTTGATTCTTGTTAAGCCTACCATTAGTCTCCATCTATTAGAGAAATTGGGGGGCTAGATCCATTTTGTAGTTTCTTTACCATTAGGACAATAGTTTTATAATCCCCTTATATTATCAATTTTTGATAATTAAGATGCTTGGATATTATTAGGCCTTGCTCAAAGGATGAGAGTTTCACCACATTATTAGTTACATTTCCCAGAATTCATATATAAATGTGAGTAATTTACCCATGATAATTTCTAAATACCCCTCTGAAACTAGCAAGGCCAGGATTACCCCTAGAGGCTCTATCACATTTTAACTTTAAGAAACTAGGAGAAGGTGGTTGCTATTTGTTATGATTTCAACGATTGGGCTAGGGTTGTATTGCCTGAAGATTTGTAAAATATTGGTTGAGCCCCAAAAGTGTGATAATGTGTGATTCCTTGGAATTACATTCCCAATCTTGTGTAGACCACTTGAGATTATGAGGATTGTTTCGCTTACCCTTCCCATTATGGAGCTCTAATAGTGTCCACATTTAATGAATAACATTTGAAGATTCTTCTATTCCTTTCCTTCCATAATTCCCATGTTATAAATCTCAGGAAAATTTCCATGTTCAGTTCACTATAGTACTTTTAAAAGGTCCAAAATTCCATTCATCAAGTGTTGAATGAATGTTGGTTCCGTTCCAGTTTTGATTGTCTAAAAATTATGGCCAAGTGATCCCATATTTCTAATGCAAATCTATAATTTTTAAGTAGATGCTCAGTTGTTTCTATGCTTTCCCAATAGAAGCTACATCTAGATAGACTTTGAAAACCCATTTTTGGAGATTTTCCCAAGTTAATATTTTGTTTTGCATGAAAGTTAGAGGAAGAGGGTCACCTTTGGCTAGAATTTGGAGTCGCATAGCCTTTTCCAGTTAGTTTTAATAGGGTATCCTATGTTAGCTATTAGTCTACAAGGCTCCTTTAAGCTAAAATATCGTTTAGGACATTTCCCCTATCGAAGGATATCTTTCCCAATTTGGATTTTAATTCTTCTACTTTATGTTTCATTTGTGATGGCTACTTGTGTTTCTAAGCTTATTTTCACTGGCCAATGTGTGCACTTCTGCCACTGCCTCCATTGTTGTTTAGATTGAGGTTGCACCCAATACTAGTAGACTATAAAGCCTTGCTACGCTACCAGCTCCAGTGGTCGCTCGAGGTAGCACAAGATCTTGAACCTTTTGTAGCCCGACTGGGAGCAATTGGGAAAATCAATGCTGTCAGTACTATACCTTACAATACCAAACAAGTTTTTAACTCATTTAACTCTCCTTTTTCTAATTTGGGCCCATTGCTACTAATAATCTTCCAAAAAGAGGAATAAGTTTATGTTTTGATTTCCACGATGAATTCTAGAGATGAAATCCCTTAATTCCACCCCTATCCAAATTATCAAACTACCATTTGTTCTTGCCATGCATTTTTTGCTTCCATACATTACTCCATAAAGTTGATGGGTTTCTAAGTCACCACCAACAAGTTTTGGCTCCTAATAATTAATTGAGGATTTTAGGGTCTCTCAGTCCCAAACCACTGAGGTGGTTAGGATAACATAATTTTTCAAGTGATAAGGACACATTTTTATTGTTATTTAGCTCCCCCTAAAATAAGGATATTTGTATGTTTCTTATTTTTCCCATAATGGCTTTAGGGGTTGCGAGAATGAGAATATGTAAATAGAGATTGTTATGCTCCTATACCAATAGGTGTCATATTTCATGATTGACTTTCTTAGCTCTGTAATATGTTCATACCTTTTCTGGTTGTAAATGTTTTCCATATTATGAAAAAATAAAAAATTAGAAATTAAAAAATGTAAAGAGGGTATACCCTAAAAGAAAAATCAAAGGGTAAAAAGATAATTTGTCAAAAGAAAAAATGAAAGGAAATGAACCCAAAAGAAAATGACTAGGAAAGTGTGCAATTCGAAATGCCACTACTATTTCATTGTCAGTAAATAAAGCATCTTGTACAGCTAACTTTTTACCACAGTTGATGACTGGCCAAATAGCTTAATCTTGGCCAATTCATGTTTGAATTTCCTGTATTAGAGATAGAGAATCAAAATTTGTCCAAACTGTTTAATCTTGGTAGATAAGTAGAAAGGTAGAGAAACAAAGGAGCTCAACTGTTTAATTTGAGCCCTTGGAAGAAATATGTGCAGATTTAGTTAGGTTTATCATGTAAAGAAAAGAAAATATGACAAGGGTTTGCTAATTCAAGTGAACCCATGGAAAAAGAAGAAAAAATGTTAGGTACAATAGGCTGGGTAGGCAGTTTTGATGTTGCAAAATCATACTTATCATTAATTTTGTCTCTCAAAAGGTTTATTTTATTGTTATCAAAAGTACCATGGCAGATATTTGGATACAAGCCAAGCAAAGCATGACTAACTCCCTTTCATTCCTTTCCCAAATCACTTACTAATCTCCCCGTAGAGATATTGAGATCTGCTCAATATCCCCAACTCACTCCATCCCATTTCATGAAAAGCCTAAGTAAAACCCTTTTTATTTAGGAGATTGTACAAAATCACATGGAAACCTTTTTTCCTTAAGCCTAAGTTGTTAAACTTTATAACTTAGCGCTTGTTTTTATATCATTTCTCATATTAACAGAATAACTATAGTATTTAAATCCCATAATTCTTTCCCAAATCCCGTAATATGTATATATATACAAAACCCCAAAACTTTATTACTCTTGCCCCGGCTAAACTATAGCCATATATCATTGTTTTAATGGAATTATATGTTTATTTGAAACCTTATAATAACCATTCCCCGCGCACAATTTTGAAATCAATTAACCCCATGTTAATTAATTAACAAATCACCCTGCCAACCAATAAACGCAACCCCAATATGATTTTTTATTATTTAAAACACTGGGCCCCCCGCGCATTAATCCTCTGTCACCTCCAAAGAGCGCCCACCGTCCGATCGACGCCCTCCCATCAGACGGCCAAAATACATATCGCCAGCCCTCCATCCGCTGCACTTTAACGCCCAGGAGACTGGCGGTATTACGCCCGTAATATGGACGCGTGTCAACCGTCTGTGCTGCTCGCGGCCCCCCCGTCCGAAACCACTTAAGCCCATAAACGGTGCGGACCAGAACTACTTACCGCCCTCTCGTTGACCCCTCGCTGACATCACCACCACGTCACCATCCCGTACGCCCCGCTAAATGACAAATTGTCCCGTCATGCTGACATCATCTACTCAATAAATGTCAAAAATTACCCGCCAAGCAGAATTTCGTTAAAAAGCGATGAAATATCATTTTCACTGTGATTTTGTTTGTTCACTCTCCCATGAAAAAGAACGACTGAAGCCACTGTACCAATTCTTCAACCACCACCCTGCCGAAGAGAACACAGCAGCGCGCTCTGCACTCCATTATTCAACCTACAATTACTCTGTTTGCCTCCATAGTCTAGGTATTTATCCATTTTGCTGGTAACCTTGTAAATTCCATTTTTCACTAAAACTTCTACTCGTGAGAACCAAATTCAAGTCCAGAGCAGTCTGTTTAGCCCATAAAAAAACTCCTAAAACCTGCTGTTAGTCCAATTCTCCACAGAAAGCTCAAGTTCCAGTTTGAAAACACAAGAACCAAACATGGAGGCCCCTGTAACCCTGAATATCACGCCTGTAAATGCACCTCACAAAGACTTGTATTATCTGCCTCTTGCAGACAAAGACTTTCAAATAAAGGACTTATCCACTGATTATAATCATCTTCAAGCCTTCTACCAAACTAGGGACAGTCATCTCAGTAACTCTGATATTTTTGGACTATGGGAATCAAACTTGCCCATGTATTTCCTTCCCTCAGTCCATGTTTTCCCAGATATCATTCACCAATGCTGTGCCAATTATGACCTTGTCCACAGAGCGGTTATGTCACCTTCCCACACTGTCCTGTTTTCCATAACTGCTGAATCCATGAACGAAATGCTACATTTCTATTCCACTGAGCCTCTTGCTCCTCTTTCCATGGGACTTTTACTAGAAAATGCTTCTCAGTTGCCTAACTCAGAGATAACCTGTATTGCTCAGATATTCATGTCACCAAAGCATCAACCTATAGACCCTCCTCCTTATCTAAAAGCTTTTCTCACCGAAACTAGTAAACTTATTCTTGACATGATATCCTCGGTCTTTGGATTTATGTCCAGTGAATATGTGGATGATATCACCCTGGTCCTATTGCCAATATTTACTCCAAGACAGCCCCCTGCTGTCAAATATGATTATGACACTCTCATTGCTAACGAGATCCATGCTCAATTCATGAATTTGGAGAGGGAAGGAGTGTTTAAATATACATCTTCATATCCCATCTGTTGTTATATTATCAGCCAGACAGCTTCCCATTTCCCATCAGGAAACTAGACTCAAAGGGGAATCGAAGGTCTGTGATCTTATGGAGCTCAGTCTTCCACAATACCTATGAGTGCCCTTATACTTATAGTGAATTCATTGATTTGTTTGTACACCCAGCCTCCACTTTGTTGATAGGAGCTCCTCCTCCTAGGATCACTGGTGATGTGAAGAAGATTTTGCAGCTTTCCAAAAATTACAGAATAGGGGACTGGTACCTCTACCAAAATCAGTCAGAGATCAGAATGTATGGGTGTGAACTTTGCCCTTTTAAATTGCCTAAATATGTTCCTATGAGGTTATTTTCTTTAGAACATTTCAGGCAAATCATCCATGCAGATTTAACCCACTTTTGCAATGTAAAGAAGAAGGCTCGGCTGAGAATCAAAAACCAGTTAGGCCCTTATGTTATCCATGATAGGGAAGCATGGAAAGATGTTCAAAAGATCTTAGAAGACCACCTTAGATTGAGGAAGATTTTTGGGTGGGTGCCTTATGACCCATGTAGTTTCATAAGTGACAGAAGGGTAAAGTACATGCTATCAGTGTATATACATCATAGGATCCCAGAAATTGAACAGTATGCAAATCAAGAAGAATGGGTAGAAGGGACCTTCATAAAAGAAATTAGTGAGCAAGAAAAGATGGAAAAGGCTATGAAATATCTTGAAAAAACCCTTGACCTGGACTCTTTTGGACAAGTATCTTTCAAGCTGCCTCAACAATCAGGGGTTGGAACATCTTCTGCTAGAACTTCTCAGCAGCCTGCACAAAGAACCAGCGCATCAATCTCAGGGACCTCAAAGGGAAAAGAGGTAGAAACTACAGAGCAACCAATCATGACTGATCAACCAGGGGGGTCCAAAGAACAACAACAAGTACAAATTCCTCTTGCCAAATCTACAGCACTAGAAATTCCAGCACTACAAACTCCTTTAAATAAGGAAAGAAGCAAGAAGAGAGACAGAGAAGAATCCACACCTATTAGTGGACCTGCAAAACGACTAGGTGCAAAGAGGCAAATATTGGGCCCTCTGTCAGAAGAGGAAATCATTGAAGAAACGACAGACAACCTAAGAGGTGAGAGGGTGGTTAGCTAGCAGACTTCTCCAGTAATAGATACATCGACTAGCTCACACAGGAAGGAGCTAGAAAGGCAACATAGTGTTGAAGTGTCATCTACCAGGCCACAGAGCAAACAACCCTCTGAAATCAAACGGACTTTTACAGAAATTAAGGCCAAAATGATCCGGTGAGAATTCAAATGTACAATCAATACTTAAAAATGGCCCCCACAAACCACCAAAGGTTAATGTCTGCCTATGACATTAAGGAAGGAAAAATGATAATGAGTTACTTTAAGCCTAAGATGCAGCAACCCCAGTCAACAACAGATTTTATTATAACAAACTTGGAGGTCTTAGCCAAAGACATTCATCCAATGGACCAGATTGAACTCCACAAGAAGACTGGAGAAATGGTTTATTCTACATTGGTTGACAAAGCAATGTTGGCCCACCAGTTACAAAGTTCCTTGGACAACACAACAACTCAGCTGGATTGGGAAAAAGCTTATTCTTTGGCCAAAGATAATAGAATCAAATCTTTGGAGGATATCATCATGGAACTGAGACATGATCCCAAAGATGCTAAAGGCATAAAGGAACTAATCAAGAAGAAGGAAACGGACATTGCTGCCCTGAGGAAACAGTTGAAGCTACCTCCTTCAAGGCACCCCCAGACTGCAGAAATCATAGAGTAGAAATCAAAGGAAGACATGATGGAGCTGCTCATGAAACTCAATGAAAGACTAACTAATATAGAGCAGGCACTTGAAAAAGCATTAAAAGAGAAGCAGGGAGAGTCGACCTCCCAGCAACCTGAGCTAATCCCAGCAGTTACTACTGTAGCCCCTTTAACAATTACATCAGCATCAGCTCCAAATGTCCCAGCATCTGCAGTAGAAGTAATTACAGATACAACATCAGCAAGAGTAGCACCAGGCAGCAGAACAGGTATGAGTATAGAAGAATTGATAAAAGCCATGGAAGAATTGAAACTCCAAGTATCTGAGCTGAAGCAAGTAAAGGAAAAATTGGCAAAAGTGGAGAAGAATTATGACAAATCCAAAATAAGTGTGGCAGAGAAAATAAGAGAGGTTAAAGATTTAGAGAATAAAGTGAGAACATTGGAGAAAGATCTCACTATGGATAAGCCTCTGGCAGAAATTAAAGGAATTATCTGGGCTAACATCAATCAATTCCTAAGTAATGTTTTGCCATCTATCCAAGAAATTTATGAACAGATTGATTTGGCGAATGCAGCACATGGTGAGATCCAAAAAGCAAGAGCTTTAATAGGACAAATGCCTGATCAGGCCAACCGGCTCATACATTTTTGAGTTACAGAAATAGAGAATAGTTGGAGCAACTTGGCATCCCAGACAGGACAGGCACCATTTTGGATATCAAAAGAGTTCTAACCAATAGGACTTTAATGCATAATTTAGAAAAAAGATGCCAGGATATGCAAGTAGAAATCAATTATTTCATGCAAAGGTTTACAGTTTTGCAGGATAAAGGGCTGCCAAATCTTTTAGGAAATAATGACTGGCTTATGAAACACACAGAGTATGTACATAAGTTGAACACATATGCTGTTGATGAAGTTAATTCATCAACTAGTGCTTCAGGAGTTAAGGCACTCCCCACAAGCCAATTTCTCTATGATAAATTAGAAGATTTATTTTATATTGAGCATGAGGTAAAACATCTGTTTCAGCTCCAGCCTAATTTTGTCAAATATACAAAAGCTGGTGAAACCTTAAGGAAACTTCAAAAACATAAGTTGCTAGATCAATAATGGTGAGAAGACATGCTGGGGATTTTGTAAATTTCTCTTGGATAAAGCAGGGATTTTGGGTTGTTGTTCCACAATAAGATAAACCGAGATGAGCAAGGATCAAACGGGTCAAAGTGTATTGAAACAGGATTGAAAAACATCTGACCGAAGACGGAGCAGCCAGCACAGAATATTAGTGGAAGAAAGGTGTGAATCGACTCGCATAACCTACCTCCGGTACATCCATTAAAGGAGGAGCGGCCAGCACAACATCAATTTATTGTTTCCCTATTTTCGAGACTGTTTGTCTCTATAAAAGAGGCATTAATCATCACTAGATATTATCTCCATCAGATATTTTGTAAGATAATTTGATATTTTGTTTAAATACCCCCCAAGTGAAGTATTTGGGGGTGGTTGGTGAACATTCTTAGACTATGTTGTAACTCTGAACTTTGGAATAAAAAAGTTGTTGGGATCAAATCGTTGCCTAGCCTACTGGAAGAGGAATTTATACTGAGGACCTGTTACAGAATTCTTGAATCAACTTATGGATCAATAAGTCTCTTCTAACTTGTGTTTTACAGTTTCCTTGTTTGATATATCATCTATGTTCATAATCTGAATGGTAGAGCAAAAGATTAATTCAGAATTTGCTTAACTGCACTCTGTGTTCAATCTTTATTATTCTATGTGTTTTCTTCAGAATTAGTATAAACAGTGAATTCTTAATTGCTTCTGCTTCCCCTGATTCTTAACCTTGATTATCTACTAAGGAATTCTTAATTGCTCCTTAACAATAATCATTCACTTTCCCTCTGTCAGACATGATGAAGGATTCTTAACTGCCCTTCACCCATTTGACTCCATTCCATCTGATTTCAGCCTTTAAATTGTTCTATATTTGAGTACCTTGCTCTGTGATGCCATTCTTAGTTAGAAACCAAATCCAGAAAACTATCTCTCTTTGACTCCATCATGCCCATTGGACTGAACTCTTCATGTTTTGCCTTACTGTTCTATTGAATCTTTCCACCATCCAAACTCAAAACAAAACCCTTGTACTTCATAACTAGCCTAACACCTTTCAAAACAAAGCTAAATCATAAAGAGAGAGCTCTCTTTGGATGCAGATTGGCTAGAATCTGTATCTAAAATATTGGTATGTGGTTACCTCGGTCGTATTCCCTTTCTTACAACTTTGGGGAACAACCTAAGTGATAACAGAGATGACTTGTAAAACTAATTTGGATATTTTTGAATACACGTAACTAATCATATCAATATTATTTCAAATAGTTAAATTATACAAAATTTTAAATAAAATTTATTTAAAAATATATGGAAATAATAAAAAGAATTGCTCACCATTATATTTTATTTTATTTTTTAATTAAAATATGGTAATAAATTGTTTTTAAAAATAATTGGTTTTCACATTTAAAAATGTATTTTAAAATACATAAATAAATTATGGCCCTAAAAATCCCTAAAAGATTAAGATTATGCAAATTACAAAACTCACAATTAGCATGGTAAAAAATACCACTTTAAAATAAAATTGAAGAAACACTCGGTCTTGAAGATTAAGATTATGCAACTTACAAAACTCAAAATTACCATGGTAAAAAATCCCACCAAATTTTAAAATAAAATTGAAGAAACACTCTTAAAAAAAAGACATTCTCTCAAGGACTTTTGGTATTCGCGGGGAGTTCAAAATTCATAATTTAAATTTCACATTGCCAGGCGCGAGACTGAGCCTTAAAAAGAAAATTCAAGATGGATGGTCCATGGATGACCATGTGATGGTCATTGTATGCTTTAAAGACATTTATCAGAAAACTGCGGCGGCCGTATACTCCATGTACACATCACCGGGTTCTCATAGCTTTTTTTTAAGTAATGAATGCATATCTCCGTCAACGTTCGTTAAGTAAACAGAGAGGGAGAGGTGGGCGAGACCATCCATGTAAGCAGGTCCTAATAACCTACAATCGGGATAAGGATTGCCCACATGAACATTGATAAATACATAACCAAACATTGTACCACTAGCACTAAAAGCTAGTAATACATAACAAACGAGTTTCTTTTATTATAACAAGTCAAGTCGTTGGGGGTGGTAGGCTTAGCAGGGACCCTTGCAACTCCTACGGAAGGCAAAATAGTATGGTTATTTCAATGATGTTTCGGAATATTCTTTCGTAATATACCATAAGTTGAAGTATTATTATAAGCCTTGATATTAATTTAGAATTTAACTAGCATTTGCACCTAATGTTGCAAAGGAAACGCCGTAAGGCATAGTGTGTGGAAGAATATTGAAATTCAATGGGCTTTTTTGAAAGCAAGGGTCTATGATAATATGATAATGAGTTTGAATTGAGGAAGCCATGCCAAAAACCCTATTCAGGGGTTAAAGTGCTATCAAATGGAATAAAAGTAGTCATAAATAACCATTGAACTTGTTTAGATACTTTAACGATTGCCTAGTTGAAGGTGAAGTTAAACAAATGAATTCACGCGAACAACAACTGGGTATCCATATCAATATACAAAATTTTAAGGAGAGGTATGTTAATCTTTTCAAACAACATTCTAATGTATTTGCCTAGAAATATGAAGACCTTAAACTATATCACATTATGATGAACTGAATCCCTGCCAGGATATATTCCTTATGACGCAAAGAAGCTACAGGTGGTTGATAAGGAGGTGAAAACAAATGCTTGGGCTCATGAAGGAGCTCTGTATTGTCCTCCAGCCCACACTGTTCCTATGCCTATTATATTCCATGGCAACATCGTACACAGAGACATCTCTTGCTCATTACTCCTAGTATGGTAATATTGAATAACTCTGCCTGTGTCACAAATCATATAAAAATGGATTTTAGTTAGCTCCGTGGTCCTTGGAGAATAATAACATATACAACTTTCATCCATCATGGCCTCTCAATGGTCCAATTACCTAGCTAATTGCAGACCTATCTTGAAGCATTCTATATGATGTCACTTTTATTATAGGGATGCAGAAATTAGATTTTAGAATGGGAATTGTGCTTTAGCATTATTTTCATTCAAGCGGCATTTGTGCGAGTTATGTCTTTTGGACAATTATGGTTATTCTAAATGGTAATGCCATGTCAAGTAGTATGTGCTTACATTTTTATTTTTATGATGAAAGCTACATAATGTTACTTTAAACCAGCATAATTTGATTTTCATTCTACACTGCAATTTTTTTCATAGGCATTGAATTGTTTTTCTGCAGAGTATCCAGAAGTCTGAATGCCCTAAAGAATTGGAGCCAGTAGATGAAGGGTTCCAATACATGTCAATATAATCAGGAGGGATGAAGACTGTCCTATATGTTTTCATTCCATTGTCCAATTCATGGCGTGCTAGTTTTTCTAAGGTTATGGTGTTCATGCATGTGCTGTTATACTAATTGTGAAATGGGAGAATTTAGTTGTTTCATACATTGTTTTTATGATCCTTGCAAAACCAAATCCAGTGGAGAAATGAAACAATGTGCGAAGATAAAATTTGTTGTATTTATCATAAGGCTCACTGTTCAATTCAAACTCTAGTGTTATATGAAGACCTTAAACCATATCACATTGTTATCTGAAACTCTATTGTCAGCTAGTATGGTAATATTGACTAACTTTGCATGTGTCACAAATCATATAAAAATGGATTTCAGTTAGCTCCGTGGTCCTTGGAGAAAAATAATATATACAACTTTCATCCATCATGGCCTCTCAACGGTCCAATTACTTAGCTACTTGCAGACCTATCTTGAAGCATTCTATATGATGCCACTTTTATTACAGGGATGCAAAAATTAGATTTTAGAATGGGAATTGTGCTTCAACGTTATTTTCATTCAAGCGACATTTGTGCCAGTTATGTCTTTTGGACAATTCTGGTTATTCTAAATGGTAAAGCTGTGTCAAGTAGTATGTGCTAGCATTTTTTATTTTTATGATGAAAGTTGCATATTATGTCAGTTTAAACAAGCATAATCTGATTTTCATGCTACACAACAATTTTTTTTATAGGCATTGAATTGTTTTTCTGCAGAGTATCCAGAAGTTTGAATGCCCTAAAGAATTTGAGCCATCAAACAGGAGGGTTCCAGTACATGTCAATCTGATCAAGAGGGATGAAGACTGTCCTGTATGTTTTCATTCCATTTCCCAATTCATGGCGTGCTAGTTTTCTAATGTTATGGTGTTCATGCATGTGTTGTTATACTAATTGTGAAATGGGGGAATTTAGTTGTTTCATACATTGTTTTTATGACATTTAAATTCGATGAAGATCAAATCATTGTCCTAGATATATTGTCTGTGTGTCAAACATCAGTGGATTTGCAGCTATTTATTTTTTTTCTTCTGTTTGCTTAGGTGGTCCAATGCATGTTTTGAATGTAGGGAAGTCTGAAATTCTGTTGATGGTCATTCAATGCGCTCAGGAAGTTCTGTTGTTGGAAAGTTTAATTGGGCTGCATTGAATTAAGCAAGGCTGAAACATTATTGTTGACGTTGTAGCTGTAGTTGTTTTGCATGTTGTTGAATCTCTTTGCAGGGTTGGTTTCATCGTCCCCATATGCTAAGGAGAGGGTCCTCTTGAGAGAATTTAATTTGTTGTCATTCTCCACTGCTAATTCTTCTTGTTTTGGGACAACTTCATATCGGCAATCGTTATTGTTGTCATTGTTATTGCTGAAATTGTTGTGAGAGAGGTTGGAGGATTGGACTTGAGGTAGTCTGCTGCTGTTTCCATTGCCATCCATGGCTTCATCGTTTAAAAAAGCATCTACGAAAGGATCGTCACTCTCCAACAACCCACTAAAAGAGGCAATTTTGGGCAGTTGTAGTTTGTTTTAGTAGAGTTTAGGCTTCTGTGATCCATATCAAGTTTACAAAAAATATTTTTTGGCGAAGATCACTTGCTGATCAATATCAGGCAAAGAAGCCATCACTTCATTTGCACTTGGTGATTCATCTCGTTCTACCCCTTGTACTCTCTGAGAATTACCATTTTTATTGTAAATTTGGCACAACACCCAATCATCAAGCTGGAGAACAAAAGTGCCATCAAAATCAACAATACCAATTTTAGTTGAATGAATCAATTCCTATTCATAAAGAATCAAAACACAAGAACTGTGAAAGGAAAATCATTCATATTGATCAATATTCAAGAAGACATCACTTTGTAGGGTGTGTTATTTGTATTTACACAATTGATTTTTTTATTCAATCAACTATGCTATTCTCTATGCTTTCGCTAGGTTCCTTCATCACCACCATCATTGGAAAATTCATTTCCCTCTTGAAGTATGAAACGAGTAGCAATTCTCAATTGATCTCACCCTACCACCACAGAGAAGCTAGCAATCCTGATATACAAATCGAACCAGCCATCTTATCAAGCAATCCATTTAGTTCTCAATCTATAGCTTTGATAACCCAAAACTCAAATCTTTTATATCTAATATGCACATAAATTTTCACATTAATATGTTTGGATCTCATTCTAAGATCTTTATAGATCTGATACAGAGGTAAACCAGATTTTTCATACTATGACAAGCAATATTAGCAAGTCTTAGAGTCTCTCTTATGTAATGTCTCCTCCTTATTTGATAGAGTTGAAGTTGTATGAGCATCGACTGCACTGAAGGGATCATCCAATAGATTAATGTCAGCATCGTTATATACTTCTCTAGCCAACAAAATCCTCTGTTTTTGTCCCCCACTCATATTCAATCCTCTCTCCCCAATCTCTATCATATCTCCATGAGAAAAACTCTACATATCCTTGTCTAATGCACAAGATTTTATTGCCTTCTTGTATTGAATTTTGTCCATTGGTTTCCCATAGAGTATGTTCTCTCTGACAGTACCACTCTGAATCCAAGATATTTGTGCCACGTAGGCAACATTGCCATATACTTCAATCTGCACGTAGTCCAATCAAAAAATTTATGGAATAATTTTTGTATATAGAAAGCAAAAAAGCTGCATCTACAATCTTGTTGAACTATGAAATGGTTATTTTTTCTCAAGAAGAGTTGTTAGGCCCCTATACTACTAGTGTAACCCCTTATTGTTATTAGTATAACCCACCTATTATATTGATGTACCCATGTAGTGCCCATATTGTTACTATTATGCCACATAGAAGCCCACCATTGTTACTGTTGTGCCCTACAATATTATTGTTATGTAGGCTTTGATTGTATTGGGACCACTTAGACTCCTATATATAGAAAGGAGGTATTTTCATTTGTATCATCCAAGAATTGTTCATTTATGTAATGTAAAGGAGGTTGCCCCCTCGAAGAGGCTGAATTCTAAGGCGTTGATCTATCTTTTCTATCTTTTCTTGAGCTGGTTTCATAACATTTGGTATCAGAGCTTTGGATTCTAGGGTTTCGCTACTCCAAACAGGTCATCGTGGAATTTTCGCTATAAATTTTTTTCTGTGACGTTTAAGAAGTCGCAAAAAAAACCCATTTGAGAAGAATTGGCGCTGAACCTTGGGTCCGAATTTCAGATCTTTTTTCATGATATTTTCGGAGATATGATTTGCGGAAGTTGGTCTTTTTGCAGACTCCTGAATTACATGCAAAAAAGGTGACCTGGGGAAAATCGTCATAACTTTCTTTCTGAGCATCGGATTGAAATTTCGTAAGAAGGTACAGAAAGAGGACGGACTGTAGCTTCGGCTTATATATTTTTCAAAGTCAAAGGTGGAAACAGTGACACGTGGCACTTCATACAAGTTCGCTCTACTGAACTAGTCTATAATCAGGTCACTGCGGGAGATTGTGCATAACGTTTTCTTGGAGAATCCAATTTGGATCAGACTTGTGGCATTGGAAAGAGGACACAGAGGGCTACTACAAGTCACAAGTTCAGAACTTAAAGATCTGAAAGTACAGAGTTACAGTCGTTTCAAGGTAGAGCTCCTAAAATCAAGAAAAAGCAAGATGAGGAAGTTTGATGGCAAGGATCCGGTAAATTGGATACTTCAGATGGAGCAATATTTTGATATACATGGTGTACAACTGTTACAAAAGGTATGTATTGCATCTTCATATTTAGAACCAGATCAATTTTTATGGTACAAAGGGCTTTGTTCTCGTAAAAAACTTGTTACGTGGTCAATTTTCACGGAGGAAATGATAGCACATTATGAGGATATAAAGAGCAACACCTTCTTTAGAGCAACACCACAACAATTGGAAAGAGTAAAAGGGATTTGTGACATAATGGAAAGCAAAATTATGGAAACCAGGAAGCATACCCCTCACAACTATAAAGATGGAAGTGTTGTTTCTCCCAGCCTTCCACAACCTACAAGGGTTACACCACAACAATTGGAAGAAAAAAGAGAAAAAGGGCTTTGTTACAATTGTGATAGAAAATGCACTAAAGGTCATAGGTGTGCTGAGAAGAAATTATTTTACATAGAATATGAAGAGGAGGAAGAAAAGGATCAAGAAACATCAAAAGAAGAGGATATACGTCAGGACACCACCCCAGAGAAAGAAGAAATGAATCAGACCATATCTTGTAAAGCATTGGCAAGAATTACCACTCCTCAAACTCTCAAGATAGAAGGACATATCAAGAATAAAAAGGTGCAAGAAGTGAAAGATCACATCGAGAAAGAAGAAATGAATCCAACCATATCTTGTAATTCAATGGATGAAATTACCACTCCTCAAACTATCAAGATAGAAGGACACATCAAGAAGAAAAATGTTCAAGAAGTGAAAGATCACATCGAGCATCAAGAAATGAATCCGACCATATCTTGTAAAGGACTGGAAGAAATTACCACTCCTCAAAAGATAGAAGGACATATCAAGAAGAAAAAGGTCCAAGTAGAGAAAGATCATATCGAGCATGAACAACAAGTTCTCCAACTTTTAAAGGATAACGCCACTTCGGTGCAAAATCAAATGAAACAACAGGTAGATCAACATCGTAGTGAAAAATGTTTTGATGTGAGTGATTGGGTATTTTTACTGCTACATCTCAAGCAAGCTATTTATGAGAAGGAAATGTTGGCAATACTACATGCACTTAAAAAATGGCGACCTTACCGAATGGGAAGACGCTTCAAGGATGAGGATGTGGAAGCTTTGTTTTATGCTATTTATATTATCCAACCAAATTGGATAAATGAAGCAACGGATGAATGGAAGAAGAACGAAGAAGTATGGCCACTTATTCAAAAGTTGCAAAAGATCCCAATTCAAGCAATATTGCCAGAAATTGAAGAGGAAGGAAAAATCATATTGGAACCTGGAGCAGTCACACAAACAAGAACCCGACAGCTATGAAATCGATCAATTTCAGAGTATCTCATCAAGTGGAAGAACTTACCCGCTGAATATTCCACATGGGAGGACAAGAATTTTATATAGAAGCATCAAGAACTACTCAAGCGTTGAGGACAACGCTTTTTGAAGGAGAGGGGCATGTTAGGCCCCTATACTACTAGTGTAACCCCTTATTGCTATTAGTATAACCCACCTATTATATTGATGTACCCATGTAGTGCCCATATTGTTACTATTATGCCACATAGAAGCCCACCATTGTTACTGTTGTGCCCTACAATATTATTTTTATGTAGGCTTTGATTGTATTGGGACCACTTAGACTCCTATATATAGAAAGGAGGTATTTTCATTTGTATCATCCAAGAATTGTTCATTTATGTAATGTAAAGGAGGTTGCCCCCTCGAAGAGGCTGAATTCTAAGGCGTTGATCTATCTTTTCTATCTTTTCTTGAGCTGGTTTCATAACAGAGTAGTTAATGTTCAATTAACATCTCCTGAAATTTTTGGGATTTCTCCAAGAATTGTATATAGCAGAGAAGATTTCCCTGATCCCACTGAGCCACAAATTGCTACCTTTTCTCCAGTTTTAATGTGCAGATTTATTCCCTTCAATGTTGGCTTTGTCAATGAATATTTTGGATCCCAGCTGAGTATGGCTTGATGAATTTCGATGATATACTGGGATTTGGCAAGTGCTTTCCTCACAACAAAATCTGGTCTTAGCTTGTCATCTTGTAAGAACTTGTCCACACGATCTAAGGAGACTTTAACCTGAATTAATATAGCCAAAAATTCAAGTAGCATTCTCACTGGATCTTGTATCACACGGAATGTTGCAAGCACTGTAAATATGGTTGTGGCAGTTAACGGTGGATCCCCTATGATAGCACACCTAGAAAAAACTATAGATGAAGTAACGATGGGTGACATCCAGTAGAGTATGGTACCATATGTTCTAGAAAATTGTCCTGAAGACAACCATTGAACTCCACAGCTCAGAATTTTTCTATCAGCTCTTTAAATTTTTCTTCCCATGCTTGTAGTTTGATTATTTTAATACTATTAGGAATTTCAGATGTTATTCTAAGTCTTTCATCCTGTGCAGTCATGCACTCAGCTTAGCACTTCTGGAGGGTTTTGGCCAGAGGTTTGTTTAGAATGAGAGTAAGAATGATGATGAGCAAACCTGGAATAGCTGCCCATCCAACTGTGGCAAAAAGGATGTCAATTGCTACACATATTTGCAAAGGGACGGTTCAACCCAAATGCAGCCACCATGGAAACTCTCCAAAATGATATGCATCTACAGCTATGTAGTTTACAATCTCACCAGTGGCATGTCCTCATCTTCCTAGACTGGACAATTGAAGTTGTTTCTGATATACATCTGCCATCAAGGCCGAACGCATTCGCATGCCTGTGCGTCTAGAATTGAAGTTTTTTTTTTTTTTCTTAGGTGGTCCAATGCATGTTCTGAATGTAGGGAAGTCTGAAATTCTGTTGACTATCATTCAATGCGGTTAAGAAGTTCTGCTATTGGAAAGTTTGATTGGGCTGCATTGAATTAAGCAAGGCTGAAACATTATTGTTGATGTTGTAGCTATAGTTGTTGTCCATGTTGTTGAATCTCTCTGCAGGGTTGGTTTCATCATCCCCATATGCTAAGGAGAGGGTCCTCTTGATAGAATTGAATTTGTTGTCATTCTCCACTGCTAATTCTTCTTGTTTTGGGACAACTTCATATCGGAAATCGCTATTTTTTTTCATTGTTATTGCGGAAATTGTTGTGAGAGAGGTTGGAGGACTGGGCTTGAGGTAGTCTGCTGCTGTTTCCATTTCCATCCATGGCTTCATCGTTTAAAAATGCATCTATGAAAGGATCGTCACTCTCCAACAACCCACTAAAAGAGGCAATTTTGGGCAGTTGTAGTTTGCTTTGTTGATCAATATCAGGCAAAGAAGCCATCACTTCATCTACACTTGGTGATTCATCTCATTCTACCCCTTGTACTCTTTGAGAATGACCATTTTTCTTGTAAATTCGGCACATCACCCAATAATCAAGCTGGAGAACAGAAGTGCCATCAAAATCAACAATACCAATTTTAGTTGAATGAATCAATTCCTATTCATAAAGAATCAAAACACAAGAACTGTGAAAGGAAAATCATTCATATTGATCAATATTCAAGAAGACATCACTTTGTAGGGTGTGTTATTTGTATTTACACAATTGATTTTTTTGTTCAATCAACTATGCTATTCTCTGTGCTTTTGCTGGGTTCCTTCATCACCACCATCATTGGGAAATTCATTTCCCTCTTGAAGTATGAAACGAGTAGCAATTCCCAATTGATCTCACACTACCACCACAAAGAAGCTAGCAATCCTGATATACAAATCGAATCAGCCATCCTATCAAGCAATCCATGTAGTTCTCAATCTATAGCTTTGATAATCCAAAACTCAAATCTTTTATATCTAATATGCACAGAAATTTTCACATTAATATGTCTAGATCTCATTCTAAGATCTTTACAGATCTGATACAAAGTTTAACCAGATTTTTGATACTATGACAAGCAACATTAACAAGTCTTGGAGTCTCTCTTATGTAATGTCTCCTCCTTATTTGATAGAGTTGAAGCTATATGAGCATCGACTGCACTGAAGGGATCATCCAATAGATAAATGTCAACATCGTTATATACTGCTCTAGCCAACTGAATCCTTTGTTTTTGTCCTCCACTCATATTCAATCCACCAAGATTTTATTGCCTTCTTGTATTGAATTTTGTCGATTGGTTTCCCATAGAGTATGTTATCTCTGACAGTACTACTTTGAATCCAATCTGTTTGTGCCACATAGGCAACATTACCATATACTTCAACCTGCATGTAGTCCAATCAAAATGTTTATGGAAGAATTTTTGTATATAGAAAGCAAAAAAGCTTCATCTACAATCTTTTTGAACTACGAAATGGTTACTTTTGCTCAAGAAGAGTAGTTAATGTTCAATGTACATCTCCTGAAATTTTTGGGATTTCTCCAAGAATTGTATATAGCAGAGCAGATTTCCCTGATCCCACTGAGCCACAAATTACTGTCTTTTCTCCGGTTTTAATGTGCAGATTTATTCCCTTCAATGTTGGCTTTGTCAATGAAGATTATGGATCCCAGCTGAGTATGACTTGATGAATTTTGATGGTATACTGGAATCCGGCAAGTGCTTTCCTCACAACAGAATCTGGTCTCAGCTCATCATCTTGTAAGAACTTGTCCAGACGATCTAAGGAGACTTTAACCTAAATTAATATAGCGAAAACTTCAGGTAGCATTCTCACTGGATCTTGTATCACACGTAATGTTGCAAGCACTATAACTATGGTTGTGGCAGTTAATGGTGGATCCCCTATGATAGCACACCTGGCAAAAACTATAGATGTAGTAATGATGGGTGACATCCAGTAGAGTATGGTACCATATGTTCTATTAAACTGTGCTGAAGACAACCATTTGAACTCCACAGCTTGGAGATTTTCTATCAGCGCTTTAAATTTTTCTTCCCATGCTTGTAGTTTGATTATTTTCATACTATTAAGAATTTCAGATGTTATTTTGAGTCTTTCATCCTGTGCAGTCATGAACTCAGCTTGGCACTTCTGGAGGGTTTTCGCCAGAGGTTTGTTTAGAATGAGAGTAAGAATGATGATGAGAAAACCTGGAATAGCTACCCATCCAACTGTGGCAAAAAGGATGCCAGTTGCTACACATATTTGCAAAGGGACGGTCCAACCCCAATGCAGCCACCATGGAAACTCTCCAAAACGATATGCATATATAGATATGTAGTTTACAATCTCACCAATGGCATGTCTTCGTCTTCCTAGACTGGACAGCTGAAGTTGTTTCTGATATACAACTGCCATACAAAGTCCAAAAGTATCCCAATTTTTCCCTTTTGCATGGGCTGAAGTTGGAGAAAGCTTTCAGCATCAGTGGCCATTTCATTCTGTTAAGATTTAAATAGAAATTGTTTTCTAGATTGTAGCAGACCTGATACTTTTCTCTATAAACCTTTACAACATTAGCATGTGAAAGCAGCAAATTGTGTGCAACAATGTCGGGTTCTGTCGCAGAATTTCCTGCTGTGCAGTTCCCAAATGGAGCAGAGCACCTTCTAGGAGAAAAAATGTCATTGTCATAACGAAGAGCAGCAACAACCCGTGGCTCATTGAATGTCATCTAGTGTTTCACCCTGTTGCCAAAGGTTTTGAAGCAGAACTCTGCGAATTTTGCATAGCCCTCACTATGCAACAAAAAATGATATGTATGTCATTATTAATACCATGGAAAGTATCGGAAGCTGGAAATTATGAGATGGGTTTTGAATTACATGCTCTGTATCAGTGCTAATGAAATATAGATAACTGACACAACTCCATAATTTAGCAACCCTCCATAGGTTGTTTCAAGCACTTCCGATAAATCTTAGTGATAAAGATTTGCATAGGGCGTGATACCCAAAAATGAAATGAAATTTTACAACAGTGGCTAGTGAAGGCCAAACAGTAACACTATAACACTGAGAGAACTTTTATATAAAATTCATAACAATGATAAGGCCATAGTCACAGAAAACAGATTGAATTGAAGAAATTACAACAATAAGAAACATATGCAATGTTTTTATTACAGGACTTAAGTGGATATAAGCCACAAGAAACACACAAGAATGCACCACTCTACATGACAGAATCTGGGATTTTAGTAATGAATGCGAACAGGCGATACCAATTGGTAGTCATCCAACACGTCATACCCACAAGAAGTATTGTAAGTCATAATAATAAAAATTGTAGAGGGCATGATATCTAAAAATGAAGTCAAATTTTAGCGATAACAGCGAGTGAAGGCCAAAGGCTAACAATGTAAATGTCATAAGAACAAGAGGGCCTTAGTTACAGATAACACTTTGAATTGCATAAATTGCAACAATGAGAAACACATGCAATGGTTTCTATTATACACAACTTCAATGGAAATAGACCATAATCACATGAATGCACCAGTCTACACCACAAAAAGCCAAGGTTTTAGCCATGAACACAAACAGGCTATACCAATCAGTAGTCATCCAACTGGCCATACCCATAGGAAGTATTGTACAACATAAATCACAAACTACAGAGATTAAATGTTTCCTTCCCAGAAATCCATGAATACAAATATGCCAGAATCTCAGGAATCATAGATCACAAACTACAGAAATTTGAGTTCATGCCAATAAAGGCAAGCCATCAATACAAATAGGCCAGAATCTCAAGAATCATAGACCACAAATTATTTGAACCACAGACTGCCATTTTAAATGATATACAAGCATTGAGCAAAGACACAAGAAATATTGTAGAACATGGACAAGGATGTAGTAAGACACACTGAAAACCAACATGATAGAACTTTTTAAAGTTGTTATAACTAAACCTAACAGGACAACTGCATTAGAACATAGATTGAAAGAAGCATGAATAAAACAAAGCAACGGATGATACAAAATAAGAATAAGCCGCCAGAACTACAATTCTTCCTATCACAACGATTAAGAGACTACTGGAATCCCCCGTTTTACATTTTGAAAATTCAAAAAATGCATTAGCTGAAGGAATTTGTATGAGATGCTAGCACAATTACCTCTTTTAAGCAGGTAGTTAATGAGATTATTTTAATATTGGACACCCTTGTAATTGATCCAACCTGCTCCTTCTGCATCATCAAATACACACAACTTCAGAAACACGGTTATAAATCATAGATCCATAAACTATACTTTAGGGATCTGTTCTATGTTTTTAAAAGTTATAGTCTTTAATGTAAGTAAATTAGATATTTAACTTATCAATTTAATACAGTCAAAATATTTCATTCATATATTAAGTTTGGACAACGATCAAAACCTGAGTATCTACCTACTTGGAAAACTCCTATACCAAGTTATCGAGAAACTATAGGCATCCATGTTCATATTTACCATCAACTCTACGTCGTTCTGTGAAACAAATATTTGCGGTTAAATTTCCACATTTAAATAACTCAAGATAGAAACAAAATTTTTCCTACAAAATCTTCTTCCATTGAAAAACCCATAAATTTTATCATTTGAATTCTCATGAAAAAAGGTCCAAAATGGACAAATGGTAGAAGATGCATATACCTTATAAAGATGGTATTCATCCACCATAACATTGGCAGTGACATTGTTAGCTACAATCCTTGAAAAGAAAAGCCCAAACACCCCTAAAATCTAAAAAACCTGAATGTGTGAAAAACATTACAGTGCAAGGATATGATTGATCCAATGATACCAACTTAGTTGTGAAAAAATGCATACCTAGTTGACGGATAAAATTATCCCAAATGTTCAGCCCTCATCCATCGGACTTGGCAACTCCTTCCACCTGGTAAGTCCCAGATCCATAAATTATACTTCAAGGGACCATTCTATATTTTTGAAAGTTATTTGTACGCTGAAGCAAAAGCTGGAATTTAATGTAAGTAACTTAAATATTTAACTTATAAATTTAATACACTCAAAATCTTTCATTCATATATTAAATTTGGACAACAATCAAAACCCAAGTATCTTCCTACTTGGAGAAGTCCTAGACCAAGATATCGAGAAACTGTAGGCATCCATTTTCATATTTACCATCAACTCTACATCACTCTATGAAACAAATATTTGTGGTTAAATTTCCACATTTAAATAACTCATGATAGAAACAACATTTTTCCTACAAAATCTTTTTCGATTGAAAAAACCATAAACTTTATCATTTGAATTCTCATGAAAAAAAGGCCAAAATGGAAAAATGGGAGAAGAAGCATATACCTTATAAAGATGGTATTCATCCACCACAATATCAGTAGTGACATTGTTAGCTACAATCCCTGAAAAGAAAAGACCAAACACCCCTAAATCTGAAAAACATGAATGTGTGAAAAACATTACAGTGCAGGAATATGATTGATCCAACAAAGCCAAATTAGTTGTGAAAAAATGCATACCTGGTTGACGGATAAAATTAACCCAATGTTCGGTCGTCCTCCATCGGACTTGACAGCTTCTTCCACCTGGTAAGTCGAAGTCGTCATTCCGAACACAAAACCCTTGGGAAAACTGGCTCTAGTCAACCCGCCAGTGTCAACCTCTTGACTTGGCTGCCATACAAAGTGCTCAGTAATGCAGAGATTTATATAAAGGAAAAGAAAGATAATCATCATTCCCATCTCCACTTCCGTCACTTAGCTCACACTCTCAGTGTGTTTTCGTGTATTTTAATTCGATAAAAAACACACAGTGCCAAATATACACCATTCAAACTTCAGAACAACTATATATCATTTAGGTTCAACTCAGAAATATTACATACCATGAACAATAGCTTGCCACAGCCAAATAGATGCTAGGATATGCTTCAGGCAGTCATACTTAACCTATATTTAACACAAAAAATTGCATACCACCACGGAATGTTGCAAGCACTGTAAATATGGTTGTGGCAGTTAACGGTGGATCCCCTATGATAGCACACCCAACAAAAACTATAGATGCAGTAATGATGGGTGACATCCAGTAGAGTATGGTACCATATGTTCTATTAAACTGTGCTAAAGACAACCATTTGAACTCCACAGCTCAGAGATTTTCTATCAGCTCTTTAAATTTTTCTTCCCATGCTTGTAGTTTGATTATTTTCATACTATTAAGAATTTCAGATGTTATTCTAAGTCTTTCATCCTGTGCAGTCATGAACTCAGCTTGGCACTTCTGGAGGGTTTTGGCCAGAGGTTTGTTTAGAATGAGAGTAAGAATGATGATGAACAAACCTGGAATAGTTGCCCATCCAATTGTGGCAAAAAGGATGCCAATTGCTACACATATTTGCAAAGGGACGGTCCAACCCCAATACAGCCACCACGGAAACCCTCCAAAACGATATGCATCTACAACTATGTAGTTTACAATCTCACCAGTGACATGTCTTTGTCATCCTAGACTGGACAGCCGAAGTTGTTTCTGATATACAGCTGCCATCAAGGCCGAACGCATTCGCATACCTATGCGTCTAGAATTGAAGTACCAATGCCTTCGAGAGAAGGACTCTATGAGCTTAACTGCAAATAAACCTTCAACAAGAATGATGTTTTCATTTTGGAAAGACTGTTCTCTACTTGCTAATTGTACAAAGGACCGCATAAACAGAGGTGCAGAAATTGTTGCTGCTGATCTCATAAATGCAAATACTCCCGTAACTACCATATCTTTCCAGTAGCATTTTGATAATGCTTTGAATATTGTCTGTTTGTTTAATGGTTCTTGGTTTCTATGAAGATCCCATGCTTCTGCAAATGCCTTTTGAGTTGTGAATGCTTCATCTTCAGAGGGTAAATGCGGTATATCTTTGAGTTCCAGTGTTTTTGAATAGCCTAGACGTAGTAAAGGATCCAACCATTTGAAAGTCAGACGGCTCAAAAACCCTTCTTTACTCAATGGAGTAACTTGGATCTCTTCTTCTGCAGTTTCCTTTAATAGGGGATCTGATAAATCCTTAGTGTTGATGAAGATATGGCATCTAACAGCTTTAATAGCACAACAAAGTAGAAGAAAACAATTTACCCATGTAGTAATATCTAGGATTGTTTTAGCAGAGAATGTTTCAGTTGAGAAAAATTTTGCTATAGAGGAAAGGGCTAATAGTGATCCTAAAACAAATTCGATGGTCCACCAGGTAATGGCAACAATGGCTGGTGGTTTCTTGAGATTTAGCTTTAACGAAATAGCTAACAAAAACAAACCATGTAAGAGCTTTTGCAGTGATATCCAAGATGCAGAAGAAGACCAGACATATTATAAACACTGCACACTTTTGAAATTTTAGCAAACAGGAAGAGTACATGGAGTCCTGGAGCAGACCTTGTATTCACCAAAATTGTTGAACGCACTCGCAGATTCGATGGAAGATGTTGCTTACCATCAAATTTCGTGTCTTCTGGTTTTGATTTTGAGATTCCCTCGGCTTGGGTCTCTTCAAGTTAAGTAGGGAATTACAAGATTCAGAAAGCGCTAGACTCTGCATCCTCCGATCTAACGTGCAGAAAATGAATCTGCCAGAGTGGCCTAGAGGGACCCAGGGGAGGGGCTGTCGCCAAATTAGCTACACAATCCTTCACAAAATCCAGACTGCAATTGTCCGCCTTTGTAACCAATTTGTAACTATTTCCAATGAATTTGTAACTGTTTTGATCAACGGTTCAAATTTTTTTAATCGTCTAACATCTAACCGTACGGTGTCCAAGAATGACAGGTAGGCGAAAAAGGGGATGGATTTTAGAGGAAAACACCTTACGGCGTAAAAATAGTAATTTTAAGGCCTTTTCTATAACAAAGCTACAGTTAATGGTCACGAATTGCAGAAGACGAACCAAAATTGAACATCTCCTCTCGCATTGTGAAAGTTTGTGATCATAATGCAAGATTAATTCTACAAATATTAAATATTCCCTAGGAAGAATAGAATAGAAAATATTTTATTAAACGTCCACAAAGCCAAATGGTCAACGAGAGAGAGAGTTAACAGTTTTAGGAGGCTATATATCATCTTGCACTTTCATAAGGCCACAAAACTTGTATAGCATAGCCATCTATTTCATGAAAAAATCATTCTCCCGTCTACCACATTGTTTCTCCTTTAGCTAAACTCTTTTATTACATATATTTAGCTCCTAATATAGTGATTCAATACTAAAAACAAAAACAAAATGTGACAGCTCCCAATATTTCTTCTTACTGGATAAAATCGTGACAACTGCGTGGTCTCTGATTTGATTTTGATAGAGAGGTGCCAGAGGAAACCATCTCAAAATCCTTGGATGGTTGAGAGTTGAGAGAACGTTGTTCGTTATTGTTCCGAATGCGCCGTGCCGTGTGCAGCAGTTAGTTACTTCCTTTCATAGATTGAAACCAGTGTTCCAATCTACTCATTCATAGATTGATACCAGCGTTCCAATCTGTTCTGTTTTCTATAAACACGATCCGAGCCCCATCGTCGATGGATTGATTGTTTGTCGTTTCCAACTAATTACAATTTAGAGTAAAAAATTAGAAGGTTGTCTTCAATATTACTTCGTACACTTCTCGCTCAACTGTAGTCAACTTGGTCAGCTCTCTCGCCTGGGAGACACGGGTTCAAGTCCCAGCAATGCTGCAATTTTCTTTATTTATACACTGTAACCCGAAAAGTTTCACAGCAAGGCAAACGTTTCTTGTTTGTTTGCATTCTCCTAGTAAACTGTTGGATCGTCATGATATGTTTTCCGACGCAGTGTTTGTGCTCCTAATCCTTTTCAAGGAAAGGAAAAAAACACGATATTTCTAATTCCTATTTGAAATAGAAATTTGTATATATAAATTGTATATTTAGTGTTTGAAATAGGAATTTGAATATCGATTGTATATTTACTGTTTTAAATCGAAATTTGAACATACATTGATTGTATATTTACTGTTTTAAATCGAAATTTGAACATACATTGCGAATGCGCCGAGCACTGAGAAAAAGTTGTGTCAATGTCAAAGCCTAACCCAAAAAGGGCTAGGGCTATAATTCTGCTTGCTGTTCTTCCTCCAGAAAGCCCAATTACTTCACACATCAAACAGATTTTGCCCTATAGGCTCTTCTAACAAAAACTTGGATCCAGATCTTCCCCATGGAAAAACCAAAAATGAAACAGCACAGATTTATCAGCATCTGTCCTGCAGTTTTAGGCCGGTTGCTGTGGCTAGTCTCCTCATTGGGTGTTAATATGATAGCCCGCCCCACCCCCGCCCCATCCCTATGTGGTAAAACCACACCTGTCCAAACAGATAAAGCTTGCTCAGGATGCTCATTAGCGGAAAGATTGAACTCTACATATGCGTGTTGAAATTTTCTTTTAGTTGCTTGATCTTTTCCGAGAAGATTGGGGAGAGGATCTAATTCTGGAGATTTACACTCTGCCATTGATCTAGTCAGCTATCTTGGAATCTCCCAAAATTTGAATTATGTAAACCCCTTTTCCCGTTGCCAGCCTTATCCGCAACCACAGAGAATTCAGTTTTGCCTAGTTATGTGTGCCCTCTCCCAATGCTTCTTTGAAACAATTTGTTTTTGGCTTCCTCCGAATATAAGACGACTCCTGTGTCCTACCCCAACTTACTGTGTCTTGCTCCCTTGCAACTCCTACGGAAGGCAAAATAGTATGGTTATTTCAATGATGTTTCGGAATATTCTTTCGTAATATACCATAAGTTGAAGTATTATTATAAGCCTTGATATTAATTTAGAATTTAAATATTTTAGTATTGAGAAGGGTTGGAAAGTTGATTTTAGTATCATTTTTTGTTTTTATAATGTTAAATGAGAGTAGTCAAATGTAAATAGATTGGTTAACCGTGCCATTCTATCAAAATAGGTGGTCATTAATGCTAAATATGATTTACCCATTTCATAATCTTATTAGTAGGGCAATAAAGTCATGTTGTGTCCTTTAAAGTGTCACATGCTCCTCAGATGGCAACTAACTAAAGAGGAGGTCATTAATGATGAAGATGATTTGCCTACTTCATAATATGGCAATAAAGCATAATGGGTGGTAATGAGGAGAGATTAGAGTCTTTATGTTATACTCGGTTATGTGATTTTGTATTATTCTTTTTCTAATCGTAGTGGGCTTACTGATTATTGGAATGACTTGTATTTTTCGAGATTCTAGTTTATTGATTGGTGATTAATTTTGGTAAGGTATTCTTTTTTATGGTGGTAATCATGGAAAATTTTAGGGGCGAATGTTCACCCTTTGGCGAAATTAAGGGGTTTTAAATTTTTAGTGGGTGAATATTTTGTATCATAGTACATTTTTACAAATCGCTTCAAATAGCCTACCTTATTTTAAGGGACAGGGTAAAAAAGGTAAATTTAGCCCTTGAAATTAGGAGTTACAACCTTCCATTCCCCCTAATTTTCAAGAATAGGTTTTATTTAAGTGAATCATATGGGCCAATACCATATTTATAAAAGAGGTATGGTAAATTAATAAAAATTCAATAAATGAGAGGTATGGTAAATAAATAAAACATTTTTTATATTTACTCCATAAGTCACCTTATATACATGCTTGGGTGTAAACAAATAAAATTATAAATAAAGTGGAGGTATGGTAAATAAATAAAACCCTTTTTTTATATTTAGTCCATAACCCTCTTTCTATTTATGAAGGCTCAAAAAAGAGGTTTTATTTAAGTGAATCCTATGGGCCAAATACCATATTTGTAAAAGAGGTATGGTAAATTAATAAAAATATAAATAAACGAGAGGTATGGTAAAAAAATAAAACATTTTTTTATATTTACTCCATAAGTCACCTTACTCCAAAAGTAGATTATATTTAGGTGAAACCTATGGGCAAAATATTATGGGCCAAATACCATGGGCTAGATTATTATTAATACCATGCAAAAAAACATTATTAACCCTAATATTAGTATTAATAAAAATAAAAATGGCACATGGTATTGACACATGGTATTCATGTGGAATGTGGCCTATTTAAATGGGGGAATTAAACTAGCATAGATCCATCTTTACTCCGGATCTACTAAGCGTATCAAATATCATGATATGCAAACTAGCATAGAGTGAAAAATATTTGATCCCTCTCGGGGCTTGTGGATCAAGAGTAAAAATGGATGTTGTAATTTAATATATGTTAAACATTTTAAATTGGTTAAAATAAAAAATAAATAAAAATCAATTATTAATTTTATTAATTTTTAATTTAATTTTTAAGCTCTAGGTTTATGATAACCCATGGTATTGACCCATGGTAATACCATGGTATTCATGTGAGCATAGACTATTTAAAGGGGAAATTCTATTAATTCTATCATCTTAGATCCATCTTAATTCTGGGTCTACCAAGTGCTCAGAGGGATAAATAGATCTCATCCTATAAGAGTGGTAGATGTGGAGTTAAGATGGATATAGGTTGGCTTTTATGATAATTAAGATATTAAATAGACTTAGAAAATTATATTGTAAAAACATCTTAAGGTGAATTGTTAAAGCTACATTTAATCACTTCACAAAATTTAGTAAAAAATACCAATATCTCCATTAATATTGGTTTTTAACTTTTTTTGATTTAACAGAAAAAAATCAAAACAATGAAACCTTATCACTCTTTTCGCATCACCCTCGCAGAAGATTTCTCACCATTTTTCAAACATTCTCAATATGATATCTTCATGAAAATGTTTAGGTACTGATGTTGGATTAGTTGTTTGAAAAATAAGTTGGTTTGTACAACCTTTCATCTTTTGTGCTATTCTTAGTTTTCCCTAATGATTTGTAGGGCTTGGAGCCACTGCACCATATTTTCCTAAAAGGTGGAGATTGTTCACCAAAAAGGAAATTAATCTACATGTTACAACGCTGTTAAAAAATGCAAGACTTATGAGGGTAGTGAATTATGCTAATAAGCGATTTAGATTGGGAGAGAAGTAATTAAATTTTATTATTAAATTGAAGATTTACAATTAAAATATTAATAAATCTACATTTATATATTCATATATTGATTGGAAGGATTCTCACAATGGTCACTTCTTTCAATTAGATCCCCTTCAAGTCCTTGGGATACCAATACTTTCTTATATAATATATTTGGGGCTTGCTACTTGTTGGCGTGTTGGGGTAAACAAACTTGATGTGTTTTTTTTATCTCGCAATTGGAGCCTATGGAATAAGAAAGAAATTTGATAACTTGAAAAAAATGGTAGCTTGACAAAAGTTGTAGAGAAAATATTAATCTCTCCTACCTTACAGAACTCATTGTCAATATCAACACCTACAAGATCTTTGTTGTGGAATATTATCAAAACTAATAGAAGGATATGAAAGAGTGTATTGTAAGAATATTGACAAACACAACCACTGAAACTTGGAACATTGTTTGTAGGAAGAGAAAATTATGTTTCTTTTTCCAAACATGTATGTTAGTATATTACAATTTAATGAATATGTTTTCTTATTATCATATATGGTTTCATACTCTAACAAAACATTCGCCAAGACTTCACAATGTTTTATTATTTAGTAAAAGATTTTCCATGGTCTTACAAGATTTTATAATTCAGTGAAAGATTCTCCATCAATGTACAAGATAATATAATCTGGTGAGAGATTCGCCAAAAAAATTATATATACATATTATATTATTGATAAAATCGCCTCCCATCTTTCCTATGTATCATGGGGATTAGCCCATTTATTATACATATAAATTTAAGGTGGTTCTTAAAATTTTCCCTCGTGGTAATTGGTTTGTTTGGTTTAATGTATTCAAGTATCAATAAATCTCTTTGTTATTTTCTTGTAATACAAGGAAGTGTTTTCTTGTTGAATTTTAATATTTAAAATGTTTTTAATTATTATATACTAAGTGTTATTTTTTTTTTTTTTGTAATTTAATATTAACTTGGTGAGGCTTTTGAAAGTCACTTGATTTAGCAAATAAAAGATGTATATTTTCCATGTGTTTTGGAGATAGTAACGTGTTGTGAATATTTTATGTTTTAATAGTTTTTTTAGTCTATATATGGGTAGATGACTATTCTATTATCTTTGCACTCTATGAATTTGTTCAAATCTCACTATCTTGGAGTATTCAAGCATAATTTAATTTCTTTCACAATTAGTGTAACCTATCCCTTGTCATCTTTCAAATTAGAGGAAATTTTATTGGTTGTATCTAACTCCTTCAAAGCATTCTATGTTATCATTTTCATTGTTATTCCATGGAATCTAATCTATTTCTTGAAATAAATTTAGATAAATTTGGTTACAATTTCGTGTTGGAAAATCCATATTAGTTTTGCAGACATAATTTCTACCACTTTCTATGCATTTAAGGGATGGAAGGTATTGTGTGCTAATGAAATTTCATGTTCTTTTTTGTGCTTCGGTTTTATTCAAATAGAGGATTATTTATTTTGCAGTTTATGAACTTGTCTGGTCTTGTTGGCCTAGAGTATTACATCTGTCCCCTTGAGGTTTTGTTGGCGCCCTTAATTTCAATTTGGATAGAGGAATTTTTGTTGGAATAAGGAATTATTAAGGGGGGTGAATGAGTAATAATGAGGTTCTTAAAAATTCAAGTCTATGTCTTTTAATTATTTTCACTACTTTCAGTTACTTGTGAGAGCATTCATACACAATACAAATGAAAAACAAGATAAGGCATTGACACGTACATGTAATCCATCACATGAACAACATACACATCTTGACACTGGTATTTTTATGTGAAACCCAAGGGGATAAAAACACCAATCTATTGTTGTTATGATGTAAATTAAGCACCTACTTGATAAATCAATTTGTTTCTGAGCATCCACTCACCGAAAGCCCCAACCCCCTTAATATAACAAGCCACTACTTGCCAAAGAGGCAACAATCTCTTATGACTACAGGAAACTACCTATTCTAACCACTATTCTCCTTTTCATACAATTTTAAAACTAAAAACATAGGAAAATGCATATACAAAGAAATACAAATTTTGTCTGCTCTAGTACCAATTCCTTTCTTTCAGCTCCCATGTTCTCCTTCAAACTGGGCTCTTTGCTGCTTAACTAGCCCAGATCTTGACCCTATAATACATCATCTTTCAATGATGCTTAGCTTAGTCACACACCCACAACAATGCACACTTTAACTCCCAACTACTTTTCATTCCCCCGCCAATGCATAACAAATCTCCACAATTTTATTTTTGTTCCACTGTGACTAATGTTGTCTTTGTTACTTTTATACCTGATGGTGTGCTACAACATGGTATGATATGTTGTTCCATAAACAAGTTGCTTTCACACTTCAGCAAGGCTCCCCATTCTGTTGTAACTTATGTTCTCAATCACGACGCTTAAGTTAATGTAGAGGATGAACTACTGAGTGATTCCCTATGCTGAGAATTAATTATTAGTAAAATCGTGCGCTCCATGCTTACAAATTGATCCAAGTGAAAACCTATACCTTAAACATGGGTTTTTTATGTTTCAAGTCAATCTCTTCTGCACCGAACCACCTTTTTCATTTAATTCTTCATGGAGTGCCATAAAAGATTATGGAAAGCTAGCTTTCATTTGAGTCAAGCCCACTAAATTTGCCTTGCAAAACAAGTTCCTTGTTTCCTTTTCTATGTTCTCTATAGTCGCCATTAATATTGACACTAGCTCTGATCCTCGTCCACAGTTAATGAAGTCACCAATAAGACAAGAAGACCATGTGAAAATAATTCTTGGGCATTTCCTTTAATTGTTGGTCGGAGGGGCGTGATTTTACCCGATTTGCCTGCTTGTGCACCTATATTAGACTTGACCCCTAAATTTTTTGTACACCTGAATAGGGACATTTTCTATTGTTTTGAGATCATTCTATTCATTCAATGCCAACAACTGAATACACGAGAAAAACTTCATAAAACAAACCCTTGGTGCAAACTTTGAGGTTCTCCCACGTCATCAATTTATGGTATGTTGACATCATCCAAGTCACACGGATCCTTATGTATGGTGGCATGTGTCACCTAAATTTGGTTTGTTAGGCCATCCAAAAAAACCAAAACTGCATGCCACAGGTACTCCGTGCTGCCACATCACGCTGACATCATCTGCCACATTTCTTGTACCGGGTCTCACACAAGCCAGAGGTCGGGAGTCGAGGCTTCATTCTTCTTGCTAAACATTGTTGCCCTGCCCAACCTCTGACTGGTTTGACTAGACCCAACTCTCATCTTGACTGACTACCGACTGCTGACTTAGAGTTGGTGCCACACAAGTCAAGGGTCAGGGTGGGGTTGGGGCTTTGTTCTCCTGTTGACTCTATTATGTGGCCTGACCTCCGATAAGGCCTAACTCACCTAAGTCCCAACCTTAGTTTAAAATCTACCCAAGTACTAAGCGAATGAGATTTTATGTCTAAAAACTTCAACTAACTATAACTACTAATCCATAAGGCCTTTTATAGAGTATAGCATACCATTGTAACGATCTTCTAGAGCACTATCTGACTATTCCATAATCAAGAGCATATAAAATAAACACATGGGGAAGAAATACCTCCAAAGTCTAGGAATTCACAGCCATCATAATCTTCTTTTTATGGATTCTCCAGTAAGCCAATGACTGTGATGATTCTCTACAAAATACTGTAACAACCATGGGACTCCCCCTGAACATCATTCACATCAATGCCAACAATTGTTGCCTCTATCCTTAGTGTTATTCTAGTTGACACCTATGCCGACATAGTGAGCACCACCAACAATCTAGACATTGTCAAACATCTAACAATCTCTCCCTTCGGAATTTATGGAAACACACTAAGATCCTCCTGAAACCAGGCATAGATTGCTTCATCATTGATCTTCTCCATAGCACTAGTAATATTCTCCCCCTTTTTCATTAATGGAAAAGGAATCTGCTAAAATATCCCCTTGAACAACTGCAACCTACTATTCAATTGATCCTTCAAGTTGTATAGTTGCCAACACTCATTATAATTGATTCATTTGGGAGGAAGTTTCATAAATTTATCTTTTTGTGAGAGATACATAAAGGGTTCCATTGCAAGTAGCTTAGTAAATATGTCTGCTAGTTTTTCTTTAGTGGCCACATATTCAAGTCGGACAATATTAGCAACAACTTGTTCTCTTAAGAAATGAAACTTATTAGAAATGTGTTTGGTCCTTGAATGCATGCAAGGATTTTTAGAGATGCCGATTGCACTTGTGAACTCATACATGATTGGAATTTGATTAGTGAAATCTACTTTAATGTCCTTCAAGGTCTGGCTCATCCAAAGAATTTGTGAGTAACAAGTAGCAGCTTCAATATACTCTTCTTCTGTAGTTGATGAAGAAATGGAGTCTTATTTCTTGCTAGCCCAGGACATTAAGTAGTTTCCCAAAAATAATGTTGCACAAAAGGTGCTCTTCCTGTCATCAATATTGCCTTCCCAATCAGCATCAGTATAGGCCTTCAATTTAAACTCTTTGCTTCTAGAATACGACAATCCATAGTCTCGAGTATACCACCTCTATTTGGGCATACCCTTTGCAGTCTAGTTGATCCTTGTTCCTTATTACTTGACCATGGTCATTTAGCTTATTTTTGTAAACTCATTTTGTTCCTATGAAGTTTTTCTCTTTTGGTCTTGGAACAAGATCCTAGGTGTCTTTCTTTTCAATTTGATCCAACTCTTCGTTCATAGCTCTCACCCAGTACTTATCCCACTTTCTTGAATCAGATTCTTAGGCTCAACGCGAGATAAGAGAGAAATATTTTCACAACTTTGCCTGCCAACAAATCTCCTCCTGGTATGAACACCAAGTCTTTGATGTCCATAACTTTGACTCTCAAGAAGTTGTTTTTGTACATACTTGGATAGTGTTTTGGGCCTTGCATTTGTGCTCATTTCTTCGTCTTTCATGTTCTGAAGATGTGATGGCTGAAATTTATTTACCATATGAGTTCATGTTTCCTTTGGTGGACTCACATTGTGCTATAATTTCGTCTACTACAATATCAATGCAATCCTCAACTCTCTTTGTCTTTTTATTGTAGCATTGGTATCCTTTCCTTCGAGTAGCGTACCCGATAAACATACCCTCATCGGATCGTGAATCAAACTTCCCAAGGTTTTTATTATTTCTTTTGTTAAAGAATTTATTTCCAGACACCTTATAGTGTTTCATTGATGCAAATCTTCCCTTCCACAACTCGTAGGGATTTTTATCAGTTTTAGGCTCGAGTTGTGTTATGTTTGATAGATATATTGTTTCTTGTGTTTCTTCTCCCCAAAAGGTGTGAGATAGATCTGCTTCATTCATAATAGATCTTCCCATCTCATGGATTCTTTTATTATTTCTCTCAGCTACCCCATTTTATTGTGGAGTTCTGGCCACAGTATATTGCCTCCTTATGTCATGCTCTTCACATAATTCCTCAAACCATCTTAAAGTGTATTCTCCTCCTCTATCTGATTTTAAGAATTTAATCTTTAGATCTTTCTCATTCTCTACCTGACCCTTAAAGTTCTTGAAATTCTTAAGTTGTTATAATATTTCTTTCAAGAGAATTATCCATGTGGCTTTGGTAAAATCAACAATAAGCAACATAAAATATTTCTCTCCTCTTGGGAATTTTGTTCTGGTTGGGTCATAGATATCTGTTTGAATTAGTTCCAGTGGTCCAGATGAAGTGAATTCCTTTGTATTGAAATGAGTCTTGGTATGCTTACCAAATTGAAGAGATTTGCAGATTGAATTAACAAGCCTTGATAGACTTGGAAATCCTCTTATAACTTCTATCTTGCTGACCTTTATCAAACTGTAAAAATTCATATGACCAATCTACCTGTGTCACATCCATATTTGTTTCATCTTGCTCAAATAACAACACACTCTAGAGTCATCAAACACATACATTATTGTGAGTTCAAAATTCATTTCCTACTCACTTTCCATTCTCTTCATTTCAAATCTCACGACCCTTGGATCGAAAGGTCACATTATAGACATTATCACACTTCTGGCTCACATTAATCAAGTTATGCTTGAGACCCTCTACATACAACACAATTCGAGCTTTAGTATTTTCATCAAGACTAACTATGCCCTTACCCTTAATTCTTGCTGGGACATTGTTGTCGAAAGTGGCAATGTTCCCTCTATCCTTTTATTTTAGCAACATGAATTTTCTCTTATCCCTAGTCATATTCTTGGAATAACCATTATCCACATACCATTTGTTCTCTTGATTATGTGCTGATAGATCAAGTCCATATTCCTGTTCTTTCCAGACTTGAGTTTCCAATACTTCTTGGCCTTTTGAAAGGTTGGTTTCCGAGTATTTTGGGATTTATGAGGATTCTTAGACCTGCTTTTTCATTCACTCACCTTATGCCTAAAATTATTTCATTTGAAGCATTCAACATTGTTACACAGTAATTTGTCACCGTTGGTCACCGTCCCTGTTACCCCTTTCCCGTACTTTGGAGGACTCATTCCGGGACCTGTGAGAAGTGACATAACTTGAAAACATTTGCATTATGTTCCCCTAAGTATGGACTTCATGTGCCTTGAAGACACCTCTTGCAAAATATCCCTGAAAAGTGCCCTTTTTCCATTAGTGCGGGTCCACAATGTACTACCCGCGCCAATGAATGAGATCCTCAAAAGAAGGTGCAACCATTGGCGCTTTGTCTTAGAGTAACACCCGCGCCAACCAAGTTTGGAAAAGATTTTTAACAAACGCACGCCCAGATGTTTTTTCCCTTCAAGTCATGAAGTCTTTTGAGGATAAAGCTCATCTTCTAGATGTCGAGAGTCATCATCTATCCCTTACATCTATCCACAGTGACTTTTTGGAGATAATGCCAATCCATAATGGGTGTCTTGATTCATTGTATTTTCTTCCCCTTCTCCATCTATAAAAGTCTGTCCTCATGCATTTGACAAGCTAGTTTTTGAGTAGTAGTGATAATGCTTGTCTCGAGTGATAGTAAGAGTCTTGGAGCATAGGGAGGTTATGCTGCTGGAAGTCTGAGAGAGAAAGGTCTATTGCAAGACAAATATAGCTGCTCGCCCAGCCAGAGGATAGATTCAACGTCAGAACTTTGGTTGTATCTTTCTCTGTTGATTATTCATTAATGAACGACTATCATTATGGTTCCGATCTTATTGTTCGCTATAATAATGTTTGATCTATATCCTTTCTGACTGATATATAGTTGTATTTAGTGGATTTTATGCTTGTATTCGCTTCGTTCTTTGCATGTGCAGGTATCCATTCGCGGAGATCATGAGGATCGTGACCTGCCGGAGCAAGGGAACGGGAGTATCAACTCTTCTACGACACTAGCGTTGGACTCCAGTTTGGTTCTCATAATCCACTTTCAGTTTGAAACTAGGAACTTGCATGGTAGCGTTAATTGATTGTTGCTAGACCCATTTTGGGCTAGTGGGATCGCCTCTGTCCGCAGAGGGGATTTACCTCTCCAACAATTTGGTGACTCCGCTGGGGACAAGCTATTTGTTGTTTGATTCATAAACCTTGGACGAAGTCTGAAGCACGGCCAGGCAGCCTTCGAAACGCTATTGCTTTGCATTAGCGAAGTAGATCAACGCCACTTCAGTCAATCTCCGGTTTGCTTTACGAACCGAACAGCTTGGAGTTTGTCTTGCATTTTGGTTTTCTCTTGATTGCTTGCGTAAATGAGCTTTCTAGGTTAGTTTTATAGTTGTTTCTTGTTGTTTGATTTGTCTGAATACTGTCGAATAGACCCTGAACTGCTTGATTTATTTTTTAGGCTAGCAAACTTTATTGGCGCGTTTTTCTACCTAACAGTCGCACCAGTTGGCGCATGTTGCACAACAGCAACTCGCGCTAATTCCTTAATAGTGCTAGTTACAGGCTGACAGTCGCGCCAGTCCTGTGAACTTTGCCAGTGTGTTTGTTGGAAGCTTTTTAAACTCAGATTTCTGTCTTTTTACATCCTTTTCAGCTACTGGAGTGTGTCAGAACTCTGTTTGACTGGTTTTTTACCTTTATCCTTCGGGTGTTTGCCTATTTCCATCGATCTTATATCCCAGCCCTAGAGCATCTAGTGGCTTTGTATATCGAGCCTTCCGAGGGAGTTTTTGGTTCTTTGATTGTCCAGTCAACTTTTTGGTTGTTTTCCGCACTTGTCTAGTGGTTGTTAAAACTTATTATTCTGTGCTTCGAGCAATTCACCTCTACCTCGTTTGCATTTTGCTTGACTTCGTTTGAGCTTAGATCACATGGTTCATTGAGGTCTTTGTGATTCTCCTTGTTTTGACAGTTTATCTTGGTGTTTCAGACTTGGTTCTATTTGCATTGAGTGAAATTTGCCTGTTTATGCTTGTTAACATCTCTGGAGATTTGTTTAAGTGCATTATGCCATTTTAAAAGAAAAAAACAAATGACCTTTTTGCATTATATTAGTTAGCATTTATTGTTATTGGCAATTAGTCACTTTTAAAAAAAGAAAAGAAAAAGAAAAAGTTTCATTTATTGCTATTAGCTGCATTAGGATCTTTGTTGATTGTTTGGTGATAATTTTGTTTGTTTGAAAATCTCAACTATTCTGTAGTTAGCATTCATTGAACAGAATGATATATTTTGGCATATAGTTTGCATTTAGGAAATTCTCAGAGATCACATACGGTAGGACCTAAAAACTGAGACCTAATTGAAGATCAACTGTAAAATAAACCGAATGAATCTAACAACGCATTGGAACCTAACGCATACATTCTAGAGGTCTAGGCTAGAGACATGTTCCGGCGTCGTTAAACCTAGTCACTGTTGTTTCACATTACGGTTGGGTGATTCCTCCTCTTGTGACTCGATAGTGGTCTAGCACGGACTGAGCTCCCACGTACCGTCGCGTGTATAGGGGAGACCCCACTAGGTTATCATCCTTTATCCACAGGAAGCCGTGTCTGCCGCCTTACAAGCCGTAATGCACTGAACACAGCATTCGAGAAGATTGACTGCCGTACGGGAAGTCCTTGGTTTTCATCTGATTGCCAAGGTGTATAAGCAGTTTTACGGATTGTTTGGTAAACCCTTTGCCTAGAGTCTCCAGAGTAGTCACTTTTGATCCTTTTCGGACTCCTTAAAAGAAAATATGCCAATGAGCGTCCTGTCACTTCGTGCTCATTAAACATTTGAAGGAGACTAGAGTCACCTTTTTGTCCTTTTCTCGACTCTTAAAACATGAAAAGGTCAAGTTAAGTCCGTGCGTCTTAAAATTTATTCAGCCACAATTCACATTCACCCAGTTAGATCTTGTTTGCGTTAGCCTGAGTAGGGTTCTTTCTCGTTTTCAATGGCATCTTTCCCTGAGTCTACCGGCCAAGGTGTTCCCCCGGATGGAAACCCTAGTCCATTTCCTTCTTTTGGAAATGTCGGTGCTCCGTATATGGCAACTTTGTCTTTGCCTGGGTTAACCATTGGCTTGCCCGTATGGTTGTTTTCGACCTCGGTAGTCACGAGTGTGATGACTCTTGTTCCACCGTCTCCTCCACCCGAACAACATCATGTTGATTCAAAGGTGGACCTCTCCCCTTCTTCGCATATTTCTGCGTCCTCATCTTCTACTTCGCCTGGCAAAAGTCTGGATTCAAGTAACCAGGTGGCTAAGAAGAAGAAGAAGAAGACAAAGAAGAAGAAGAATCCTAAGCGAGAGGTTAAAAGTACAACTCAAGTCGAGCCACCTTCTGATCCTCCGCAGAAGGTAAAATTTCCTTGTAAGTTGTGCAAGGAGGACCATCTTCTTCGTGATTGTCCTGGCATTCCCAAGGTCTTAGAAGTATGGTCTCACGATAAGGCCCACCCCTCATCGTCCTTTGGAGCTCACGATGATGCTACCCTATCAGCTGGAAATGTTAAGGGAAAAGGGAAGATTCGAATCCCCTGTAGACTTTGTGAAGGCAATCATCCCCTTCACCTTTGTCCGCTCATGGATAAAGCCTCTGTTGTCTTGGAAAGTCTTACAGCTCCCTCACCCCAACTTCCCACTGGTTATCAACGTCTCTCTGCAGCCGCAGATCGTTCCTCTGCTGACAAAGAGATCGACCAAGATTCATCTCTTGTCCAGCCTCCTCTTGCCGAACCTGGCTCTGCCAAGCCTGTTCCAGACCAACCATTGGTCGGAAAGAGTGTCGACTCGAGTTCACCACCCGTTGATCACTCTATTTCGGAAGAGCATCATTCCCATGTTCTTCTCGTCTCCTCAAATTCTCCTGAGTTCGGAAATGACTCTCCTATCCCAGCTGCTCCCGAGAGTCCTGCTTCGGTTCCTTTAGAGCAGGGGGGCAATCATACGATTCCCCCACCAAGTAGTTCAGTCGTTTCCTTCGACTGGAGTCGTTTGACTACCTTCCGCCTCCCATCCCATGTGTCTTTCTGGGTCACGGTACACGCCTATGATAAGGCAATACCTGGCACTGTTTTGGATGAGGGTGCATCTGTTAGTCTTATGCCTGCCACTACTTGGCAAGCTTTGGGTTCCCCACAGCGTGTGCCAGTCGCATCGAATCTGACGGCTTTTGACGGAGGAACTAGTCAACCATTAGGGATTCTTCCAAAGTTCCCTATTACTTTGGGAGTCAAAACCGTCTATATAGACGTATCGGTTACCCAAGGTGATTTAGATTTCAGTCTTCTCCTTGGCCGTGACTATGCATATGTCATGGGGGCCCTTGTCTCTTCACTTTTCCGTGTGGTTTGCTTTCCACACGATGGAAGAATTGTGACTATCGATCAATTATCGTTCGTTCGTCCACGGGTCCCTCCTGCGCAGTCGTCATCCCCTCCTGCATAGTGTCCTGGAGGCATTGAGCCCTGACTTCCGAGATGTTACCCTTCCACCCGGAGTGGCACTCTTGGAAGCCCCGACTTCCTGTTCGTTCTAATGAAGTTCGGGTGGAGCATAGTTCATTTTCCTGTGTTAAGCTCCTTAAAAAATGAAATTAGGTGGTGGAGCATAGTTCATTTTCCTGTGTCAAGCTCCTTAAAAAATGAAATTAGGTGGTGAAGCATAGTTCATTTTCCTGTGTCAAGCTCCTTAAAAAATGAAATTAGGTGGTGGAGCATAGTTCATTTTCCTGTGTCAAGCTCCTTAAAAAATGAAACAACTCCCTTTCCAAATCGAGTCTTTGATTAAGATCTCGTAAAATACAAGTCGAGTCTTTCATATATCTCGACAGTGAAACTTCATTCCATCCACCTCGTTGAATGCGATGAAGCTTGAGGGGCATGTAACTCGATTTGCGTCATTATGTTGGGGGCATGCGAACTTGTAACAAGCATAGTTTTTCGTTTCAAGCTTGTGTAAACATGAAACCGAATCTAAGCAATGTTCTCCATGGTTCAAGCTTATGTAAAAATGAACCCATACCTGATTTACATCTCGTGATTGCCTTTTATCTGCTAAATTCTATTAGATGAGCCTTGGTTGTTTCATTCCATCACCACCATCTCTTTGGCTGATCATATGCTTTCACTTGGTTGTTTATCCTTTCCTGAGGAACCGCAGCGATGAGTGGTTTTATTAGCCAGCCTCTTGACCATTATATGTTTTGAGCAGTTCCACCATTACCGGAACCAGTTGCTACCCTTTATACCACTCGTTCCTCTAGGACGAGTCTCCTTTAAGCTCTTTTCTGACTCGTAAAATATGAAAAGATTGCCGAGTATTTTTCCTTCTTTTTTTACTCGTTAAAGAGAATAAAATGGAGGTCTACTTTCAGCTCTTTTCCGACCATTTAAAGACGAAAAGATTGCCGAGTTATCCCTCTTGACTCGTTAAACGTAAATAAGAGGCGGTCGTCTTTAAACTCTTTTCCGACTGTGTAAAAACGAAAAGATCGTCGGACCCTTGTCGTTTCAGGTTCGTTAACGGTTTCGAAACGACGTGGTTTTGATCGCTTTTTTACTTTTTCAGGTCGAAATCACTACTTATGAAAAGTACTCCTCGATCGTAATGGTCGGGCGGTTCTTTCGAGCATTGTTTTATACTTTTTCGGGCTCGAGAGACACAACTCTACGAAAAAGGACACCCCTGGAGTTTCCTTTTCTGTTGTCTTTTCAAACTCTCTAAACATGAAAAGACGCCGAGTTCTTCCTTTGTCAGACTCGTTAAAACTTGATGACATTGGAGTCCGTCAAGATGACGTTACAAGCATATGCTATCCCCATCAAGCTTGTTAAAAATAACTGGGGTACTCGCCAGAAATGGCGGGGAAAAATGGAACCATAATTATTGTCGTGTCGGCAGTATGTCGCTCTTGACCATGGCACTTGTCTGCTTTCGTGTCTGGGTGGGGATATCTCATCTCATTTTTCACTTGCCTCTGTGGATTTGGGTAATCCTGTTTGACCTCTCATCTGCTCATTGCCTCATCACCATGACCTCTGATCCATTGATGTCAAATACTGCCAATTCCACTGTCGTGCCACCGATATGTTCAAGAGAAGTTGACCTCTGCAGAATAACAATCCCCCTCTGATAGCTCACATAATCATGATTCACAACATTATATCTCTGTCTCGTGTCGATGATGTGGGAAACATCATGGCCCACCTTTGATCAAGGTCACTTCCTGTCGACTTCAGCTCATTATCCAGGAAGCTGATCTAGAGACTCCCTTCCGGTGCCTTGGAGCCTGCATGCCTCAATGGCAGGTTCTTCGTGTTCGACGTGAGGTTTTCATCATTGGCCTCCGATCGAATGATTCTACGGGTGTTGGACGCCAGATCACTAATTCGCACGCCATAGATTGTACCTATAGTACCTTGAGGATCATTGTCATTATTGGTGGTCCCTCTCGCGTCTGTTAACAGTTTTCATTATTGACTGGTAATCAGACGATGTTCATGCATGTTCGACTTCAGCTCATATATTCGTATGCTTGAACTTGTACTTTTGTTCGGGTCGAGATGGAGCCCAAGACCCTGGATTTTATCTGTTGTAATCGAGGCATGATTCTTGTTACATGACTCATTCACTAGATGGTTGCGACCATACCTGAGCCTATTCATTGATCCTAACCAGATGGCTGCGCCCATACTGTGGATCTAGATTATTATGTACTCTCTTATGGACGGTTGCGACCATACCAAATATATCATGTACTTGAGCTATCAGTTGTATCTCTCGATGCAGATTCTCGGCGGTAGCTACATGTGTTCTTGTAAAGCATTTCACCCCTCTCTCTCTCAGGCCTCATGCTTTAGGGGGCATCTGTTACACAGTAATTTGTCACCATTTGTCACCGTCCCTGTTACCCCTTTCTCGTACTTTGGAGGACTCATTCCGGGACCTGTGAGCAGTGACATAACTTGAAAACATTTGCATTATGTTCCCCTAAGTATGGACTTCATGTTCCTTGAAGACACCTCTTGCAAAATATCCCTGAAAAGTGCCCTTTTTCCATTAGCGCGGGTCCACAATGTACTACCCGCGCCAATGAATGAAATCCTCAAAAGAAGGTGCGACCATTGGCGCTCTGTCTTAGAGTAACACCCACGCCAACCAAGTTTGGAAAAAAAATTTAACAAACGCATGCCCAGATGTTTTTTCCTTTCAAGTCATGAAGTCTTTTGAGGATAAATCTCATCTTCTAGATGTCGAGAGTCATCATCTATCCCTTACATCTATCCACAGCGGCTTTTTGGAGATAATGCCAATCCATAATGGGTGTCTTGATTCATTGTATTTTCTTCCCCTTCTCCATCTATAAAAGTATGTCCTCATGCATTTGACAAGCTAGTTTTTGAGTAGTAGTGATAATGATTGTCTCGAGTGATAGTAAGAGTCTTGGAGCATAGGGAGGTTATGCTGCCGGAAGTCTGAGAGAGAAAGGTCTATTGCAAGACATATATAGCTGCTCGCCCAGCTAGAGGAGAGATTCAACGTCAGAACTTTGGTTGTATCTTTCTCTGTTGATTATTCATTAATGAACGACTATCATTATGGTTCCGATCTTATTGTTCGCTATGATAATGTTTGATCTATATCCTTTCTGACTGATATATAGTTGTATTTAGTGGATTTTATGCTTGTATTCGCTTCGTTCTTTACATGTGCAGGTATCCATTCGCAGAGATCGTGAGGATCGTGACCTGCCGGAGCAAGGGAACGAGAGTATCAACTCTTCTACGACACTAGCGTTGGACTCTAGGTTGGTTCTCATAATCCACTTTCAGTTGGCAACTAGGAACTTGCATGGTAGCGTTAATTGATTGTTGCTAGACCCATTTTTGGCTAGTGGGATCGCCTCTATCCGCAGAGGGGATTTACCTCTCCAACAAACATCATTCATTAGGGGAGAGAAGAAATTTCTATTTTTTCAAGGGGAGTTTTCAGATCTATAATGTTCAACCTTATTGTATCTCAAATTTTCATCTCTTTCAACTTTGACTCTTCTACAATCAATAGCATTATGTCCCAATATATGAAATTTATGAAAGTGAGCATAAAATAGATTAGAGTACTTGTAGTTGGAATATTCATGAGTTCGTTCATGAAGGTATCTATGTTGTCTTGCTAATTGATTCAATTTCCATTGGTATGACTCTTTTGAGATGTTGGAACTGTTGTTCGAGTGATGGGATCCTCTTTTACCTGCTAACGTTCTATATTCTTTGATTATCCCTTGAAGCATCTTTTCATAGCTCAGGTGTTCCTCAAAACATGTGGACTTGAAGTCCATCTTTCTTATAGAAGATTCCTATGGCCTGGAATATCCCATTGTTGTTATATTTTTTTGAGAGTTTTGGTCGTTCAGAACATGAGGTATCTTTCTTGTCCCTTATGAAAATTTCTCATTTACACCTTTTGTTGTATCTAGTCTCTCAAGATATGTCCTCAAAGAGACAACTTCTACCTCGAGACTTTGATGATTTTCTTCCCATTCATGGATTAAATTATTAATAACTTCTTATTTTCATTTATCTTCTTTTAGTTTGACATTTAGGGACATAATTTTTTCTTTACATGCATCTGAGATCATCTCCTTCTTTACCTTGAAAAACTCCTCCTTCAGATGCTTCTTCTCTTCTTTTAGTTTCTCACCTTTTTTTTGTTTTTCTTCTAATTAAAGAGTTAAATTATATTTACTATTAATGGCTTCTTCAAGTATTTCTATTTTATAGACAAACTCCTCATTGTCTAAGTTATACATATCTTCATCAACATGTTCTAGTTGTTATTTTAGTTGCATATTTTTTATTTTGACCTTCCTTAACTCATCAAGAGCACTAATGAGTTCTCTTTGAAAGTCCACAACTCCTTCTTCTTCTTCAATGTTGGTAATGTCTTATTTCTTAGAGTATCCTCCAAATTCCATTAGTAAAAATTCATTTAACTAATTCTCTGAGGAATTTTTACCATCTCATTCTGGAGTTGAGCTATCTTGTTTAGAGTAGAGCCCCTTTTTCTTAGAGAGCCTCTTCTTTTGGTGCTTTTGAGTCCTACCTCTAAATTTCTGATCTTCCTTTTTTGTCTTTTCTTTGTAAGGGCATTTGGACAGGAAATTCCTAACTCTTCCACAATCGAAGCATTTGAAGGGAAACTTCCCTTTCTACCTTCATGAGCCACACTTCAGTTTCATGGAAAAGTGAGCCAGTGCATAATTAGCCTTGCAACCGGAGAAATCTTAATGATCTTGATGCTACTTAGCCTTCTTGGACACCTTGAATGTTGACTCCTTTATTTCAAACTTCTCTTTTCCTACTCTTATCTCATAAGTTTTGAGAGTACCTAGTAGTTTTTCCATTGTGAGACTCTTTAGATCAGACATATCTTTAATGGCAGATATTTTGGAATTAAATATCATAGGTAGAGATCTTAAAACCTTTTGTGTAATAACATGTTCTTTTATAGCTTCACCAAGCCCTTTAATCCTATTGGTTACTTCATCAACTCTAAGGAAGTACTCTACTATGCTTTCCTCTTCAATAATTCTTAAGCTTTCAAACCTCATTCAGCAGGTTTGAAGTTTGGCTTGCTTGAATTTGTCATCTCCTTCATGATGTTGATTGAGCTTGACATAGAATTTCTTAGCAGACATATAGCGCATAAACATAACAAGTTCATATTGACTAAGGCTAAAGAGAATGGAATTCTCGGCTTTAGAATTGTTTCTAAATAGCTTCTTACCATATGCATATGTCGGAGGGACATCAATGACAACATGGTCTACCAATATCGAGCTCCATACATATACTCCAAGAGACATAAGATAGGTTGACATCATAACTTTCCTAAAGGCATAGTTTGTCCCATTGAAGACTCGTATCATGCTTGAGTAAGCATCCTAACTCTCTTGTCTAGACGCAATTCCTTATGGATCTACATTTCAGTGATTAAGTTGTTCCTAAAGGAACTTGGCTTTGACACTAATTTTTGGAATAACGAATTACTGGGGGGCTGAATTTCCAACATTGTTGTAAAGGGATTTCCAACATTTGTAGTCAGTTTACCCCAACATCGTGTATTCTAAAGGGCACAATGGTCAATCTAGTGTGGCCACTGAAGCATTCTTTCAGAGGGCTATTGCCAAGGGAAATTAGGAGAAGAAGTCTCAATACGTTTTTTGGATATTGGGTGAGTTTGAGGGTTGGAAGTGGAAACAATATTCAAGAGTGATTTTGCAGACTATGTGGCTAGCGTAGAAGAAAGCAACTTGGCATACATGGGAGATGGAGTTTCAACGATTCGGGTTATTTCTTGCCGGGAGAAATAAGAGAAGTACTAGTGGATTTTATTGCTACATTTTAGGAGTGTCTAGGGAGGATTTTACTAGTGGTTTCACAAACAACGTGCTTCAACAACTATTGGAAAGAGTAGGGCTTTTTGGAATCGATTTTGGATGTCAAAATCAAGGCAAACCATTTCTGGGTTTTTGTGGGTTTTTTCCGAGGAGCTTGGATATAAATTTACAGATTTTTGTGAGCTTCATATGTGGGGTTTTCATCCATATCTTTGTAGTAGGTATTGTAGAATTGTTGGGAACTAGTGCCTTTTGGGGGCCAATTTTGGGAGGTCAAAATCAAGCTAAAACATTCCTTAGTTTTTGTGAGTTTTTCCTAAGGAGCCTAGATATAATTTTCATAATTTTCTAACCACCATAGGTGGGGTTTTCAAACATATATTTGTAGTAGACAATGTATAATTGTTGGGGACTGCACAATGCAATAGTTCGTCAGTTGATTGTAGCTCCAAGTTTTCATTGCTTCACCTGGGCTTTGTTCCACTTTCCTTTTAGGTAAGCATAGGTGCATTCCTTCCATATTTTGTACTCTTGCACTAGTTCATAATAAAATTACTCATATGCTTCCATATGTTTTATTGTTATAGGTGTTTACTAAATTGTTTTAAAATTTTTGTGGTCAAAATTGTTATTTTCTTGCATATCACATTTTTTGCTATTTTGGAACATTAATTTTTGCACAAATATTTTTAGTAACATTCGACACGTACTCACCTCCATTATCGCTCATGATAACCTTCACCTTATTGCCCATTTCTTTCTCCAGTAGTGCCTTGAACTCTAAGAACTTAGAGAAAGTCTCATCCTTCTTCTGCATGAAGAAGATCCAACACTTCCATGAGAATTCATCAATAAATATGGAAAAATAATTATGTCTAGTAGTGGAGGCTCTCGACAAAGGTCCACAAAAATCAGAGTGGATCCTTTCAAGGACTACATGTGCTCTACTATCTCGATCATGGATAGTGGCTTTTGTGTACTTCCCTAAGGAGCACACTTTTCATGTGTCTTGCTACTATAGTGCTCATTTGGGGAGGCATGTTGTAATATGTTGCATGATCTTCAAAGTGTCATGATGCAAATATTCAAGTCTTCTATGCCAAAGTTCATTGGCATCATGCCTTTGCACCTTCTCCACCTTTCTCCTCAATGCAACACAATCCTCCACATCTAGCTTGTAGAGGTTCTTCACATGAACCCTAATATTTTTCACTGTTATCATGGCTATGTGTCTGAGGAATGCCTTCCCTTTACTGAATATCACATCATAACCATGGTCTTCCAAAACTGCAATGGAAACAAGATTCGTCTTTCGACCCAGAACAAGCATCACATCCTTGAGCCTGAGAGGGGAGCCTGACTCCTTCTTGAAGGTGATTGTACCAGTCCCGATTTGATGTACCTTCCATCATCTCCCATCTTGATGTGCATTTGGAGATCCTTCGCCTCCAAATCACTGAAGAAATCTCTATTACCCATCATATAGAACGAGGCACCACTTTCGAGGTACCACACCCTTCCCATCGTTGTTCTCGCCATGCATGCAATGAGAGTAAAATCATGTTTGAACTATGAAGCCAAATATTCACCCATTGCTCCTCCTGAGGTCCTCTTTCTTGTCTTCTTGTGTGTACACTTCATGGCATAGTTCCCGAATTCATGATAGTGAAAGCACTTGATTCTGGACAAGTATTTCTTCTTTTCCCCTTGACTAGATTCTGCTTTGGATTGGTATTTCTTACCTTTCACTTTATTTTTCTTTCCATCCAAGGTAAAATTATCCTCATCCTCGCCCTTGGATGAAGTCATGTCTCTAGTATTCTACCTTATTTCCTTTTGTACTAGGTCAGACCATAGGCACTCTCAACTTGGTAGTTTCTCCTTACCATTTATGGAATCTTGATATCTATGTCAGTTCTTTGGAAGGCCCAAAAGGGCTAGAGCTACCAAATCTTATTTCGGGACATTAAAATTGAACCTGCCAAGTTCACCATGACACTGTGTAAACATGCTCAAATAGTGCACAATTGTGTCATTCTTTTGCATCTTGATACTTCAAATCTTGTCCTTGAGTGCCAGCTTTTTGTGGTCACTTTTATTCTTGAACAGTTTTGCCAGTTCGTTCCACATCGTGAACATAGTCTCTTTTCCATGGAGATTCGAGACAATATGATCTCGTACTCCTTCCAATATGATTCTCCTCACCTTGACCAAATATTTCTTCCACTAGGAAAGATTCTGGGCATTAGATGCTTGGGATTTTTCTACATCTATATTCATCTATTATAGTAGCCAATTTTCATCCAATACTATTGTTGGGTGAAAATATTATCGTTTAATTCTATTGTAGTATTTGCCCAACTATTTAATTTTTCAATCTGAGGTTCGTAGACTTACGAGACACATGCACTGTATATGCAGGACTGAAATGGAACTAATCTAATCTAATCTAAATTACTGAAATCAAATTAATCTAGAAAAGCATTGAAACATTAACTATAAAAGCAAGAAATTGCATAAAGGAAAAGCAATACAACATGTGAAGAATTGAATGACAAACAACATATGTGAGCTCACAACAATAAAACTATGTCAAATTATATTACAAGAATCAAGTTACAAATCATGAAAGCATAAAAATGAAAAACTAAGAATTCCTTTCCATTATTCATTATTCATTCTTCCTTATTAAAATGAAGAGAGAGCACTCTATTATATACATGAGGAAGATAACCTTCTCATAATTACATATCAAATATTCTCTCAAGCACTCTCAACTAATTTCCCATTATTACAAGATATGATCCCACAAATCTCTCAAGCATTTTTAACTACTTTCCCATTATTACAAAATTTTATCCCTTTGAATCCTCCATAAATCTCTCACATATCTTGGATAAGATATGCCAACCAAATCCTCCATGATCTTCTCCTTAGGAATTGGATAATATATGCCAACCAGATCCTCCATGATCTTCTCCTTAGGAATTGGATAAGATATGCCAACCAAATCCTCCATGATTTTCTCCTTAGGAATTGGATAAGATATGCGAACCAAATCCTCCATGATTTTCTCCTTAGGAAAAGGCTTGCATAATTATCTCCTTAATATGGTGGAGGAGATATGGATAAGTCTCTTGGAATTAATTCTTCACATATTTCCTACACATCACAAAACTCACATATTCTTGAGATATATATAAAAATATGTATATTTTCTAATATTTAATCATAAATTCACTTGTAATACAAAAATGAATAAAATGGAAAATAAGAAGGTGAAACCCAAATGTATGTATGAAAATGATATGATAAAAGGTTAATGGGATGATGAAATGTAAGGAATAGTGAAGAAAAAGGTGGATGAAAATATGACATTTCTGAGTCCCAACATCCTCCCCAACTGAACTTGTTGCATGTCCTCATGCAACCATGCATGGGTCTCTTTAAGAACATTTGGCATCTTGAACTTTGGCTTTACATGATGATGTCTTTTAATAATGAATATTTCCAGGATATGTGAAAGACATGATTAACAACTTACATTTTCTGATGGTTGGTTCCTGTGTGACAACCATGATTACAAAGAATGTTGGTTCTTGTGTTAAACAACATTCATTTCGTTTTATGTTCTCTTTTCTTCAATAATAATGTAAACACTCACTGGAAATCATAATGTGCATAAGAAAGCCCTTTTGTAATATTAATGAAGCATGCCAATATTAAGTATGAAGCAAAGTGCAACAAAGTATCATTGGAAAATAAATGTTGGTGAATGGTAAATGGAGTGATAGTGGTGAAGAAATGGAATCATGGAAGTGAATATGTAGTGAATATAGTTCTCCCCCCCTCAACTGAATTGGTTCCATGTCGTCATGCAACTTGACATGGCTCATGAAAGGAAATGTAGCATGGTGAGGGAATTTTCCACAATATTCAATTTAGCATATAAGGAATTGCATGATTAAAGATTAGAAAACAACATACCTCTACTTACCCAAGAATGATGAACTATGCAATAGGAATGTAGCTGCTGCTGTTGATGGATTAGGAAAATGTGATTGATGTTGTTGTTATTGGATCCTGGGAAATGAAGGAATTTGAACTGCTGATGCTGAATCATGGAAAAGATAAATGTTGAAAGTGGAACTATGGTACTCTCATAAATCAGAATGCATACTGCTGTAACTGCTGAGAGAGTCGTGAAAAAGTGTATAGACTTCACCCGCTACAAACTCGATGGTACAATTCTAAACATGCGAATGAATGTGTCGATGTCGAGCATGAATAGAAATCATTGGATTACCGGCCATTGATGTATGCCATTAACTAATGCGAGGTAACTCACCATTGATGTCAATGAGTGCCAAGGTACCGGAGTACATCTTGTGAAGTGCGAAGGGATGTGTCGAGGTCGAGCCACTTGCAAGATCTAAAGATCAAGGGACATTAATGTATTCCCATGATCGCCAGCGAGAGAACTTGCCATTAAGGCATGCAAGCCTCTAGGTACTCAAAAGGAACTCTAGTCTATTTCCCAGATAAGGTGCTGATGTCGATGGGGCAAGACTTGTTGAAAGGTGGGCCTTAAGGAATCCCACATCAGTCAACGTGAGTTTGGACAAAAAGATTTGGTAGGACTATAAATGGAAAGAACTCACGGACAAGTAGTGTGGATCAACATGGCTAGGAATCAAGGAAATGTAATCATGGAAAGGGAATGAGTTTTATTCAGAAGGCAAACTAGAAGGCAAAAATAAATTGAAAAGGATAAAGGGATGTATGCGATTCAGAAAAATAGGCATGCATGAAGTCGTGAAAGTTAAGGAAATGGAAGATGGGCTGCAACATACGGATGGTCTAGGCGTTTGGAAGGAAAAAGGTGAATAGTCATGATGCAAAATGATTTTTGTGTAGTGGAAAATGTCATGATATGTTCAATGAAGAATTAGTTCCTTCAAGCGTCCAATGATGCATGTCTCATTGTGATTTCGAAAAATCACATTTGCATTATATTGTCTTCAACTCTTAGCACCATTCCTGCATAAAAATTGTCACCTTTGTGTGCCATCTCCATCGATCATTCCTATATGACGTGACTCAAAAGCAAATTAGCTCATTTTCAAGAATTTATAAAATGTCCATTTTTTAATTATTTTCCGAAATAACTCTAATTGTGGATGAAAAAGGTGTCGCATCGTAATGTTTCTGCATAAGCTTCTCGTTGACCTACACATAACACCAATCTCATTTCACTTGTTAGTATATGCATCCTAACTTTTGCCCACAAATTCAAAAAAAAAATCCAACATACTTTTATTTCCCCCCCAACTAGAAATATTGCATGTCCCCATGCAATGTACTCATTGATTGTGCAATACTTTTTGAAAATGTTTGTATGGGTTTGCAAGAAAAGTGATTGAAAACAATTGAAAAGGTTTGGTATTTGTTAGGGAATAAGTAGTTAGTGTGGAAATTTTTATTTGTTTATTTATTTTTTTTAAGTTTACCAACTATATACATAACAAAGAAAATATAGTGGTAAGATTACATGGGCTATGAAAAATGCTGCCCTTCACTGTCAAGTTCATAGCTATCATCATTGTATAAACACTATGAATCGGCATAGGCATGCTTGTGACTTTGACAAAAAGCCAGCACATAAAAACAGACATACACCAAGTCTTGGAATCAATCACTTGATTCATAGTATTGATATAGGTCAAGTTTCATTGATATAAGTCCATCAATTGCTCTTAACAAACCTTTCCTAAAGCAACAAACAAAATGACTTAGTGTATTGTCCAGCTCTGCACCACAATTTCACGAACCCTTCTGTTATATTCCCGCTTATTTTCACTAAAAATTTGGGCAGCCTCTGAATTTGTTGGAGAGTTTGGATTTGGTTTCCCATAAGGGTTTGGCTGCACGTAAGAGTTTGGTGGCTGATAAGGGTAAGGGTACCCTGCCGGCGGAGTGGCATACCCTGCGGAAGGATTGGCATATGGGTATTGTTTAGAAGGGTAAGCAGGATAGCTTGGATTGAAACCTCTGGTTCCCTAGGGCTGTGCGTACTAGGGTTCCGGTCATCACTTTTCTCTTAAACAGATTAGAATTTCAAGCTTAACTTGTGGACAACCGGACGGGCGTTTGAGCTTCAAGGTCCTCTCCAGCTTTGCTTCGAATCTGACTTCGCCCAGGACTTGGGAAAGAAGGATAGAGGTTATAACAGACAAAGCATTGCTTGGTTGAGTCTTCTTGTAGCTGCGGAGGATGAATTCATCATCAATTAGAAGTCCTTCTTCTCAGAATCAAAATTTTCACACAAATCAATTGATCAGGAAACGACTCTCTGGAAGAGATGAACTGATTGTCAAGAATACTTTCCAGACCAGTTTTCTTTCAATCCTCTACAGCCTTGGGAGAAAACCATTGCAAATATGGGACAAAGAAGTTGTAAATGGACATATTAAACGATTACAAGATGAAGATATTCAGTCCAATGTTCTGGAAATTGTTGGCCCAAATGTGAACACAACATACATCACATGCCCTGCAGATCCTGCTGCGACACTTGGTATTAAACTGCCCATTTTTGTTGATGATTGTCAAGAATCTGAAGAGATATTTTACATTTGAGATTCAAATCCTGGATGACAAGAATGTTCGTTGCCGATTTAGAGCTTCCAAATATCAATCTATAACCCGTGTGAAACCATACATGAGTGCGCGGGTTGACTGTTTTATTTATTTTTTATTATTTTTTTATTTTTTTTTATTTTGTTATTTTTTTTTATTATTAACAGTCTGAAAAATGAAATTAATCCTATCTTTAAAAACAAAAATGGTTAGTTTTTTTTTAATATATATATATATATATATATATATATATATATATTCTTTTAATCAATGAAATCCTAAAGCTGAGAAAGAAACTAAACTTTCTCTTAATTTTTTTTTAACAAATGGACATAATAATTTGCATATTGAAAGATGTTGGTGATGAAGCATATTGCAAAACATGAATTTATTCTTGAAATTAGTCTAAATCATACATATTTTCTGATCCTCAAGATCATACAAAGATGCAGGAGGAGAGCATACTTATTCTAGGTAAAAGCAAAACTGAAAATGAAAGCAAAAACTGAAAATGAAAGAAAAAACTAAAACTGAAAGCCTACCTACTCTATACTAATTAGGAAAAAAAATTAGTTACGTGTAATTAAACTTCCAATGAAGCCATTCACGTAGCAGTAACAAAAATAGGTTCAGTAGCAATTTTTCAAATGAAGAATGAAAATATTCAAAAGTGAATGAGTCTAGTGGTTGTATGTATAAATCAACTAAATAAAAATAAAAAGATGAATCTAATCTAGCACTTACCTGGAACCATTGTTCGATAAAGATTTGATAAGCACAGTTTCTCTCACTCAGATCATGTTGTAACTCTTGTTCTTCTTCTCTGATCTGTTGTTCTTCTTCCTCGATCTCCTGTTCGAATGATTGTTTGCCATCAAATACGCAAGATTCTTCAGACGTTGAATCTTCATTTATTTCTTGGGGAGTAGTTGAACCTTTAATTCTTGTCAACATCTCCTCTTCCAAGGAAGAAAAGATCCCGACTTCTGCTAGGATCTGAGTGACTAGTTCCAAGCTGAATCTCATTGTTAAATCATGTTGAAAAAAAACAAAAAAAAATCAGCACACTAAAAATTGAATTAAAAAGAAAAGGACCACAGAAATAATCTTGAATTCAATACTCAATTAAACCCTCTTACAAGGACTGCTCATTAATTGAGTAATCGAATGCTTCAATTATAACCATGAACCATGAATTCATCAAACATTCTTCACAGTTGCGAAAATCAAACACACCTGCAGAAATTGAAATTCACACTTGCATAAATTTAAACACACCCTACATGCCCTGATCCATAAGAGGTCGAGCCCGTTACGGTATCTCGAATGGGATGCATAGGTTGTTCCCCATGTCTTACCACCTTAACACCTTGGATTTAGGAACATGTCTAAACACACTTGCATGAAAAATCAAACTAAACTTCAATCCATCGTGCCTCCCCGGCAACGACGCCAAAAATTTGGGTGAAAATATTATTGTTTAATTCTGTTGTAGTATTTGCCCAACTATTTAATTTGTCAATCCAAGGTTCGTAGACTTATGAGACACATGCACTGTATATGCAGGACTGAAGTGGAACTAATCTAATCTAATCTAAATTACTGAAATCAAAATAATCTAGAAAAGCATTGAAACATTAACTATGAAAGCAAGAAATTGCATAAAGGAAAAGCAATACAACATGTGAAGAATTGAATGACAAACAACATATGTGAGCTCACAACAATAAAACTATGTCAAATTATATTACAAAAATCAAGTTACAAATCATGAAAGCAGAAAAATGAAAAACTAAGAATTCCTTTCCATTATTCATTAGTCATTCTTCCTTATTAAAATGAAGAGAGAGCACTCTCTTATATACATGAGGAAGATAACCTTCTCATAATTACATATCCAATATTCTCTCAAGCACTCTCAACTAATTTCCCATTATTACAAGATATGATCCCACAAATCTCTCAAGAATTTTTAACTACTTTCCCATTATTAACTACAAGCATCAAAATTAACTACTTTCCCATTTTTAACTACAAGCATATGCTATCCCCATGAAGCTTGTTAAAAATAACTGGGGTACTCTCCAGAAATGGCGGGGAAAAATGGAACCATAATTATTGTCGTGTCGGCAGTATGTCGCTCTTGACCATGGCACTTTTCTGCTTTCGTGTCTGGGTGGGGATATCTCATCTCATTTTTCACTTGCCTCCGTGGATTTGGGTAATCCTGTTTGACCTCTCATCTGCTCATTGCCTCGTCACCATGACCTCTGATCCATTGATGTCAAATACTACCAATTCCACTGTCGTGCCGCCGATATGTTCAAGAGAAGTTGACCTCTGCAGAATAACAACCTCCCTCTGATAGCTCACATAATCCTGATTCACAACATTATCTCTCTGTCTCGTGTCGATGATGTGGGAAACATCATGGCCCACCTTCGATCAAGGTCACTTCCTGTCAACTTCAGCTCATTATCCAGGAAGCTGATCTAGAGACTCCCTTCCGGTGCCTTGGAGCCTGCATGCCTCAATGGTAGGTTCTTCGTGTTCGACGTGAGGTTTTCATCATTGGCCTCCGATCGAATGATTCTACGGGTGTTCGACGCCAGATCACTAATTCGCACGCCATAGATTGTACCTATAGTACCTTGAGGACCATTGTCATTATTGTTGGTCCCTCTCGCGTCTGTTAACAGTTTTCATTATTGACTGGTAATCAGACGATGTTCATGCATGTTCGACTTCAGCTCATATATTCATATGCTTGAACTTGTACTTTTGTTCGGGTCGAGATGGAGCCCAAGACCCTGGATTTTATCTGTTGTAATCCAGGCATGATTCTTGTTACATGACTCATTCACTAGATGGTTGCGACCATACCTGAGTCTATTCATTGATCCTAACCAGATGGCTGCACCCATACTGTGGATCTATATTATTATGTACTCTCTTATGGATGGTTGCGACCATACCAAATATATCATGTACTTGAGCTATCAGTTGTATCTCTCGATGCAGATTCTCGGCGGTAGCTACAAGTGTTCTTGTAAAGCATTTCACCCCTCTCTCTCTCAGGCCTCATGCTTTAAGGGGCATCTGTTACACAGTAATTTTTCACCATTTGTCACCGTCCCTGTTACCCCTTTCCCGTACTTTGGAGGACTCATTCCGGGACCTGTGAGCAGTGACATAACTTGAAAACATTTGCATTATGTTCCCCTAAGTATGGACTTCATGTGCCTTGAAGACACCTCTTGCAAAATATCCCTGAAAAGTGCCCTTTTTCCATTAGCGCGGGTCCACAATGTACTACCCGCGCCAATGAATGAAATCCTCAAAAGAAGGTGCGACCATTGGCGCTCTGTCTTAGAGTAACACCCACGCCAACCAAGTTTGGAAAAAAAATTTAACAAATGCGTGCCCAGATGTTTTTTACTTTCAAGTCATGAAGTCTTTTGAGGATAAATCTCATCTTCTAGATGTCGAGAGTCATCATCTATCCCTTACATCTATCCACAGCGGCTTTTTGGAGATAATGCCAATCCATAATGGGTGTCTTGATTCATTGTATTTTCTTCCCCTTCTCCATCTATAAAAGTATGTCCTCATGCATTTGACAAGCTAGTTTTTTAGTAGTAGTGATAATGCTTGTCTCGAGTGATAGTAAGAGTCTTGGAGCATAGGGAGGTTATGCTGCCGGATGTCTGAGAGAGAAAGGTCTATTGCAAGACATATATAGCTGCTCGCCCAGCCAGAGGAGAGATTCAACGTCAGAACTTTGGTTGTATCTTTCTCTGTTGATTATTCATTAATGAACGACTATCATTATGGTTCCGATCTTATTGTTCGCTATGATAATGTTTGATCTATATCCTTTCTGACTGATATATAGTTGTATTTAGTGGATTTTATGCTTGTATTCGCTTCGTTCTTTGCATGTGCAGGTATCCATTCACGGAGATCGTGAGGATCGTGACCTGCCGGAGCAAGGGAACGGGAGTATCAACTCTTCTACGACACTAGCGTTGGACTCCAGGTTGGTTCTCATAATCCACTTTCAGTTTGCAACTAGGAACATGCATGGTAGCGTTAATTGATTGTTGCTAGACCCATTTTGGGCTAGTGGGATCGCCTCTATCCGCAGAGGGGATTTACCTCTCCAACAAACATCATTCATTAGGGGAGAGAAGAAATTTCTATTTTTTCAAGGGGAGTTTTCAGATCTATAATGTTCAACCTTATTGTATCTCAAATTTTCATCTCTATCAACTTTGACTCTTCTACAATTAATAGCATTATGTCCCAATATATGACATTTATGAAAGTGACCATAAAATAGATTAGAGTACTTGTAGTTGGAATATTCATGAAGGTACCTATGTTGTCTTGCTAATTGATTGAATTTCCATTGGTATGACTCTTTTGAGATGTTGGAACTCTTGTTCGAGTGATGGGATCCTCTTTTACCTGCTAACGTTCTATATTCTTTGATTATCCCTTGAAGCATCTTTTCATAGCTCAGGGGTTCCTCAAAACATGTGGACTTGAAGTCCATCTTTCTTATAGAAGATTCCTATGGCCTGGAATATCCCATAGTTGTTATATTTTTTTGAGAGTTTTGGTCGTTCAGAACATGAGGTATATTTCTTGTCCCGTATGAAAATTCCTCATTTACACCTTTTTTTGTCTCTATTCTCTCAAGATATGTCCTCAAAGAGACAACTTCTGCCTCGAGACTCTGATGATTTTCTTCCCATTCATGGATTAAATTATTAATAACTTCTTATTTTCATTTATCTTCTTTTAGTTTGACATTTAGGGACATAATTTTTTCTTTGCATGCATCTGAGATCATCTCCTTCTTTACCTTGAAAAACTCCTCCTTCAGATGTTTCTTCTCTTCTTTTAGTTTCTCACCTTTTTTTTGTTTTTCTTCTAATTAAAGAGTTAAATTATATTTACTATTAATGGCTTCTTCAAGTGTTTCTATTTTATAGACAAACTCCTCATTGTCTAAGTTATACATATCTTCATCAACATGTTCTAGTTGTTATTTTAGTTGCATATTTTTTATTTTGACCTTCCTTAACTCATCAAGAGCACTAATGAGTTCTCTTTGAAAGTCCAAAACTCCTTATTCTTCTTCAATGTTGGTAATGTCTTATTTCTTAGAGTATCCTCCAAATTCCATTAGTAAAAATTCATTTAACTAATTCTCTGAGGAATTTTTACCATCTCATTATGGAGTTGAGCTATCTTGTTTAGAGTAGAGCCCCTTTTTCTTAGAGAGCCTCTTCTTTTGGTGCTTTTGAGTCCTACCTCTAAATTTCTGATATTCCTTTTTTGTCTTTTCTTTGTAAGGGCATTTGGACAAGAAATTCCTAACTCTTCCACAACCGAAGCATTTGAAGGGAAACTTCCCTTTCTACCTTCATGAGCCACACTTCAGTTTCATGGAAAAGTGAGCCAATGCATAATTAGCCTTGCAACTAGAGAAATCTTAATGATCTTGATGCTACTTAGCCTTCTTGGACACCTTGAATGTTGACTCCTTTAGTTAAAACTTCTCTTTTCCTACTCTTATCTCATAAGTTTTGAGAGTACCTAGTAGTTTTTCCATTGTGAGACTCTTTAGATCAGACATATCTTTAATGGCAGATATTTTGGAATTAAATATCATAAGTAAAGATCTTAAAACATTTTGTGTAATAACATGTTCTTTTATAGCTTCACCAAGCCCTTTAATCCTATTGGTTACTTCATCAACTCTGAGGAAGTACTCTACTATGCTTTCCTCTTCAATAATTCTTAAGCTTTCAAACCTCATTCAGCAGGTTTGAAGTTTGGCTTGCTTGAATTTGTCATCTCCTTCATGATGTTGATTGAGCTTGACATAGACTTCCTTAGCAGACATATAGCGCATAAACATAACAAGTTCATATTGACTAAGGCTAAAGAGAATGGAATTCTTGGCTTTAGAATTGTTTCTAAACAGCTTCTTACCATATGCATATGTCCGAGGGACATCAATGACAACATGGTCTACCAATATCGAGCTCCATACATATACTCCAAGAGACATAAGATAGGTTCCCATCATAACTTTCCTAAAGGCATAGTTTGTCCCATTGAAGACTCGTATCATGCTTGAATAAGCATCCTGACTCTCTTGTCTAGACGCAATTCCTTATGGATCTACATTTCAGTGATTAAGTTGTTCCTAAAGGAACTTGGCTTTGACACTAATTTTTAGAATAACGAATTACTGGGGGGCTGAATTTCCAACATTGTTGTAAAGGGATTTCCAACATTTGTAGTCAGTTTACCCCAACATCGTGTATTCTAAAGGGCACAATGGTCAATCTAGTGTGGCCACTGAAGCATTCTTTCAGAGGGCTATTGCCAGGGGAAATTAGGAGAAGAAGTATCAATACGTTTTTTGGATATTGGGTGAGTTTGAGGGTTGGAAGTGGAAACAATATTCAAGAGTGATTTTGCAGACTATGTGGCTAGCGTAGAAGAAAGCAACTTGGCATACATGGGAGATGGAGTTTCAACGATTCGGGTTATTTCTTGCCGGGAGAAATAAGAGAAGTACTAGTGGATTTTATTGCTACATTTTAGGAGTGTCTAGGGAGGATTTTACTAGTGGTTTCACAAACAACGTGCTTCAACAACTATTGGAAAGAGTAGGGCTTTTTGGAATCGATTTTGGATGTCAAAATCAAGGCAAACCATTTCTGGGTTTTTGTGGGTTTTTTCCGAGGAGCTTGGATATAAATTTACAGATTTTTGTGAGCATCATATGTGGGGTTTTCATCCATATCTTTGTAGCAGGTATTGTAGAATTGTTGGGAACTAGTGCCTTTTGGGGGCACATTTTGGGAGGTCAAAATCAAGCTAAAACATTCCTTAGTTTTTGTGAGTTTTTCCTGAGGAGCCTAGATATAATTTTCATAATTTTCTAACCACCATAGGTGGGGTTTTCAAACATATATTTGTAGTAGACAATGTATAATTGTTGGGGACTGCACAATGCAATAGTTCGTCAGTTGATTGTAGCTCCAAGCTTTCATTGCTTCACCTGGGCTTTGTTCCACTTTCCTTTTAGGTAAGCCTAGGTGCATTCCTTCCATATTTTGTACTCTTGCACTAGTTCATAATACAATTACTCATATGCTTCCATATGTTTTATTGTTATAGGTGTTTACTAAATTTTTTTAAACTTTCTGTGGTCAAAATTGTTATTTTCTTGCATATCACATTTTTTCCTATTTTGGAACATTAATTTTTGCACAAATATTTTTGGTATCATTCGACACGTACTCACCTCCATTATCGCTCATGATAACCTTCACCTTATTGCCCATTTCTTTCTCCAGTAGTGCCTTGAACTCTAAGAACTTAGAGAAAGTCTCATCCTTCTTCTGCATGAAGAAGATCCAACACTTCCATGAGAATTCATCAATAAATATGGAAAAATAATTATGTCTAGTAGTGGAGGCTCTCGACAAAGGTCCATAAAAATCAGAGTGGATCCTTCAAGGACTACATGTGCTCTACTATCTCGATCATGGATAGTGGCTTTTGTGTACTTCCCTAAGGAGCACACTTTTCATGTGTCTTGCTACTATAGTGCTCATTTGGGGAGGCATGTTGTAATATGTTGCATGATCTTCAAAGTGTCATGATGCAAATATTCAAGTCTTCTATGCCAAAGTTCATTGGCATCATGCCTTTGCACCTTCTCCACCTTTCTCCTCAATGCAACACAATCCTCCACATCTAGCTTGTAGAGGTTCTTCACATGAACCCTAATATTTTTCACCGTTATCATAGCTATGTGTCTGAGGAATGTCTTCCCTTTACTGAATATCACATCATAACCATGGTCTTCCAAAACTGCAATGGAAACAAGATTCGTCTTTCGACCCAGAACAAGCATCACATCCTTGAGCCTGAGAGGGGAGCCTGACTCCTTCTTGAAGGTGATTGTACCAATCCCGATTTGATGTACCTTCCATCATCTCCCATCTTGATGTGCATTTGGAGATCCTTTGCCTCCAAATCACTGAAGAAATCTCTATTACCCATCATATAGAACGAGGCACCACTTTCGAGGTACCACACCCTTCCCATCGTTGTTCTCGCCATGCATGCAATGAGAGTAAAATCATGTTTGAACTATGAAGCCAAATCTTCACCTATTTCTCCTCCTGAGGTCCTCTTTCTTGTCTTCTTGTGTGTACACTTCATGGCATAGTTCCCGAATTCATGATAGTGAAAGCACTTGATTTTGGACTAGATTCTGCTTTGGATTGGTATTTCTTACCTTTCACTTTATTTTTCTTTCCATCCAAGGTAAAATTATCCTCATCCTCGCCCTTGGATGAAGTCATGTCTCTAGTATTCTACCTTATTTCCTTTTGTACTAGGTCAGACCATAGGCACTCTCAACTTGGTAGTTTCTCCCTACCATTTATGGAATCTTGATATCTATGTCAGTTCTTTGGAAGGCCCAAAAGGGCTAGAGCTACCAAATCTTATTTCGGGACATTAAAATTGAACCTACCAAGTTCACCATGACACTGTGTAAACATTCTCAAATAGTGCACAATTGTGTCATTCTTCTGCATCTTGATACTTCAAATCTTGTCCTTGAGTGCCAGCTTTTTGTGGTCACTATTATTCTTGAACAGTTTTGCCAGTTCGTTCCACATCGTGAACATAGTCTCTTTTCCATGGAGATTCGAGACAATATGATCTCGTACTCCTTCCAATATGATTCTCCTCACCTTGACCAGATATTTCTTCCACTAGGAAAGATTCTGGGCATTAGATGCTTGGGATTTTTCTACATCTATATTCATCTATTATAGTAGCCAATTGTCATACAATACTACTGTTGGGTGAAAATATTATCGTTTAATTCTGTTGTAGTATTTGCCCAACTATTTAATTTTTCAATCTGAGGTTCGTAGACTTACGAGACACATGCACTGTATATGCAGGACTGAAATGGAACTAACCTAATCTAATCTAAATTACTGAAATCAAATTAATCTAGAAAAGCATTGAAACATTAACTATAAAAGCAAGAAATTGCATAAAGGAAAAGCAATACAACATGTGAAGAATTGAATGACAAACAACATATGTGAGCTCACAACAATAAAACTATGTCAAATTATATTACAAGAATCAAGTTACAAATCATGAAAGCATAAAAATGAAAAACTAAGAATTCCTTTCCATTATTCATTATTCATTCTTCCTTATTAAAATGAAGAGAGAGCACTCTATTATATACATGAGGAAGATAACCTTCTCATAATTACATATCAAATATTCTCTCAAGCACTCTCAACTAATTTCCCATTATTACAAGATATGATCCCACAAATCTCTCAAGCATTTTTAACTACTTTCCCATTATTACAAAATTTTATCCCTTTGAATCCTCCATAAATCTCTCACATATCTTGGATAAGATATGCCAACCAAATCCTCCATGATCTTCTCCTTAGGAATTGGATAATATATGTCAACCAAATCCTCCATGATCTTCTCCTTAGGAATTGGATAAGATATGCCAATGAAATCCTCCATGATTTTCTTCTTAGGAATTGGATAAGATATGCGAACCAAATCCTCCATGATTTTCTCCTTAGGAAAAGGCTTGCATAATTATCTCCTTATAATGGTGGAGGAGATATGGATAAGTCTCTTGGAATTAATTCTTCACATATTTCCTACACATCACAAAACTCACATATTCTTGAGATATATATAAAAATATGTATATTTTCTAATATTTAATCGTAAATTCACTTGTAATACAAAAATGAATAAAATGGAAAATAAGAAGGTGAAACCCAAATGTATGTATGAAAATGATATGATAAAAGGTTAATGGGATGATGAAATATAAGGAATAGTGAAGAAAAAGGTGGATGAAAATATGACATTTCTGAGTCCCAACATCCTCCCCAACTGAACTTGTTGCATGTCCTCATGCAACCATGCATGGGTCTCTTTAATAACATTTGGCATCTTGAACTTTGGCTTTACATGATGATGTCTTTTAATAATGAATATTTCAAGGATATGTGAAAGACATGATTAACAACTTACATTTTCTTATGGTTGGTTCTTGCGTGACAACCATGATTACAAAGAATGTTGGTTCTTGTGTTAACAACATTCATTTCGTTTTATGTTCTCTTTTCTTCAATAATAATGTAAACGCTCACTGGAAATCATAATGTGCATAAGAAAGCCCTTTTGTAATATTAATGAAGCATGCCAATATTGAGTATGAAGCAAAGTGCAACAAAGTATCATTGGAAAATAAATGTTGGTGAATGGTAAATGGAGTGATAGTGGTGAAGAAATGGAATCATGGAAGTGAATATAGTTCTCCCTCCCTCAACTGAATTGGTTGCATGTCGTCATGCAACTTGACATGGCTCATGAAAGGAAATGTAGCATGGTGAGGGAATTTTCCACAATATTCAATTTAGCATATAAGGAATTACATGATTAAAGATTAGAAAACAACATACCTCTACTTACCCAAGAATGATGAACTATGCAATAGGAATGTAGCTGCTGCTGCTGCTGGATTAGGAAAATGTGATTGATGTTGTTGTTATTGGATCCTGGGAAATGAAGGAATTTGAACTGCTGATGCTGAATCATGGAAAAGATAAATGTTGAAAGTGGAACTATGGTACTCTCATAGATCAGAATGCATACTGCTGTAACTGCTGAGGGAGTCGTGAAAAAGTGTATAGCCTTCACCCGCTACAAACTCGATGGTACAATTCTAAACATGCGAATGAATGTGTCGATGTCGAGCATGAATAGAAATCATTGGATTACCGGCCATTGATGTATGCCATTAACTAATGCGAGGTAACTCACCATTGATGTCAATGAGTGCCAAGGTACCGAAGTACATCTTGTGAAGTGCGAAGGGATGTGTCGAGGTCGAACCACTTGCAAGATCTAAAGATCAAGGGACATTAATGTATTCCCATGATCGCCAGTGAGAGAACTTGCCATTAAGGCATGCAAGCCTCTAGGTACTCAAAAGGAACTCTAGTCTATTTCCAAGATAAGGTGCTGATGTCGATGGGGAAACACTTGTTGAAAGGTGGGCCTTAATGAATCCCACATCAGTCAACGTGAGTTTGGACAAAAAGATTTTGTAGGACTATAAATGGAAAGAACTCACGGACAAGTAGTATGGATCAACATGGCTAGGAATCAAGGCAATGTAATCATGGAAAGGGAATGAGTTTTATTCAGAAGGCAAACTAGAAGGCAAAAATAAACTGAAAAGGATAAAGGGATGTATGCGATTCAGAAAAATAGGCATGCATGAAGTCGTGAAAGTTAAGGAAATGGAAGATGGGCTGCAACATACGGATGGTCTAGGCGTTTGGAAGGAAAAAGGTGAATAGTCATGACGCAAAATGATTTTTGTGTAGTGGAAAATGTCATGATATGTGCAATGAAGAATTAGTTCCTTCAAGTGTCCAATGATGCATGTCTCATTGTGATTTCGAAAAATCACATTTGCATTATATTGTCTTCAACTCTTAGCACCATTCCTGCATAAAAATTGTCACCTTTGTGTGCCATCTCCATCGATCATTCCTATATGAAGTGACTCAAAAGCAAATTAGCTCATTTTCAAGAATTTATAAAATGTCTATTTTTTAATTATTTTCCGAAATAACTCTAATTGTGGATGAAAAAGGTGTCGCATCGTAATGTTTCTGCATAAGCTTCTTGTTGACCTACACATAACACCAATCTCATTTCACTTGTTAGTATATGCATCCTAACGTTTGCCCACAAATTCAAAAAAAAAAATCCAACATACTTTTATTTCCCCCCCAACTAGAAATATTGCATGTCCCCATGCAATGTACTCATTGATTGTGCAATACTTTTTGAAAATGTTTGTATGGGTTTGCAAGAAAAGTGATTGAAAACAATTGAAAAGGTTTGGTATTTGTTAGGGAATAAGTAGTTAGTGTGGAATTTTTTTTTTTTTTTTTTTTTTAAGTTTACCAACTATATACATAACAAACAAAATATAGTGGTAATATTACATGGGCTATGAAAAATGCTTCCCTTCACTGTCAAGCTCATAGCTATCATCATTGTATAAACACTATGAATCGGCATAGGCATGCTTGTGACTTTGACAAAAAGCCAGCACATAAAAACAGACATACACCAAGTCTTGGAATCAATCACTTGATTCATAGTATTGATATAGGTCAAGTTTCATTGATATAAGTCCATCAATTTATCTTAACAAACCTTTCCTAAAGCAAAAAACAAAATGACTTAGTGTGTTGTCCAGCTCTGCACCACAATTTCACGAACCCTTCTGTTATATTCCCGCTTATTTTCACTAAACATTCGAGCAGCCTCTAAATTTGTTGGAGAGTTTGGATTTGGTTTCCCATAAGGGTTTGGCTACACGTAAGAGTTTGGTGGCTGATAAGGGTAAGGGTACCCTGCCGGCGGAGTGGCATACCCTGCGGAAGGATTGGCATATGGGTATTGTTTAGAAGGGTAAGCAGGATAGCTTGGATTGAAACCTCTGGTTCCTTAGGGTTGTGCGTACTGGGGTTCCGGTCATCACTTTTCTCTTAAACGGATTAGAATTTCAAGCTTAACTTGTGGACAACCGGACGGGCATTCGAGCTTCAAGGTCCTCTCCAGCTTTGCTTCGAATCTGACTTCGCCCAGGACTTGGGAAAGAATGATAGAGGTTATAACAGACAAAGCATTGCTTGGTTGAGTCTTCTTGTAGCCGCGGAGGATGAATTCATCATCAATTAGAAGTCCTTCTTCTCAGAATCAAAATTTTCACGCAGATCAATTGATCAGGAAACGACTCTCTGGAAGAGATGAACTGATTGTCAAGAATACTTTCCAGACCAGTTTTCTTTCAATCCTCTACAGCCTTGGGAGCAAACCATTGCAAATATGCGACAAAGAAGTTGTAAATGGACATATTAAACGATTACAAGATGAAGATATTCAGTCCAATGTTCTGGAAATTGTTGGCCCAAATGTGAACACAACATACATCACATGCCCTGCAGATCCTGCTGCGACACTTGGTATTAAACTGCCATTTTTTGTTGATGATTGTCAAGAATCTGAAGAGATATTTTACATTTGAGATTCAAATCCTGGATGACAAGAATGTTCGTTGCCGATTTAGAGCTTCCAACTATCAATCTATAACCCGTGTGAAACCATACATGAGTGCGCGGGTTGACTGTTTTATTTATTTTTTATTATTTTATTATTATTATTATTATTTTTTTGTTATTTTTTTTTTAATATATATATATATATATATATATATATATATATATATATATATATATATATATATATATATATATATATATATATATATATATATATATATATATATATATATATATATATTCTTTTAATCAATGAAATCCTAAAGCTGAGAAAGAAACTAAACTTTCTCTTAATTTTTTTTTAACAAATGGACATAATAATTTGCATATTGAAAGATGTTGGTGATGAAGCATATTGCAAAACATGAATTTATTCTTGAAATTAGTCTAAATCATCCATATTTTCTGATCCTCAAGATCATACAAAGATGCAGGAGGAGAGCATACTTATTCTAGGTAAAAGCAAAACTGAAAATGAAAGCAAAAACTAAAACTGAAAGCCTACTTACTCTATACTAATTAGGAAAAAAAAATTAGTTACGTGTAATTAAACTTCCAATGAAGCCATTCACGTAGCAGTAACAAAAATAGGTTCAGTAGCAATTTTTCAAATGAAGAATGAAAATATTCAAAAGTGAATGAGTCTAGTGGTTGTATGTATAAATCAACTAAATAAAAATAAAAAGATGAATCTAATCTAGCACTTACCTGGAACCATTGTTCGATAAAGCTTTGATAGGCACAATTTCTCTCACTCAGATCATGTTGTAACTCTTGTTCTTCTTCTCTGATCTGTTGTTCTTCTTCCTCGATCTCCTGTTCGAATGATTGTTTTCCATCAAATACGCAAGATTCTTCAGACGTTGAATCTTCATTTATTTCTTGGGGAGTAGTTGAACCTTTAATTCTTGTCAACATCTCTTCTTCCAAGGAAGAAAAGATCCCGACTTCTGCTAGGATCTGAGTGACTAGTTCCAAGCTGAATCTCATTGTTAAATCATGTCGAAAAAAAACAAAAAAAAATCAGCACACTAAAAATTGAATTAAAAAGAAAAGGACCATAGAAATAATCTTGAATTCAATACTCAATTAAACCCTCTTACAAGGACTGCTCATTAATTGAGTAATTGAATGCTTCAATTATAACCATGAACCATGAATTCATCAAACATTCTTCACAGTTGCGAAAATCAAACACACCTGCAGAAATTGAAATTCACACTTGCATAAATTTAAACACACCCTACATGCCCTGATCCATAAGAGGTCGAGCCTTTACGGTATCTCGAATGCGATGCATAGGTTGTTCCCCATGTCTTACCACCTTAACACCTCGGATTTAGGAACATGTCTAAACACACTTGCATGAAAAATGAAACTAAACTTCAATCCATCGTGCCTCCCCGGCAACGACGCCAAAAATTTGGGTGAAAATATTATTGTTTAATTCTGTTGTAGTATTTGCCCAACTATTTAATTTGTCAATCCAAGGTTCGTAGACTTATGAGACACATGCACTGTATATGCAGGACCGAAGTGGAACTAATCTAATCTAATCTAAATTACTGAAATCAAAATAATCTAGAAAAGCATTGAAACATTAACTATGAAAGCAAGAAATTGCATAAAGGAAAAGCAATACAACATGTGAAGAATTGAATGACAAACAACATATGTGAGCTCACAACAATAAAACTATGTCAAATTATATTACAAGAATCAAGTTACAAATCATGAAAGCATAAAAATGAAAAACTAAGAATTCCTTTCCATTATTCATTAGTCATTCTTCCTTATTAAAATGAAGAGAGAGCACTCTCTTATATACATGAGGAAGATAACCTTCTCATAATTACATATCCAATATTCTCTCAAGCACTCTCAACTAATTTCCCATTATTACAAGATATGATCCCACAAATCTCTCAAGAATTTTTAACTACTTTCCCATTATTAACTACAAGCATCAAAATTAACTACTTTCCCATTTTTAACTACAAGCATATGCTATCCCCATGAAGCTTGTTAAAAATAACTGGGGTACTCTCCAGAAATGGCGGGGAAAAATGGAACCATAATTATTGTCGTGTCGGCAGTATGTCGCTCTTGACCATGGCACTTGTCTGCTTTCGTGTCTGGGTGGAGATATCTCATCTCATTTTTCACTTGCCTCCGTGGATTTGGGTAATCCTGTTTGACCTCTCATCTGCTCATTGCCTCGTCACCATGACCTCTGATCCATTGATGTCAAATACTGCCAATTCCACTGTCGTGCCGCCGATATGTTCAAGAGAAGTTGACCTCTGCAGAATAACAACCTCCCTCTGATAGCTCACATAATCCTGATTCACAACATTATCTCTCTGTCTCGTGTCGATGATGTGGGAAACATCATGGCCCACCTTCGATCAAGGTCACTTCCTGTCAACTTCAGCTCATTATCCAGGAAGCTGATCTAGAGACTCCCTTTCGGTGCCTTGGAGCCTGCATGCCTCAATGGTAGGTTCTTCGTGTTCGACGTGAGGTTTTCATCATTGGCCTCCGATCGAATGATTCTACGGGTGTTCGACGCCAGATCACTAATTCGCACGCCATAGATTGTACCTATAGTACCTTGAGGACCATTGTCATTATTGGTGGTCCCTCTCGCGTCTGTTAACAGTTTTCATTATTGACTGGTAATCAGACGATGTTCATGCATGTTCGACTTCAGCTCATATATTCGTATGCTTGAACTTGTACTTTTGTTTGGGTCGAGATGGAGCCCAAGACCCTGGATTTTATCTGTTGTAATCCAGGCATGATTCTTGTTACATGACTCATTCACTAGATGGTTGCGACCATACCTGAGTCTATTCATTGATCCTAACCAGATGGCTGCGCCCATACTGTGGATCTAGATTATTATGTACTCTCTTATGGATGGTTGCGACCATACCAAATATATCATGTACTTGAGCTATCAGTTGTATCTCTCGATGCAGATTCTCGGCGGTAGCTACATGTGTTCTTGTAAAGCATTTCACCCCTCTCTCTCTCAGGCCTCATGCTTTAGGGGGCATCTGTTACACAGTAATTTGTCACCATTTGTCACCGTCCCTGTTACCCCTTTCCCGTACTTTGGAGGACTCATTCCGGGACCTGTGAGCAGTGACATAACTTGAAAACATTTGCATTATGTTCCCCTACGTATGGACTTCATGTGCCTTGAAGACACCTCTTGCAAAATATCCCTGAAAAGTGCCCTTTTTCCATTAGCGCGGGTCCACAATGTACTACCCGCGCCAATGAATGAAATCCTCAAAAGAAGGTGCGACCATTGGCGCTCTGTCTTAGAGTAACACCCACGCCAACCAAGTTTGGAAAAAAATTTTAACAAACGCGTGCCCAGATGTTTTTTCCTTTCAAGTCATGAAGTCTTTTGAGGATAAATCTCATCTTCTAGATGTCGAGAGTCATCATCTATCCCTTACATCTATCCACAGCGGCTTTTTGGAGATAATGCCAATCCATAATGGGTGTCTTGATTCATTGTATTTTCTTCCCCTTCTCCATCTATAAAAGTATGTCCTCATGCATTTGACAAGCTAGTTTTTGAGTAGTAGTGATAATGCTTGTCTCGAGTGATAGTAAGAGTCTTGGAGCATAGGGAGGTTATGCTGCCGGATGTCTGAGAGAGAAAGGTCTATTGCAAGACATATATAGCTGCTCGCCCAGCCAGAGGAGAGATTCAACGTCAGAACTTTGGTTGTATCTTTCTCTGTTGATTATTCATTAATCAACGACTATCATTATGGTTCCGATCTTATTGTTCGCTATGATAATGTTTGATCTATATCCTTTCTGACTGATATATAGTTGTATTTAGTGGATTTTATGCTTGTATTCGCTTCGTTCTTTGCATGTGCAGGTATCCATTCGCGGAGATCGTGAGGATCGTGACCTGCCGGAGCAAGGGAACGGGAGTATCAACTCTTCTACGACACTAGCGTTGGACTCCAGGTTGGTTCTCATAATCCACTTTCAGTTTGCAACTAGGAACATGCATGGTAGCGTTAATTGATTGTTGCTAGACCCATTTTGGGCTAGTGGGATCGCCTCTATCCGCAGAGGGGATTTACCTCTCCAACAAACATCATTCATTAGGGGAGAGAAGAAATTTCTATTTTTTCAAGGGGAGTTTTCAGATCTATAATGTTCAACCTTATTGTATCTCAAATTTTCATCTCTTTCAACTTTGACTCTTCTACAATCAATAGCATTATGTCCCAATATATGACATTTATGAAAGTGACCATAAAATAGATTAGAGTACTTGTAGTTGGAATATTCATGAGTTCGTTCATGAAGGTACCTATGTTGTCTTGCTAATTGATTGAATTTCCATTGGTATGACTCTTTTGAGATGTTGGAACTCTTGTTCGAGTGATGGGATCCTCTTTTACCTGCTAACGTTCTATATTCTTTGATTATCCCTTGAAGCATCTTTTCATAGCTCAGGGGTTCCTCAAAACATGTGGACTTGAAGTCCATCTTTCTTATAGAAGATTCCTATGGCCTGGAATATCCCATAGTTGTTATATTTTTTTGAGAGTTTTGGTCGTTCAGAACATGAGGTATATTTCTTGTCCCTTATGAAAATTTCTCATTTACACCTTTTGTTGTCTCTATTCTCTCAAGATATGTCCTCAAAGAGACAACTTCTGCCTCGAGACTCTGATGATTTTCTTCCCATTCATGGATTAAATTATTAATAACTTCTTATTTTCATTTATCTTCTTTTAGTTTGACATTTAGGGACATAATTTTTTCTTTGCATGCATCTGAGATCATCTCCTTCTTTACCTTGAAAAACTCCTCCTTCAGATGTTTCTTCTCTTCTTTTAGTTTCTCACTTTTTTTTTGTTTTTCTTCTAATTAAAGAGTTAAATTATATTTACTATTAATGGCTTCTTCAAGTGTTTCTATTTTATAGACAAACTCCTCATTGTCTAAGTTATACATATCTTCATCAACATGTTCTAGTTGTTATTTTAGTTGCATATTTTTTATTTTGACCTTCCTTAACTCATCAAGAGCACTAATGAGTTCTCTTTGAAAGTCCACAACTCCTTCTTCTTCTTCAATGTTGGTAATGTCTTATTTCTTAGAGTATCCTCCAAATTCCATTAGTAAAAATTCATTTAACTAATTCTCTAAGGAATTTTTACCATCTCATTCTGGAGTTGAGCTATCTTGTTTAGAGTAGAGCCCCTTTTTCTTAGAGAGCCTCTTCTTTTGGTGCTTTTGAGTCCTACCTCTAAATTTCTGATCTTCCTTTTTTGTCTTTTCTTTGTAAGGGCATTTGGACAAGAAATTCCTAACTCTTCCACAACCGAAGCATTTGAAGGGAAACTTCCCTTTCTACCTTCATGAGCCACACTTCAGTTTCATGGAAAAGTGAGCCAGTGCATAATTAGCCTTGCAACTGGAGAAATCTTAATGATCTTGATGCTACTTAGCCTTCTTGGACACCTTGAATGTTGACTCCTTTAGTTCAAACTTCTCTTTTCCTACTCTTATCTCATAAGTTTTGAGAGTACCTAGTAGTTTTTCCATTGTGAGACTCTTTAGATCAGACATATCTTTAATGGCAGATATTTTGGAATTAAATATCATAGGTAGAGATCTTAAAACATTTTGTGTAATAACATGTTCTTTTATAGCTTCACCAAGCCCTTTAATCCTATTGGTTACTTCATCAACTCTGAGGAAGTACTCTACTATGCTTTCCTCTTCAATAATTCTTAAGCTTTCAAACCTCATTCAGCAGGTTTGAAGTTTGGCTTGCTTGAATTTGTCATCTCCTTCATGATGTTGATTGAGCTTGACATAGACTTCCTTAGCAGACATATAGCGCATAAACATAACAAGTTCATATTGACTAAGGCTAAAGAGAATGGAATTCTTGGCTTTAGAATTGTTTCTAAACAGCTTCTTACCATATGCATATGTCGGAGGGACATCAATGACAACATGGTCTACCAATATCGAGCTCCATACATATACTCCAAGAGACATAAGATAGGTTGCCATCATAACTTTCCTAAAGGCATAGTTTGTCCCATTGAAGACTCGTATCATGCTTGAATAAGCATCTTGACTCTCTTGTCTAGACGCAATTCCTTATGGATCTACATTTCAGTGATTAAGTTGTTCCTAAAGGAACTTGGCTTTGACACTAATTTTTGGAATAACGAATTACTGGGGGGCTGAATTTCCAACATTGTTGTAAAGGGATTTCCAACATTTGTAGTCAGTTTACCCCAACATCGTGTATTCTAAAGGGCACAATGGTCAATCTAGTGTGGCCACTGAAGCATTCTTTCAGAGGGCTATTGCCAAGGGAAATTAGGAGAAGAAGTCTCAATACGTTTTTTGGATATTGGGTGAGTTTGAGGGTTGGAAGTGGAAACAATATTCAAGAGTGATTTTGCAGACTATGTGGCTAGCGTAGAAGAAAGCAACTTGGCATACATGAGAGATGGAGTTTCAGCGATTCGGGTTATTGCTTGCCGGGAGAAATAAGAGAAGTACTAGTGGATTTTATTGCTACATTTTAGGAGTGTCTAGGGAGGATTTTACTAGTGGTTTGACAAACAACGTGCTTCAACAACTATTGGAAAGAGTAGGGCTTTTTGGAATCGATTTTGGATGTCAAAATCAAGGCAAACCATTTCTGGGTTTTTGTGGGTTTTTTCCGAGGAGCTTGGATATAAATTTACAGATTTTTGTGAGCATCATATGTGGGATTTTTGTGAGCTCACAACAATAAAACTATGTCAAATTATATTACAAGAATCAAGTTACAAATCATGAAAGCATAAAAATGAAAAACTAAGAATTCCTTTCCATTATTCATTATTCATTCTTCCTTATTAAAATGAAGAGAGAGCACTCTATTATATACATGAGGAAGATAACCTTCTCATAATTACATATCAAATATTCTCTCAAGCACTCTCAACTAATTTCCCATTATTACAAGATATGATCCCACAAATCTCTCAAGAATTTTTAACTACTTTCCCATTATTACAAAATATGATCCCTCTGAATCCTCCATAAATCTCTCACATATCTTGGATAAGATATGCCAACCAAATCCTCCATGATCTTCTCCTTAAGAATTGGATAAGAAATGCCAACCAAATCCTCCATGATCTTCTCCTTAGGAATTGGATAAGATATGCCGACCAGATCCTCCATGATTTTCTCCTTAGGAATTGGATAAGATATGCGAACCAAATCCTCCATGATTTTCTCCTTAGGAAAAGGCTTGCATAATTATCTCCTTAATAGGGTGGAGGAGATATGGATAAGTCTCTTGGAATTAATTCTTCACATATTTCCTACACATCACAAAACTCACATATTCTTGAGATATATATAAAAATATGTATATTTTCTAATATTTAATCATAAATTCACTTGTAGTACAAAAATGAATAAAATGGAAAATAAGAAGGTGAAACCCAAATGTATGTATGAAAATGATATGATAAAAGGTTAATGGGATGATGAAATGTAAGGAATAGTGAAGAAAAAGGTGGATGAAAATATGACATTTCTGAGTCCCAAAAACTACCTCGATGTGGTCCTCCCATGCAATAAATTTTGAGGTGTCTTCCAAGTGATACTCAACCCTAAGTTCATTAAAATTCATCTTCTAAGTCCTAAGGAAAATCTGCAACACTAGTCTTCAAATTCAAACCTCCTGTAATGAAAACTTCAAAATCTTTGTTCTACAGTGATTCCATCTCCGACCATGTAGAAATCTGATGTGTAGATTCAAAACTTCTCATGCAATTTACTACATCACAAGACTTGAATCTACTCTACTGATCTACAAAAGTTAAATCACTATCTAGAACACAAATCATAGACATTCAAAAGGAAATATCACACATACACAAATATCTATCTAGGGGAAAGAAACTGCTCAAAACCCCTTCCTATCTATATTGCATCAGTCAAAGAATAGACATGAATACATATGCTTGCTCAAGCTTGAGCATAACTTGCAAGTGTATAGTTTATCTCTCTGCCTGATTGAGTGACTCGCGCCAACACTTAGCCAATTTTCAAGCCCTCGAAGCTCCTAATTCCTTGCTTTGTTCCCTTGAGAAAATGACCCCTATTATTTAGGAATTTCCCACTATGGAATTGTGCAATTGCCTTAGGTCCTTCCTCTGACTGCATGCAGCACCTGTACACATTGGAATGTGCTACAACTGATAGTACACTGCCTTGGAATCTCCATCCCAACTGGGTATCTCGAATTCTATGGATACAACAATTATTTTGGGTTGATTAATCAATTAAATGGTTGATCACTGAGTATGGTTGAAGTTCCACTTCCACAACTTGACCTCCACTAGTTCTTCTAATAGTTAAAACTAGTTAAATTGGCAGTAACTCAAATTAACTAAAACAAATTGCTAGAAATTAGCAATCCAAAATAGTGAACTAAACTCAAGGTTCCGAAATTTGAATTAACTGATTTGATTGAGTGCCAAGTGCCATGTCACCTCAGTTAACTACTTATAAGATTTTTACTGAAATAGAAATTTGAATTTTCTCTAGTTTGACCAAGGCAAATGCAAACTAAGATTTTGTTGCTGCATTTTCAATAGATTTTATGGATTAATATTACCCACATGTGAAAGAAAGCATATAGCAAAAGGAAGTATCATAGAAATTTAAAAAGTACAAGCTACAAAAAGATGACATATTTTTGTATAAAAGTAAAGTGTATGATTCTAATTTTCATGAATTGAAGAATTTGATTATTAAAGAAATGCATAATGTCCCATATGCGAACTTTTAAGTTATAAAAAAATAATTTCAACAATTAAAATTGAATAGGTTTTGCTAGAAACGAAGATGGATGTAGTTTATTATAGTACTATATGCATGGGATATCAAAGTGAAATCTCAAGACAAATATCTAATTGGTTTACTACCAACATACATCCATCGTAACAATGGATCTATCAAGCACCGAAAGTGATCGAATTTTTCAAGGTACAAACCTATTTTAGAGTGTACATGAGCCTAACTATGTCATTGAGTAGAATTTTATTCAAGTGGATCGAGAAGGAGACCTCCAATTATAGCCATGTGTACATTGGAAAGGAAGGTCATGGTTCTCCAAAATCAAAGTCATCGCATGGGTAAAGGTTCAATGAACTAGGTACATGTTAGAAGAGGTGACATGAAATCTTGAAGATATGCGATACTCGCGTTTATTTTAAAATTTGATGTAAATTTATATATGTGTACATGTGGACCATACTAAAATAAAGCGGAGGGGAATGTTATACTCTAAGTTTTGATTCACAATTTAATAATATATATTTGTACATGACAAATGGTTAGAGATCTTAACTATGTAATAGTTTCAAATATTAGTAATAATGTCATAACATTAGCACATACTAACAAGAACAAGATCATAAGGGCTATGATCCCATGAGAAAAAGATAGCTAAAAGGCTAGACCTTTTTGGTTTACATTTTTATTACACCCATTTTCATAAATTAAAAATGAAAACAATGATTATTCCATGTGATATTTTGTGAGCATGTATAGTTAACTATGCATTTCTTGTTTCTCCGAGGATTCAATTGCTTCTTAAAAAGAATAAGAGTTTTATGAAAAAGAATCGTCAAGTGGATTGTGGTAACCGTGTTTATGTTCGAACTGAAAAATGCTTGAGTACTTTAATTTATATTAGTAAACTTTTACATAAATTATGAGTCTCTATAACTTATATTAGTAAACTACTTCATAAATTATGAGTCTCTAAGATTCTTAGCATTGAGATTCTCTGAGTAATAACAATGAATCCTCATGAAAAACATTGCGCTCATAAATATAAGTTCACTTTAAATTTATGAGTGAGCAGGAGACCACGTCAAAAGCTCGTCCAAACCCATATTAATGAATCCTCATGAAAAACATTGTGCTCATAAATATAAGTTCACTTTAAATTTATGAGTGAGCAGGAGACCACGTCAAAAGCTCGTCCAAACCCATATCAGGATTAAGGATGTGATAGTATTGAAAGACCAAGAAGAGCTTAGATGACATGTCATTTGAGTGCTTATATGACATGTCATCAAGGTATGGTTGTCCATCAACAAGTGTTTGGATGCTAGTCTTTTATGGAGCATTTACCAATGTGTCATTCGAAGGTCTCGCTAAAGCCGAGACATAAATTTTAGTATCTATAACTATGGTAAGTGAGTAATTCTATTGCGAGTCTCTCATAGATGAGTAATTCTATTGAGAGTTAGAGATGTACGTAAAACATAGTTATGATGCTTTCTAAAGAGTGCAATCAAAATTGGAAAGTATTTGTAGGGGCGATTTTGGAATATTTTAAAAATTTAAAGTGGTAAACAATGATTTTTTATATAAAATATTGTTGACATGCTTTATTTCTATTTCTAGTTTAAAAGTTATTTTTTTTTAATTACTTTTATTAATTTTTATGTGAAATTAGATGAAGAAGTTTTAAAATTTTAAGTTAGATAATATAATGTAATTTATAAAAATCAATTGCCTTGAAAAAAAAAAACAAAAACAAAACTAAATCTATTTATATATTTAAAATAATTTTTAAACCATTTAAATTCAATCTTACCAAAAATAATATGATCAATTAAAAATAACATGTTTAAACTGCTCCCTATAAAACATTCCACTATTTAATATCCTATCATTTTATTAGAGAACTAGATACATAGTTATGATATAAATAAATAATAGATTTTGAAATATGTAGAAAATTTATATTAATATATAGATATTAAATTTTAAAAAGGTACCCCAGATGCGGGTGCTTGAGGAGATGGGACGGGCGATCACCGACGGCCACCTGCCCGCCATGCATAGAGGAGCTGTTTACACATGGGGGAAGGGACACTCTCAGCGGCACGTGATCGGAATTAAAAGCATACAGCAGAGGAGCATAAATGCTCCATTCACCTCCGCACGCGACGCAGGGTCAGGCTCCTCGGCTCCCATGAATGCCACAGTAATGGCGGGAGAGCCTCAAGGCAAAGGTAGATGGGTTATATATGGCTGCAGTATGGGATTCACAATGCGAATTCAGGGTCTGTTCCGTTTTTTTCTGTCGCCTCTGGCACTGCTGGTCGCTCCAAGCATTTGTCTTTCTACTTTCCTGCAGGATCCTTGCCCGTCTGTTTGCGCCACTCCCCCGCCTGCATATGGTCTTTCCTTGGCTGTTCTGGGATTCAATTCTGCTGTGAGCTCTATCTCGGCCTCAGGCAAAGAGACTCTATTCGGCCCTGCAGTCATGGTTCGGCCTTGACAGCGAATGCTCAGCCGTCGAGGCACCTCCCGAGGTGGGTCCTCGCACCCTCCAATCGACGAAGACTCTCCCCATCACTGCCATTGCCATTGCCCCCGCACTCAAGGAGCAAGCCTCCTTCGGTCCAGCCAATTTCTGGATGCCAGCACTCCTGGGTCCTCTTCCTCGCCCTCCTTTGGCTCAGCAATATTCAATTTCAACAGTTCTTTGAACCGTCCCAGGATCAGCGCCCATGTCTCGGTGCTCTTCATTGAGGAGACCCAAGATGAGGGCGATTCCAGCGCCCAACGGGGGACGATGCCAACTGCTGGCTCCGCGAGAGCCATGGAGACACCCTCTGCAGATCCTGTGAATGTATCGGAAAGGCCGCTTGCTGGTCCCACGAGTGCTAGGGAGACGATGATCAGTCAGAACGAGGATGTCAAGATGGAGCCTGTCCTGACAGCTACGGAGGAGGCTCAGGACATGGAGGGATTCGGGTGGTGTAGGGTAGTGGAGGAGGATCCTGAAGACTAGCTGCGGCTTCTTATCAGGTCTCTGTGGCCCGATAGTGAGGGCATTTGGTCACTTTTGATGTTTTCGGATATTATCTTGTGTCAAAGCTGTGGTGTTATTGTCTATCTCAATGCTGTTGAGAAATTGTCTGTGTTCTGGGACTTTTTTTCTTTGTGGTTGGGAATTTTTTTTGGCTCCCCTGCGCGGGATTAGTTTGCGGCTCCACTGGCGCCCCTGCGTGGGATTGCTTTTTGGTCTGGTTCGTCCTCTCAGACTGCGAACTCTGCTGTTCCATGCTGCCATCACCTCCAGGCAGCTGGTTCTTTTTGACATGTAATGTTGTAATTGTTCTCTGCTAATGTAAATAATAGAATAGTGTTACGAAGAAAAAAAAATTAAAAAGGTATATATTAAAAAGTTTAATACAAAATTGGGTTAATATAAAATATCATTTAATTAATATGAAACAATCGACTTTATCTAGAGTGAGAGATGTACACAATCAACTTTGTCTAGAGCGAGAGATGTACACAATCGACATTACCTAGAGTGAGAGATGTACCGAGATGAATAATTGTTATAAATGTTAAATGATATTCAAAATTTATATGATAAATAGATACTAGATTTTGGAAAATTTTATATATTAAAAAAATTAATATGAAATTTGATTGATATAAAATATCATTTTGTGAGCATAAAACATTGTTAATATCAAATAATCAACCGTGTCTCTAGATAAATAGGTGTCCCTAAAAAAATAGTTATCATAAATGATAAATAATATTTAAAGTAAAATTTTGAATGTATATATATAAGTGATTTTAAAATATTTTGAAAATCTATATATTAAAAATTTAATTTGAAATTTTGTTGATATAAAATATAACATTGGTAATATGAAACATTGTTCGTATGAAACAGTAACTTTATTTATATGATTTATAATTAGAAAATCTCCGGTCGACTTACAAAAATCTATATTTTCACTTCATCACTACATATATGAAGTTTATGTTAAAAAAAATTGAAAAGGATTCCAAACAAGTTTAACAAACATTTTCTTCAGCACAACAGCAACTTTATGAATTCAATCCCAACACCATACTAGTTAAAATAGATTAGAGGCTGACCAGAAGCAACAGCGGCATTAATATTGCACATGTCGTCTTGCGCCCATACTGTAACATGTCCGGCACCATCCTTACAGTACTCATGAATCTCCAACGCTCCACTTTCTCCCCCAAATATTGCTGGATTTGGCTTTGTATTCGCTTCTTTTCCAATGGGAATTCTTAAGCAAACCAGTTGATCACCAATCCGTCCTGTCTCGATCTGATAGCTCTTCTGCCAGCTGGCTATTAATATCAGTGGACCTGGGGACACGCAAGTTTATATCATATCCCAAATTTGGACAATCCTTCCAATCATTCTCAGCATCGAAATGGTTAGCCACTTTCGTTAGGGACCCACTAACTTGGCCCACGAAATTCAGTGGCGGGCATGACTCATGGGCAGTCTTATGCACACTTACCATATCGACGATTCTAACTCCCAAGAGCTCATTGTTATAAGGAACTTCTGAATTGATATCTGTAAAATCAGCTGCAGTATTTGAATAGTAATGACCACTGCTCCATGCATTTATTCCACTAGATGCTGTGAAGGCCGAATAGTCGATAATGATCTTGTTTTCATTGATCAGCTCACCGCTTTCAATCTGTGCTTTTGATGGCTGTGTTTCAACAAGAGCAGCGATGATGGTTCCAGATGAGCGCAGAAGGTAATTATTGGCAGAGCCAGGCAGTTCATGAGATGGTTCTGTAGTCCTGCATGACTCTAACATTAATTCATCGCATGTGGATGAGGTTGCACCCTTATAAATATCATACACGCCCGGGGCTTGCGGACTGGGAGATATAAAAGCTGTATTAATGGTGTCTGGATCAATTAAAAACTCATCATTTGGATCCCATGCTAATTGTTTTAATTCAAATACACGTGGAACACACAACTGATTTTCTCCAATATTGAAGGTGCTGTGATGTGGCTGGTATCCTTCTACGGACATGACTTCCAAGTAGGGCTGCGCAGAGTGAGACAACGTAGCAACATCATGAACATAAGCAGCCACTGAATCGGTACTGCAAATTTGATCGAACAGGAAAGGGAAATTAGATTTGCTGTTGGCGGAGGGGCCCTTGTGTTTCAACATGAGCTTCTTCTTGATGGAAGAATTCCAGTAATTCTTGATCTCATTGTCCACTGCGTCCCGGCAAATGCTCCGCAATTTGAGACCACCTGCTTATCATTGTCGTGCACAGTTCGGGCCAGGAAATCAAATGTTATGGACATTCAAAGAAAGGAAAAAAATTATCGTTGAGAGAAGGCATAGGAATGGACAGAGTAGAAACCTGTTACCAAGAATGGATTGTAATTAAGGCCCGGTTGTAAATAGTTTATCCATCTCAGCCTGCAGCTCTTTCCACATCTCTGCAGACCTGTATAATGTATGGTGTAAATTTTAATGGCTTGGCTATTTGTAATTCCATATTGTAATTTAAAATGGAAGAAAGGTTCTCAACTAAATGTTAGATAGTAATTCAGATTTTTTTGATAATTTATGGTTTTTTTTTTCTAATATAATTTATTTAAATGAATATTAGTACAATTTTCAAATTTCTCTCAAGTGACCATCTTTGATATTTAAATTTTGCCATGCATATATTTATATACATTTTTAATCATTAAACTATCATAAATTAATCATCAAACTAACTCAAACTATATTAGACATATTATATTTTAAGAGAAAAGGAAAAAAACATATAAATATTAAATTATAATTAAATAATTTATTTTTATGATGGAAATATTAAACCAGTTTCTATCTAACATAATTTAGAATTTGTGACACATTTAGACTAATCAAATCTGTCAATGTGAAAGCATTTAGAGGGATCAAATTTGTCAAGGTGCAAACCAATTTTTTGAGTGCAAAACTTGAGAAAGATTTGCACTTTGAGAATTGAGTGAAAAAATTGAGAAAGATTTGCACCTTGAGTCAAGATGGATCTAGGCTGGTACTAACATAGCTATAAAAATTAAATGATTGGTAAATGTCAACCATAATCACTCCATAATAAGCATCAAAACATTATACCCAATTTACCATGGAATGGAGATTCTTAAAATCTAAATAGCTTTATTGCAATGTCATGGCTTATGAATATCACATGTCCAAAAAAAACCATAGATCACTTCATATGAAATTTGTTTATATGTGATTTGTTTCTAAATTAAAAGACCATAAAGGACATGTTATTTTGAAGATAAATAGTTATGATAAATTTCAACCTTTGATTTTTCTATATTACTATTTTCTATATTACTAGGATTATTCTATAATATTCATTAGTGAAGGCTAAAGTGGGATGGCACAACAAAGAAAGGACAACATAGAGTGAAAGATATTTACAATAGTTTCCCTTTGGTTGAGAGAGAATTTGAGTATAAAACATGGTTCAAGGTTGTGTGGGGTTAGGAGATTTCAATAAAACTCCTTTTTTTTGGTTAGTTGGCCATTCATAATAGAGTGCTGATGTGGGATAATTTGCAAGGAAGGCGATTTCAAGGCCATGGCATTTTCCCCATGTGCATGAATCAAAATGAGGGGATTGCCATCTATTTATAGGTTGTGCATTTTTCATGGAAGTGAGGGCAAGAATAATGGATTTACTATATCTAGAACATTCGGGACCATAGAATTCTCAAAGAACATGCTTCTATACATGGTTCAAGAACATAACTGAGCATAGCGCATTACCCTTTTATGTCATATGGACCATTTGGCACAACTGGAATGCTTGGATATTTGACCACAAAAGGCCAGTGATTCGAGAGGTGGTCTTGAAAACCATTTCATAATTTGGAGAGATTGGACCCAAGAAGGTTGTCCACAGTAAGAGGAAGGTTAAAATTAAGGACATAAAGGGGATATATCCCAGAGGATTTTTGATGGGGCATGCCAACAAAGAAGGTGTGGATGTGATGATGTCATTATACTCAAGCCAGGGTGCTACTATCACTTCAACTAGAAGGGAAGACAGGGATCAAACAGTAGAGCTGAAATCATAGTGCTCTTGGTTGTCCTCATATTCGCCAAATGGCTGAGAATGGTACAAATTTTCATACATGGAGATGTTAAGAGCATCATAGGTTGGGTGAAGGATTACACTCTATTCAACCCCCACATACTATCCAACTAGATGAGGCCCACTAGAATTTTGGCAAGCAATTTTTAGAGCATTACTTTCTCGCACATACAGAGAGAACAAAACGAGGTAGCAAACCTTCTTTCAAAGAGGGGCATCCACTTAGAGCCAAGTAAGTTTCACTTCGTTGCATATGTACACGACACACTAATGAATGTTGGATCTATCAACTCTATATAGGGATACCTTTCCCTATTTTTCGATGATAAATTATGTTCTGGTGTTCCTTCGTATGCTAGTACCAACAACTTTTGTTGGGTTAACATGATCTTGTAGAATTGAAGGTGGTTTACCGTCTTTTTATCACTGAAGTTAGGTAGAATATAGTAGAAAGATATTTAAGTTTAAAAATAAGAAAATCCATGAGAATTAAAGCCTATTTATAGAAAATCTTAATGAATGTACTCTTATTATTTAATAAAGTAAAATATAATAAAAAGATACTTACTATTATAGACAAAATCCATGATATTTTGTATGGAAAATCTCAGTGAATATACTCTCTTTTTTATTAATGAAACTCTTTTTTATTAATGAAAAGAAAGCATTTTTGTTTTATTGAAAAATAAATTCATAAATCTATACCATTCATAATAATAATTAAGCAAAATTTTTAAAAACTCTATTCTAAAATAAATAAAAGCCCTAGCATTCGCATTGGAGGTGATATTGTAACCTGCTGCATGAGTGTATTCAATTGGATAAAGAAGGTGATCCAGAAAATGGAAATAATCAATAAGAGTGGTATGGGTGCTTACCCGCCTGCCTAGCGACATAGTTCCAAGAGCCCGAGTCCATTTCTCATGACACAGTTGGTGAGTTTGTTATCTTCATCGGGTGACCAAAGCCCTTTTCTTACCGTTAGTCTGGCGAGATGTAAGGGGACGTCTTCGCGTTCTCCTTCCGATGCCCCTTGTGTGCACGCCATTTTCCTCACGCGAATGGTTCTGCTTTTCATTCTCACTGACCTGCTCAGCTCAGAATCGGATGCAGAAACAAAGAAGGGGTAATTAATTTTCTTGTGCCATTATTCTCCAATTATAGCTCGGCCGTAAGTTACCGACTCTCTACGTCTCTTTGAGTGTGCGTCCATGACGAAATACGATTTCTCCTCCTTTTTAATCCTGAGGTGCACATTTGGTGGCAGCCGCAAACGCAGCCGCCATATTCTTTGCGTTCTGACCACATGGTCTTCGGGATGTGGTGCACATTTGGTCCCAGCCGCAAATGCAGCAGCCATATTCTTTGCCAAAACTTCGATTACCAAAAAACTATCAACCACTTCCCCAATCAAATTAAAAACAACAAACCCCAACAACAAATTGTATGAAAAATGGCCATCCGCACAAAATTGTCACTCAATCGACAACGCTTTTCCCACGGTCCCAACACCGACGTCCTACTTCGCCACCAGTACAGTATAGAGCATAAATGCAAGCACATGAACATTGATAAATGCACAACAAAACACTGTACCACTGGCACTAAAAGCTAGCAATACATAACAAACGAGTTTCTTTTATTATAACAAGTCAAGTTGTTGCGGGTGGTAGGCTCAGCAGGGACCCCTGCAACTCCTACGGAAGATTCTTTCGTAATATACCATAAGTTGAAGTATTATTACAAGGCTTTAGATTAATTAAGAATTTAAATATTTTAGTGTTGAGAAGGGTCGGAAAGTTGATTTTAGAGTATTCACATGTTTTTATAATGTTAAATGAGAGTATTAACGTGTAAATAGATTGGTTCACCATGCCATTCTATTAAAAGAGGTTGTCAATAATGCTAAATATGATTTACCCATTTCTAATCTTATTAGTAGAGCAATAAAGTCATGTTGTGTCCTTTAAAGTGTCACATAACTAAAGAGGAGGTCATTAATGATGAAGATGATTTGGCAATTTCATAATATGGCAATAAAGCCATGTTGTGCCATGCCTCCATAAGTGATAACTAGATTATATAGTGGGTGGCAATGAGGAGAGATTAGAGTCTTTATGTTATACTCTAAAGAAATGAATTTGGAAAGTTATGTCATCTTGTATCGTTGGGCTTATTGATTATTGGAATGACTTGCATTTTTGGAGATTCTAGTTTATTGATGGGTGAGCAATTAAGGTATTCCTTTTTACAGTGGCAATTGGTTTGTTTGGTTTGATGTATTCAAGTATCAATAATCTTATTTTCTTCTAATACAAGGAAGTGTTTTTTTTGAATTTTAATATTTACAATGTTGAATTTTAATATTTGAAGGATTTTTTTTATTAGTGTTTAATTATTATATAATAAGTATTTTTGTTTTCTGTTTTGTTGTAATTTAATATTAATTTGGTGAATTTTTTCTGAAATTCACTTTGATTTAGCAAATAAAAGATGTAGCATTTTTCATGTGTTTTGGAGATAGTAATGTGTTTTGAACATTTTATGTTTTATTAATTTTTTGGTCTATGTATGGTTATATGACTATTCTATTGTCTTTGCACTCTATGAATTGCAATAGCTTGGAGTATTCAAGCACAATTTAATTTCTTTCAGAATTAGTGTAACCTATCCCTTGTCATCTTTCAAATTAGAGGAAATTTTATTAGTTGTATTTAACTCCTTCAAAGAGTTGTATGTTATCATTTTCATTGTTATTCCATAGAATCCAGTCTATTTCTTAAACTAAATTTAGGTAAAGTTGGCCACAGTTTCGTGTTAAAAAAACCATATTAGTTTTGCAAACATAATTTCTACCACTTTCTATACATTTAAGGGATGGAAGGTATTGTGTTCTAATGACATTTCATGTTTTTTTTTGTGCTTCAGTTTTATTCAGATAGAGGATTATTTATTTTGCAGTTTACAAACTTGTTTGCTCTTGTTGGCCTAGAGTATTGCATCCCTCTCTTTGAGGTTTTGTTGGCGCCCTTAATTTCAATTTTGATAGAGGAATTTTTGTTGGAATAAGGACTTATTAAGGGGGGGTGAATCAATAATAGTGAGGTTCTTAAAACTTCAAGTCTAAGTCTTTTAATTATTTTTACTACTTTCAGTTACTTGTGAGAGCATTCATACACAATACAAATGAAAAACAAGATAAGGCATTCACACGTACATACAATCCATCGCATGAACAACATGCACATCTTGACACGGGTATTTTTATGTGGAAACCCAAGGGTAGAAAAACGCCAGTATGTTTTTTTGTGAGCATTGACTCACCAGAAGCCCCAACCCCCTTAATATAGAAATCCACTACTTTCCAAGAGGCACCAATATATTATGAATACAGGAAACTACCTACTCTAACCACTATTCTCCTTTTCATACAATTTTCAAACTGAAAACATAGGCAAATGCATATACATAGAAATACAAATTTGGTCTTCTCTAATATCAATTGATTTCTTTCAACTCCATTGCTCTCCTTCAAACTGGGTTCTTTGCTACTTAACGCTTACCTTAGTCACACACCCACAATAATGCACATTGTAACTCCCAACTATTTTTCATTCCCCCACCAATGCATCACTGCTCTCCACTATTTTATTTGTCTGTTGCACTGTGATTGATGTTGTCTTTGTTGTTTTTATACTTGATGGTGTGTTACAACATGGTATAATATGTTGTTTCTCAACAAGTTGCTTACACACTACAGCAAGGCTCCCCATTCTGTTGTAACTTGTGTTCTCAGTCATGATACTTGACTTAATGTAGAGGATGAACTTCTGAGTGATTCCTTATGCGAAGAATTAATTCCTAGTAAAATCGTGCACTCCATGCTTACAAACTTATCCAAGTGAAAAAATTGTACCTTAAGCGTGGCTTTTTTTTTTGTTTCAAGTCAATCTCTTCTACACCCAACCACCTTTTTCATTTACTTATTCATGAAGTGCAATAAAGGATCAGGGAAAGCCAGTTTTAGTTTGAGTCAGGCCCACTAAATTTTCCTTGCAAGACGATTTCCTCATTGCCTTTTCTATGTTCTCTCTAGTCACCATTAATATTGACACTAGATCTAATCCTCTTCCATAGTTAATGAAGTCAGCAATAAGACAGGAAGACCATGTGAGAATAATTCTTTGGCATTGCCTTTCAATGTTGATCAAGAGGTTGTGATTTGGCCCGATTTCCCTTCTTGTGCACCTATATTAGACTTGACCCTTGAATTTTCTGTACACCTGATATAGGGACATTTTTCATTGTTTTGGGACCGCCCTATTCATTCAATGCCAGCAATTGAATACACGAGAAAAGATTCATAAAACAAACCCTTGGTGAAAACTTTAGGGTTCTCCCACATCATCAAGTTATGGCATGTTGACATCATCCAAGCCACATGAATCCTTATGTATGGCGACATGTGTCACTTAATTTTGGTCCACTAAGCCATCCAAAAATGTCAAAAATTCCTGTCACAGGTCCTTCGCATTGCTACATCACGCTGATCTCATCTGCCACGTTTCTTGTGCCGGCTCTTACACAAGTCACGGGTTGGGAGTTAGGGCTTCATTCTTCCTACTAAACTTTGTTGCCCTACCCAACCTCTGACTGGTTCGATTAGACCCAACTCTTGTCTTGACTGACTACTGATTACCGACTTAGTGTTGGTGCCACACAGGTCAGGGGTCAAGTTGGGGTCGAAGATTTGTTCTCTTTCTGACTCTGTTATGTGGCTTGACCTCCGATAAGGCCCAACTCACCTAAGTCCCGAACTTAGTTTAAAATCTTCCCAAGTACTAAGATATTGATATTTTATGTCTACAAACTTCAACTGACTATAACTCTTGATACATAAGGCCTTTTATAGAGTCTAAAATACCATTGTAAAGATCTTCTAGAGCACTATCCGACTATTCCATAATCAAGAGCATATAAAATAAACACATGGGGAATAAATACCTCCAAAGTCTAGGAATTCCCAGCCATCATAGTCATCTTTTTATGGCTTCTCCAGTAAGCTAACGACTATGATGATTCTCTACAAAATACTACAACAACCATGGGACTCCCCCTGAACATCATGCACATCAATGGCAAAAAATGTTGCCTCTATCCTTAGTGTTATTCTAGTTGAAAACAATGCCTACATAGTGAGCACCACCAACCATCTAGACATTACAAAATATCTAACAATCTCTCCCTTTGGCATTGATGGAAACACACTAAGCTCCTCCTGAAACTAGGCATATATTTCTTCATCGTTGATCTTCTCCTTAGATCTAGTAATATTCTCCCCCTTTGTCGTCAATGGAAAAGGAATATCCTAAAATCTCCCCCTGAACCAGTGTAACCAACTATTCAATTGATCCTTCAAGTTGTGTAGCTGTCAACACTCATTGTAATTGATTCATTTGGGAGGAAGAGTCATAACTCCTATCTTTTGTGAGAGATAAATAAATGGTTCCCTTGCAAGTGTCTTACTAAATATGTTTTCTAGTTTTTCTTTAGTGGCCACATATTCAAGTCAGATAATATTAACAACAACTTGTTCTCTTAAGAAATGAAACTTAATAGGACAGTGTTTGGTCTTTGAGTGCATGTAAGGATTTTTAGAGATGCCGATTGCACTTTTGATGTCATACATGATTGGAATTGGATCAGTGAACTCTACTTTAATGCCCTTTAAGGTTTGCCTCATCTAGAGAATTTGTGAGTAACAAGTAACAACTTCAATATAATCTTCTTCTGTAGTTGATAAAGAAATGGAGTATTATTTCTTGTTGACCTAGGACATTAAGCAGTTTCCCAAAAATAATGTTGCACCAAAGGTGCTCTTGCTGTCATCAATATTTCCTTCCCAGTTAGAATCAATATAGGCCTTGAATTTAAACTTTTTTCTTCTAGCATACCACAATCCATAGTCTCTAGTATACTACCTCTATTTGGGCATACCCTTTGCAAACCAGTTGTTCCTTGTTCCTTATTACTTGACCTTGCTCATTTAGCTTATTTTTGTAGACCCATTTTGTTCCTATGACTTTTTTCTCTTTGGGTCTTGGAACAAGATCCCAAGTGTCTTTCTCCTCGATTTGATCTAGGTCTTCATTCATAGCTCTCACCCAGGACTTATCCTCACTTTCTTGACTGACATTCTTAGGCTCAACTTGAGATAAGAGAGCAAGATTTGCACAACTTGGCCTGCCAAAAAATTTCCTCCTGGTATGAACACCAAGTCTTTAATATCAAAAAATTTGACTCTCAAGATGTTGTTTTTGTCATACTTGGATAGTGTTTTGGACCTTGCAGTTATGCCCATTTCTTCGTCTTCATTATTTGACTCTATTTCTTCATGTTCTGAGGATGTGATGGCGGAAATTTATTTACCATATGTCTTCATGTTTCCTTTGGTGGACTCACATTGTGGTATTATTTCATCTACTACTATAAATGCATTCCTCAACTCTCTTTGTCTTTTTAATATACCATTTGTATCCTTTCCTTTGAGGAGTGTACCCGATAAATATACCCTCATCGGATCGTGAATCAAACTTCCTAGGATTTTTATCATTTCTTTTAATAAAGAATTTGTTGCCAAACACCTTCTAGTGTTTCACTAATGCATGTCTTCCCTTCCACAACTCTTAGGGATTTTTATCAGTTTTAGGCATGAGTTGTATTATGTTTGATAGATCCATAGTTACTTGTGTTGCTTCTCCCCATAAGGTGTGAGGTACATCTACCTCATCCATAATAGCTCTTCACATCTCGTGGATTTTTCTATTATTTCTCTCAGCTACTCCATTTTGTTGTGGAGTTCTCACCATAGTATATTGCCTCCTTATGTCATGATCTTCACATAATTCCTCAAACTCTCTTAAAATGTATTCTCCTCCTCTATCTGATTTTAAGAATTTGATCTTTAGATCTTTCTCATTCTCTATATAAGCCTTAAATTTCTTGAAACTATTAAGTTCTTCTAATTTTTCTTTCAAGAAAATTATCCATGTGGCTCTAATAAAATCATCAATAAGCCACATAAAATATCTCTCTCCTCTTTGGATTTTTGTTCTGGTTGCGTCGTCGATATCTGTGTGAATTAGTTCTAGTGGTCTAGATGAAGTGAATTCCTTTGTCTTGAAATGAGTCTTGGTATGCTTACCAAATTTAAGAGATTTGCAAATTGAATTAGCAAGCCCTGATAGACTTGGAAATCCTATTACGACTTCTATCTTGCTGACCTTTATTAGACTGTGCAAATTCATATGACTAAGCCTCATGTGCCACATCCAGATTTGTTTCTTCTTGTTCAAATAACAACTCACTCTAGAGTCATCAAACACATATACATTATTGTGAGTTCAAAATTCCTTTCCTACTCACTTTCCATTCTCTTCATTTCAAACCTCATGACCCTTGGATAGAAAGGTCACATTATAGCCATTATCACACTTCTGGCTCACATTAAGCAAGTTATGATTGAGACCCTCTACATACAACACATTTCAGGCTTTAGTATTTTCATCAAGACTGACTATGCCCTTACCCTTAATTCTTGTTGGGATATTGTTGCTGAAAGTGACAATGTTCCCTCTATCCTTTTATTTTAGAGACATGAATTTTCTCTTATCCCTAGTCATATTCTTGGAACAACCATTATACACATACCATTTATTCTCTTGATTATGTGCTGATAGAGCAAGTCCATATTCCATGTTCTTTCCAGACTTGAGTTTCCAATTCTTCTTGGCCTTTTGAAAGGGTGGTTGCCATGTATTTTGGGATTTATGTGGATTATTAGACCTGGTTTTTCATTCACGCAACTTATGCCCAAAATTATTTCATTTGAAGCATTCAACATCATTCATTAGGGGATGAGAAGAAATTTATATTTCTACAAGGGGAGTTTTGAAATCTATAATGTTCAGCCTTATTGTATCTGAAATTTTCATCTCTTTCAACTTTGACTCTTCTACAATTAATAGAATTATGTCCCAATATATGACATTTATGACAGTGACCATAAAATAGAATAGAGTACTTACAGTTGGAAGATTCATGAGTTCATTCATCAAGGTACCTATGTTGTCTTGATAATTGATTCATTTTCCATTGGTATGACTCTTTTGAGAAGTTGGAACTCTCGTTCCAGTGATGGGATCCTCTATTACCTTCTACCATTTTATATTCTTTGATTATCCCTTAAACCATCTTTTCATAGCTTAGGGCTTCCTCAAAACATGCAGACCTGAAGTCCATCTTTCTTATATAAGATTCCTATGCCCTCGAATATCCCACACCTATTATATTTTTTGGAGACTTTTGGTCATTCAAAATATGAGGTATCTTTCTTGTCCCTTATGAAAATTTCTCATCTACACCTTTTGTTGTCTCTAGTCTCTGAAGATCTGTCCTCAAAGAGGCAACTTCTTCCTCGAGACTCTCACAATTTTCTTTCCATTCATGGATTAAATCATTAAGAACTTCTTTTCATTTATCTTCTTTTAGTTTGACTTTTAGGGACATAATTTTTTCTTTGCATGCATCTGAGATCATCTCCTTATTTACCTTGAAAAACTCCTCCTCTAGATGCTTGTTCTCTTCTTTTAGTTTCTCACATGTTTTTTGTTTTCCTTCTAGTTGAAGAGTTAATTTTTCTTTACTATTAATGGGTTCTTCAAGTTTTCCTTTTTTATAGAAAACTCCTCATTTTCTAAGTTATACATATCTTCTTCAACATGTTGTAGTTGTTATTTTAGTTGCATATTTTTTATTTTGACCTTCCTTAACTTAACATCAAGAGAATTGATGAGTTCTCCTTCAAAGTCCACAAATCCTTCTTCTTCTTCAGTGTCGGTAATGTCTTATTTCCTAGAATATGCTCCAAATTCCATCAATAAAAATTCATTTAATTAATTCTCTAATGAATTTTTTTCTATCTGATTTTGGAGTTGAGATATCCTACTTATAGTAGAGCCCCTTTTTCTTAGAGAGCCTCTCCTTTTGGTGCTTTTGAGTCCTACCTCTAAATTTTTGATCTTCCTTTTTCGTCTTTTCTTTGTAAGGGCATTTGGACAAGAAATTCCCGACTCTTCCACAGTCAAAGCATTTGAAGGGAAACTTTCCTTTCTACCTTCTTGAGCCACACTTCAGTTTCATGGCAAAGTGAGCTAGCTCCTGATTAGACTCGCAACTGGAGCAATCTTGATGATCTTGGTGCTACTTAACCTTCTTGGACACTTTGAATGTTGACTCCTTTAGTTCAGACTTCTCTTTTCCTACTTTTATCTCATAAGTTGTGAGAGTACCTAGCAGTTGGTCCATTGTGAGACTCTTTAGATCAGACATATCTTCAATGGCATATATTTTGGCATTAAATATCATAGGTAGAGATCTTAAAACATTTTGTACAATAATATATTCTTTTATAGCTTCACAAAGCCCTTTAATCCTATTGGTTACTTCATGAACTCTAAGGAAGTACTCTACTATGCTTTCTTCTTCGTTAATTCTTAAGCTTTCAAACCTCATTCAAAATGTTTGAAGTTTGGCTTGCTTGAATTTCTCATCTCCTTCATGACGTTGATTGAGCTTGACATAGAATTCCTTAGCAGACTTATATTGCATAACTTTATCAACTTAGTTGATATTGACTAAGGCCCAAGAGAATGGAACTCTTGGCTTTAGAATTGTTTCCATACACATTCTTACCATATGCATATGTGGGAGGGATATCAAGGACAACATGGTCTACCAATACCGAGCTCCATACATCTACTCCTAGAGACATAAGGTAGGCTTCCATCATAACTTTCCTAAAGGCATACTTTGTCGCATTGAAGACTGGTATCATGCTTGAGTAAGCATCTTGACTCTCTTGTCTAGACATAATTCCTTATGGATCTACATTCCAGTGATTAATTTTTTCCTAAAGGAACTTGGCTTCGATACTAATTGTTGGAATAAGGAATTACCAGGGGGGGTGAATTTCCAGCATTGTTGTAAAGGGACTTCCATCATTTGTGTTTAGCTTTCCTGAGCAGTGAGTATTTCCAGAGGATGGAGTAGTGGATATAGTTTGGCCATTGGAGCATTCCTTCATAGGGCTATTGCCGGGAGAAATTAGGAGAAGAAGGATCAATATATTTGTTGGATATTGGGTGATCCTTAAAAGGTCCACAAACATTAGAGTGGATCCTTTCAAGGACATCATGTGCTCTGTTATCATGATCATGGAAAGTGGATTTTGTGTACTTCCCCAAGGAACACCCTTTTCATGTGTCCTGCTACTCTAGTGCTCCTTTGGGGAGGCATGTTGTAATATGCTGCATGATCTTCAAAGTGTCATGATGCAAATGGCCAAGTCTTCTATGCCAAAGTTCACCAGCATCACGCCTTTGCACCTTCTCCAGCTTTGTCCTCAATGCGGCACAATCCTCCACATCTAGCTTGTAGAGGTTCTTCACATGAACCCTGATCTTCTTCAACATTCCCATGGCTATGTGTCTGAGGAGTGCCTTACCTTTATTGAGTATCACATCATAACCATGGTCTTCCAAAACTACAATGAAAGCAAGATTCATCTTTAGACCCAGAACAAACATCACATCCTTGACCTTGAGAGGGGAGCCTAACTCCCTCTGAAAAGTGATTGTAACAATACTGATTTGATGTACCTTCCATCATATCCCATATCGATGTGCGTTTGGAGATCCTTCTCCTCCAAATCACTGAAGAAATCTCTATTACCCATCATATGGAACGAGGCACCGTTGTCTAGGTACCACACGCTTCCCATCATTGTTCTCGCCATGCATGAAATGTGACTAAAATCATGTTCGAACTATGAAGCCAAATATTTGACCTGTTGCTCCTCCTGAGGTATTATTTATTGTCTTCTTGTGTTGACACCTCGTGGCATCGTGCCCGAATTCATGACAGTGAAAGGACTTGATTCTGGACAAGTCTTTCTTCTTTCCCCTTCACTAGATTTTGCTTTGGATTGGGATTTCTTACCTTTCCCTTTATTTTTATTTCCATCCAAGGTACAATTCTCCTCATCCTCGCCCTTGGATGAAGTCTCGTCTCTAGTATTCCACCTTATTTCCATTTATACCAGGCTGGACCATAAGTGCTCTCAACTTGGGAGTTTCTCCCTACCATTTTCCAAATCTTGATAACTCTGTCAGTGCTTGGGAAGGCCCAAAAGGGCTAGAGCTACAAAGTATTGTTTAGGGACATTAAAACTAAACCTTCAGAGTTCATCACAACACTCTGTAAACCTTCTCAAATAGTGCACAATTGTGTCATCCTTCTGCATCTTGATACTTCGAATCGTGTCCTTGAGTGTGAGCTTTCTGTGGTCACTATTATTCTTGAACAATTTTTTCAATTCTTTCAACATCGTGAATGGAGTCTCTTTCCCATGGAGATTCGAGACAATATGATCTCATGTACTCCTTCCAATATGATTCTCCTCGCCTTGGCCAGATCTTTCTTCCACTAGGAAATATTATGGGCATTAGATGCTTGGGGTTTTTCTACATCTGTCATGAAGTATTATAGCAGCCCATTGTCATCCAATACTACCTCCATGTGGTCCTTCCATGCAATAAATTTTGAGGTGCCTTCCAAGACATACTTGAGCCTAAGTCCAATAAAATTCATCTTCTCAGTCCTAAGAAAACCTGCAACACTGGTCTTTAAATTCAAACCTCCTGTAATGACAACTTCGAAATCTTTGCTCTACAATGATTCCATCTTCGACCATGTAGAAATCTAATGTGTAGATTCAAAACTTCTCATGAAATTTACTAAATCACAAGACTTGAAGCTACTCTACTAATATACGGAAGTTAATTCACCATCTATAACAGAAATCATAGACAAGCAAAAGGAAATATCACACATGCACAAATATTTATCTAGGGGAAAGAAACTACTCAGAACCCCTTCCTATCTATATTGCATCAATCAAAGAATATAGATGAATACATATGCTTGATCAAGCTTGAGCATAGCTTGCAAGTGTATAGTCTATCTCTTTGCCTGATTGACTAACTCTCGCCAACACTTAGCCAATTTTCAAGCCCTCCAAGCTCCTAATTCCTTGTTTTTTTCCCTTGAGAAAATGGTCCCTATTATTTAGGAATTTCCCACTATGGAATTGCACAATTGCCTTAGCTCCTTCCTCTGACTGTATGCACCACCTGTACACATTGGAATATGCTACAACTGATAGTACACTGCCTTGGAATCTCCATCCCAACTGGGTATCTTGAATTCTATGGATCCAACAATTATTTTGGGTTGATTAATTAGTTAAATGGTTGAACACTTAGTGTGGTTGAAGTTCCACTTCCACAACTTTACCTCCACTAGTTCTTCTAATAGTTAAAACTAGTTAAACTGATAATAACTCAAATAAACTAAAAGAGATTGCTAGAAATTTGCAATCAAACATAGTGAAATGAAATCAAGGTTCCCAAATTTGAATTAACTGAGTTGATTAAGTGACAAGTGCCATGTCACCTCAGTTAACTACATCCAAGATTTTTACTAAAATGGAAATTTGAATTTTCTCTAGTTTGACCAAGGCAAAGTCAAACTCAGATTTTTTTGCTGCATTTTCAACAAATTTTATGGATTAGTATTACCCACATGTGAAAGAAAGCATATAGCGAAAGGAAGTATCATAGAAATTTAAAAAGTACAAGCTACAAAATGATGACATATTTTTGTATAAAAGTAAAGTGTATGATTCTAATTTTCATGAATTGAATAATTTGATTATGAAAGAAATGCGTAATGTCCCATATGTGAACATTTAAGTTATAAAAAATTAATTCCAACAACGAAAATTGAATAGTTTTGGCTAGAAAGAAAGAAGGATGTAGTTTATTATAGTTCTATATGCATGGGATATCAGAGTGAAATCTCAAGACAAACATCTAATTGGTCTACTACAAACATACATGCATCTTAACCATGGATCTATCAAGCACCAAAAGCGATCGAATCTCTCACGGTACAAATCTATTTTAGAGTGTACATGAGCCTAACTATGTCATTGAGTGGGCTTTGATTCAAGTGGATCAAGAAGGAGACTCCAATTATAGCCATGTGTACATTGGAAAGGAACGTCATGGTTATCCAAAATCAAACTCATCGCATGGGTAAAGGTTCAATGAACTAGGTACACGTTAGAATAGGCAACATGAAATCTTGAAGATATGCGATACTCGCATTTATTTTAAAATTTGATGTAAATTTATATATGTGTACATGTGGACCATACTAAAATAAAGTGGAGGAGAATGTAAAACTATAGGTTTTGATTCACAATTTAATAATGTATATTTGTACATGATGAATGGCTAGAGATCTTGAATATGTAATAGTTTCAAATATTAGTAATAAAATCATAATGTTAGCTCACACTAGCAAGAACAAGATCATAGGGGCTATGATCCCATGAGAAAAAGATAGCTAAAAAGCTAGACCTTTTTTGTTTACATTTTTATTATACCCATTTTCATATATTAAAAATGAAAACAATGATTATCTATTTCTTGGGCGAAGCCATGTGACATTTTGTGAGCATGTATAGTTAACTATGCATTTCTTGTTTCTCAAAAGATTCATTTAGCCATTCTCCACTTTCATTGTGAGATAATTTCTTTTTAAAAATAATAAGAGTTTTATGAAAAAGAATCATTAAGTGGATTGTGTTAACCGTGTTTATGTTCGAACTGAAAAATGCTTGAGTACTTGAATTTATATTAGTAAACTTTTCCATAAATTATGAGTCTCTAAGATTATTATCATTGAGATTCTAACTAATAACAACGAATCCTCATGAAAAACATTGTAGATAAATATTGTGCTCATAAATATAAGTTCACTTTAAATTTATGAGTGAGCAGACCACATCAAAAGCTCATCAAAACTCATATCAGGATTGAGGATGTGATAGTATTAAAAGACCAGGAAGAGCTTAGATTTCAAAGTTAAGTCACTCGAGTGCTTATATGACATGTCATCAGGGGTATGGATGTCCATCAACGAGATTTTGGATGCTGGTTTGTTTTATGGAGCATTTACCAATGTGTCATTCGAAGGTCTCATTGAAGCTCAGACATAAATTTTAGTATCTATATTTATGGTAAGTGAGTAATTCTATTGAGTCTCTGGTAAGTGAGAAATTCTATTGAGAGTGAAAGATGTACGTAAAACATAGTTATGATCCTTTCTAAAGAGTGTAATCAAAATTGGAAAGTATTTGGAATGGAGATTTTGAAATATTTTGAAAATTTATGTAGTAAACAATGATTTTTGATACAAAATATTGTTGATATATATTTTGGTATTTTAAAAGTAATTTTATAGTAATTATTTTTATTAATTTTTATATGAAATTAAATGGAGAATTTTTAAAATTTTAATTTAAATAATATAATGTAATTTTTAAAAATCAAATGTCTTAAAATAAAAAAAGCTAAATCTATTTATTTATTTAAAATAAATTTTAAACCATTAAAATTCAATCTTACCAAAAATAATATCATCAATTAAAAAGAAAAACATGTTTAAACTGCTCCCTATGAAACATTCCACTCTTTAAGATCCTATCATTTTAACAAAAATCTATATTTTCAGTTCAATATGAAGTTTACATTTTTCTTTTTAATATTCAAAACAAGTTTAACAAACATTTTCTCAAGGCGAACTTTAACTTTTATGAATTCAATCTCAGCAACTGTTTATATAGCATGTCATCGAGGCAAGAGGTGTCCATCATCAAGAGTTTGAATGATGGTTGGTTTAATTGATTTCAACTTGTAGGAATTCAGTCTCATCAACGGTTTATATAGCATGTCATCAAGGCAGGGTGTCCATCATCAAGAGTTTGGATGATAGTTGGTTTTATGGAGCATTTATCGATATTTCATTTGGAGGTCTAACTGAAGCCACATAGTCAGTATAAAATTTTAGTATCGAGATCTCTGGTAAATGAGGAATTCTGTCCGTCGAGAGTGAGAGAACTAGATACATAGTTTTTGAAATATTTTCAAAATTTATATTAATATATAAATATTAGATCTTAAAAAGTATATATTAAAAAGTTTAATACAAAATTGGGTTAATATAAAATGTCATTTTGTTAGTATGAAACAATCGACTTTATCTAGAGTGAGAGATGTACACAATCAACTTTGTCTAGAGTGAGAGATGTACCGAGATAAATAATTGTGATAAATGTTAAATGATATTTAAAATTTATATGATAAATAGATACTAGATTTTGGAAAATTTTAAAATTTTCTATATTAAAAAATTTAATATAAAATTTGATTGACATAAAATATCATTTTGTTAGCTAAAAAATAGTTAATAATAAATAATCAACTGTCCCTAGATAAGTAGTTATCATAAATGTCTATGGAGAGATGTCCCTAAATAAATAGTTATCATATATAATAAATAATATATAGGGTAAAATTTTGAAAATTTATATGATATATATATAAGTGATTTTAAAATACTTTGAAAATTTATATATTAAAAATTTGATATGAAATTTTGTTGATATAAAATATAACATTGTTAATGATGATGATGGTGGTTAACGTCCACTGAGATCAAATTAGTCTATCGGACCTATAATTTTTTTAGTTTTTAATTATCTGGCTCCTTGTCTTTCTTGGCGAGATTAGTGCTATAGCTTTCTTTTTTTTCTCCACAGTCTTCCAACTTCCTTTATCTTGAATCTCCTTCATCTCCACTGGTCCTTGGGACATTGGTGTCTTAGCTTCGCAATCCATTGTGTTCGTCCTTTTGAAGGTAGTCGGAGAAGAAGTTTGGTCTAGGAGATCTGCTTCGCTGTTAAATGAAGATTTATTTTGTGCAGTATTCGAATCCTCATAACTATTGATGCTTGAGGGGTTGTCAAGTTCACTTTTTTGTTGTTGGGCGGGGCTTTCTCCCTGCTTGTCTTGAGTTGTTTCTTTCTTGCCCAATTTCTTGTGATTCAGAGTTTTCTCTAGAGAATTCTTCTTTGATGACAGTGTAGTGTTCCTTTTGTGCTCCTTCCCACCATTTAGATCTGTGGTGGTTTTTTCTAGCAGACTTTTTCTCAGAGGCTTTTGGGTAATTTTTGGCTAAGTGGTCTGTCTCAAAGCAGCATCGACATCTGAAGATGACACTTTCATAATCGAGTTTCTGGTTCCACACATAGTCTTTACTTGTTAGGTTTATTTCAGCTGGGAATCCGGCGCTGAAGTCCATTTATACACAGATGCGTGCATAGGTGGTTCTGGCATATTCCTCTATTTCTAGGTACCTGCAGTAAAATTCCCCAATTGTGTTTCCAATGGCTTTAGATGCAAGGGTAGACTTGGCAATCTCACCCAAACTGGTGCTGAGATTATCACTGCTGTTGACGGATCAAATAACAGTCAACTTTATTTATATGATTTATAATTAGAAAATCTCCTCTCGACTTAAGAAAAATCTCTATTTTCACTTCACCACTCCATATATGAATTTTACATTAAAAAAATGGAAAAAGGTTCCAAACAAGTTAAACAAACATTTTCTTCACCGCAGCAGCAACTTTATGAATTCAATCCCAACAACATACTTGTTAAAATAGATTTTGAGGATGACCAGAAGCAACTGCAGCATTAATATTGCACATGTCGTCTTGCGCCCATACTGTAACATGTCCGGCACCATCCTTACAGTACTCATGAATCTCCAACCCTCCACTTCCTCCCCCAAATATTGCTGGCTTTGGCTTTGTATTCGCTTCTTTTTCGATGGGAATTCTTGAGCTCTTCTGCCAGCTGCTATTAATATCAGTGTACCTGGGGACACCCAAGTTTATATCATATCCCAAATTTGGACAATCCTTCCAATCATCCTCAGCATCGAAATGGTTAGCCACTTTCATTGGGGACCCACTAACTTGGCCCACGAAATTCAGTGGCGGGCGTGACCAATGGGCAGTCTTCTCATGATGCACATTTACCAGATCTTCGAGGATTCTAACTCCGAAGAGCTCATTGTTATAAGGAACTTCTGAATTGATATCTGTAAAATCAGCTGCAGTAGTTGAATAGGAATGACCACTGGTCCATGCATTTATTCCACTAGATGCTGTGAAGGCCGAATAGTCGATAATGATCTTGTTTTCATTTATCAGCTCACCGCTCTCAATTTGTCCTTTCGATGGCTGTGTTTCAACAAGAGCAGGGATGATGGTTCCAGTTGAGCCCAGAAGGTAATTATCGGCGGAGCCAGGCAGTTCATGAGATGGTACTGTAGTCCTGCATGACTCTGACATTAATTCATCGCATGTCGATGATGTTGCAGCCTTATAACTATTATACACACCCTGGGCTTGCAGACTGGGAGATATAAAAGCTGTATTAATGGTGTCTGGACCAATTAAAAACTCATCATTTGGATCCCATGCTAATTGTTTTGATTCAAATACACGTCGAACACACAACTGATTTTCTCCAGTATTAAAGGTGCTGTCATGTGGCTGGTATCCTTCTACTGACATGACTTCCAAGTACGGCTGTTCAGAGTGAGACGACGTAGCAACATCATGAACATGAGCAGGCACTGAATCGGCCGTACTGCAAATTTGATCGGACTGGAAAGGGAAATTAGATTTGCTGTTGGCGGAGGGGCCGTTGTTTTTCAACATGAGCTTCTTCTTGATGGAAGAATTCCAATAATTCTTGATCTCATTGTCACTCCGGCCGGGCAAATGCGCCGCAATTTGAGACCACCTGCTTATCATTGTCGTGCACAGTTCGGGCCAGGAAATCAAATGTTATCGACATTCAAATAAAGCAAAAAAATTATCGTTCACAGAAGGCATAGGAATGGACAGAGGTAGAAACCTGTTACCAAGAATGGACTGTAAGTGTATTATGAGTCTCTCTTCTTGGACTGAAAGCGCACCACGTTTAAGGCCCGGCTGTAAATAGTTTATCCATCTCATCCTGCAGCTCTTTCCACATCTCTGCAGACCTGTATAATGTAGGGTGTAAATTTTAATGGCCGGGTTGTAATTGTAATTTAACAGAGAAGAAAGGTATTGAAATAAATGTTAGCTAGTAGTTCAGTTTTTTTTTGATAATTTATGGTTTGTATTATCCTCTAATATAATTTATTTAAATGAATATTATTACAATTTTCAAATTTCCCTCAATTTACGATTTTTGATATTTAAAATTTCCATATATTTACATACATTTTTAATCATTAAACTAATTCAAACTTATATTATATTATATTATATTATATATATATATATATATATTTATATTTACATACATTTTTAATCATTAAACTAACTCAAACTATATTAAAATGTATTATATTTTAATAGAAAAGGGAAAAAAACATATAAATATTAATATATAATTAAATAATTTCTTTTTATGAATATTAAACAAGTCTCGATCCATCTTAACTTAGGATCTATGAAGCACATAGAGGATCAAATCTCTCAATGTGCAAGCACCTTGAGGGATCAAATCTCGCAATGTGAAAACCTATTTTTTGAGTGCAAAACTTGAGAAAGATTTGCACCTTTAGAAATTTGATCCTCTAGTCGTTTGACATGTTCTAGTCAAGATGGATCTAGGTTGGTACTAGCATAACTATAAAAATTAAATGATTGGTAAATGTCAATGAGAAATACTCCATAATAAGCATCAAAACATTATACCTACATTACCATGGAATGGAGAATCTTGATATGTTAATAGCTATATTGCAAAGCCATGGCTTATGAATATCACATGTCCAAAAAAGACCATAAATCACTTCACATGAAATTTGTTTACATGTGATTTGTTTCTAATTAAAAACACTAAAAAAGACGTACTATTTTGAAGATAAATAGTTATGATAAATCTCAACCTATTTAAATAATTATGATAAATTTCAACCTTCAATTTTTCTATAAAGAAAGGCACAACAAAGAAAGGACAACCTAGAGTCTTCTTTTGGTTGAGAGAGAATTTGAGTATAAAACATGGTTCAAAGTTACGCGGGCTTGGGAGATTCCAATAAAACTCCTTTGTTTTGGTTGGTTGGTGATTCATAATAGAGTGCTAAAGTGGGATAATTTGCAAGGAAGGGGATTTAAAGGCCTTGGCATTTGCCCCATGTGCAAGAATCAAAATGACGAGATTGACCATCTACTTATAGGTTGTACATTTTCCATGGAGGTGTGGACAAGGGTAATGGATTTACTATATCTAGAACATTCGGGACCATAGAATTCTCTAAGAACATGCATGGTTCAAGAACAAAAGTGATCATCACACACTACCCTTTTATGCCATATGGACCATTTGGTGCAGCCAGATTTCTCGGATATTTGACCACAAAAGGCCAGTTATTTGGGAGGTGGTCTTGAAAACCATTTCATAATTTGGAGAGATTGGACCCAAGAGGGTTGTGCACAGTAAGAGGAATGTTAAAATTAAGGACATAAAGGGGATATATCCCAGAGGACTTTTTGACGGTGCATGCCAACAAAGAAGATGTGGATGTGGTGTTGTCATTATACTTGAGCCCAGGTGCTACTATCACTTCTAGTGGAAGGGAGGACATGGAACAAACAGTAGAGTTGAAATCATAGCACTCTTGGTTGTCTTCATATTCGCCAAATGGTTGAGAATGGAACAAATATTCGTACATGGAGATGTTAAGAGCATCATAGATTGGGTCAAGGATTACACTCTATTCAGCACCCACATACTATCCAACAAGATGAGGTGCATTAGAATTATGGCAAACAATTTTCATAGAAAACAAAATCAAGCAACAAACCTTCTTTCAAGGAGGGGCATCGACTGAGAGCCATGTAGGTTTCACTCCGTTGCATATATACACGATACACTAATGAATGTTGGATCTATCAACTCCATATAGGGAACCCTTTGCCTATTTTTTTTATGATAAATTATGTTATGGTGTTCCTTCGTTACCATCAACTTTTGTTGGGTTTACATGATCTTGTAGAATTGAAAGTGATTTACAATCTTTTTGTCACTGAAGTTAGGTAGAATATAGTAGAAAGATACTAAACATTAAAAATAGGAAAATCCATGAGAATTGAAAACGATGTATAAAAAATCTTAATGAATGTATTCTCATTTAGTAAAGTAAAATAGGATATAGTAAAAAAATACTTATTGTTATAGACGAAATCCATGATATTTTGTATGGAAAATATCAGTGAATATACTCTCTTTTTATTAATGAAAAAAACCTATTTTTTATTGAAAAAAAATTCATAAATCTATACCATTCCTAATAGTAATTAAATTAAATTTTTAAAAACTCTATTCTAAAATAAATAAAAACCCTATCATTCGCAGGTGATATTGTACCCTGCTGCATGAGTGTATTGAATTGAATAAAGCAGGTGATCAAGAAAATGAAAATGATCAATAAGAGTAGTATGGGTGCTTACCCGCCTGCCTAGCGACATAGTTCCAACAGCCCTTGAGTCCATTTCTCATGACACAGTTGGTCAGTTTGTTATCTTCATCGGGTGACCAAAACCCTTTTCTTAGCGTTAGTCTGGCGGAATTTGAGGGGACGCCTGCGCCTTCCCCTTCCGATGCCCCTTGTGCGCACGCCATTTTTCTCACGCGAATTGTTCTGCTTTTCATTCTCACTGACTTGCTCATCTCAGAATCGATCAAATTGCAGATGCAGAAACAAAGAAGGGGTAATTAATTTCATTGTGCCATCATTCTCCAATTATAGATCGGCCCGTAAGTTCAAACAATATGACGATTTCTCCTCCTTTTCAATCGTGTGGTGCACATTTCTTCGCAGCCGCAAACGCACCGCCATATTCTCTGCGTTCTGACCACATGGTCTTCGGGATCGTTCCCCTTTCACATCTGATCTTGCATCGCAATTTCTTCACGATTCCGTCACTGACATTGGATTTCAACCTTAAAAATAATCGGCATCCCCGTTTAGAAATTGAACGTCACGACACAAACCGACGACATAGAAAGATACCATGAATCCGGACCGACGATACAGAAAGATACCATGAATCCGAGAGCTCGTACTTGATGAGCATTCTGACCAACAAAATTTTAACTGCTATTTGAATTTATTATGTGTTGTCTATTTTGTAAAGATACCGTGAATCCGAGAGCTCGTACTTGATGAGCATTCTAACCAACGAAATTTTAACTGCTCTTTGAATTTATTATGTGTTGTCTATTTTGTTTTGGTAATACGTACTCGTAGTTGATTGGGGCGTTTATCATGGGTTGTTTATATTACCCCACCAGTTAGTTGAAGGAGGTGATGTTTTGGTCCCAAGACAATGGAAATTTTGGTAAGGTGATGTTTTGGTTCTCAAAACAATGGAAATTTTGATTGAAATTTTTGGACATTCAGGTTATAGTTTTAAATTTCTAGGTTTTGGATTCTTAAGATGTTTTTTTATAATACAAAATCCAAACCACTTCAAATTAAAAACAACAAACCCGAACAACAAATTGTATGAAAAACCACTTCAAATTAAAAACAACAAATTGCATGAAAAATGGCCATCCGCACAAAATTGTCACTCAATCGACAACGCTTTTCCCATGGTACCAACACCGACGTTCTACTCCACCAGCAGTACAGTGTAGAGCATAAATGCAAGCACATGAACATTGCTAAATACACAACCAAACACCGTACCAGTGGCACTAAAAGCTAGTAATACATAACAAACGAGATTCGTTTATTATAACAAGTCAAGTCGTTGGGGGTGGTAGGCTTAGCCGGAACCATTGCAACTCGTGCTGAAGAAAAACTAGAATTGTTATTTCAATGATGTGTTGGAAGATTCTTTCGTAATATACCATATTAATTAAGAACATAAATATTTTATATTGAGAAGGGTTGGAAAGTTGATTTTAGTATATCTTTTGTTTTTATAATGTTAAACGAGAGTAGTCAAATGTAAATAGATTGGTTAACCATGCCGTTCCATTAAAAGAGGTGGTCATTAATGCTAAATATGATTTACGCATTTCATAATCTTATTAGCAGGGCAATAAAGTCATCTTGTGTCCTTTAAAGTGTCACATGCTTCCTGAGATGGCAACTAAAGAGGAGGCCATTAATGATGAAGATGATTTTCCCATTTCATAATATGGCAATAAAGCCATGTTGTGCCTTTAATGTATCACATCTCTCAATAAGCTGCAACTAGATTATATAGTGGGTGGTAATGAGGAGTGATTAGAGTCTTTATGTTATACTCTAAAGAAATGAATTTGCAAGATTTTGCAAGATTATGTCATCTTGTATGGTTCATTTTCTAATCGTAGCGGGTTTATTGATTATTGGAATGACTTGTATTTTTTGAGATTCTAGTTTATTGATTGGTGAGCAATTTTGGTGAGGTATTCCTTTTTATAGTGGTAGGTGAGCAATTTTGGTGAGGTATTCCTTTTTTCGGTGGTAATTGGTTCATTTGGTTTAATGTATTCAAGTATCAGTGAACCTTTTTTTTTCTTTTCTTGTAATACAAGGAAGTGTTTTTTTTGGAATTTTAATACTTAAAAGGTTTGTTATTAGTGTTTAATTATTATATACTAAGCATTATTTTGTTTGTTTTCTTGTCATAATTTAATATTAATCTCGTGAGGCTTTTTTCAAAGTCGCTCTAATTTAGCAAATAAAAGATGTAGCATTTTCCACATGTTTTGGAGATAGTAATGTGTTATCAACATTTTATGTTTTATTAGTTTTTTTGGTCTATATATGGGTACATGATTATTCTATTATCTTTGCACTCTATGAATTTGTCCAAATCTCACTAGCTTGGAGTATTCAAGCACAATTTAATTTCTTTCAGAATTAGTGTAACCTATCTCTTGTCATCTTTCAAATTAGAGGAAATTTTATTGGTTGTATTTAACTCCTTCAAAGCGTCCTATGTTATCATTTTCGTTGTTATTCCATGGAATCTAATCTATTTCTTGGCCTAAATTTAGGTAAATTTGGCTACAGTTATGTGTTGGAAAACCATATTAGTTTTCCAAACATAATTTCTACCACTTTCTATGCATTTAAGGGATGGAAGGTATTGTGTTCTAATGACATTTCGTGTTTTTTTTGTGCTTCCGTTTTATTCAGATAGAGAATTATTTATTTTGTGGTTTACGAACTTGTTTGGTCTTGTTGGCCTAGAGTATTGCATCTCTCTCTTTGAGGTTTTGTTGGTGCCCTTAATTTCAATTTGGATAGAGGAATTTTTGTTGGAATAAGGAATTATTAAGAGGGGTGGTGAATCAGTAACAGTGAGATTCTTAAAACTTCAAGTCTAAGTCTTTTAATTATTTTCACTATTTTTAGTTACTTGTGAGAGAATTCATACACAATACAAATGAAAAACAATATAAGGCATTCACGCATACATACAATCCATCATATGAACAACATACACATCTTGATACAGGTATTTTATGTGGAAACCAAAGCGGAGAAAAACGCCAATCTATTCATTGTTATGATGTAAATTAAGAACCTACTTGATACATCAATTTGTTTGTGAGCATCCACCCACCGGAAGCCCCAACCCCCTTAATATAGCAAGCCACTACTTGCCAAGAGGCACCAATCTCTTGTGAATACAAATAACTACCTACTCTAACCACTATTCTTCTTTTTCATACAATTTTCAAACTGAAAACATAGGCAAATGGATATACATAGAAATACAAATTTGGTCTACTCTAGTACCAATTCCTTTCTTTCAGCTCCTCTATTCTCCTTCAAACTGGGCTCTTTGCTGCTTAACAAGCCCAGTTCTCTACCCTATAATACATTGTCTCTCAATGACGCTTGGCTTAGTCACACACCCACAACAATGCACATTGTAACTCTCGACTATTTTACATTCCCCCACCAATGCATAACTCCTCTTCACTATATTATTTCTTTGTTGCACTGTGACTGACGTTGTCTTTTTTCTTTTTATACCTGATGGTGTGCTACAACATGGTATGATATGTTGTTGTTCAATCAACTTGCTTGCACACTTCAACAAGGCTCCCCATTCTGTTGTAACTTGTGTTCTCAGTAGCGACACTTTATTTAATGTACAGAATGAACTTCTGAGTGATTCCCTATGCTGAGAATTAATACTTAGTAAAATTGTGCACTCCATGCTTACAAGCTGATCCAAGTGAAAAACCTATACCTTAAGCATGGTTTTTTTTTGTTTCAAGTCAATCTCTTCTACACCCAACCACCTTTTTCATTTACTTCCTCATGGAGTGCAATAAAAGATCAGGGAAAGCTAGTTTTCGTTTGAGTCAGACCCACTAAATTTTCCTTGCAAGATGAGTTCGTTGTTTCCTTTTCTATGTTCTCTATAGTCACCATTAATATTGACACTTACTTTGATCCTCTTCCATAGTTAATGAAGTCACCAATAAGATAAGAAGACCATGTGAAAATAATTCTTGGGCATTTCCTTTCAATGTTGGTTGGGAGGTCGTGATTTGGCCCGATTTGCCTGCTTGTGCACCTATATTAGACTTGACCCTTGAATTTTCTATAAACCTGAATAGGGACATTTTCCATTGTTTTGGGATCGTTCTATTCTTTCAATGCTAGCAACTGAATACACGAGTAAAAATTCAGAAAACAAACCCTTAGTGCAAACTTTTAGGTTCTCCCACATCATCAATTTATAGCATGTTGGCACCATCCAAGCCACATGGATCCTTATGTATGGCGACATGTGTCACCTAAATTTGGCCGACTAGGACATCCAAAAATGCCAAAAATATCTGCCACAAGTCCTCTGTGTTGCCACATCACGCTGATGTAATCTAAAATGTTTCTTGTACCACGTCTCACACAAGTAGGGGTCTGAAGTCAGGGCTTCATTCTTCCTGCTAAACTTTGTTTCCCTGCCCGACCTCTGACTGGCTCGAATAGACCCAACTCTCGTCTTGACTGACTACTGACTACCGACTTAGAGTTGGTGCCACATAGTTCAGGGGTCAGGGTGGTGTCGATGCTTTGTTCTCCTGCTCACTCTTTTATGTGACCTGGCCTCCAACAAGGCCCAACTCACCTAAGTCCCAACCTTAGTTTAAAATTTTCTCAAGTACTAAGCGAATGAGCTTTTATGTCTACAAACTTCAACTGACTGTAACTCCTGATCGATAAGGCCTTTTATAGAGTCTAGCATACCATTGTAAAGATCTTCTAGAGCATTATCCTACTATTCCACAATCAAGAGCATATAAAATAAACACATGGGGAAGAAATACCTCCAAAGTGTGGGAATTCCCAGCCATCATAGTCATATTTTTATGGCTTCTCCAGTAAGCCAACGACTGTGATAATTCTCTACAAAATACTGCAACAACCATGGGACTCCCCATGAACATCATGTACATCAATTCCAGCAAATGTTGCCTCTATCCTTAGTGTTATTCTAGTTGAAACCAATTCTGACATACAGAGCACCACCAACCATCTAGATATTGCCAAATATCTAACAATCTCCCCCTTTGTCATTGATGGATCACACTAAGCTCCTCCTGAAACCAGACATAGATTGCTTAATCGTTGATATTCTCCTTAGCACTAGTAATATTCTCCCCCTTTGTCATCAATGGAAAAGGAATCTCCTGAAATCTCCCCCTAAACCATTGCAACCTACTATTCAATTTATACTTTAAGATGTGTAGTTCCTATCACTAATTGTAATTGATTCATTTGGGAGGAAGAGTCATAAATCCTATCTTTTGTGGGAGATACATAAAGGGTTCCCTTGCAAGTGGCTTAGTAAATATGTCTACTAGTTTTTCTTTAGTGCCCACATATTCAAGTTGGAAAATATTAGCAACAACTTGTTCTCTTAAGAAATGAAACTTAATAGGAATGTGTTTGGTCTTCAAGTGCATGTAAGGATTTTTAGAGATGTCGATTGCACTTGTGATGTCATACATGATTGGAATTGGATTAGTGAACTCTACTTTAATGTCCTTCAAGGTCTGCCTCATCCAGAGAATTTGTGAGTAACAAGTAGCAGCTTCAATATACTCTCCTTTTGTATTTTATAAAGAAATGGAGTCCTATTTCTTGCTGACCCATGACATTAAGCAGTTTCCCAAAAATAATGTTGCACCAAAGGTGCTCTTCTTGTCATCGATATTGCCTTCCCAATCAACATTAATATAGGCCTTCAATTTAAACTCTTTTCTTCTAGAATACCACAATCCATCGTCTCTAGTACACCACCTCTATTTGGGCATACCCTTCACAGAGTAGTTGTTCCTTGTTCCTTATTACTTGACCTTGCCCATTTAGCTTATCTTTGTAGACCCATTTTGTTCCTATGATGTTTTTCTCTTTGGGTCTTGGAACAAGATCCCAAGTGTCTTTCTTCTCGATTTCATTTAGTTCTTCATTCATAGCTCTCACCCAGGACTTATCCTCACGTTCTTGAATGAGATTCTTAGGCTCAACCCGAGATAAGAGAAAAAAATTTGCACAACTTATCCTGCCAACAAATGTACTCCTGGTATGAACACCAAGTCTTTGATATCCAAAAATTTGACTCTCAAGATGTTGCTTTTGTACATACCTGGATAATGTTTTGGGGCTTGCAGTTATGCTCATTTCTTCGTCTTCATTATTCGACTCTATTTCTTCATGTTATGAGGATGTGATGGCTGAAATTTATTTACCATATGAGTTCATGTTTCCTTTGGTGCACTCACATTGTGGTATTATTTCATCTACTACTATATCAATGCAATCCTCAACACTCTTTGTCTTTTTATTGTAGCATTTGTATCCTTTCCTTCAAGCAGCGTACTCGATAAATATACCCTCATCGGATCGTGAATAAAAATTCCCATGATTTTTATCATTTATTTTGATAAACAATATGCTTCCAAACACCTTGTAGTGTTTCACTGATGCAGGTCTTCTCTTCCACAACTCGTAGGGATTTTGATCACTTTTAGGCCTTAGTTATGTTATGTTTGATAGATACATTATTTCTTGTCTTTCTTCTTCCTGAAAGGTGTTAGGTACATCTGCTTAATCCATAATAGCTATTCACATCTCTTGGATTGTTGTATTCTTTCTCTCAGCTACTCCATTTGTTGTGGAGTTCTTGCCACAATATTTTGCATCCTCATTTCATGCTCTTCACATAATTCCTCAAAATCTCTTAAAGTGTATTCTCATCCTCTATCTAATTTTAAGAATATGATATCTAGATCTTTCTCGTTCTCTACCTGAACCTTAAATTTATTGAAATTATTAAGTTCTTCTAATTTTTCTTTCTAGAGAATTATCCATGTGGCTCTAGTAAAATCATCAATAAACAACATAAAATATCTCTCTCCTCTTAGGATTTTATTTCTAGTTGGGCTGTAGATATCTGTTTGAATTAGTTCCAATGGTCTAGATGAAGTGAATTTCTTTGTGCTGAAATGAGTCTTGGTATGCTTAGCAAATTGAAGAGATTTGCAGATTTAATTAGCAAGCCTTGATAGACTTGGAAATCCTCTTACATCTTCTATCTTGCCAACCTTTATCAGACTATCAAGATTCATATGACCAAGCCTCCTATGCCACATCCAGATTTGTTTCGTCTTGTTCAAATAACAACTCATTCTGGAGTCATCAAACATATATACATTATTGTGAGTTAAGAATTCCTTTCCTACTCACTTTCCATTCTCTTCATTTCAAATCTCACGACCCTTGGATCGAAAGGTCACATTATAGCCATTATCACACTTCTGGCTCACATTAGGCAAGTTATGCTTAAGACCCTCTACATATAACACATTTCAGGCTTTAGTATCTTCATCAAGACTGACTATGCCCTTACCCTTAATTCTTGTTGGGACATTGTTGCTGAAAGTGACAATGTTCCCTCTATCCTTTTATTTTAGCAACATGAATTTTCTCTTATCCCTAGTCATATTCTTGGAACAACCATTATCCACATACCATTTGTTCTCTTGATTATGTGCTAACAGAGAAAGTCCATATACCATGTTCATTCCATATTTGAGTTTCCAATTCTTTTTTTCCTTTTGAAAGGTTAGTTGCCAATTATTTTGGGATTTATGTGGATTCTTAGACTTTATTTTGCATTCACACACATTATGCCCAAAATTATTTCATTTGAAACATTCAACATCATTCATTATGGGAGAGAAGAAATTTCTATTTTTGCAAGGGGAATTTAGAGATCTATAATGTTCAACCTTATTGTATCTTAAATTTTCATCTCTTTCAACTTTGACTCTTCTACAATCAATAGCATTATGTCCCATTATATGAAATTTATGACACTAACCATAAAATGTATTAGAGTACTTGTAGTTGGAATATTCATGAGTTTTTTCATGAAGGTACCTATGTTGTCTCACTAATTGATTAATTTTCCATTGGTATGACTCTTTTGAGAAGTTGGAACTCTCATTCCAGTGATGGGATCCTCTCTTACCTGCTACCGTTCTATATTCTTTGATTATCCCTTAAAGCATATTTTCATAGCTCAGGGGTTCCTCAAAACATGCAGACCTAAAGTCCATAATTCTTATAAAATATTCCTATGCCCTAGAATATCCCATACATGTTATATTTTGTGGAGACCTTTGGTCGTTCAGAATATGATGTATCTTTCTTGTCCCTTATGAAAATTTCTCATTTACACCTTTTTTTGTCTCTATTATCTCAAGATATGTCCTTAGAGAGACAACTTCTACCTCGAGACTCTGATGATTTTATTCCTATTCATGGATTAAATCATAAAGAACTTCTTCTTTTCATTTATCTTCTTTTAGTTTGACTTTTAGGGACATAATTTTTTCTTTGCATGCATCTGAGATCATCTCCTTCTCTACCTTGAAAAACTCTTCCTTTAGATGATTGTTCTCTTCTTTTAGTTTCTCACATGTTTTTTGTTTTTCTTCTAGTTGAAGAGTTAATTTGTCTTTTCTATTAATGGCTTCTTCAAGTTTTTTTTTTTTTAATCCTCATTGTCTAAGTTATACATATCTTCTTCAGCATGTTGTAGTTGTTATTTTAGTTGCATATTTTTTCTTTTGACCTTATTTAACTTATCAAGAACACTGATGAGTTCTCCTTCAAAGTCCAAAACTCCTTCTTCTTCTTCAGTGTCAGTAATGTCTTATTTCTTAGAGTATGCTCCAAATTCCATCAGTAAAAAATCATTTAACTAATTCTCTGAGGAATTTTTAGTATCTGATTTTGGAGCTGAGCTATCCTATTTAGAGTAGAGCCCCTTTTTCTTAGAGATCCTCCTCTTTTGGTTCTTTTGAGTCCTACCTCTAAAGTTCTTATCTTCATTTTTTGTCTTTTCTTTGTAAGGCCATTTGGACAAGAAATGCCTGACTCTTCCACAGTCGAAGAATTTGAAGGGAAACTTCCCTTTCTACCTTCTTGAGCCACACTTCAGTTTCATGGCAAAGTGAGACAACTCCTGATTAGACTCACAACTGGAGAAATCTTGATGATCTTGGTGCTACTTAGCCTTCTTGGACAGCTTGAATGTTGACTCCTTTAGTTCAGACTTCTCTTTTCCTACTCTTATCTCATAAGTTGTGAGAGTACCTAGCAACTGGTACATTGTGAGACTCTTTAGATCAGACAGATCTTCAATGGCAAAAATTTTGGCATCAAATATCATAGGCAGAGATCTTAAAACCTTTTGCAAAATAATATATTCTTTTATAGCTTCACCAAGCCCTTTAATACTATTGGTTACTTCATCAAACCTGAGGAAGTACTCTACTATGCTTTCTTCTTCACTAATACTTAAGCTTTCAAACCTCATTCAGAAGGTTTGAAGTTTGACTTGCTTGAGTTAATCATCTCCTTCATGACGTTGATTGAGCTTGACATAGACTTCCTTAGCGGACTTATAGTGCATAACTTTAACAAGTTCATATTGAGTAAGGCCAAAGAGAATGGAAATCTTGAGTTTAGAATCGTTTCAATACACCCTCTTACCATATGCATATGTGGGAGGGACATCAAGGACAACATGGTCTACCAATACCGAGCTCCATACATCTATTCCAAGAGACATACAATAGGCTTCCATCATAACTTTCTTAAAGGCATAGCTTGTTGCATTGAAAACTGGTATCATGCTTGAGTAAGCATCTTGACTCTCTTTTATAGACATAATTCCTTATGGATCTACATTCCAGTGATTAAGTTGTTCCTAAAGGAACTCGGCTTTGATACTAATTTTTGGAATAAGGAATTACTAGGGGTAGGTGAATTTCAAGCAATGTTGTAAATGGATTTCCAACATTTGTATTCAGTTTTCCCCAGTAGTGCATATTTCTAGAGGACGCAATAGTGGATCTAGTGTGGCCATTACAACATTCTTTTAGAGGGCTATTGCCGGGAGAAATTAGGAGAAGAAGGCTCAATATATTTGTTGGATATTGGGTGAGTTTGAGGGTTGGAAGTGGCAGCAATATTCAAGAGTGATTTTGCAGACTATGTGGCCAACGCAGAAGAATGAAACTGGGCATACGTGGGAGATAGAGTTTCAACCATTGGGGCTATTGCTTGCCAAGAGAAATAGGAGAAGTATTCGTGGATTTTATTGCTACATTTCAGGAGTGTCTGGGAAGGATTTTACTGGTGGTTTGACAAACATTGTGCTTCAATAGCTATTGGAAAGTGTAGGGCTTTTGGGGATCGATTTTGGGAGGTCAAAGTCAGGGCAAAGAATTTATGGGTTTTTTTGGGTTTTTTCAAAGAAGCTTGGATATAAATTTACCGAAATTTCTGAGCATCATAGGTGGGGTTTTCATCCATATCTTTGCAGAAGGAATTATAGAATTGCTGGGGACTAGTGCCTTTTGGGGGTTGATTTTGGGAGGTCAAAATCAAGCTAAAACATTTCTTGGTTTTTGTGGGTTTTTCCTGAGGAGCCTAGATATAAATTTGTATAATTTTCTGACCACCAAAGGTGGGGTTTTCAACCATATCTTTGTGGTAGACAATGTGGAATTGTTAGGGATATCATATTGCAATAGTTGGTCAGTTGATTGTAGCTCCAGGTTTTCATTCCTTCACCTGGGATTTGCTCCACTTGCCTTTGAGGAAAGCTTAGGTGAATTCCTTCCATATTTTGTACTCTTAAACTAGTTTATAATAAAATTACTTAGTTGCTTCCATATTTTTTTATTGTTCTAGGTGTTTACTAAATTGTCTTAAAATTTTTGTGGTCAAAATTGTTATTTGCTTGCATATCACATTTTTTCCTATTTTGGAACATTAAATTTTGCACAAATATTTTTAATCTCATTCGACACGTATTCACCTCCATTATCACTCTTGAGATCCTTCACCTTATTGCATGTTTCTTTCTCCACCAATGCCTTGAACTGTAAGTACCTAGAGAAAGTCGCATCCTTCTTCTGCATGAAGAAGATCCAACACTTTTGTGAGAATTCATCAATAAATATGGAAAACTAACTATTTCTAGTAATGGAGGCTATCGAGAAAGGTCCACAAACATCACAATGGATCCTTTCAAGGACTGCATGTGCTCTACTATCCAGATCATGGAAAGTGGCTTTTGTGTACTTCCCCAAGGAAAACCATTTTCATGTGTCCTGCTACTACAGTTCTCCTTTCGGGAGGCATGTGGTAATGTGTTACATAATCTTCAAACTTTCATGATGAAAATGGCCAAGTCTTCTATGCCAAAGTTCACCGCATCATGCCTTTGCACCTTCTCCACCTTTGTACTCAATGCAGCAAAATCCTCCACATCTAGCTTGTAGAGGTTCTTCACATGAACCTTGATATTCTTAAGCTTTCCCGTGACTATGTGTGTGAGGAATTAATTCCCTTTACTGAGGACCACATCATAACCATGGTCTTCCAAAACTGCAATGGAAACAAGATTCATCTTTAGACCCGAAACAAACATCACATCCTTGAGCTTGAGAGGGGAGCCTGACTCCCTCTTCAAGGTAATTGTACCAATCCAAATTTGATATACCTTCCATCGTCTCCCATCTTGATGTGCATTTGGAGATCCTTCTCCTCCAAATCACTGAAGAAATCTCTAGTACCCATCATATGGAATGAGGCACCACTGTCGAGGTACCACACACTTCCCATCACTATTCTCACCATGCATGCAATGAGAGTAAAATCATGTTCGAACTATGAAGCCAAATCTTCACCTGTTGCTCCTCCTGATGTTTTCCTTCTTGTCTTCTTGTGTGGAAACTTAGTGGCATAGTGCCTGAATTCATGACAGTGAAAACACTTGATTCTGGACAAGTCTTTCTTCTTTCCCCCTTGACTAGATTATGCTTTGGATTGGGATTTCTTACCTTTCCCATTATTTTTCTTTCCATCCAAGGTAGAACTCTCCTCATCCTTGTCCTTGGATGAAGTCTCGTCTCTAGTATTCTACCTTATTTCCTTTTGTACCAGGTCAAACCATAAGCACTCTCAACTTGGTAGTTTCTCCCAACCATTTACTGAATCTTGATAACTCTGTCAGTTCTTGGGAAGGCCCAAAAGGGCTAGAGCTACCAAGTCTTCTTGATGGACACTAAAACTGAACCTTCCAAGCTCATCACGCCACTATGTAAACATGCTCAAATAGTGCGCAATTATGTCATTCTTCTGCATCTTGATACTTCGAAGCTTGTCCTTGAGTGCCAACATTTTGTGGTCACTATTATTCTTGAACAATGGTGTAAGTGCTTTCCACATTGTGAAAGGAGTCTCTTTTCCATGGAGATTTGAGATATGATCTCGTACTCCTTCCAATATTATTCTCCTCGCCTTGGCCAGATTTTTCTTCCACTAGAAAAGATTATGGGCATTAGATGCTTGGGTTTTTCTACATTTGTCTTGATGTATTATAGCAACCCATTGTCATCCAATACTACCTCCATGTGGTCCTTCCATGCAATAAATTTTGAGGTGCCTTCCAAGTCATACTCGAGCCTAAGCCCACTAAAATTCATCTTCTCGATCCTAAAGAAAACCTGTAACACTGGTCTTCAAATTCGAACCTCCTGTAATGACAACTTTGAAATCTTTGTTCTACACTGTTTCCATATTCGACCATGTAGAAATCTAATGTGTAGATTCAAAACTTCTCACGCAATTTACTAAATCACAACACTTGAAGCTATTCTACTGATCCGCGAAACTTAATTCACCATCTAGAACACAAATCATAGACATGCAAAAGGAAATATCACACATGCACAAATATTTATCTAGGGGAAAGAAATTGCTCAGAACCCCTTCCTATCTATATTGCATCAGTCAAAGAATAGAGATGAATACATATGCTTTCTCAAGCTTGAGCATAACTTGCAAGTGTATAGTCTATCTCTCTGCCTAATTGACTAACTCTTGCCAACACTTAGACAATTTTCAAGCCCTCCAAGCTCATAATTCCTTGTTATGCTCCCTTGATTAGGAATTTCCCACTATGGAATTGCGGAATTGCCTTAGGTCCTTCCTATGGCTACATGCACCACCTGTACACATTGGAATATGCTAAAACTGATAGTACACTACCTTGGAATCTCCATCCCAACAGGGTATCTCAAATTCTATGGATCCAACAATTATTTTGGGTTGATTAATTAGTTAAATGGTTGACCATTGAGTGTGATTGAAGTTCCACTTCCACAACGTGACCTCCACTAGTTCTTCTAATAGTTAAAACTAGTTAAACTAACAATAACTCAAATTAACTAAAACTGATTGCCAAAAATTAGCAATCAAACATAGTGAACTGAACTCAAGGTTCCCAAATTTGAATTAAATGAGTTGATTGTGTGATGAGTGCCATGTCACCTCAGTTAACTACTTCCAAGATTTTTGTTGAAATAGAAATTTGAATTTTCTCTAGTTTGACCAAGGCAAAGTCAAACTGAGATTTTGTTGCTACAATTTCAACAGTTTTTATGGATTAGTATTACCCACATGTGAAATAAATCATATAGCAAAAGGAAGTATCGTGCAAATTTAAAAAGTACAAGATACACAAAGATGACATATTTTTGTATAAAAGTAAAGTGTATGATTCTAATTTTCATGAATTGAAGAATTTGATTATGAAAGAAATTCATAATGTCCCATATGTGAACATTTAAGTTATAAAAAAATAATTTCAACAATGAAAATTGAATAGTTTTGGCTAGAAACGAAGAAGGATGTAGTTTATTTTAGTGCTATATGCATGGGATATCAGAGTGAAATCTCTAGAAAAACATCTAATTGGTTTACTACCAACATACATCCATCTTAACCAAGGATCTATGAACCACCAAAAGTGATTGAATCTCTCAAGGTACAAACCTATTTTAGAGTGTACATGAGCCTAACTATGTCATTGAGTTGACTTTGATTCAAGTGGATCGAGAAGGAGACTTCTAATTTCAGCTATGTGTATATTGGAAGGGAAGGCCATGGTTCTACCAAATCAAATTCATCGCATGGGTAAAGGTTCAATGAACTAGGCACATGTTAGAAGAGGTGACATGAAATACTGAAGATATGCGATACTGACATTTATTTTAAAATTTGATGTAAATTTATATATGTGTACATGTAGACCATACTAAAATAAAGTGGAGGGAAATGTAATACTATAGGTTTTGATTCACAATTGAAACAATCGATTTTATCTAGAGTGAGAGATGTACACAATCAACTTTGTCTAGACTAAGAGATGTACTTTAGTAAAATTTTGAAAATTTATATGATATATATATAAATGATTTTAAAATATTTTTAAAATCTATATATTAAAAGTTTAATATGAAATTTTGTTGATATAAAATATAACATTGTTAATATGAAACAATCAACTTTATTTATATGATTTATAATTAAAAAATCACCTGACGACTTAACAAAAATCTATATTTTCACTTCATCACTCCATATATGAAGTTTACATGAAAAAAATTGAAAAAGATTCAAAACAAGTTTAACAAACATTTTCTTCAACGCAACAACAACTTTATGAATTCAATCCCAACAACATACTAGCGTTAAAATAGATTTAAGGCTGACCAGAAGCAACAGCAGCATCAATATTGCACATGTCGTCTTGCGCCCATACTGTAACTTGTGCAGCTCCATCCTTACAGTACTCATGAATCTCCAACGCTCCACTTGCTCCCCCAAATATTGCTGGATTTGGCTTTGTATTCGCTTCTTTTTCAATGTGAATTCTTGAGCAAACCAGTTGATCACCAATCCCTCCTCTCTCGATCTGATAGCTCTTCTGGCAGCTGCTATTAATATCAGTGTACCTGGGGACACCCAAGTTTATAGCATATCCCAAATTTGGAAAATCCTTCCAATCATCCTCAGCATCGAAATGGTTAGCCACTTTCATTAGGGACCCACTAACATGGCCCACGAAATTCAGTGGCGGGCATGAATCATGGGCAGTCTTCTCATGATGCACACTTACCAGATCTTCCAGGATTCTAGCTCCCAAGAGCTCATTGTTATAAGGAACTTCTGAATTGATATCTGTAATATCAGCTGCAGTATTTGAATTGTAATGACCACTGCTCCATGCATTTATTCCACTAGATGCTGTGAAGGGTGAATAGTCGATAATGATCTTGTTTTCATTTATCAGCTCACCGCTCTCAATTTGTCCTTTCGATGGCTGTGTTTCAACAAGAGCAGGGATGATGGTTCCAGTTGAGCCCAGAAGGTAATTATCGGCGGAGCCAGGCAGTTCATGAGATGGTATTGTAGTCCTGCATGAATCTAACATTAATTCATCGCATGTCGATGATGTTGCAGCCTTATAATTATTATACACGCCCTGGGCTTGCAGACTGGGAGATATAAAAGTTGTATTAATGGTGTCTGGATCAATTAAAAAATCATCATTTGGATCCCATGCTAATTGTTTTGATTCTCTCCAATATTGAAGTTGCTGTCATGTGGCTGGTATCCTTCTACGGACATGACTTCCAACTACGGCTGCACAGAGTGAGACAACGTAGCAACATCATGAACATTAGCAGGCACTGAATCGGTACTGCAAATTTGATCGGACTGGAAAGGGAAATTAGATTTTCTGTTGGCAGAGGGGCCGTTGTGTTTCAACATGAGTTTCTTCTTGATAGAAGAATTCCAGTAATTCTTGATCTCATTGTCTCTGCGTCCGGGCAAATGCTTCGCAATTTGAGACCACCTGGTTATCATTGTCATGCACACTTCAAGCCAGGAAATCAAATGTTATGGACATTCAAAGAAAGGAAAAAAATTATCGTTGAGAGAAGGCATAGGAATGGACAGAGTAGAAACCTGTTACCAAGAATGGACTGTAAGTGTATTATGAGTCTCTCTTCTTGGACTGAAAGTGCACCACGTTTAAGGCCCGGTTGTAAATGGTTTATCCATCTCAGCCTGCAGCTCTTTCCACATCTCTGCAGACCTGTATAATGTATGGTGTAAATTTTAATGGCTTGGCTATTTGTAATTCCATATTGTAGTTTAATATGGAAGAAAGGTTCTCAAGTAAATGTTAGATAGTAATTCAGATTTTTTTGATAATTTATGGTTTTTTTATGGTTTTATTTTCTAATATAATTTATTTAAATAAATATTAGTACAATTTTCAAATTTCTCTCAATTTACCATCTTTACCATCTTTGATATTTAAATTTTACCCTGCATATATTTATATACATTTTTAATCATTAAATTATAATAAATTATATATATATATATATATATATATATATATATATATATATATATATATATATATATATATATATATATATATATAATCATTAAACTAACTCAAACTATACTAAAAATATTATATTTTAATAAGAAAGGGAAAAAACATATAAATAATAAATTATAATGAAATAATTTATTTTTATGATGGAAATATTAAACCAATCTCTATCCAAATTAATTTAGGATTTGAGAAACGTTTCGACAGATCAAATTTATCAATGTGCAAGCACTTTGAGGGATTAAATTTTTCAAGGTGCAAATCAATTTTTTGAGTGCAAAACTTGAGAAAGATTTGCACTTGTTGGGGATTTTTCTGGTAAAATCCCAAAAACACACAAGCTGAACACACACAGAGACAATGCTTTGTTTCTCTCCTCAGGATCTTTTGCACAGGGAAGCTTCAATAAAAAAAAAATTGAGAACAGAGTATTACATACCCACACAAATAGATTTGTATTCATTAAACATAAAATGCCTGATACATATTCATACTCTTTCACTCAGGGATTTACAAAAAAAAATTCAACAACAAAAAGAAAATTACTCTGTCTCCTCCTGAGATTTTACACTGCTGTGTGTAAGAATATCTTCTACATTCACTGCTGTAAAAACAGCCTTCAACTGCAGAAAAATTACTTTCACTGCTGTGTGGAAATTACACATAAATTTTTCTCACGCTGATGAGTTCTATTTTACTTCGCATTGTTGTGCATTACAATACAATTACACTGCGGTGTGTATTCTCATTCTTCCCTCTTCACTCTCATCAACACAACAAAAAAAACATTACATATATATATCAACAATAAGAACTTACTTCACGTTTACATTGCGGTGTGTATTCTCATTCTTCCCTCTTCACTCTCATCAACACAACAAAAAAAACATTACATATATATATATATATATCAACAATAAGAACTTACTTCACGTTTACGTTTCCCATGCTTCTGTAAAAGAAATAATAAAAATTAAATGCTTTTACCAACTATTACTTGAGCCCATACTCCCGCTGAAATAAAATTAAAATCTTTACCAAAACTTACCAACCCACAGTAAATTGCATTTACTGTTTTACTGACATTTACTGGCGGTCAATAAATATAACTTTCACTTCACGTAAAATTCATGTTGCAGGCCTGTACTCAATCGTTGACTTCAATTGGATCGCATCGCAGAAATCGCATTTGGCGGAACACAAAAGTGGAGCACACACACATTAGTGCGATCTGCGATATGCGATCGGATCGCATTGCACCATCGCAATGGGGAAATCAAGTGAACAAAGCGGAGGAACCAAGCATACATGCGATATGCGATCTGCGATCTCATCGCATCGCAAATCAAATAAACCTGCAGTTGAAATTATTATTTCAACACTCCCCTTTAATTTCAACTGGTGGGTTATTAATCATACCCAGACATTTCCTCAAAAATTCAAAGCTTTTCTGGTCCAATGGCTTTGTCAGAATGTCTGCGACCTGTTCTTGAGTTCTGCAATGCTGTAAAACGATTTCTCCATTGTTCACCAATTCTCTGATGTAATGGAACCTTGTATCAATGTGTTTCGTTCGCTTGTGAAACACATAATTCTTGGACAATGCAATAGCTGAACTATTGTCGCATAAAATCATCGTTGTTGTTGCCTGCTCTTGGCATAAACTTCTTAACAGTATCCTCATCCAAACTGCTTGACATGCTTCTGCTGTAGCTGCCACGTACTCTGCTTCTGCTGTAGAGAACGCCACGATTGGCTGTTTCTTGGACGCCCATGAAATTGCTCCTGAACCCATGTGAAAAACGTAACCGGATGTGCTTTTCTGATCATCCACACTTCCAGCCCAATCGCTATCGGTGTAGCCAACTAAATCTGAATTTTCTGAAAAAGTATACAAAATGCCAAATCTTTTTGTACCTTTGACATACCTCAGAATTCTTTTTGCTGCTTGCCAATGTGCCTCTTTTGGCCTCTCCATAAATCTGGAAATCAAACTAACAGCAAACATTATGTCAGGCCTAGTTGCAGTTAAATACATAAGGCTGCCAACTATGCTCTTGTACAAGCTAGGATCAAAATCCTTGTTGTTGTCCTCTTTGCTGAGTTTTAATCCCATTACCGTGGGAGTGTTTGCTGCTTTGCATTCTTGCATATTAAATCTGCTCAACACTTCATTTACATATCTTGCTTGAGAGATAAAAATCCCATTTTCATTTTGATCTACTTCTATTCCTAAGAAGTATCTCAGCAAACCCATGTCAGTCATCTCAAATTCCTCTTTCATGACTGATTTGAAGTTTTCAATGAGGTAGTCCTCATTACCTATAAAAATCACATCATCAACATACAAGACAACAATTAAAATCTTGCCATCCTTTTCTTTGATGTAGACAGTGGGTTCTCCCTCACATTTGTCAAATTCATTTTCCAGTAGATAGGAATCTATCCTACTGTACCACGCTCTTGGAGCTTGCTTTAGCCCATAAAGAGCTTTCTTCAATCTGCACACTTTGTGCTCTTGGCCTTTCTTCTCATAGCCTTGTCAGGCGGAAAGAGTCGATTGTGCGGACACAACCAACCTCCCTAGGAGCCTAAGACTCTCTAGTGACAAACAAGACAAACAAGAGCAATCCTTCTCTAAACATGCATTTACTATATAATAAATCAAGTGTTTAGATCCTACCTGTAGTCCAACGCTGTTGTAGCAGTCCAGCCCCGCTGATCCGGATGAGCTCCTCCTTCACTTTGAAACCTGCATCCACTAACAATCAAACGATTAAATAGCACTTGATAATCTCATAGAATAAAACATATTTAACACATAGACCAATGAGTACATGAAACAACTCATAAATAACAAGTTATTGAGAAGAATGGACTCCTTTGCATTAATAGGAAACAAAAGGAACAATTACAACCTGAGCCTTGGTGTTGTGCAAGTCCCTCCCAGGGTCCATCAAGAGTTCTCCTTTACTTTGACAAAGCTCACCCACTTCCAAATAGAACAAGCAAAGATGGCAATCTCTCCTCACAAGCCTTGACAATGATTTGGAAAGGGATGGAGGAAGGAAGACGAGGTTCTGTCAGTTTATTCCAATCAAAGGAAAAGACCTCAGTACTTGGAGGGGGTTCTGTATGAACAGGTGAAATGCCCCCCGGCATAGAAGAATCTGATGTAACAAGAAGAACCTGAGCGGTATGAAGTTCACTTTCTAAAGGGAAAGTGGGATCGACTGAATGTGAAATTGAATCGACCACTTGATCAACTAATGGATCATCAACCTGAGTGACATGATTTTCACTCTCCAATGGAAGAGTGTGATCGACTGTACTTGAAATTAGATCAATCACTCCGTCAGTTGACGGTAGGTTGGGAGAAAGTTTACAGTAACCAGTTGGAAATTCTTGCTGTGGAACAGGAAGGTTTTCCAACAATTTTGAGGCTTCATCTATGTGAGGGCAAATGTGAGTTTGATGACTCCCTTTGCATAACTTACAAGGAAACCTAACTTTACCCTTTTTCCCAGGAACCTGACTATCATTGGTTGACAGATCAATGGAAAGTTGATGGGATTTTTCTGACCATACTTCCAAGACCTTTGGAATACCAGGACAATTGACAAGGAAGTGGTCACCCTTACAAAGCTTGCAAGGGTATTTGGGTTTACGGTGCATGTCGGGATTTTCCTCAACAAAACTAACACTTACAGCCATGGTTGGCTGGTTGACTTCTTTCTTATCTTGCTTCTTCTTCTTCTTCTTCTTCTTCTTCTTCTTCTTAGCCTCCTGGTTACTAGCATCAAGGCTTTTACCAGGCGAAGAGGAAGAAATGGAGGAAGAAAAATTAGGTGAAGAAGGTAAAGGGTCAACAGAAGGTTGGTGATGTTGAGATGGTGAACTCTGTTGAGGTGAAGCATCCGGTTGAGGTGGAACAATTGGAGTATTTTGGGCCAGCGAAGTTGAAAATAAACATATCGGTAAACCTATTGTAAATCCAGGTAATGACAAAGTAGCCATATAAGGAGGACCAACATTTCCAAAGTAAGGAAAAGTACTAGGATTCTCATTAGGAGGGGTTCCTAGGTTGATAAATTCCGGAACATTTGCCATTATATTCAACTTCAGTGAATTTTATTAACAATTTTTTTTTTTTTTAAACTAAAATTAACAATTCACAATTCACACCTAACAATTAAAATTCACAATTCACACCTATGGTCTCTAAAAGTAAAAAAAAACAAATTAACACGCGCTATCAAATCTAGAAGTCAAACCATACACAAACAGTAACCTTCCGGACCGAAAACACTAGTTGGGGATGAAATCCAACATTGCAGAATTTAGTACAGAAGTGGCGGGTGGAACAGTTACCCCGACAACCTGCTTAATGAATAGACTGGACCAAGTTCCTCCACTTTAACCGTCTCGAGTGAAGTGAACCCCCCAGAAAATCCAAGTGAGTCTAAGCGACGTCTGCTCCAGGTACAGTGGGATCTTCCCTCCACCGTCACCTTGGGTAGAACCCTAAAGATAATGGTCACTAAGTTTACCAACAGCAACAAATGCACCTGGGGGAACAATCTACACTCCGACAGCATGCAAGGGCAGAGTATCAAGCTCAATCCCCTTGCCGGCTCCTTGACAATAATCCAAGGTTTACCGACAAGTGACCCCTGGTTCCTCGACAATGGTTAATCCGAGGTTTACCGTTTGTAATACGTGCGCATCTGGCGTCGTTCCCAATGAGGGAGGATTGATCCCCTCACTGGTTCGGACACGAGCTCGTGCTTCTCCTTTAAGAGGAGCTTTCCTAGAGTACAAATGAAACAATTGGATTTATCCTACCACAAGATGAGCTACTTTTTGGTTTTGTTGTCTTGGAGAGTTAATTACTCTCCTACTCCAAGACGCTAGCCTGATCTATATTGGTGTTTCAGAGCCCTAGAAATGTAAAAATTACTAGATGAATTTTAATTAAGCGCTGTGTTATTTAGGCTGTTACTACTCAAATGGGTAAATGGATATGAAACCAATGGTGTTATGACCCCACTCAACTGAATGCAATCGAATATGATAATGTGATCTTTTCAATTCGATGAATCCTAACTAAAGTAAGGAGAGAGTTTCCATTCACTTCCGACAATGCAAAAAATTGATCACTAAGAGAAAATATAACAAATTCTCTAATGCACTAATTTTATCAAGAAAAACTAATGCAAATCAATTCCAAACCATTTTTTTATTTTTATTTTTGTGTAAATTCAAATCAAAGAAAACTGATCTAAATCTACGATTGATTTTCCAGAATGTAAACTATGCAACTGTAATCTATGCACAATTCACTCGAAAAGTATGCAAATGTAATCTATGCACATTTTTCATTCATATTTTGAAAATGAGAATTCTAATTATGCAAATGTGATCTATGCAAGAGAATTCTCAAACACAAGATGATTCTAATGTAATCTAAGAACCAATCAAGTGCAAGTCGAGAAAATTGGGTGAGAGTTCCAAAGATCAAAACATAAAAACACTCAAAGGCGATTAACACTCATACACAAAGGGGAAATTTTTTTGCAAAAACAAAAGCAAAAAGATGCAAAATTGTGAAAAGACTGAGACAAACCTCCAAGTAATGACCAAAGGAAATCAAATCAAGAATTTCTCAAAAAAGAGACTCAAAACACCCAATTGATGAAAGCTTAAAACAGGAATGCTAATGAAACAAGCTCAGGTGAAGATCTTTGACAAGAGACTAATGGATCTGGGCAGTAAAAACTAAGAAAAAGCAAAATCTAAGAGGAAAAATGTAAAAAATGGAAATTTCTTAATTTTTAGCAGGGGACGCAGGCAACCAGTTAAGCCAGGTGCGGACCCGCTCTGTGCATACAGTGATAGTGCGTGCAGGGACGCACTGTGCAATACTCAGAGGGTGCGTCCTACTGAAAAAACCAAGAAAAACTAAATTGAATCTAACCCTAAGCTAACCCACCCAAAAACAAAGTCACAGAGCCAAAAACCAGAAAATAAATGACTTTTCTCAGAGAAAAGTTGCATACAAAGGAAAAGACTTTCACATCAATGGAGTCCCCAGCGGAGTCGCCAATTTGTCAGGCGGAAAGAGTCGATTGTGCGGACACAACCAACCTCCCTAGGAGCCTAAGACTCTCTAGTGACAAACAAGACAAACAAGAGCAATCCTTCTCTAAACATGCATTTACTATATAAGAAATCAAGTGTTTAGATCCTACCTGTAGTCCAACGCTGTTGTAGCAGTCCAGCCCCGCTGATCCGGATGAGCTCCTCCTTCACTTTGAAACCTACATCCACTAACAATCAAACGATTAAATAGCACTTGATAATCTCATAGAATAAAACATATTTAACACATAGACCAAGGAGTACATGAAACAACTCATAAATAACAAGTTATTGAGAAGAATGGACTCATTTGCATTAATAGGAAACAAAAGGAACAATTACAACCTGAGCCTTGGTGTTGTGCAAGTCCCTCCCAGGGTCCATCAAGAGTTCTCCTTTACTTTGACAAAGCTCACCCACTTCCAAATAGAACAAGCAAAGATGGCAATCTCTCCTCACAAGCTTCTAAATGGGAGTCCTAATTCCAGCAGCATCTACCCTTAGAAATGTTTAGCTTCCAACCTCCTCTCCTTCTGGCCCAATGCCTGTATTTATAGTTCTCAAGAGGAAGTTAATCAGGTCCACCATCAATGGGATAATCCCCTCTTTGGATGGGATAGCTCCCTTATTGATGGGATAAGTTCCTCTTTGATAGGGGTGCATGAACCATCTGGAGGCGCTCAATACACGTCGAACAACCTTCTAGAATGCTCTAGAAATGACCACAAGTAACTTTTTAAAGATGAAACTTGCGCATTTTGACCTTTACAGGGGGACGCACCTGCCCCTTTACATACAGAGCGTCCAAAGACGCAGCTTTTGTGAACATTGGGTGCGTACCCGCAGGTAAGGTTGAGAGAACCTGCGTACCCAGAGATAAATACATTTATAAATATTTTCTCCCTTTTTGGAGTTTGACATGGAAAGCAGAGGCATAAGACATTCCTAAGAGGATAGCATGACTGTTGATAGAGCCATACTAACTGTAAATAGCCATGGTGACATTTTTTAGTGTAACAAGCTTAGAGGTTGTTCAATGTAAACCTCCTCCTTTAACACTCCATTTAGGAATGCCGACTTCACATCCATTTGTTAGACTTTCCATTTGTTTTGTGCTGCTATGGACATCAGTTCTCTCACGATTTACTTTCACTGCTGTGTGGAAATTACACATAAATTTTTTCTCACGCTGCTGCGTTCTATTTTACTTCGCACTGCTGTGCATTACAATACAATTACACTGCAGTGTGTATTCTCATTCGCACTGCTGCGTTCTTCCCTCTTCACTCTCATCAACACAACAAAAAAAACATTACATATATATATCAACAATAAGAACTTACTTCACGTTCACACTTCCCATGCTTCTGTAAAAGAAATAATAAAAATTAAATGCTTTTACCAACTATTACTTGAGCCCATACTCCCGCTGAAATAAAATTAAAATTTTTACCAAAACTTACCAACCCACAGTAAATTGCATTTACTGTTTTACTAACATTTACTGGCGGTCAATAAATGTAACTTTCACTTCACGTAAAATTCATGTTGCAGGCCTGTACTCAATCGTTGACTTCAATTGGATCACATCGCAGAAATCGCATTTGGCGGAACACAAAAGTGGAGCACACACACATTAGTGCGATCTGCGATATGCGATCGGATCGCATCGCACCATCGCAATCGGGGAAATCAAGTGAACAAAGCGGAGGAACCAAGCACACATGCGATATGTGATCTGCGATCTCATAGCATCGCAAATCAAATAAACCTGCAGTTGAAATTATTATTTCAACAACACTTTGAGAAGTGAGTGCAAAATTTGAGAAAGATTTGCACCTTGAGAAATTTGATCCTCTGGTTGTTTGACAAATTGGTCAAGATGGATCTAGGCTGGTACTAGCATGGCTATAAAAATTAAATGATTGGTAAATGTCAACCATAATAACTCCATAATAAGCATAAAAATATTATACCCACTTTAACATGGAATGCAGATTCTTAAGATGTAAATAGCTTTATTGCAATGCCATGGCTGATGAATATCACATGTCAAAAAAAACATAGATCACTTCATATGACATTTGTTTATATGTGATTTTCTTCTAAATTAAAAGACCAAAATGGACACGTTATTTTGAGGATAAATAGTTATAATAAATCTCAACCTCTTTAAATAATTATGATAAATTTGAACCTTTGATTTTTCTATATTACTATTTTCTATATTACTATGAATATTCTATAATATTCATTGGTGAAGGCTAAATTGAGAAGGCACAACAAAGAAAGGACAACGTAGAGTGAAGGATATTTACAACAATCTCCCTTTGTTTGAGAGAGAATTTGAGTATAAAACATGGTTCAAAGTTGTGTGGGGTTGGAGATTCCAATAAAACTCCTTTTTTGGTTAGTTGGCCATTCATAATAGAGTGCTTATGTGGGATAATTTGCAAGGAAGGGGATTTCAAGGTCATGGCATTTGCCCCGTGTGCATGAATTAAAATGAGGAGATTGACCATCTATTTATAGGTTGTACATTTTCCATGAAAGTGTGGGCAAGAATAATGGATTTACTATATCTACAACATTCGGGACCATAGAATTCTCTAAGAACATTCTTCTATACATGGTTCAGGAACATAACTAAGCATCACACATTAACCTTTTATGTCATATGGACCATTTGGAGCAACCACGATGCTTGGATATTTGACCACAAAAAGCCAGTGATTCAAGAGGTGGTCTTGAAAACCATTTCATAATTTGCAGAGATTGGACCCAAGAAGTTTGTGCGCAGTGAGAGGAAGAGGTAGGTTAAAATTAAGGACATAAAGGGGATATATCCCAGAGGATTTTTGATGGGGTATGCCAACAAAGAAGATGTGGATGTGATGTTGTCATTACACTCAAGCCGTGGTGTTACTATCACTTCAAGTGGAAGGGAGGACATGGAACAAACAGTAGAGCTAAATCATAGTGCTCTTGGTTGTCCTCATATTCGCCAAATGGCTGAGAATGCCACAAATTTTCATACATGGAGATGTTAAGAGCATCATAGGTTGGGTGAAGGATTACACTCTATTCAACCCCCACATACTATCCAACTGGATGAGGCTCATTAGAGTTTTGGCAAACAATTTTCAGAGCATTAGTTTCTCGCACATATAAAGAGAACAAAACCAGGTAGCAGACCTTCAAAGAGGGGCATCGACTCAGAGCCAAGTAAGTTTCACTTGGCGCATATGTACATGACACACTAATGAATGTTGGATCTATCAACCCCATATAGGGATCCCTTTCCCTATTTTTTGATGATAAATTATGTTTTGATGTTCCTTCGTACACTGTACCAACAACGGGTTTACATGATCTTGTAGAATTGAAGGTAAGCTGTACCAACAACGGGTTTACATGATCTTGTAGAATTGAAGGTGATTTACGATCTTTTTGTCACTGAAGTTAGGTGGAATATAGTAGAAATATAATTACGATTAAAAATAGGAAAATCCATGAGAATTGAGGTCTATGTATAGAAAATATTAATGAATGTACTCTCATTATTTTTTTCCGTCGGGGAAGTAAGGTAAAATATAGTAAAATGATAGTCACTGTTAGAGGAAAAATCCATAATTTTTTTATGGAAAATCTCAGTGATTATACTATCTTTTTTATTGATAAAAAGAAAACGTTTTTCTTTTATTGAAAAAGAAATTGATAAATCTATACCATTCATAATAATAATTGAGTTAAAATTTTAAAATCTCTAATCTAAAATAAAAATAAGCCCTATCATTCGTATTGGATATGATATTGTAACCTGCTACATTAGTGTATTGAATTGAATAAGGCAGGTTATCAAGAAAATGAAAATAATCAACAATATCCGCAAGCGGCGGTAGTCCCTACCGGGCTTGAAATCAGATAATAAACTAATTACATCTTTGGAATTGATGAAAAGAGACGTGGTACCAGTAGCACTAGTAGGGCTATAATCATTTAATATGATTGGAAGCAAGGCCATCTTCTACACTTAGGTCTCCCTCGCTTGAAGCATCAAACTTGTTGTTTTCACATTGTTTGTCGGCACGCCCTTCCACACATAAAGATTTAGGGAAGATTGCTGCCGCCAAGCCCTAAAAAGCTTTCTTGGTGAAGTAAAAAGATTGAAAACCTCAATTGTCAATGGGATGTCAACATTTGAAAATATGTGCATCATTAGAAGGTATATATCCAATTTATATGGTCATTAATATTGCATTGGGTAGAGCCTCGGTTCGCAAAACTCGCCAGTTTAACAATATAATTATGGTACCATCAAGTTTCACGACAGGGTTGGACTTTGTAGACATCTGGTTCTTTGTTTATTAAGGAATTTGTTCTCTTTAAGATACTTGGTTTAAGTTTTCTGCCAAAGCACATCACATGATTGAAGATGTTTCATTCTATTGAAAAGGACAAGACTGAACATGTTTGCTCAAAGTTTTATCAAAATCCATAGCGATACTAACATGTTTCCTCAAAGTTTTATCAAAATCCGCAGCGATACTGGTCTTTTTCAAATGGATACCGTGTCCGGGAAGAATTGATTCGTTCTCCTTAAATTAAATTAAAGTAATTGCAACATAGATGTTGCGGGATTTTCACATGGAAACTGCGCGATTTTTCATCCTCTGAATGCATCGATGAAAGACAAGATGGAAGAGCTTTGATTGCAGTTCCATAAGTAAGCACATAGCTATTACAAATGGAAACCGCGTATGCAAGCAAAGATTTTCAGTGAATGAGGACTTTCAGAAAATAAAATGAATACCATTCAAGTCTAGGTAGTTGGGGAACTTAAGTTTTGCTGTATAGACACAGGCTGACATTTGTACTCAGATTTTACACCTCTTATCTTTTTCAAATCCTTCTGGTCATTTAGCCGTGTAGTAGTCAATAAAGACTGGTTATAGATACCTAAATTAATACTATGAAATAATTATGATTTTTCATCAACCAAACTGTAAGGAGCGGTAATCGTTTATTCAAACACATACAGTAATACAGAGAAATTACTTAAACACATAGGCTGAAAACCACATGTAATATATACAGGTGGTGGAAAATAGTTTTAATTATAATTTATAATTCATTAAATCAGAGGTTAAACAATCTTATTATTACTTTTTTTATTCTAATTGCCTTTTTAATTCTAATTGAAAGTGATACACGTACTCCACATGCATCCTTGTGAGTGTCGCTTGTTTCAAATTTTTTCTGGAAAGTTCTCACATTGTTCAACACGTTTCGCTGCACAGGGTTTGCTTGGGACAGACAACGATGGCGGAAGTGTCCCACGAGTCGTGACGCATAAGCTATGGTGGCGGAAGTGTCCCAAGAGTCGTGATAATCGAAGCATATGAAATTCACCCAGTGTAAATTTTGGGCAATGGAGGTCACAGGGTAACCTGGAAGGGAGACCATTAGTTCTGGAATAGGGAGGTAAACAGATTATTCGACTCGATCAATTTGCGATGAGGAGGAGCCGAGGGAAATGCAATGGCATGCCTCCATCGCGTCTTTGGGAATCTCTGTCGAGGAATTGTTGGCCATTAAATCAAAGGCTTCGTGCGGAGCGATCAAGCAGGGCTTCTGCCTCTGTAAGAGAATTTTGCAGCGAGTGTAACTAGTTCTTCACAATTTTCAAGGGCTCGCTCTTTTGATTTGGGAAACGTGTGGTAATATCTGGTTCATCTTGAAACAGGGTGGTAATATCCTGTAGAAGCCTCTCCATATGCCTCAAGTCAATTTACAGAATCTGACCATTATCCTCCTTTTTAATAACCCCTTCCAACAGTTTGATGACCTCGCCGACCAGATGGGTGATGATGGCCTTGCTTGAAAAACCAAGGTGGTCATACCAGTCACTTGAAAAACTTTTCAAAGGATGATTAAAAAATGCTTTCCATGCTCCTATTCGCTCGGATAGTCTCCTTGGCTTGCACACGACACAGTCGAGACACCTTTGGTGTCGTCCCACTGATGGATTAAGCTTTCTACCTCTGTAAGCGAATTTTGCAGGAATTGCAACCAAATCTTCATCTCTGGAGGCTCTTTCTATTGATTTCGGATGAAGACTCTGATATCTTGCAGAAGGCTTTCCATACGTCTCAAGCCAGTTTGAAGAATCTGACAGCTATTATTCATTATAATAACATTCTTCAACAATTGCATGACCGGCTTAATTATGGCGTCGGCTGCTACCGTGTTAACGGTTGCCATGGCTTTCTTGTTATTGCAGAGAGCAGCGCAAAGAAAAAGAATGGGGGATTGTGGTGGCTATATCTGTGGTATTCAATCCCTTGAAGTGCTACAGCAACTAGAAAGGATGCCTCCAAGGTAAGGAAAATTTTTAAAACCAAAACTAAATGCAATTCCATCTGCCCTGAATCTCCAAAATCCATCTCCCCGTCATTAATTTGTGATTATTTTCTACATGTTTCAACATTTTTCTGAAAGTATGAACTGAAGACATGTAAAACTAGGGTTGATTTTAATGTTATTGGATTCCTGGAAAGTTTATCAAACTGCAAATATGAGCAAAATATCTAATCTCAAATTTAGAAATCTCTAGATCAAATTTTCATGAAAATTCAATATTAGTGTAGAAAATACAATTTTCATGAGAATTAAATATTATTGTAGAAAATACAGTTTTAGGTAGAAGTATAACATTACTTAAAATGAAATTCTCAAATTTGTCAAATTACCCAGAAATTCTAGCTCTTTTTTTCTGTAAAATTGCAGCTTCTATCTAACCTTTTTTTTTTGTGGCAGCTTCATGTAGCTATTGTGTTCTTCAAAATTGCAACCTTTTTTCCAATATTTTTTGTGGTAGCTATTACATATATTTCTTACAGATATTGCTTTCTACAGGGATGCAGCTTTGCGCCTCTGATATTGCTTTTTACAAGAATGCAGCTTTGCACCTCTCGCCAATTTTTCTGCAAGATTGCAGCTTTGTGCCTCTGGATTGTTTTTCCCTTGAGCAGAGGTAGGGTGTCATACCCTGACAGTTTCTCCTTCGAGCCTTATGGACAGTTTCCATGAAAAATGGTGCATGAAAAACCATGGCGAACATATGGTGAACGATGGAAGATGCACCATGGCAGATGTGTGCAACCATGGAGAACATATGGTGAATGATGGAAGATGTGCAACCATGGAGAACATATGGTGAATGATGGAAGATGCACCATGGCAGATGGTACACATGCAAGAGGCGGATATAATTATAATGAAACTTTGGATACTTTACAGTACATTGGAGAAGGAAAACATAACAACCACGAGTTAAAAACCTAGGTTAAAATAGATTCTGCTCGCTAAAAACAACATTGGGGCACGTGAAGCCTGCAATAAGAGGCTAAATTTAAAAGTTTGGTTAAAATTGTGAGGACGCAAAATTGTTAGCAATCAACTTTGGTTAAAATACAAGAAACCCCAAAAAAATCCATTCAACTGATGAATTAATGGCGGTCAAACGCAACTGATGAATTAATAGCGGTCAAACGTTTGATCGAACACTATAGTCCCTGCTGTCGAACACTATAGTCCCTGCTGTGCCGGAGGCAGGGACTAATAAGAGTGCTATGGGTGCTTACCCGCCTGCCGAGCGACATAGTTCCAAGAGCCCTTGAGTCCATTTCTCATGACATAGTTGGTGAGTTTGTTATCTTCATCGAGTGACCAAAGCCCTTTTCTTAGTGTTAGTCTGGCGGGATTTGATGGGGACGCCTTCGCGTTCTCCTTCCGGTGCCCCTTATGTGCACGCCATTTTACTCATGCGATTTGTTCTACTTTTCATTCTCACTGACCTGCTCAGCTCAGAATCGATCAAATTGCAGATGCCGAGACAAAGAAGGGGTAATTAATTTTCTTGCGCCATCATTCTCCAATTATAGCTCGGCCGTAAGTTACCAACTCTCTACGTCTCTTTGACTGTGCGTCCATAACGAAATACGTTCAAACAATATGACAATTTCTCCTCCTTTTCAATCGTGTGGTGCACATTTGGTGGCAGCAGGAAACGTAGCCACCATATTCTTTGTGTTTTGACCACATGGTCTCCAGATGTGGTGCCCATTTGGTTGCAGCCGCAAATGCAGTAGCCATATTCTTTGCCAAAACTTCTATTACCAAAAAAACTATCAACCACTTCCCCAATCAAATTAAAAACAACAAATTGGATGAAAAATGGCCATCCGCACAAAATTTTCACTCAATCGACAATGCTTTTCCCACGGTACCAACACCGACGTCCTACACCGCCATCAGTACAATATAGAGCATAAATGCAAGCCCATGAACCTTCGAACTTATCTCAATTGTAGGTTTCTTTGGTTTTATTGAAGTGGTTCGCTGGACCCCTCCCTTTCCGTTATGGATTTCGTTTACATCCCATATCACTATCGTACATAAGTCATTAGGATTTTTCACATCAGGTGGCATGCATACATGGAACATCGAGCAACTACGGTCTTGCATACAACTATCAACATAAAGCATCCATGAGCATCCTGCTCTGGTCCTACGGGATGACCATCTCGCCTTCCATCATTCTCTCAACACTGTTCCCGCTCATTTGAAATTTGAAACTCCCGCCTATTTGAAATTTGAAATCATACATAACGCCTTCCATAAATATGGCAAAGACCGTCTTACTCGTAATTCGTTTTTCATTTTTCTGCTAATATGTAACTACCAGTTCAAAAATATACGAAACTAAGGGATGTCTTTTTGAGAAATAGACTTGAGCAAAGACAGTCACCACTCAGCTTGTTAGTGAATGCATCAATAACAAGTTTATGGACAAGTTTTTCTCGTTGATATTATAAACCATTTGTTATTGGTTTTTTTTTTTTTTTTTTTTTTGTCCTTCTTCTTCTTTATTTTGGCTGGTACTACGAATATCACTGACCTCCCTGCTTGCTCAATCCTTACCATCAGAGAAGGTCCCTAGTCTTGAAATTATGGCCCAATCAGTGGCGTTTTGGCTGGTACTATGAATATCACTAACCTCCCTGGTTGCTCAATTTTTTAGCAGTTCCAGCATTAGAGAAGGTCCCTAGTCTTGAAATTATGGCCCAATCGGTGGCATTCTAAATAGTAAATTGTTTATTTCTACTTTTAGTTTTTGGTTTATAAATAATTATTTTTTGCTAATAATATAGACAGTTTGAGAGGACAACCAGCTTTCCATAGCGAGTATGGAAAAAGTTTCTGGGAGGTCTCCCTTTGTTGTTCAATCAAATAGAGATATATATCTCTCCCTAACACATTGGACCGACCTTTATTTACCTGCCAAACAATGCTATCTCTGTCATCTGTTTTGTAAATCCCAACATTTTTCATATTCCAAATAATATTGTTCTAATGGGCAGCCATTGTTTCATCCAGGCCCAACGCTCTATCTGATAGCCATTGTTTCATCCAGGCCCAACGCTCTATCTGATTTCCGTTGAGGAATAGCGTCCTTCTATTCTTTTATTACTTTTGCCCAGTAGAAGAGACCTTTTTGGTGAAGGAGCGTGAGAAGTTGTGGAGCGATTGGGGGATCCATCTCTACCCCCATGATTGCATCAAACCCGATAAGAATGTTGTTTCCTGTATGTAATTTCCATATTATATTCCTGTAGAAGAAAGGAAGGACCTTTGAAAACTTCTCCAAATCGCTGATACTTTAGAGGACCAGATAAATCTTTTCCTGTACCAATAATAGACATCTTCATTCCCAAGATATTTCATTTTGATAGCTTGAGTCCATAAACTTTTCCCAAAAACCTGCTCTCCATAATGATTTGCATAATAGTTCCAAACCAAAGAGACGCAAATTCATGATGCTCCAACCCCCCATTTTTTTTTGGGAGGGATATTTTTTCCAGTTTTGTAAGATGGTATTTCCTCTTATCCTTGCATCCTCCCTAGATAAAGATTTCCATTAAACTGTTTAATTTTTTAATGGTAGTTGAAGGAATGTAAAACAGATGAGCCCAATATCAAAGAAGGGCATGCAATCTCCATATGGTAAGTGGCAACTGAGTATCTATGCAGAATCCTCTACATATGTCATTCAACCCTTCTCTATTCCGGGTATTTAAAGTCGACAAAAATCTGGTATGCTTGATGCTCCTATTTTCTAGAAAAAATGTCTTATGGCCAGGTGTTACCATATTTTTGAAGTTTTTGAATATCTGTATGATGATATGATCTCTATACAGACCTCATACTTGATTATGATCAAAAAATGTATAACTGAAAATACTTTCAAATTAGAATACTATGCCCGGGATAAAATCTCGCTATTATCTGTATATACAGGTCTTTTTTGAATATAATATAAATACTATACAACTTTTTATTCTGAAAAAAATATAGACAAGTTGTTCCATTTTTTTAGTATTACAAATAATTTGTTCCAGTTTTTTTTATGGTATTACAAACAATTTGTCCCTGCTTATTTTTTTCGAAAGTATTATAAATAGAAAATCTCTTATTTCTATTTTGGGTTTTTCATTTTTTAAGCTATTGGCTATCGTTATTCCCATTTCCTCATGTTATTTTTCCTCTTAGTGTTTCTTTTTATTCCCATTTCCTCATGTTATTTTTTCCTTTCAGTGTTTCTTTTTCTTATAACTATTGATTATGATTATTTTTTAGTTACTCTTTGCTTTTTAGTTAGGGCATAATAGCAAGTGTGATTAAATGTTGGAAGACTGCAGAAATTAAAACTAAAATTTAGATTTGTCTTTTATTTGTAAATTCATGTTTTAATGTTTATTTATATCTTTATTTGCTAACTAGACATAGTTAATTAGCTTAAGGAGTTTTTGCTTTTAAATTTTGAAGTACACAAGCCTAGAAGTAAATATTTGTGTTTTTAACAATTTATTTTTATGTGGGAAATTAGAACAAACAATTATCCAAAAGTAAGCAAATAAATATAATAATTCTTATGTTCAATGAATTCATAAAAACCCTTGTTCCAATTTAAATGGATATTTTTGTGTTAAAAATTGGTATATGATTTTTTAGTGTAAAAAATTGGTATATCTTTTATCCTAAGGTCATAGATGGAATTGACAAATATAATACCATCTGTTCTAATTATGTTGAATCCACCATTCAACTAATAGTGAAGATGCACATCTTGCTCACAATTTTATTATTTAAATTAGCCTTTGGTTCGTAAAAAAAAACATTATATTATCTTACCTTATGTAATATCACACTTAAAAGACATAATTTCAATGATAAAATTTTTTATTACTACATTTCAACCCTTCATTAATTGTAATTAAAAATCAGAAAATTTTATTATACAATATATTTTTTTTAAATATATTTAAAAATAAAAAAATTTAAATTTAAATTAGTTTATTACTTCTACATATTTTATATTATTATTTTAATCCAATTCAATAATATGATTTTTATATTTATTTATTAATTTTATTTAACATATAAAATTATAAACTAATAGAATGTATTTTATATTTAAATAAATTTATTTTTTATAATTTAATTGAATTTATTTCTTATTTATATATATACACCATTTTATAAACATATAATTGATAACTAATATGAATCACTATTCACATACTCTTTTACCAATTGCGATACTTATTCAATGAGTATACATTATAACTATTCATCATGGATGCATTATTTTTAACATGATGCTATGCGGAGAATAGTGTATAATACTTTATATGTTTATTTTTAAAAGGATAAAATGTATCCATAGATAGTTATTGTTAGCTAAGCATATGCTAATTGGTAAACTAAACCAATAACATATGTTCAAAATTTTACAATTGTGTATTCTATAGGCTACCAAGTAGTCTCTCAAAATGGAAGTAAGACTAGGAAATAAAATAAAACATGAGTTGATAGAGTTAAAAGCACTATATTATGAACGATTTTCTTGAAAGATATGGCTCACTCATCATTCAGTTGGAGAGTCCACCGGAGTCAATGGTTAGAGCCTAATGTCATTTTTCGAATAGGAAGTAAAAGTTCTCCAATTTCTTGGCTAGAATCGAGACCTTGCTGAGTCTATCCACCTTGTCCATTAATTTTTCCATGTAGATGGTCATTTCTTGTTGAGAGTATGCTCTATCACTAAGAGCTTGTTGTATAAATATGGTGATAGAATTGCAACTACTCAAGAAGTTTAATCTAAATCAAGAGACACAATTCTACTCTACTAATCTACAAAATTTAATTCACAATTTAGAACAACATTCACAAACATGCATCAATCACATACACAAGTACACAGATGTATCTAAGGGAAACCAACTCGTAAAAACCCCTAAGCCTACTTGAATTATTCAAATGAATAGAGAATCCATTACAATTGCTAGCTCTAACTCTAAGCTCAACCTACAAGACAATAATTGTTCTCTCTGCTCAATGAGAAGCTCTGACCTAGACTTAATCAATTTATGCCCCTACCTGAGCTCTTATTTCCTTGCGCAAATCCTGAGGAAATTGACCCCTATTCTTTAGAAATTTCCTCTAAATTGATTGTGCAGTTCCCAATGATTGATCACTGACTGCATGCAACATTTGTACACTCCATATTAGTCTAGAATTGATGTTACACTGCCTTGGAATCTCCACCACAGCTAAGCTATTCAAATTCCTTGCATGCATGACTATTTTTAGTTGATTGATCAGTTAATTGGATTATCTCTGAGTTAGACTAATGTCCCACTGCACAATTGACCTCCAACTAGTTCTATCAAATGTTAGAACTAGTTTTACTCAGTACAACTGGAAATAAATGAACTGGATTGGTATAAATTAGTAATCAGCACATGCAAACTAAACTCCAAGCCCACTAACACAAATTTACTGAGCTAATTGGTTGAAAAGAGCCATGACACACTAGTTAACTGCTTCCAAGTTTTCCATTGATGTGAAAATTTGAATTTTCTCATTCTGACCAAGGCTAAGTCAAATTAATCCTTTCTTGCTACACTTCTCAACACTCTTCCCGTGAGTGTTTACGTATTCTAGTAAATATGAATTGTTTTCATGTAAGAGGATTTGCATGCTCTAGTAGAGTTACCCACGCCAATTATCCATTCACTGGTTTCACGGTCCAGTTTCCTACCTGGAATTAAACTTTTGTCTTCTTAGACTTGTTCTTCGACATTAAACATTATTCTTTGGACTACTTCAGGGATAATTTCTCTATATTGGGTCATAACCACTTGAGCTATTGATTAGGCATGGGTTTTGCTAAGAGGGGGAAGCAAGATTAGTGGCAAGGGAGGGGTCGGGTTGTTCTTTTCTGCCTCCATGGTGAGCAGAGGAGAGACCACCTCTTGCCATGACTTGGGGGCACCAGGGAGGGGTTGAATGGAGTTTACGGTCCTAGAGAGGGAAGGGTAAATCAAATACAAAGTTTAGATGGGTAGGAGAGGCAAAATAGAGATAGTAGGAACTCTAAGAAGGGGCACAAGGAGGGTGACTAGGATGATAGAGAAGGATAACCCATCTTAACAATGAGTAGGGAAGTCCAAACAAAGAGAAACATTAGAGGTAGGGGTGAAATGGAGGCTGAAAAAGTTCAAATTAAGTCATAAAAAAACACACCTCGAATTAGAAGTTCCTGATAGGGGATAAATATCAAAAAGATGATTAATCCACAATTCCTGCAAAAATTTGACAAAAAAATATCTACAACTAAATGGTTCTGTAGAACATAAATTACAATTGCAACAAACCTAAGAATCCTTATCTAAATTTGCAAGGAACTAGAGGTAGTGCACTTGAGGCTGAGTATTTTCCAATTGCAAACTATCATCAATCTTGCATGCAACGAGAATTCTATTATAGTATTGACTTTTAATTTCCTCTTTTCCAAACCTACAATCTTTGCCAATAGTAGGACTATAAAAGGCTAGGAGTTCCAATGAGAAATAGTGGCATGAAACTCAATAAACTATACCGAGAGCTTCAACCCTCCCTCCTCAATTTCCATTACTCCATCCTGTGTTATGATATGCTATTTCCTTCTTGTTAATCACCATAATTAATACTCGAGTGCTCTTGCATTTAGAATTCAAAACAAAATTCCCTTCACTAGACTGCCACACAATGAAGGCTATCATTGCAATGCCCTCCCACAAACTAAACAAAATACCAAACAAACATATTTTTATGCTAAGCCATCCATATCACATTTGATGGGAAGCCTACCACCCATATTAAATAGATTTTTTTCATCTCAATGCAAGGAGATTGCCTCACCAGATGTGCACGCACCCTAGGGAGCTTTGTCCATTTCTACAATTTCTTTGCACATGGTTCTTAGCACATCAAGAAGAGGATGGAGATTTTTTTTCCAACATATCTAATTTTATTGTAGACCTTTGTTAGCTAGTTTATTTGCCAATTTATTTCATGTTCTTCGTATATGTGATAGTACAAGGGATATTATTACCTTTAAGACTTTGATTCTTGTTAAGCCTACCATTAGTCTCCACCTATTAGAGAAATTGGGGGGCTAGATCCATTTTGTAGTTTCTTTATCATTAGGACAATAGTTTTATAATCCCCTTATATTATAAATTTTTGATAATTAAGATGGTTGGATATTATTAGTCCTTGCTCAAAGGATGAGAGTTTCGCCACATTATTAGTTTCTTTTCCCAGAATTCCCATATAAATGTGACTAATTTACCCATGATAATTTCTAAATACCGCTCTGAAACTAGCAAGGACGGGATTACCCCTAGAGGCTCTATCACATTTTAACTCTAAGAAACTAGGAGAAGGTGGTTGCTATTTGTTATGATTTCAAGGAATGGGCTAGGGTTGTATTCCTTGAAAATTTGTAAAATATTGGTTGAGCCCCAAAAGTGTGAGAATGCATGATTCCTTGGAATTACATTCCCAATCTTGTGTAGACCACTTGAGATTATGAGGATTGTTTCGCTTACCCTTCCCATTATGGAGCTTTAATAGTGTCCACATTTAGTGAATAAAATTTGAAGATTCTTCTATTCCTTTCCTTCCATAATTCCCATGTTATAAATCTCAGGAAAATTTCCATGTTCAGCTCACTATAGTACATTTAAAAGGTCCAAAATTCCATGCATCAAGTGTTGAATGAATATTGGTTTCGTTCCAGTTTTGATTGTCTAAAAATTATGGCCAAGTGATCCCATATCTCTAATGCAAATATATAATTGTTAAGTAGATGGTCAGTTGTTTCTATGCTTTCCCAATAGAGGCTACATCTAGATAGACTTTGAAAACCCATTTTTGGAGATTTTCCCAAGTTAATATTTTGTTTTGCATGAAAGTTAGAGGAAGAGGGTCACCTTTGGCTAGAATTTGGAGTCACATAGCCTTTTCCATTTAGTTTTACTAGGGTGTCCTATGTTAGCTATTAATCTACAAGGCTCCTTTAAGCTAAAATATCATTTAGGACATTTCCCCTATCGAAGGATATCTTTCCCAAATTGGATTTTAATTCTTCTACTTTATGTTTCATTTGTGATGGCTACTTGTGTTTCTAAGCTTATGTTCACTGGCCAATGTGTGCGCTTCTGCCACTGCCTCCATTGTTGTTGAGATTGAGGTTGCACCCAATACTAGTAGACTAGTACTATACCTTACAATATCAAACAAGTTTTTAACTCATTTAACTCTCCTTTTTCCAATTTGGGCCCATTGCTACTAAGAATCCTCCCAAAAGACGAATAAGTTTATGTTTTTATTTCCACAATGAATTCTAGATATGAAATCCCTTAATTCCACCCCTATCCAAATTATCAAACTATCATTTGTTCTTGCCATGTATTTTTTGCTTCCATACATTACTCCATAAAGCTGATGGGTTTTTAAGCCACCACCAACAAGTTTTGGCTCCTAATAATTAATTGAGGATTTTAGGGTCTCTCAGTGCCAAACCACTAAGTGGTTAGGATAACATAATTTTTCAAGTGATGAGGACACAATTTTATTCTTATTTAGCTCCCCCTAAAATAAGGGTATTTGTATTTTTCTTATTTTTCCCATAATGACTTGGGTTGCGAGAATGAGAATATGTACATAGAGATGACTTGTAAAACTAATTTGGATATTTTTGAATACATGTAATTAATCATATCAATATTATTTCAAATAGTTAAATTATACACAATTTTAAATAAAATTGATTTAAAAATATATGGAAATAATAAAAAAAATTGTTCACCATTATATTATATTTTATTTTTTAATTAAAATTTAGTAATAAATTGTTTTTCAAAATAATTGGTTTTCACCATTTAGAATGTATTTTAAAATACATAAATAAATTATGGCCCTCAAAAATCCCTAAAAGATTAAGATTATGCAAATTACAAAACTCACAATTACCATGGTAAAAAATGCCACGAAATTTTGAAATAAAATTGAAGAAACACCCTGCAAAAAAGGACGGTCTTGAAGATTAAGATTATGCAAGTTACAAAGCTCACAATTACCACTGTAAAAAATTCCACCAAATTTTAAAATAAAATTGAAGAAACACTCTGCAAAAAAGAACGGTCTCTCAAGGACTTTTGGGTATTCACGGGGAGTTCAAAATTCAGAATTTAAATTTCACATTGCCAGGCGCGGGACTGAGTCTTAAAAAGAAAATTCAAGACGGATGGTCCATGGATGACCATGTGATGGTCACTGTATGCTTTAAAGACATTTATCAGAAAACTGGGACGGCCGTATACTCCATGTACACATCATCCGGTTCTCATAGCTTTTTTTTTTAAGTAATGAATGCATATCTCCGTCAATGTTAGTTAAGTAAACGAAGAGGGAGAGGTGGGCCAGAGCAGCCATGTAAGCAGGTTCTGATAACCTGCAATCGGGATAAGGGTTGCCCACATGAACATTGATAGATACACAACCAAACACTGTACCACGGGCACTAAAAGCTAGTAATACATAACAAACGAGTTTCTTTTATTATAACAAGTCAAGTCGTTGGGGGTGGTAGGCTTAGCAGAGACCCTTGAAACTCCTACGGAAGGCAAAATAGTATGGTTATTTCAATGATGTCTCGGAAGATTCTTCCGTAATATACCATAAGTTGAAGTATTATTATAAGCCTTGATATTAATTAAGAATTTAAATATTTTAGTATTGAGAAGGGTTGGAAAGTTGATTTTAGTATCATCTTTTGTTTTTATAATGTTAAATGAGAGTAGTCAAATGTAAATAGATTGGTTAACCGTGCCATTCTATCAAAAGAGGTGGTCATTAATGCTAAATATGTTTTACCCATTTCATAATCTTATTAGTATGGCAATAAAGTCATGTTGTGTCCTTTAAAGTGTCACATGCTCCTCATATGGCAACTAACTCAAGAGGAGGTCATTAATGATGAAGATGATTTGCCTATTTCATAATATGGCAATAAAGCATATTGGGTGGTAGCGAAGAGAGATTAGAGTCTTTATGTTATACTCTAAAGAAATGAATTTGCAAGGTTATGTTATCTTGTATCATTCTTTTTCTAATCGTAGTGGGCTTATTGATTATTGGAATGGCTTGCATTTTTCGAGATTCTAGTTTATTGATTGGTGATTAATTTTGGTAAGGTATTCCTTTTTATGGTGGTAATTATGAAAATTTTAGGGGCGAATGTTCGCCCTTTAGCGAAATTAAGGGGTTTTAAATTTTTAGTGGGCGAATATTTTGTATCATAGTACATTTTTACAAATCGCCTCAAATAGCCCACCTTATTTTAAGGGAGAGGGTAAAAAAGGTAAATTTAGCCCTTGAAATTAGGAGTTACAACCTTCCTATGGGCAAAATACCATATTTATAAAAGAGGTATGGTAAATTAATAAAAATATAAATAAATGAGAGGTATGGTAAATAAATAAAACATTTTTTATATTTACTCCATAAGTCACCTTATATACATGCAAGGGTATAAACAAATAAAAATATAAATAAAGTGGAGGTATGGTAAATAAATAAAACCTCTTTTTATATTTAGTCCATAACCCTTAGGCTCATAAAAGAGGTTTTATTTAAGTGAACCCTATGGGCAAATACCATATTTGTAAAAGAGGTATGGTAAATTAATAAAAATATAAATAAACTAGAGGTATGGTAAACAAATAAAACATTTTTTTTATATTTACTCCATAAGTCACCTTATATTTATGAACACTCAAAAAATGCATTATATTTAGGTGAAACCTATGGGAAAAATTCTATGGGCCAAATACCATGGGCTAGATTATTATTAATACCATGCAAAAAAACATTATTAAAATGCATTATATTTAGGTGAAACCTATGGGCAAAATACTATGGGCCAAATACCATGGGCTAGATTATTATTAATACCATGCAAAAAAACATTATTAAAATGCATTATATTTAGGTGAAACCTATGGGCAAAATACTATGGGCCAAATACCATGGGCTAGATTATTATTAATACCATGCAAAAAAACATTATTAACCCTAATATTAGTATTAATAAAAATAAAAATGGCACATGGTATTGACCCATGGCATTCATATGGAATGTGGCCTATTTAAATGGGGGAATTAAACCAGGATAGATCCATCTTTACTCTGGATCTACTAAGCCCGAAAGGTATTAAATATCCAGTGATATGCAAAGTAGCATAGAGTGAAAAATATTTGATCCCTCTCCCGGCTTGGTGGATCAAGAGTAAAAATGGATGTTGTAATTTAATATATGTTAAACATTTTAACTTGGTTAAAATAAAAAATAAAATAAAAATCAATTATTAATTTTATTAATTTATAACGTAATTTTTAAGCTCCAGGTTTATGATAACCCATGGTATTGACCCATGGTAATACCATGGTATTCATGTGAGCATAGACTATTTAAAGGGGAAATTCTATCAATTCTATCATCTTAGATACATCTTAATTCTGGGTCTACCAAGTGCTCAGAGGGATAAATAGATTTCATCCCCCTAAGAGTGGTAGATGTGGAGTTAAGATGGATATAGGTTGGTTTTTATGATAATGAAGATATTAAATAGACTTAGGAAATTATATTGTAAAAACATCTTAAGGTGAATGGTTAAAGCTACATTTAATCACTTCACAAAATTTAGTAAAAGATACCAATATCTCCATTAATATTGGTTTTTAACTTTTTCTGATTTAACAAAAAAAAATTCAAAACAATGAAACCTTATCACTTTTTTCGCATCACCCTCGCAGAAGATTTCCCACCATTTTTCAAACATTCTCAATATGATATCTTCATGAAAAAGTTTAGGTACTGATGCTGGATTAGTTGTTTGAAAAATAAGTTTCTTTGTACAACCTTTTATCTTCTATGCTATTCTTAGTTTGTCCTAATGATCTGTAGGGGTTGGAGCCACTGCACCATATTTTCCTGAAAGGTGGAGATTGTTCACTAAAAAGGAAATTAATCTACATGTTACAACACTGTTAAAAATGCAAGACTTATGAGGGTAGTGAATTATACTAATAAGCAATTTAGATTGGGAGAGAAGTAATTAAATTTTATTATTTAATTGAAGATTTCCAATTTAAATAATAATAAATCTACATTTATATATTCATATATTGATTGGAAGGATAATCACAATGGTCACTTCTTTCAATTAGATCCCCTTCAAGCCCTTGGGATACCTAATACTTTCTTATATAATATAGTTGGGGCTTGTTACTTGTTGGCGTGTTGGGGTAAACAAACTTGATGTGTTTTTTTTATCTCACCGTTGGAGACTATGGAATAAGAAAGAAATTTGATAACTTCAAAAAAGTGGTAGCTTGACAAAAGTTGTAGAGAAAAGATTAATCTCTCCTACTGTTACACAGTAATTTGTCACCATCCCTGTTACTCCTCTTGTCGTACCTTGGAGGACCCATCTCGGGAGTTATAAGAAGTGACAAATGCTAAAAACACTTGCATTATGTTCCCCTGAGTATGTACTCCATGTTCCCTGAAGACATCTTCTGCAGATTATCCCTGAAAAGTGATCTTTTTCCATTGGCGCAAGTCCACAGTATTCTACCCGCGCCAATGGTGGAGATCCTCAAAAGAGGGCGCGACCATTGGCGCTCTGTCTTAGAGCAACAGTCGTGCCAACCAAATTTAGTCGTGCTTTTTGCCTTAACACACGTCCGACTGTTGTTTCCTTCATTACATGGAGCTTTTCTGAGGATAAAAAATCAGTCTTTTGTCGAGCTTTATCCATCTTTATGGCTTTTGAGGATAATGCTAATCTGCGAAAGGTGTCCCGGTTCATCGTATCCTCCTCCCTTCTTCATCTATATAAGCTTGTCATTATGCATTGGACAAGCTAGTGCTAGTGATTTAGTGATTGAGTGATAGTAGTGATGATTATTGGTCATGGAGTGTTAGATGTTGAGTTCTTGAGTTCTTGGAGGAATGCTAGTGAGTGCTAGAGAGGTTATGCTGCCGAAGAGGAGATGCATTGCAAGACACATATAGTTACTCGCCTAGCCAGGAGAAGGGTCGACGTCAGAACAATGGTTGTTACTTTTCCTGTTTATTAATTGATGAGCGACTGCTATTATAGTTCCAATCTCATTATCTATCATGGTGATGTGTTGATTTATTTCCTTTCTGACTGAAATATAGTTGTGCCTTGGTAGTTTTTATGTTGGTATCTGTCTCTTCCTTTGCATGTGCAGGTGTTCGTTTGTGATCTGTTGGAGCAAGGGAGCGGGGATATCAACTCTGCTTCAATCATAGCGTTGGACTCCAGGTTAGTCTTCTTGATTCACCTTTGATGCATAACTAGGAACTTGCGTAGCAGCGTGGTTTGATTGTGGCTAGTTCTGTTATAGGCTAGTGGGATCGCCTCTGTCCGCAGAGGGGATTTACCTGAACAACAAATTGGCGACTTCGCTGGGGGTTAACTATTTGATTTTTGTCTTGCATGTTAATTTTCTTCTGCTTGCTTGAGTGAATGAGCTTCCTGAGTCAGTTTTGAGTTTATTCTTTACTGATTGACCCATCTAAGCGCTGTCAACCCGACCTGAAGTCGTATCATTTATTTTTCTAGTTGGCAAGCTTAATTGGCGCGGTTATTTCTCTGACAGTCGCGCCAGTTGGCGCATGTTGCTCAAAAGCAACTCGCGCCAATCCTGTGGTAGCGCAAGTTGCAGGCTGACAGTCGCGCCAGCTCTGTGAATTTTGCCTGTGTGTGGGTGGAAAGCTCATTCAGTCTCTTTATATATCTCTTTCAGCCTCTGGAACTGTGTTGAACCTCTGCTTGACTGGTCTTAGCCTGTATCCCTCAGATGTTTGCTCATTTCTATTGATTTTCATCTCAGCCCTAGGATATCTAGTGACTTTGCATGTCTAGCCTTCTGTGGGAAGTTTCGATCTCTTGATTATCCAGTCAACTTGTTGGTTGTGTTCTGCACCTATCCAGTGCTTTGTTAAATCTTGATCTTCTATACTCTGAATACTTCACTTCTAGCCTCGTTGGAGTTCACTAGTCTTTGTGTTTTTCCTTGCTTGCATGGTTCATTTTAGTGTTTCAGAATTGGTTCTATTTCATTGACTGAACTTGGATTGTGTATATCTCTTAGAATTTGTTTACATGCATCATGCCATCTTAAAGGAAAGAAAAACAAAAAATCTCTTGCACCATAGTAGTTAGCATTTATTGTTATTTGTTGCTATTAAAAAGAAAAATACAAAATTTCGTTTCTTGTTATTAGCTGCATTAGGATCTTTGTTGTTTGTTGAAGTGATCGTTTCGTTTATGAAAAAGATCTCAACCCTCCTGTAGATAGAATTCATCGAATCAAATGATTTAATTTTGGCATATAGTTTGCATGTAAGAAGTTTTTTAAGATATCACATACGGTAGGACCAAAAAACTGAAACATAATCAAAGATAAACTTTAAAATGAACTCAATGAACATAACAACGCATTGGAACATAACGCAAACACTCTAGAGGTCTAGGTTAGAGACGTCTTCCGGCGTCTTTAAACCTGGTAGTTTATCGTCGAGTGGTTGGGTGATTCCTCCACGGTGAAACGATAGCTGCCAATACGAACTGTGCTCCCACGTACCGTCGAGTATATATTGGGAGACCCCTATAGGAATAAAGCCTTTATCCATAGGAAGCTGTGTCAGCCGCCCTACGATTCGCAATGCAGCGAACACAGCATTCACAAAGATCGACCACCCGTACCCTAAAAAGTATTCTGTGGTTTTGCGAAAAGTTTGGCACACCCTCTACCTAGAATTCCAGAGCAGTCACTTTTGATCCTTTTCGGACTCCCTAAACGAAACGGTGCCTGTGAGCGTCTTGTCACTTCGTGCTCATTAAATATTCGAAGGAGACTAGAGTCATCTTTTATCCTTTTCTCGACTCTTAAAAAATGAAAAGGTTAAGTTCAGTGTCTTAAAAAATTATTGGCCACGATAACATTACCCAATTAGATTTTGTTTGCGTTAGCTTGAGTAGGGTTATTTCTCGTCCAATGGCAGCCTTTCCGGTGCCCACCGACCAAGGTGTTCCTCCTGATGGGAACCCTCGCCCATTTCCTTCTGTTGGAAATGTTGGTGTTCAGTATATCACAACATTGTCTTTGCCTGGGTTGACCATTGGTTTACCCGTATGGTTGTTTTCAAACTCGGTGGTCTCAAGTGTGATGACTCCTGTCCCACCACCACCTCCTCCACCCGAACAACACCATGTTGATTCTAAGGTGGACCCCTTCCCTTCTTCGCCTATTGCTGCGTCCTCATCTTCTACTTCGCCTGGTGAAACCTTGGATTTCACTAACCAGGTGGCTAAGAAGAAGAAGAAGAAGACCAGAAAGAAGAAGTCTCCTAAGGGAAAGGTCGTATCTACCACAAAGCTATCAGAAGTGGAACCACCTTCTGCTCCTCCGCGGAAGCTTCGGTCTCCTTGTCGATTATGCAAAGGGGACCATTTTCTTTCTGATTGTCCTGGCATTCCCAGGATCCTAGACATATGGTCCCGTGACCCGACTCACCCCTTACTGTCGCAAATCGACGATACCTTACTAGTTGGTAACAGAAAAGGGAAGGTTCGTTTCCCTTGTCGACTTTGTGAAGGTAATCATCTCCTTCGCCTTTGTCCACTTATGGATGAAGCTTCCCGTCTTTTGGCAAGTCTGTCGGATCCCTTACCCCAACTACCCGCTGGATATCAGCGTCTTTTTACAACTGCAGAGCATCTCTCCACTAACCAAGTGATCAAACATGATTCCTCTTTGGTCCAGCTTTCTCTTCCTGAACCTACCTGTGCTCCGCCTGCTCCAGACCAGTCCCTGGTCGGAACGAGTGATTTATGTTCATCATCTACGCACCACTTGATCATCAAAGATGAACCACCTGAGTCCAAACCAAACGAAAGTCCACAGTTCCAGCTTACAAGTGACCCGGTCTTTCAAAAGGTCCAGCTTACAAGTGACCCGGTTTTTCCTACAGAAGTTCCATCCTTAGATGCTCTTACACCTGAATCCAAACCAGACAAAAGTCAAAAGGTCCGGCTTACAAGTGACCCGGTTTTGCTTTCAGAATTTCCAGCCCTAGATGATCCTACATCTGAATCCAAACCAGACAACAGTCAAACGGTCCGGATTACAAGTGACCCGGTTTCGCCTTCAGAAGTTACCTCTTCAGATGATGTTATCACTTCCAAGAATGAAGAACCCACCGTCCAAATTCTATTCATTGACATAGACGTTAATGATCAAGTGAGAATCCCTCTCATTCCTTCACACCAGGAAGAAAGTCCATTAGAATCATATCCGGCTGTCTATCCAGTCCCACCTCCAAGCAACCTAGTTGTTTCCTTCAATTGGGATCAACTAGTTAATCCTCGGTTACCAGCCTCCATACCATTTCGAATTATAGTCCAAGTCTACCGCATGGTTATGGCTGGTACAATTATTGATGAGGGATCTCTTGTGAGTATCCTTTCTTCAACAGCTTGGGAAGCACTTGGTTCCCCACTACTTCTGCCTGAGATGAGAAACCTTATAGGTTTCCATCGAGAAGTCACTCGACCTTTAGGAATTCTTCCCAATGTACCTATCACGTTAGAAGGGAAGACTATCCAAATGGGTCTCATGGTAGTCCAAGGTCCGTTAGATTACAATTTACTCCTTGGACGAGACTATATTTATCGCATACGTGCTATTGTGTCCTCACTCTTCAGAGTGATGTGTTTTCCGCATGAAGGAAGAACGATCAAAGTCGTAGACCAACTTTCATTCCCCGGTTCACACTTCACATATAGTCATCTGCCATTCCTAAATGGTCTTATTTCCATAGGAAATGCCCCAGCACCCACCCCGTCATTCTGATGACGGCAGCTCACCCGGGCGCGTGACTGAAGCCCGGGGGGCATGCATCCTCCTTCAAAATCAAGTCTTTCCAAGTAAACCTTCATTCCATCCACTCCGTGAATGCCATGAAGCTTGGGGGGCATGTACCTCGATTTGTATGATCATGCTGGGGGCATGCAACAAAAAATTTTAACAAGCAAAGTTTTCCATGGTTCAAGCTTGTGTAAAAATGAACCCATTTACATCCCGTGATTGCCTTTTATCCGCTAAATCCTGCTAGATGAGCCTTGGTTGTTTCATTCCATCGCCGCCATCTTTTTGGCCGATCATATGCTTTCACTTGGTTGTTTCTCCTTTCCTGAGCAACCGCAGCGATGAGTGGTTTTATTAGCCTGCCTCTTAACCTTTACGTGTTTCAAGTGAGTTCCACCATTACCGGAACCAGTTACTATCCCTTATACCACTCGTTCCTTCAAGACGAGCCGCCTTTACGCTCTTTTCTGACTCGTAAAATATGAAAAGATTGCCGAGTATTTTTCCCTTTTTGACTCGTTAAAGAAAATAAAAATGGAGGTCCGCTTTCAGCTCTTTTCTGACCATTTAAAGAGGAAAAGATTGCCGAGTCGCTCCTCTTGACTCGTTAAATGGTGATAAGGGGCGGTCGTTTTAAGTTCTTTTTGTCGACCGTTAAAACATAAAAAGATTACCGGGTTTTTGTCGTTTCAAACTCATTAGTGGTTACGAAACGACGTGGTTTTGACCGCTTTTTTACTTTTTCAGGTCGAAGTCACTAATCATGAAAAGTACTCCTCGATCGTAATGATCGGGCGGTTCTTTCGGGTATTATTTTATACTTTTTTGGGCCCGAGAGACACAACTTTACGAAAAAGGACATCCCTGGAGTTTCCTTTTCTGATGTCTTTTCAAACTCTCTAAACATGAAAAGACGCCGAGTTCTTCCTTTTTCAGACTCGTTAAAACTTAATGACATCGGATTTTGTCACAACACAAGCATATGCTATCCCCATCAAGCTTGTTAAAAATAATTGGGGTACTCGCCAGAAATGGCGGGGGGAAAAGAAAATTTTTGAACCATAATTATTACTGTAACGGCAGTATGTCGCTCTTGAACATGGCACTTTTTTCTTTCGTATCCGGGGTGGGGATATTTCATCTCATATCTTTCACTTGCTTCCATGGACTTGGGTACCCTATTTGACCTCTCATTCACTCATTGCCTCGTCATCATGACCTTTGATACATTGATGTCAAATACTGCCAATTCCGTTAATGTGCCGCCGATATGTTCAAGAGAAGTTGACCTCTGCAAAACAACCTCCCTCTGATAGTTCGCACAATCTTGATTCACAACTTCATCTCTCTGTCTCGTGTCGATGAAGTGGGAAACATTATGGCCCACCTTCGATCAAGGTCACTCCCTGTCGACTTCAACTCATTATCCAGGGAATTGATCTAGAGACTCCTTTCCGGTGCCTTGGAGCCTGCATGCCTCAATGGCAGGTTCTTCGTGTTCGACGTGAGGTTTTCATCATTGGCCTCCGATCGAATGATTCTACGGGTGTTCGACTTCAGACCATTGATTCACACGCCGTAGATTGTACCTATAGTACCTTGAGGGCCATTGTCATTATTGGTGGTACCTCTCGCGTCTGTTAACAATTTCCATTATTGACTGGTAATCAGACGATGTTCATGCATGTTCGACTTCAGCTCATATATTCACATGCTTGGACTTGTACTCTTGTTCGGGTTGAGATGGAGCGCAAGACCCTGGATTGTGTCTGTTGTAATCCAGGCGTGATTCTTGGTACTTGACTCATTCACTAGATGGCTGCGACCATACCTGAGTCAGTTCATTCATCCAACCAGATGGCTGCGTCCATACTATGGATCTAGATTATTTATGTACTCTCTTATGGATGGCTGCAACCATACCATGTACATCATGTAATTGAACTATCAGTCATGTCTCTTAATACAACTCCTTGGTGGCAGTAACTATATGTGCTCTTATGTGTTCTTATGTGTGTTCTTGTAAAGCATTTCACCCCTCTCCACCTCTCGGACTTCATGCTTTAGGGGGATCTGTTACACAGTAATTTGTCACCATCCCTGTTACTCCTCTTGTCGTACCTTGGAGGACCCATCCCGGGAGTTATAAGAAGTGACAAAGGCTAAAAACACTTGCATTATGTTCCCCTGAGTATGTACTCCATGTTCCCTGAAGACATCTTCTGCAGATTATCCCTGAAAGGTGATCTTTTTCCATTGGCGCAAGTCCACAGTATTCTACCCGCACCAATGGTGGAGATCCTCAAAAGAGGGCACGACCATTGGAGCTCTGTCTTAGAGCAACAGTCGCGCCAACCAAATTTAGTCGTGCTTTTTGCCTTAACGCACGTCCGACTGTTGTTTCCTTCATTACATGGAGCTTTTCTGAGGATAAAAAATCAGTCTTTTGTCGAGCTTTATCCATCTTTATGGCTTTTGAGGATAATGCTAATCCGCGAAAGGTGTCCCGGTTCATCGTATCCTCCTCCCTTCTTCATCTATATAAGCTTGTCATTATGCATTGGACAAGCTAGTGCTAGTGATTTAGTGATTGAGTGATAGTAGTGATGATTATTGGTCATGGAGTGTTAGATGTTGAGTTCTTGAGTTCTTGGAGGAATGCTAGTGAGTGCTAGAGAGGTTATGCTGCCGGAGAGGAGATGCATTGCAAGACACATATAGTTACTCGCCCAGCCAGGAGAAGGGTCGATGTCAGAACAATGGTTGTAACTTTTCCTGTTTATTAATTGATGAGCGACTGCTATTATAGTTCCAATCTCATTATCTATCATGGTGATGTGTTGATTTATTTCCTTTCTGACTGAAATATAGTTGTGCTTTGGTAGTTTTTATGTTGGTATCTGTCAATTCCTTTGCATGTGTAGGTGTTCGTTTGTGATCTGTTGGAGCAAGGGAGCGGGGATATCAACTCTGCTTCAATCATAGCGTTGGACTCCAGGTTAGTCTTCTTGATTCATCTTTGATGCATAACTAGGAACTTGCGTAGCAGCGTGGTTTGATTGTGGCTAGTTCTGTTATAGGCTAGTGGGATCGCCTCTGTCCGCAGAGGGGATTTACCTGACCAACACCTACCTTACAAAACTTGTTGTCAATATCAACACCTACAAGATCTTTGTTGTGGAATATTATCAAAACTAATAGAAGGATATGAAAGAGTGTATTGTAAGAACCTTGACAAACACGGCCACTGAAACTTGGAACATTGTTTGTAGGAAGAGAAAATTATGTTTCTTTTTCCAAACATGTATGTTAGTATATTACAGTTTAATGAATATGTTTTCTTATTATCATATATGGTTTCATACTTTAACAAAACATTCGCCACGACTTCACAATGTTTTATTATTCAGTAAAAGATTTGCCAATATCTTACAAGATTTTATAATTCAGTGAAAGATTCTCCATCAATGTACAAGATAATATAATCTGGTGAGAGATTCGCCAAAAAAATTATATATACATATTATATTATTGATAAAATCGCCTCCCATCTTTCCTATGTATCATGGGGATTAGCCCATTTATTATACATATAAATTTAGGGTGGTTCTTAAAATTTTCCCTGGTGGTAATTGGTTTGTTTGGTTTAATGTATTCAAGTATCAACAAATCTCTTTCTTATTTTCTTGTAATACAAGGAAGTGTTTTCTTGTTGAATTTTAATATTTAAAATGTTTTTAATTATTATATACTAAATGTTATTTTGTTTTTGTTTTTTTTTTTGTAATTTAATATTAACTTGGTGAGGCTTTTGAAAGTCATTTTGATTTAGAAAATAAAAGATGTAGTATTTTCTGTGCGTTTTGGAGATAGTAACGTGTTGTGAATATTTTATGTTTTAATAGTTTTTTTAGTCTATATATGGGTACATGACTATTCTATTATCTTTGCACTCTATGAATTTGTTCAAATCTCACTACCTCGGAGTATTCAATCATAATTTAATTTCTTTCACAATTAGTGTAACCTATCCCTTGCCATCTTTCAAATTAGAGGAAATTTTGTTGGTTGTATCTAACTCCTTCAAAGCATTATATGTTATCATTTTCATTGTTATTCCATGGAATCTAATCTATTTCTTGAACTAAATTTAGATAAATTTGGTTACATTTTCGTGTTGGAAAAACCATATTAGTTTTGCAGACATAATTTCTACCACTTTCTATGCATTTAAGGGATGGAAGGTATTGTGTTCTAATGAAATTTCATGTTCTTTTTTGTGCTTCGGTTTTATTCAAATAGAGGATTATTTATTTTGCAGTTTATGAACTTGTCTGGTCTTGTTGGCCTAGAGTATTACATCTCTCCCTTTGAGATTTTGTTGGTGCCCTTAATTTCAATTTGGATAAAGGAATTTTTGTTGGAATAAGGAATTATTGGGGGGGGGTGAATGAGTAATAATGAGGTTCTTAAAACTTCAAGTCTAAGTCTTTTAATTATTTTCACTACTTTCAGTTACTTGTGAGAGCATTCATACACAATACAAATGAAAAACAAGATAAGGCATTAACACGTACATATAATCCATCACATGAACAACATACACATCTTGACACTGGTATTTTTATGTGGAAACCCAAGGGGATAAAAACACCAACCTATTTGTTGTTTATGATGTAAATTAAGCACCTACTTGATAAATCAATTCGTTTGTGAGCATCCACTCACCGGAAGCCCCAACCCCCTTAATATAGCAAGCCACTACTTGCCAAGAGGCACCAATCTCTTATGAATACAGGAAACTACCTATTCTAACCACTATTCTCCTCTTTATACAATTTTAAAGCTGAAAACATAGGAAAATGCATATACAAAGAAATACAAATTTTGTCTACTCTAGTACCAATTCCTTTATTTTAGCTCCCATGTTCTCCTTCAAACTGGGCTCTTTGCTGCTTAACTAGCCCAGATCTCGACCCTATAATACATCGTCTTTCAATGACGCTTAGCTTAGTCACACACCCACAACAATGCACACTTTAACTCCCAACTACTTTTCATTCCCCCGCCAATCCATAACAAATCTCCACAATTTTATTTTTTGTTCCACTGTGACTAATGTTGTCTTTGTTGCTTTTATGCCTGATGGTGTGCTACAACATGGTATGATATGTTGTTGCATAAACAAGTTGCTTTCACACTTCAGCAAGGCTCCCCATTCTGTTGTAACTTATCTTCTTAATCACGATGCTTAATTTAATGTAGAGGATGAACTACTGAGTGATTCCCTATGCTGAGAATTAATTATTAGTAAAATCATGCACTCCATGCTAATAAAGTGATCCAAGTGAAAAACCTATACCTTAAGCATGGGTTTTTTATGTTTCAAGTCAATCTCTTATGCACCGAACCACATTTTTCATTTACTTCTTCATGGAGTGCAATAAAAGATTGTGGAAAGCTAGTTTTGATTTGAGTCAAGCCCACTAAATTTGCCTTGCAAGACAAGTTCCTTGTTGCCTTTTCTATGTTCTCTATAGTCGCCATTAATATTGACACTAGCTCTGATACTCTTCCACAGTTAATGAAGTCACCAATAAGACAAGAAGACCATGTGAAAATAATTCTTGGGCATTTCCTTTCAATGTTGGCCGAGAGGTCATGATTTGACCCGATTTGCCTACTTGTGCACCTATATTAGACTTGACCCCTAAATTTTTTGTACACCTGAATAGGGACATCTTATATTGTTTTGGGATCATTCTATTCATTCAATGCCAACAACTGAATACACGAGAAAAACTTCAGAAAACAAACCCTTGGTGCAAACTTTGAGGTTCTCCCACGTCATCAATTTATGGCATGTTGACACATCCAAGTCACACAGATCCTTATGTATGGTGACATCTGTCACCTAAATTTGGTCTGTTAGGCCATCCAAAAAAAACCAAAACTGCATGCCACAGGTACTCCGTGCTACCACATCACGCTGAAATCATCTGCCACATTTCTTGTACCTGGTCTCACACAAGTCGGAGGTCGGGAGTCGAGGCTTCATTCTTCCTGCTAAAGATTTTTTTCCCTGCCCAACCTCTGACCGGTTCGACTAGACCCAACTCTCATCTTGACTGACTACCGACTACTGACTTAGAGTTGGTGCCACACAAGTCAGGGGTCAGGGTGGGGTTGGGGCTTTGTTCTCTTGCTGACTCTGTTATGTGGCCTGACCTACGATAAGGCCCAACTCACCCAAGTCCTGACCTTAGTTTAAAATCTACCCAAGTACTAAGCGAATGAGCTTTTATGTCTACAAACTTCAACTGACTATAACTACTAATCCATAAGGCCTTTTATAGAGTCTAACATACCATTGTAACAATCTTCTAGAGCACTATCTGACTATTCCATAATCAAGAGCATATAAAATAAACACATGGGGTAGAAATACCTCCAAAGTCTAGGAATTCACAGCCATCATAACCATCTTTTTATGGCTTCTCCAGTAAGCCAACGACTGTGATGATTCTCTACAAAATACTGTAAAAACCATGGGACTACCCCTGAACATCATGCACATCAATGCCAAAAAATGTTGCCTCTATCCTTAGTGTTATTCTAGTTGACACCAATGCCGACATAGTGAGCACCACCAACAATCTAGACATTGTCAAATATCTAACAATCTCTCCCTTTGGCATTGATGGAAACACACTAAGCTCCTCCTGAAACCAGGTATAGATTGCTTCATCATTGATCTTCTCCTTAGCACTAGTAATATTCTCCCCCTTTGTCATCAATGGAAAAGGAATCTACTAAAATATCCCCTTGAACAACTGTAACCTACTATTCAATTGATCCTTCAAGTTGTATAGTTGCCAACACTCGTTGTAATTGATTCATTTGGGAGGAAGTTTCATAATTTTTATCTTTTGTGAGAGATACGTAAAGGGTTCCATTGCAAGTGGCTTAGTAAATATGTTTGATAGTTTTTCTTTAGTGGCCACATATTCAAGTCGGACAATATTAGCAACAACTTGTTGTCTTAAGAAATGAAACTTAATAGGATTGTGTTTGGTCCTTGAAATGCATGCAAGGATTTTTAGAGATGCCAATTGCACTTGTGAACTCATACATGATTGGAATTGGATTAGTGAAATCTAATTTAATGTCCTTCAAGGTCTGGCTCATCTAGAGAATTTGTGAGTGACAAGTAGCAGCTTCAATATACTCTGCTTCTGTAGTTGATGAAGAAATGGAGTCTTATTTCCTGCTAGCCCAAGACATTAAGTAGTTTCCAAAAATTAATGTTGCACCAAAGGTGCTCTTCCTGTCATCAATATTTCCTTCCCAATCAACATCAGTATAGGCCTTCAATTTAAACTCTTTGCTTCTAGAGTACCACAATCCATAGTCTCGAGTATACTACCTCTATTTGGGCATACCCTTTGCAATCTAGTTGTTCCTTGTTCCTTATTACTTGACCGTGGTCATTTAGCTTATTTTTGTAGACTCATTTTGTTCCTATGAAGTTTTTCTCTTTGGGTCTTGGAACAAGATCCCAGGTGTCTTTCTTCTCAATTTGATCCAACTCTTCATTCATAGCTCTCACCCAGAACTTATCCTCACTTTCTTAACTCAGATTCTTAGGCTCAACTCGAGATAAGAGAGAAATATTTTCACAACTTGGCCTGCCAACAAATCTCCTCCTGATATGAACACCAAGTCTTTGATGTCCAAAAATTTGACTCTCAAGATTTTGTGTTTGTATATACTTGGACAGTGTTTTGGGCCTTGCAGTTGTGCTCATTTTTTTGTCTTCATTATTCGACTATATTTCTTCATGTTCTGAGGATGTGATGGCTGAAATTTATTTACCATATGATTTCATGTTTCCTTTGGTGGACTCACATTGTTCTATAGTTTCATCTACTACTATATCAATGCAATCCTCAACTCTCTTTGTCTTTTTATTGTAGCATTGGTATCCTTTCCTTCGAGCAGCGTACCCGATAAATATACCCTCATCGAATCGTGAATCAAACTTCCCAAGGTTTTTATCATTTCTTTTGATAAAGAATTTGTTGGTAGACACCTTGTAGTGTTTCATTGATGCAAGTCTTCCCTTCCACAACTCGTAGGGATTTTTATCAGTTTTAGGCTCGAGTTGTGTTATGTTTGATAGATACATTGTTTCTTGTGTTTCCTCTCCCCAAAAGGTGTGAGATAGATTTGATTCATCCATAATAGATCTTCCCATCTCATGGATTCTTTTACTCTTTCTCTAAGCTACTCTGTTTTATTGTGGAGTTCTAGCCACAGTATATTGCCTCCTTATGTCACGCTCTTCACATAATTCCTAAAACCATCTTAAAGTGTATTCTCCTCCTCTATCTGATTTTAAGAATTTAATCTTTAGATCTTTCTTATTCTCTACCTGACCCTTAAATTTATTGAAATTCTTAAGTTGTTCTAATATTTCTTTCAAGAGAATTATCCATGTGGCTCTAGTAAAATCATCAATAAGCAACATAAAATATCTCTCTCCTCTTGGGATTTTTGTTCTGGTTGGGCCGTAGATATCTGTTTGAATTATTTCTAGTGGTCCAGATGAAGTGAATTCCTTTGGAATGAAATGAGTCTAGGTATGCTTACCAAATTGAAGAGGTTTGCAGATTGAATTAGAAAGCCTTGATAGACTTGGAAATCCTCTTACAACTTCTATCTTGCTGACCTTTATCAAACTGTAAAAATTCATATGACCAATCTCCCTGTGTCACATCCAGATTTGTTTCGTCTTGCTCAAATAATAGTTCACTCTGGAGTCATCAAACACATACATTATTGTGAGTTCAAAATTCCTTTCCTACTCACTTTCCATTCTCTTCATTTCAAATCTCACGACCCTTGGATTGAAAGGTCACATTATAGACATTATCACACTTTTGCCTCACATTAAGCAAGTTATGCTTGAGACCCTCTACATACAACACATTTCAAGCTTTAGTATTTTCATAAAGACTAACTATGCCCTTACCCTTAATTCTTGTTGGTACATTGTTACCGAAAGGGGCAATGTTCCCTCTATCCTTTTATTTTAGCAACATGAATTTTCTCTTATCCCTAGTCATATTCTTGGAACAACCATTATCCACATACCATTTCTTCTCTTGATTATGTGCTGATAGAGCAAGTCCATATTCCATGTTCTTTCCAGACTTGAGTTTCCAATTCTTCTTGGCCTTTTGAAAGGTTGGTTTCCAAGTATTTTTGGATTTATGTGGATTCTTAGACCTACTATTGCATTCACTCACCTTATGCCCAAAATTATTTCATTTGAAGCATTCAACATCATTCATTAGGGGAGAGAAGAAATTTCTATTTTTTCAAGGGGAGTTTTGAGATCTATAACGTTCAACCTTATTGTATCTGAAATTTTCATCTCTTTCAACTTTGACTCTTCTACAATCAATGGCATTATGTCCCAATATATGAAATTTATGAAAGTGACCATAAAATATATTAGAGTACTTGTAGTTGGAAGATTCATGAGTTCGTTCATGAAGGTACCTATGTTGTCTTGCTAATTGATTCATTTTCCATTGGTATGACTCTTTTGAGATGTTGGAACTCTCATTTGAGTGATGGGATCCTATTTTACTTGCTACCATTCTATATTCTTTGATTATCCATTAAAGAATCTTTTCATAGCTCAGGGGTTACTCGAAACATGTGGACCAAAAGTCCATCTTTCTTATAGAAGATTCCTATGCCCTAGAATATCCCATACTTGTTATATTTTTTGGAGAGTTTTGATCATTCAGAACATGAGGTATCTTTCTTGTCCCTTATGAAAATTTCTCATTTACACCTTTTGTTGTCTCTAGTCTCTCAAGATATGTTCTCAAAGAGACAACTTATGCCTTGAGACTCTGATGATTTTCTTCCCATTCATGAATTAAATTATTAATAACTTCTTATTTTCATTTATCTTCTTTTAGTTTGATTTTTAGGGACATAAATTTTTCTTTGCATGCATCTGAGATCATCTCCTTCTTTACCTTGAAAATCTCCTCCTTTAGATGTTTGTTCTCTTCTTTTAGTTTCTCACATGTCTTTTGTTTTTCTTCTAATTGAAGAGTTAAATTGTATTTACTATTAATGGCTTCTTCAAGTTTTTGTTTTTTATAGACAAAGTCCTCATTGTCTAAGTTATACATATCTTCATCAACATGTTCTAGTTGTTATTTTACTTGCATATTTTTTCTTTTGACCTTCCTTAACTCATCAAGACCACTGTTGAGTTCTCCTTGAAATTCCACAACTCCTTCTTCTTCTTCAGTGTCGGTAATGTCTTATTTCTTAAAGTATCCTCCAAATTCCATCAGTAAAAATTCATTTAACTAATTCTCTGAGGAATTTTTACCATCTGATTCTGGAGTTGAGGTATCTTGTTTAGAGTAGAGCCCCTTTTTCTTAGAGAGCCGTTTCTTTTGGTGCTTTTGAGTCCTACCTCTAAATTTCTGATCTTCCTTTTTTGTCTTTTCTTTGTAAGGGCATTTAGACAAGAAATTCCCGACTCTTCCACAATCGAAGCATTTTAAGGGAAACTTCCCTTTCTACCTTCTTGAGCCACACTTCAGTTTCATGGAAAAGTGAGCCAACTCCTAATTAGCCTCGCAACTAGAGAAATATTAATGATCTTGATGCTACTTAGACTTCTTGGACACCTTGAATGTTGACTCCTTTAGTTCAGACTTCTCTTTTCCTACTCTTATCTCATAAGTTGTGAGTGTACCTAGCAGTTGTTGCATTGTGAGACTCTTTAGATCAGACATATCTTTAATGGCAGATATTTTGGAATTAAATATCATAGGTAGAGATCTTAAAACCTTTTGTGCAATAATATGTTCTTTTATAGCTTCACCAAGCCCTTTAATCCTATTGGTTACTTCATCAACTCTGAGGAAGTACTCTACTATGCTTTCTTCTTCGACAATTCTTAAGCTTTCAAACCTCATTCAATAGGTTTTAAGTTTGGCTTGCTTGAATTTCTCTACTCCTTTATGACGTTGATTGAGCTTGACATAGACTTCCTTAGCAGACATATAGCGCATAAATTTAACAAGTTCATATTGACTAACACTAAAGAGAATGGAATTCTTGGCTTTAGAATTGTTTCTAAACAGCTTCTTACCATATGCATATGTGCGAGGGACATCAACGACAACATGGTCTACCAATACTGAGCTCCATACATATACTCCAAGAGACATAATATAGGTTTCCATCATAACTTTCCTAAGGGCATAGTTTGTCCCATTGAAGACTCATATCATGCTTGAGTAAGCATCCTGACTCTCTTGTCTAGACATAATTCCTTATGGATCTACATTCCAGTGATTAAGTTGTTCCTAAAGGAACTTGGCTTTGATAATAATTGTTGGAATAAGGAATTCCTGGGGGGGTGAATTTCCAACATTGTCGTAAAGGGATTTCCAGCATTTGTATTCAATTTACCCCAACATTGCGTATTCTAGAGGACGCAGTGGTGGATCTAGTGTGGCTGTTGAAGCATTCATTCAGAGGGCTATTGTCGTGAGAAATTAGAAGAAGAAGGCTCAGTATATTTTTTGGATATTGGGTGAGTTTGATGGTTGGAAGTGGAAAAAATATTCAGGAGTGATTTTGCAGACTATGTGGCTAGCGTAGAAGAAAGCAACTGGGCATACATGGGAGATAGAGTTTTAGCCATTTGGGTTATTTCTTGCCGAGAGAAATAAGAGAAGTACCGCTGGATTTTATTGCTACATTTTAGGAGTGTCTAGGGAGGATTTTACTGGTGGTTTGACAAACAATGTGCTTCAACAGCTATTGGAAAGAGTAGGGATTTTGGGAATCGATTTTGGGAGGTCAAAATCAGGGAAAACCATTTCTTGGTTTTTTTGGGTTTTTTCCGAGGATCTTGGATATAAATTTACAAAATTTTGTGAGCATCATATGTGGGGTTTTCATCCATATCTTTGTAGCAGGTATTGTAGAATTGCTGGGAACGAGTGCCTTTTGGGGCCGATTTTCGGAGGTCAAAATCAAGCTAAAACATTTCTTGGTTTTTGTGAGTTTCTCCCGAGGAGCCTAGATATAATTTTCATAATTTTCTAACCACCAAAGGTGGGGTTTTCAAACATATATTTGTAGTAGACAATGTAGAATTGTTGGGGACTGCACAATGCAATAGTTGGTTAGTTGATTGTAGCTCCAGGCTTTCATTGCTTCACCTGGGCTTTGCTCCACTTTCCTTTTAGGTAAGCCTAGGTTCATTCCTTCCATATTTTGTATTGTTGCACTAGTTCATAATAAAATTACTCATATGATTCCATATATTTTATTGTTATAGGTGTTTACTAAAGTGTTTTAAATTTTCTGTGGTCAAAATTGTTATTTTCTTGCATATCACATTTTTTCCTATTTTGGAACATTAATTTTTACACAAATATTTTTAATCTCATTTGACACGTACTCACCCCCATTATCGCTCATGATAAACTTCACCTTATTGCCCATTTCTTTCTCCACTAGTGCTTTGAACTCTAAGAACTTAGAGAAAGTCTCATCCTTCTTCTACATGAAGAAGATCCAACACTTCCATGAGAATTCATCAATAAATATGGAAAAATAATTATGTCTAGTAGTGGAGGTTATTGACAAAGGTCCATAAAAATCATAGTGGATCCTTTCAAGGACTACATGTGCTCTGCTATCTCGATCATGGAAAGTGGCTTTTGTGTACTTCCCCAAGGAACACCCTTTTCATGTCTCCTGCTACTATAGTGCTCATTTTTGGAGGCATGTTGTAATATATTGCATGATATTCAAAGCGTCATGATGCAAATATTCAAGTCTTCTTGCCAAATTTCATTGGCATCATGCCTTTGCACCTTCTCCACCTTTCTCCTCAATGCAACACAATCCTCCACATCTAGCTTGTAGAGGTTCTTCACATGAACCCTAATCTTTTTCACCATTCTCATGGCTATGTGTCTGAGGAATGCCTTCCCTTTACTGAATATCACATCATAACCATGGTCTCCAAAAACTGTAATGGAAACAAGATTCGTCTTTAGACCCGGAACAAGCATCACATCCTTGAGCCTAAGAGGGGAGGCTAACTCCCTCTTGAAGGTGATTGTAACAATCCCGATTTGATGTACCTTCCATCATCTCCCATCTCAATGTGCATTTGGAGATCCTTTTGCTCCAAATCACTAAAGAAATCTCTATTATCATCGTATGGAACGAGGCACCATTGTCGAGGTACCACACCCTTCCCATCGTTGTTCTCGCCATGCATGCAATGAGAGTAAAATCATGTTTGAACTATGAAGCTAAATCTTCACCTGTTGGTCCTCCTGAGTTCCTCTTTCTTGTCTTCTTGTGTGGACACTTCATGGCATAGTTCCCAAATTCATGATAGTGAAAGCACTTGATTCTGGACAAGTATTTCTTCTTTCCCCCTTGACTAGATTCTGCTTTCGATTAGTATTTCTTACCTTTAACTTTATTTGTCTTTCCATCCAAGGTAAAATTCTCCTCATCCTCGCCCTTGGATGAAGTCTTGTCTCTAGTATTCTACCTTATTTCCTTTTGTACCATGTCAGACCATAAGCGATCTCAACTTGGTAGTTTCTCCCTACCATTTATGGAATCTTGACAGCTATGTAAGTTCTTTGGAAGGCCCAAAAGCGCTAGAGCTACCAAATATTCTTTAGGGACATTAAAATTGAACCTGCCAAGTTCATCGCGACACTATGTAAACATGCTCAAATAGTGCACAATTGTGTCATTCTTTTGCATCTTGATACTTCAAAGCTTGTCCTTGAGTTCCCGCTTTTTGTGGTCACTATTATTCTTGAACTATTTTGTCAGTTCTTTCCACATCGTGAACATAGTATCTTTTCCATGGAGATTCGAGACAATATGATCTCGTACTCCTTCCAATATGATTCTCCTCACCTTGACCAGATATTTCTTCCACTAGGAAAGATTCTGGGCATTAGATGCTTGGGGTTTTTCTACATCTGCCTTGATGTATTATAGTAGCCAATTGTAATCTAGTACTACCTCCATGTGGTCCTTCATGCAATAAATTTTGAGGTGTCTTCCAAGTCATACTCGACCCTAAGTTCATTAAAATTCATCTTCTCAGTCCTAAGGAAAATCTGCAACACTGGTCTTCAAATTCGAACCTCCTATAATGACAACTTCGAAATCTTTGTTCTACAGTGATTCCATCTTTGACCATGTAGAAATCTAATGTGTAGATTCAAAACTTCTCATGCAATTTACTAAATCACAAGACTTGAAGCTACTCTACTGATCTACGAAAATTAAATCACTATCTAGAACACAAATCATAGACATTCAAAAGGAAATATCACACATACACAAATATCTATCTAGGGGAAAGAAACTGCTCAGAACCCCTTCCTATCTATATTGCATCAGTCAAAGAATAGACATGAATACATATGCTTGCTCAAGCTTGAGCATAACTTGCAAGTGTATAGTCTATCTCTCTGCCTAATTGACTGACTCTCGCCAACACTTAGCCAATTTTCAAGCCCTCCAAGCTCCTAATTCCTTGTTTTGTTCCCTTGAGAAAATGACCCCTATTATTTAGGAATTTCCCACTATGGAATTGCGTAATTGCCTTGGGTCCTTCCTCTGACTGCATGCACCACCTGTACACATTGGAATATGCTACAACTTATAGTACACTGCCTTGGAATCTCCATCCCAACTGGGTATCTCGAATTCTATGGATCCAACGATTATTTTGGGTTGATTAATCAATTAAATGGTTGATCACTCAGTATGGTTGAAGTTCCACTTCCACAACTTGACCTCCACTAGTTCTTCTTATAGTTAAAACTAGTTAAATTCGACAATAACTCAAATTAACTAAAACAAATTGCTAGAAATTAGCAATCAAACATAGTGAACTAAACTCAAGGTTCCCAAATTTGAATTAACTGATTTGATTGAGTGACAAGGGCCATGTCACCTTAGTTGAATACTTATAAGATTTTTACTGAAATAGAAATTTGAATTTTCTCTAGTTTGACCAAGGCAAAGTCAAATTGAGATTTTTTTGCTGCATTTTCAACAGTTTTTATGGATTAATATTACCCACATGTGAAAGAAAGCATATAGCGAAAGGAAGTATCATAGAAATTTAAAAAGTACAAGCTACAAAAAGATGACATATTTTTGTATAAAAGTAAAGTGTATGATTTGAATTTTCATGAATTGAAGAATTTGATTATGAAAGAAATGCATAATGTCCCATATGCGAACATTTAAGTTATAAAAAAATAATTTCAACAATTAAAATTGAATAGTTTTTGTTGAAACGAAGAAGGATGTAGTTTATTATAATACTATATGCATGGGATATTAGAGTGAAATCTCAAGACAACTATCTAATTGGTTTACTACCAACATACATCCATCTTAACAATGGATCTATCAAGCACCAAAAATGATCGAATTTTTCAAGGTACAAACCTATTTTAGAGTGTACATGAGCCTAACTATGTCATTGAGTAGAATTTGATTCAAGTGGATCCAGAAGGAGACCTCCAATTATAGCCATGTGTACATTGGAAAGGAAGGTCATGGTTCTCCAAAATCAAAGTCATCGCATGGGTAAAGGTTCAATGAACTAGGTACATGTTAGAAGAGGCGACATGAAATCTTGAAGATATGCAATACTCGCATTTATTTTAAAATTCGATGTAAATTTATATATGTGTACATGTGGACCATACTAAAATAAAGCGGAGGGGAATGTTATACCCTAAGTTTTGATTCACAATTTAATAATATATATTTGTACACGATGAATGGCTAGAGATCTTAACTATGTAATAGTTTCAAATATTAGTAATAAAATCATAATGTTAGCACATACTAACAAGAACAAGATCATAAGGGCTATGATCCCATGAGAAAAAGATAGCTAAAAGGCTAGACCTTTTTGGTTTACATTTTTATTATACCCATTTTCATAAATTAAAAATTAAAACAATGATTATGTATTTCTTGGGCGAAGCCATGTGATATTTTGTGAGCATGTATAGTTAACTATGCAGTTCTTGTTTCTATGAGGATTCAATTGCTTTTTAAAAAGAATAAGAGTTTTATGAAAGAGAATCATTAAGTGGATTGTGGTAAGCATGTTTATGTTCGAACTGAAAAATGCTTGAGTAATTTAATTTATATTAGTAAAATTTTACATAAATTATGAGTCTCTATAATTTATATTAGTAAACTACTTCATAAATTATGAGTCTCTAAGATTCTTAGCATTGAGATTCTTTGAGTAATAACAATGAATCCTCATGAAAAACATTGCGCTCATAAATATAAGTTCACTTTAAATTTATGAGTGAGCAGGAGACCATGTCAAAAGCTCTTCCAAACCCATATCAATGAATCCTCATGAAAAACGTTGCGCTCATAAATATAAGTTCACTTTAAATTTATGAGTGAGCACGAGACCACGTCAAAAGCTGGTCCAAACCCATATCAGGATTGAGGATGTGATAGTATTGAAAGACCAAGAAGAGCTTAGATGACATGTCATCAGGTTATGGTTGTCCATCAACAAGTGTTTGGATGCTCGTTTCTTTTATGGAGCATTTACCAATGTGTCATTCGAAGGTCTCACTAAAGCCGAGACATAAATTTTAGTATCTATATCTATGGTAAGTGAGTAATTCTATTGAGAGTCTCTAATAAGTGAGTAATTCTATTGAGAGTGAGAGATGTACGTAAAACATAGTTATGATGCTTTCTAAAGAGTGTAATAAAAATTGGAAAGCATTTGTAAGGGAGATTTTGAAATATTTTAAAAATTTATGTGGTAAACAATGATTTTTGATATAAAATATTGTTGACACGCTTTATTGGTAGTTTAAAAGTTAATTCTTTTTATTGATATTTATGTGAAATTAGATGAAGAAGTTTTAAAATTTTAAGTTAAATAATATAATGTAATTTATAGGAATCAATTACCTTCAAAAAAACTAAATAAATCTACATGTACTTTTTTTTTTTATATAAAATGTATACTATAATCTATTAATATTTTTTATATTCTTTTATTTTTAAAGAGAGTTTATAGATAAATTTGGATAATGGAGGTTTCATTTTATTTTCTTCTTAACACAAATATAAATGTTTCATTCTGAATTGTCAGGCCAGGCAGTAACTCCATAGGGCAGAAATTAAGTTTACTGTATTATTCCATCAGGTATGTCCTCATTATATACATGAGGGAGAGACTGTTCAGTTCATCTCTCAATCACTGTTCATATTTCCTATCTATCTATTTACAATAATTCACCCAATCACAAGGATTAGGTGTCAACATTTCCCCCCTTCATCTGAATGGATGTTGGTGAGTCCAAGCATCATTCTTAATTGTTCAAGCTTTTCCCTTCCAAGCGCTTTGGTGAAGATGTCTGCAATTTTCTCATTTGTGGAACAAGGACGGAGATGGATTGTTTTCGCCTCAACATGATGTCGAATCAAATGATATTTAGTATTGATGTGCTTCGTTCGATCATGGAACTTTGGGTTCTTGGCCAACTTTATTGCAGAGGTATTGTCAATCATGAGTGGAGTTGATTGCACTTGTTTTACCTGCAAATCTTCAAGAATTTTCCTGAGCCACACAATTTCTTTTCTTGCTTCAGCTGCTGCCACGTATTCTGCTTCTATTGTGGAATATACTGGAACTGATTGTTTGCGTGATCTCCAGGGGACAGCTCCCGATCCAAGACTCATAGCATATCCTAAAGTAGATACCCCAATTTCTTTGTCTCCATCAAAGTCTGAATGAGAGTATCCAATCAAGCTGAAGTCGTCCACCTGTGTATACTTGATTCCAAAGTCTTAAGTTCCCTTCAAGTACCTTAGAAATTTTTTTATAGCAGACCAATGTCCCTCACAAGGCTTTTGCATAAACCTGGAGAGGATTCCAACAGGAAATGAAATGTCTGGTCTAATGTAGCTAGGTAGTTGAGACTTCCTACAAGCTGTCTATACTTTGTTGCATCCTCAAATTCCTTTCCTTCAGTAGATGTGAGCTTTAAGTTTTGCTCCATTGGAGTAGTAAGAGGATTGCACTCTGTCATGCCAAAGCTGTTCAACAGATCTCCAATGTATTTCTTTTGAGAAAGAAATATGGACTTTGGATGTTGGGTTACTTCAATGGCAAGGTAGTAGTGAACATAGCCCAAATCAGTCATTTCAAAACTTTTCCCCAATTCCTTCTTTATGGATGCAATGTAGCTTTCATTGTTCCCTATCATCTACATATACCACAAGATATACAACTATTTTTCCAACTTTCTTGACAAATAAAGTTTCATCATCAAGATCAAAATGTTTGAAATTGAGTTTCAGAAGATGCTCAGTTAGTTTTTCATACCAGGCTCGCGGTGCTTGTTTGAGGCCATACAAGGACTTCACAAGTTTCCATACTTTATGTTCATGTCCTTTCACAACAAAACCTTCAGGTTGGGACATAAAAACATTCTCCTTTAGATCTCCATTTAAGAAAGCAGTGTTTATATCCATTTGATGGACTTTCCAACCGTTCTGAGCTACTAGTGCAAAGAGTGTCTGGATGGTAGCCCATTTTGCTGTGGGGGAAAAAGTCTCCTCATAATCGACCCCTTCATTCTGTGCAAAACCTTTTGCCACAAGCCTAGCTTTGTGCTTGTCAAGTGAGCCATCATCTTTATACTTGTTCTTATAGACCCACTTACAACCAATTGGTTTGGTTCCAAATGGAGGATCAACCAGCTTCCAAGTGTCGTTCTTTATGAGGGCATCATACTCCTTTTGAATTTCTTCTTTCCATCCATCATGAGAAGCAACTTTTTTGAGGGAAGTTGGTTCAAAATCTGTAGAAAAGGTCAATTCACAATCATAAGAAACATCCATATCAACAGGTGAATTAGAGTCATCTACATCACCTCCATTTTGCCAGTTTGAATTTCTGGTTCCTGTCTTTCCAACTTCATCACTGTGAACAATTTCAAGTGTCTTTGTCGGCCACTTTGGGGGACCTTTCTCTGATGGTCCAGGCTGCTCCGTTGATTGAGTTGGGACTGATTCAAGATTGAGTCTACCAATTCTATCAATTACATCACTTAAAGCATCATCCATTGTTGGATTTTCATGCGGGGGAGAGTGTTCTTCAGAAGAATATTCCACATGTTGATCTAGTATAGGAATCCCCCCTTCAAGATGCAGAATCTAATTATCAAATTCTTGAAATGATTTTTCTTTTTCGAATCTATCCAAGCGATCAAGTTGTCACTCAACAACATTATCAGTTTTAGATGATTCAAGGAAAATTACATCTATAGATACAACAAACTTCTTATTTAATTCATCATAGAGGTGGTATGCTTTAGAGGTGTTTGAATACCCCAGGAAGATACACTTACGACTTCTAGCACCAAGTTTATTTCTATGTACCTTTGGTATCAAAGCATAATAGGTGGAACCAAAGACCCTGAGATGTTTTACCGAAGGAACATGTCCATACTACATTTCATATGGAGTCTTGTTTATTATAGCATTAGATGGAAATCTATTCTTTATATATGCAGCACATAGAATAGCATCGTATCTCGATGAGTGTTCATATTTCCTATCTATCTATTTACAATAATTCACCCAATCACAAGGATTAGGTGTCAACATTCCCCCCCCTTAATCTGAAGGGATCATACCATATTTAAGATTGTCCTATTCATTCTTTCAGCTACACCATTCTATTGGGGATTATAAGGCATAGTTGTTTGAAGAAGAGAATGGATCGTACCATATTTAAGATTGTCTTATTCATTCTTTCAGCTAGACCATTCTGTTGGGGATTATAAGGCACAGTTGTTTGATGTTTGATCCAATGTTGGCGAAGATAGTTTTCAAATTCATTTGATGTGTATTCTTTTCCATTATCAGTGCAAATAGACCCAATATGAGATTGTGCATCATTTTCAATCCATTTATGAAAATTATTGAATGTTTGAAAAGCATCAGATTTGTTCTTCAATAAATAAACCCAACACATTCTGGTGTAGTCATCAATAAATGTCATGATATATTTATTTCCATTTGCAGAAGGAATAGGCATTGGACCACATAAATCTGAATGAATGAGTTCAAGATTCCTATGTGCTCTTGAATGTGAATCATGAAAATACTATTTGCTATGCTTTCCTAGAATGCAAGCATCGCATTGCTTAAGTTTCCTAGGAATTGTAGGCAAACCAACAACACCATTTTTCTTCAATAAGTAGAGACTGTCATAGTTCAAATGTCCAAATCTAGCATGCCATAATAAACTTGATGGAAGTATACCTTCTTCATGATGACAATTGTATAAGAAATGTTGTGCATGAGCAGAGGTTCCTTGCAGCTTGAGAAGCCTTTCTTATTCTATTCCCCTCATGACAAGTGAGTGGTCAAATGCTTTTCTTACCTCAAGCTTGCCATCAAACATATGAATGGAGTGACCTTGCTGGCGGATGTGGACCAGGGACAACAAGTTTCTCTTCAGTTGTGGGAGATATAGAACATGATGCAGAAGAAAGTATGGAAGACTAGGCAGTTTAAGCTTGATTGTGCCAAGCCCTGATGGCTTGATTTTTTATTGATCTGCAAAGTATATTGCTCCATCAACATTGTCAGTGAAATCTTCAAAAAAATCTTTTCTATGAGTCATGTGATAGGTTGCTCCTGAATCAAGAAACCAATCATTTTTCCAAGAAGCAAGTGAAGCATTAAACAAATCTTCATTTACTCCAATGTTACATTGTGCCTCAACATAGTGAGCGGATTCAGGTGCTTTACCTTTGTCTGTATCATCAGTTTTACCTTTCTGTTGGTTTCTTTTCTGCTCAATTTTGTCCCATGGTAGCTTGCATGTAGAGACATCATGTGATCCATTTCTTTTGCAGCGAATGCAGTGAAAATCTACCTTTTCTCCTTAAGAATGTCTGCCCCCCCTGCCTCTGAAATATCTCCCTCTTCCTCTTCGACCACCTCTTCCTCTTGTAGAATATTGAGCAGGATGCTTTTCTTTATGAGCAAGGCACACAACCTCTTCAGAAGATTCAGGGGTTGTCTTCTTTCCAAAGGCTTTCTCTCTTTCAGCAAACTTTTCACAAGAGAGTTAAAGGTCATATCTTTGAGATTTCCATTTGCTTGCAATGACTCAAGATAATTGGAGTAAGTAGGATAAAGTGCCTTGAGAAAAGCAATAAGAGGAATATCCAATTCAACCTTAGTAGATTTGATATCATGCATTATAGACTCTACTTCAGATGCAAGAGCAAGAGGGTCATTATTTTGCAGTTCAAGAGTGAAGAGTTTAATCATGAGTTGCACAACTTCAAGTGCAGAATGTGAGTCATAGAGTTCTTTCAACTTTTGTAAGGCTTCAAAGGCAGTTGAATATGATGATGGCGACTCACCTCTTCATTTACAGATGTTGTGGTTAATGCATAAGCTTTGCTATTCTTGTTTTCCCAAATGACGAGCTCTTTGTCTGAGGTAGGTTGTACAGGGTCATTGTCTCCTTCTCCAACACATACTCCTTTCCACAACTCATTGAAAATGAGGGTGTGTTTTATCATCCGGGACCATTCGGGATAGTTCTCCTTGCCAGTGAGAACTATTCGCACCATGGATATGATTGAATGCATACTGTAGCAAAAAAAAACTTATGCTGGAAAAATAAAATGATTCTGATATCAAAGTGTATTCTGGCCCCAAACAATATATTAAACACAGTCAAATGTAGGAGCGTTAACTATGTTAGTCACTTTGAAAACAGCTTTATGAAAACAACATTATGGTAGCCCAACAACGTGGTATATATGGAATATAGTCTACCAGTGTATGTATGAACAAAATAGTGTATTAAAACCATCCAAAACCAGAGCAGGAATAGAATTTCGCTACACCATTCATTTACCATTGACCATTGAAAGGCATGAATAGAATTTTGCTACCCTTGTCATAAAAATATTCACCGCATATTTTATTTTTAATCCATTATATGCCATGTCCATCATATAAAATGCAATGTGAAAGAAAGGCTAACACGCATATAAAGTGGTATACTATCATAGTTTAAATTTCAACACCATTCAACTCGGTTCTGGCCAGAGCTCGTAGACCGCAACTCCCTGGCAGAGCCCACGTCCATGTCAGGCCCGAGTCCATGGTAGAAGCGGTCACCAGGGTCCACAAGAACTAGACATACTTCTGCGTGAATTACCTCCTCTTGCTCTCTGGTGTCCTTGCTTTCAGCCTTCTGTCCAACCCTGTGTCATTTTTCCTCCTCATTGCGCTCCAAGGGGGTTGGATCTTCCTTTATCTATGGAGGAGGGAGCCCATGGTTCAGCTCGATAGAACCTATAGCGAGCGAGTAGCGATGGTGTGCGCACAGGGCGCGTTTAGGGTTCCTGAAGGTCTCTGGTACCGTTAAAAATCGTATATAAACGAATGCAAATGAATGCAAATGAAACCAAGACTTTCATGAAAAGAATCATGAAACAAAATACGTTTCTATACAGCAGCACGCCAATACTGCAGCCTACGCAGTGAAACTTTGAAATTGAACAAACCAAGACTTGAAACCAGAATAGCGAGTAATCAAAATAGGTTCTGGTGGAGAGTGGTGAAGCAATTCATGCAATGCAGGCAATAGGTGCAATAACGCCCTCTTTATAGGACAATGCTTATCTTATGTCAGTACAACGCCCCCTTTTTTGAAACGTTTATGAACAGTCAGACAGGATGGGCAACATTGGATAGTGGAGCAACATGGGCAGTATGGACAGTGGGCCAGCTACCATGTCAGGAGAAGCTAATTTTATGGAGGAGCTGCTCAGCTATATGGAGAGTAGATAGGGAGTTACAAGGGACACAAAGGCTAAAAGAAGTTGGCTCTGATACCATGTCTGGCCTGACATCAATAAACACAAACCTCTGTAATTTATTTTTATTTTTCACTTGAAAATTTGATTTGCTCAAATATCGCTCTAAATTGGGTGATTTTGTTTTTATTTTTATTTTTCATTTGAAAAATTGATTTGTTTAGAGATCATTCCAAATGGGGATTCGCGATAATTTCCAGAACAGATTTCACAAATATTTATCACAACAGTTGAATGGTGTTCACGCAACAGCATCATCAACAACACACCTCTTGCACACATCTCCAAGGCACAACTCAAGTGGATTCCTCTTGAATCAGCTCCACAGGCACTTGAGCAATCATAATGTAGACCGGTCCTTTCCTAGACGCTAAGTCCACCCATGCTACACCATCACACCACTCATGAAATCTCTGTAATCCTTGTTGGAATCCCAATAGCCACACACGCCTAGAAAAAAAAATTCTTCAGCCACGCCACTGCAACACGCTCTCACACTAGCACATATTTAATTCGATATCATCCCTCCTCACGCGGTTGCTACTCCTCATGAAAAGGAACTAACAGGCACCACCATCATTATGGGCAGAGTTTTCGATCCCTTCCCATGAGCAATCACTCCCCCAACCTTCACCAGATTAATCATTTGTTGTGAGCATAGATCATTGCGGATATTTTTCTTATTAGGAAAGAAGGGAGAAGATTGCTCCACAGAGAAACGGTACCTCTAATCTAAACCAACCCAGTTCTCTTACAATTGAAAGCTCTTGCTGTAATGATCCAAGGATGAGAAAACAAAAAACAGAAACAAAAGACGAATAAAAAAACTCTTTATTTCCCTTGGCCCAGGAAGAGCCAAGGCCCACGCCTAAACAGGTTCTCATACCAACTTAAATTTTGATATTGCAAAATATATTCCTTTTTTTATGTTTGACCACAACTAGACTTTTGATATTGAGATCAGGACAAGCAGTCATTAAGGGGGTGACCTAGAAATTGTAGTTCCTACTTGTCTCAGTTGTTATTCATTCTATCTACAAGAGTCTATTCCTATTCCTTAGGGTTTTTATATCTAGATGTTCCTAGATTGGTGTGTGGTTGAGATATATTCCTTAGGGTTGTATCTAGATGTTCGTAGATTGGTGTGTGATTGAGATATTCTCTCAACCAGGGGATTGGGTGTCCAAGATAGTCTACCTATCTTGAGACAACACTAAATGTATTTATATGTAACCTTATTTGATGTGAATATAGAGAATAAATTTGCACTATCAAAATTTATCTTGATATCAAAAATTTTGATAATACATGCCTCATTTTATTCTCTCGTCAACACAAGTATAAATGTTTCATTCTCACTGAAAGTGATTTCTCATGGTAAAGGATTCTTCCACTGGTCTGGATTAATAATTTTTCTAGTAGCCTTTATGTTTCAGAAATATAGAAATACAAGTTTTTTTCCAAGATAGGGGTGAAGCTGAATATGTCTTGGAAGTTGATACACATATTGAGATTTATGGCCTCAATGTGAAGTCATTTTGCTAAAATTCAAGTAAAACATGGAGATCTAAGATCAGTATGCCAGGTAAAACATGAGGGCAAAACTCTAATGGATGTCAAGTAAAACATGGAGATCTAAGATCAGTATGTCAAAGTTAAAAATGAGGGTGTCAAAGACTCAAAAGTACAAATCTTATAATATTCAAGTCGGAAAGCAGTGGTGTGCTCCAAAATATGAATGGTATGGTGTATCGAAGATGAGTGGCAAAGGGTCCAAATGGGCTTGAAAGTTTGTTTCTTTTTGTGGAATAGACTCAATATTATGTTGTATTATGAGTCACACATTTTTAAGTGTACACAAGTCTAGGATGTTTTATAGTGGTGTTTGTAGAGTATGTATCTAGTAACTCCAAGAATTGTTGTGTGAAATGTAAGCGAGATGAGGCATGTGTATCCCCATAAAGTTCGTGGTAAACTTAAAACCAATTTGTAATTGCAGGTTTGTGGTCAGTTAGAAACCTCTTTGTAGTGTTGGTTTGTGGTAAGCTAGAAACCACGTGCGAGAGTGAAGTAGACACGGATTATTGTAGCCATGGTTTAGGTTCAGCCAACAAAACCCTTGGCATGGTTGAGGGCGAGCCGAGAAAAACTTGGGCATGGTTAAGTTGGGTTTGTGGTAAACCTTGGGGGCTGAATTGAATGCCTTGATGGCAGAGTTGAGCCTTCGTGGTTGTGTCATGTGGGCTTCACTAGGGGAGCAATACCATACCACGTGGGTTCATATTGGGGGGTATATATTGAGGGAAAAATGACATAATATATTGAGCATATGATAGGGGGTAACGAGTTTTAATATTAATAGAGAAAAAAAATGGAGCTCAAGGTTAATGAAAAAATATAAAGGGGTATAAAAAAAGTTAACGAAAAATGAATACCTACAATATCTAGTCAAAATGGGGGTTTTTAAATTGGGAAGGTGTATTGTATTCATATTGGGAGTGGGTTAAATAATGTGATTTTTAGAGGTATTTTCCAATATGCAGTCAAATTAGGGTTATTTTTCAGTATGCCAGGAACACACGTGATATGTGTAATATGTGAGAGGTTCATTGAGTGAAGACCCCATAACACACGTGATATGTGTTATACTTTAGAGGTTCGTTGAGTGAAGGCCCCATGGAACACTTGATATTTGTGATATGTGAGAGGTTAGCTAAGGTGAAGGTCCCATGGAATCCACTTACATTCAATCCCACTCTCTCACCTTCGTATAATGCAATACCCTACAACCCTCTCGTCTTCACTCAAAAAAACCACTGACTTTCTAGTTCTCGCCAGTTTTGACACCAAATGACTTTGCTATTTCACATACACATTCATCAACGACATTGATGTGGAGGGGAACATCGATAATGATGTGGTTACTCTTGAACTTTAAAACCCGACAACAACGCCTCTCTAAATTCCTGTTGTGGTGCTCGGATGTGCTTCATATGCGCTGGCAGGAACGTCTTGTCTGATGGGTCTCAACCGTGGGGCTTTATCCTTCATTTCTCAACTACAGACCATCAATATTTCCCAAAAATTCTCATATTGTATCACAGATCGGTTCATTTCGGCAGATTCTCAAGGTGCCTTCTTCTTTGGAAATTCTTCTATTGCCAAACATCTGAATTACATGCCCATGTATACAATGCCACTTTGGCTAATGTATTTCAACAGAGCAACCTACAACCTCAAATTAGAGGGCGTTAAGGTTGGAAAGAACCTTCTGCTGATGCCCAAGTCTATGTTTCTGCCAAACTACATAGGGATCGGGCAGACAATGATTGACTCCAAGACGCAGTTTACCTTCCTTGTGGGGAAGGCCTATTCCCTACCAAAAATTGTCGTGGACAAAGAGCCCTCCATGACTATAATCATTGAAATTTTCCATTCATATCCCTGTGTGGCCTGAAAATTCTTTGGGCTAAAAATAAGCGTGCTTTCACAGTGGATCACAAAGTGTGGTCCATTCACTAAAGATAATATTAAGCAGAGGTAAAGAAGGGAGGGTGGAAAACAGGTGACCTTGAACATTGGACTCCACTCTATTCATTGTAGATAATTTTAGGGAGAGGCCAAGAGGGGAGGGTTTTCTTTGATTCTATGCAAGATCATGAGATCAAAACTGAGGGACCATCACAATTTCATAAGCATTGCTAGCATAACTTTCTTGAACCTCTATTTCCCATAATTAAGGCAAACATTGTTGATGGAAATTGATTTTTCCATTTCATTTCATTTTTGTTTCACTTTTCAATGAAGGGTTTTTTTTATGATAGTTATTGTTGATTAATATTTTTAATTGTAAATTAGTAAAAATAAATACTTTTAATGGAGAACACTTTATGTGTAACTATTTATTTGATATTTTTAAGTTAAAATAATTTATTTTAATTATTATTACAATTTTATATTTTTATTTATTTAAATATTAATATAAAATTTTTATCATATCTATATCATATTATTTGATTAATATATTAATAATTATAGGGGATGCAAGAGTGGGAAGACTTATCTTGTCCTCCATGATAAATAGAGATACAATATATGTAGGGTTTGGGAAAAGCTACAAATAATCAAGATAAATTTTAAGCCTCATGGAGAAAGATAGATTTGGATATTTCAAAGAGAATCTGACAATTATCGATTTATGAAAATTCTATGATCGTCATCTAGAAAGTGTAACATCCAAACCTAAATAGCATTTTCTTTTACTTAATAAAACATAAGACGATTATGGAATTAATCGAATGGATGACCCAATTCAATAATTCATTGACCCATACAGATTGAGAATATAATAACATTGTTGATTGTATTATTGTTAAGGTCTAAGTTATATGTCGTGGTGGTTGAGCTCGGCCTCCATGCTAGAACGCCAAGTAGGTCACTCCACAATGGACTACAATTACTCTGCATGATCTGAATAACCTTGGGTAGGCCCCTCTTCATTAAAGCGGGAGAGCCCCAAGGTCTCCTCCTACCCCGTTCATTCATCTCCATGCTAGCCCCCTGTGTTGGCGTTAATGTCTTTAATTATATTTTCACGAAAGAGTCTCGAAGCGATGCATCTAGCCTTCCATCCGTCGCTCGATCTGATGAGATCTATGGTCTTCATGCTTCGGGCTTGGTTGGAAGTTTTAATGACTCTTTTGGTCATGATGTTGGTTCATTTGGCTATGTCCTGACTTAGCTCTCTGCTCTGTCATGGTGGCCCTGTGCTTAACTTAGTCTAGCTCGTCTTTGATATTTAAGGTGCATAACTCAGCCCCACTTATCTCTGATATTTCAAGTGTTCTGTAAGCCTTTTATTACTTCACCTCCACATTTCTTCATTAAGCTTTCTTTGTCACTACTTTGGTGTTTTGTGATGGTCCAAGAAGCTGTTTGTTGGGTTTCTTGGGCTATTCTGGAAGATTTGTGATGGATACGACATGGATTTCATCATTCTAGAGGATAGGGTTGATTCTATGGCAACCGGAGGCAAGCACTGCTTATATTGATGATTCTATTATCTTTTTAAAGTTGTTTTTCCTTTGCTTCTGCTGAAGGTGTATGGTTCCTGTGTAGGCTTGGCTACTGCATCGAAGGCTTCCCAACTCCCGCTCAGGTAAGCCATATCTAAAATCAGAAGATTTATCATATAACAAACTAGACCCTTACAGGAATTTGGGTTTTCATAATCGACTTCACTGTGTAGGTAGGGCCTCAGAAGCTTGGTTCGAATCCCTCGTTCAACCTGTGTATTTTTAGGGGAAGCCACATTGCTAAACTCTACTCCTTTCTTTGCTTTCTAGATGTGTTGGAATCTATACTTATTGTGCCTTGGCTCTTTGAGCCGATTCACTGTGACAAAGGGTTTCATCGGGGTATTGATAGCCGATATTTGAGGCTACAGCTTGGATTATGCTTTTGATTAAGAATGTAATGTTTCATTTTGGTACTGTTGACTTGCATAATCTATCTCAATGTTTAGTCCGCTTAAATCTTTCCATGCACTATCTTCGTGCAAATTCGCAGGACTCTTTCCATTATGAAATTTTCTATAATATTCCATATCTAGACTGTTGTAGCAGGTTTGCAGCTATATTTCGACTTTTAATAAATTTTTGGGTTTATGAGTTCCAATTTGTTTTGTGAATCAGTTAAATGAGTTTGAATTTAGAGTTTTAATGCAACCACCCTCATGGTATTTACATTTATGGTTATCGTTGATGTTTCTTTGAACTAAGTCCTTCATTTTTATATAAATATATTAGACATTTTTATGTAAATAAAATAGACAATTTTAATGACCAAAAGATGAGGGTTAAATGGAATCAGGGTACTTGGCTCTTGGTGAGTTCTTCCTGAATTCGTTTGAGGCCTATAAACCCTAGGTCTCTATCTATCCACGATGAAAATGTAGTGGATTAGTTGAAGGCGTTTATAAAGTCTTATTTATCGATTATCTACCACAAATAAAGAAAGATTTCTTGAGTGTATTCTAAGAATTGATATCTATATATTGTGGGCATGAATGTCTTTATGGACTGTACAAAACAAAATATAGAAAATACAGAGAGACAGACATGATTATTGTTTTAGTGTTTTCTACTTAGCATGTGCTTCTGGATTAAATCGTTAGCTGCATATAACAACTATCTTGCCTAGTAATCTACAATTTTTACTATTTTGCATATTACATTCATATATATCAGTAACTGCTATTAATGCATGATATCCATCCAATTTTTCCTATTCTTTTCAGAAATTAATAGACATTACTTACTACTGCTAATTCATTAATGTATATTCTACATTAACACTGAACGTTTTATCTTTTCCTAGTGACAATGATTAACATGGTGGTACCACTTATCTGTTATCGATTATGCACACAATAATTATTTGGAAGGTCTCTTCACCTAGCTTCGAAACTAGAAATAACGTCCAGATTCCCCCTCTGAGATCTTCCACTTCTGACAATGATGAAAAACTGGGTACCTTGGGCATTAGGACTATGTCCAGCCTCAAGTCTCATACCCCCCAACTGTTACCACAATTTTCTTTCCCACTGGTTAGGTTTGCCAGCTCTAGGAAGAATTCATCACAGTCCTCTTTCTTCAACCCCCCAGGGTTCTGCCCTTTTTCCTCTTAAAGGAAAACGGTGAAAGAACAATTGCAACTGTTCTCATAAGTTAATTCAACTGCTTCTTTGGGTTTTTAACAAACTAGTCCATAATCGTTTAATTAATAATTAACAATATAGTTTTAGTAATTCAGATAAAAAAAGAAATGAAATTAACAGTGATAATTAAACTTGGTAAAACAATTTATGATCTAGTGTTGTATGTTACAGCTCCCTCCCCTCAAGGGGAACATCATCCTTGGTGTTCTTCCTTTATGTAAACAGTGCAGAATGAGCTTTTCACATGGCTTCCTCTTCTTCCCAAGTAGCCTGATCTAGGCCAAAGTGCTTCCACTGCACTTTAACTTGGATGATGACTCTCCTCTACAAGGTGGTTTCACTCCGATCGAGGATACGAAGAGGCTCTACCATAAATTCTCCCTCGGGTTCTACCTGTACATTCATAATCTACTGTCGAAAAATTCCAAAACAACAATTCTTTTAACATATTGCTTCTATTTTATCATTACCTGAATGTTTTCCCAGTTAATAATATGTTGAGGGTTGTATATATATTTTTCTAATAAGGACACATAAAAGACATTATGTACTTGGATGTGGCCTCGTAGTACTAGCTTATATGCCACGACCCAATCCATTCCAAAATCTGAAAAGGTCTACAGTACCGTGGTGCCAAATTTGCACAACATTTCCATTTCAAGGTGCTCTTCCGGGGTTTAACCTTTAAATACACGTGATCACCCTTTTGGAATTCTTTATGAGTTCTCTTCTTATCCGCATACACTTTTTGCCTATCCTATGTCTCCTTTAAATTATGGCAAACCTTCTTAATGGTGGCCTCCATTTTAGCTAGCATATCGAGACCCAATGCTAATTTATTATCTAGACTATTCCAGTCTGTGGGTACCCAACACTTTCCTGCTATTAGCACTTCGAAAGGGGTCATACCCAGACATTCATGATGCTCGTTATTGTAAGAAAATTCTACCAAGTGGAGGTAATCTTCCCACTTCTGTGGTTGTTGCATTACAAACATTCTCAACATGTATTTTAGGACTTGATTCACTCGCTCTGTCTGACCATCTATCTGAGGATGGCAGGCAGTGTTGAAATTGATTTGGGTACCAAGTCCTGCAAAGAGCTTTTCCAGAAAGCAAATGTAAATTTTACATCCCTATTCGAGATCACTACCTGTGGTATCCCATGTAGGCAGAAGATTTCTCTCATAAATATGTTTACAATCTCCACCATTTTATAGGTGAATTTTATAGGAATGAAATGAGCGGTCTTAATCAGCTTGTCCATGACCACCATGATTGAGTCGTGTTGCTTTTTAGCATGAAGTAATCCAGTGATAAAGTCTAGAGTGATGGTTTCCCATTTCCATTCCGGAATGGGTAGCGGTTGCAACAGACCCAGAGGATGTTGAGGTCCTGCCTTCACCATTTGACGCTCTAAGAATTTAGATAAATATTTAGCCACATATTTTCTTAAGCAGGGCCAGAATTAAATTTTCTTGATAGAAAAATATAATTTATGGTATCCTGGGTGGGCAGCATAAGGCTTCCTATGAAACTCATCTAATAACATCTAATTCACAGAATTTTGGTTAGGAACGTAAATCCTATTTATGAATGTTAACAATTTATCAGAAATAATTACATACACTTATTGTTTCCCTCTTACTTGAGCTTTTGAAGGTTGTTTCCATAAGAATGCATATTCTTGATCATTGAGGGATGCCTCTTGGATAACCTCTGGTAGGTTAGATTATGCTTGATTGAAATGTACTTCATATATGCAATGTAATTTTCTGCTTAAAGCTTCCACTACCTGGTTTTCTTTTTATTTGAGGTGTTTCATTTCAAAATCAAATTCACTCAGGAATGTGGTCCATCTAGCCTACGACACATTTAAATTAGATTTATTAAATAAATTTGTCAAACTATTGTGCTCAGTTAATAACAGAAATTTCTTCCCCAGAAGATAGTTCCACCACATTTTTAATGCATGCACTACTGTGGTCAACTCCAAATCATAAGCAAAGTAGCGATGTTCATAATCCTTCAGTTTGTGTGACTCATAGGCAATGACCTTTCCCTCCTAAGTTAATACTCCACAAACACCCTCTTCACTTTCATATGTACATACTATAATGGACTTTTCCAAATCTACTACTTTTAGCACCAGAACAGTTGTAAGAAGTTGTTTTAGCTGCTAAAAACTTTGTTGGCATTCTGTTGTCCAGTGGAAATCTCACCCCTTTTTCTGAAGCGAAGTCATCAGAAATGCTATTTTTGAAAAGCCCTTAATAAATTGACGTCAATACCCTACCAAGCTAAGAAGGATCTTATGTCAGCAACATTTTTTAGTGTGGTCCATTCCATAATAGTTTTAATTTTCTCTAGATCCACAGCTATTCCTTCCACTGATATAACATGGCCTAGGTACTGGATTTGATTTTTATAAAAATCGCATTTGATAAACTTTGCGTACAACTAGCTTTCTCATAAAATCTGTAATACCATTCTCAAGTGTTGCTCATGTTCCTCCTAGTGTTTTTAGTAGATTAGTATATCGTTGATAAAAATTAGTACAAATTTATCTACAAAGGGCTTGAAAGTGTTGTGCACTAGGCTCATGAAAGTGGTTGGTGCATTGGTAAGGCCGAAAGGAAGTACCACAAACTCGTAATGCCCATAAGGAGTTCGGAATGTGGTTTTGAAAATGTATTCATCCTTTATGCTGATCTGGTTGTACCCATACCTTAAATCGATTTTTGAGAACATGCTAGCTCCCTGCACTTGATCAAATAAATCATCGATACGAGGTAACAGGTACTTATTCTTAATGGTCAACTTATTTAGGCGACGATAGTCAATGCACAATCGTAAGGTTCCATCCTTTTTTCATACAAATAACACAAGGGCTCCCCAAGGGGACACACTTGGGTGAACGTACCCTTTATCTAAAAGCTCTTGAAGCTGTATTTTAAATTCAATTAACTTAGGAATGCTCATACAATAGCGGGGTTTAGAAATAGCGGCTGCTCTAGGCACTAGCTCAATGGTAAAATCAATATCTCTGCTTGGCGGTAATCTAGGGATGGATTCAAGAAATACGTCTATGAAATCCTGAATTACAAGATTATTCTCTAAAGAAGTCATCTTATTTTTTACATTGCTGTGCCCTACTTGGGCAACATAAATCTGGCATCCTTTTCTTATGCATCTTCTAAGTTGATTGGTCATAATAGGGTGTAATTTGATTTTTTCTTGATTCCCTGAATTTCCTTCCACTATCCTAACTCGATAAGATAACTTACAGATTTTTCTTTGTAATCCACCACAGACCAGTGACCTCCTAGCCAGTTCATCCCTATCAATAAATCATATGAACCTAGGGGAAATATATTCATATTAACCTGGATTGGTTGTCCTGAAACTGTTATACGGTAGTTTTCTGTTTTAGTAGACACCTTTCTTTTGCTTCCAGTAACTAGTTGAACTAGCCAAGACTTCTTATATTTACTGCTTTGTAGTTGACACCTTTCTACCACTTTAGGAATAATGTAGCTTAGGTTAGCACTTGGATCAAATAAAACAGAAATAGGTTGATCATCAATTATACCTTCACATTCGATCATGGTGGGCTCATATTCTGCATGATGATCATCCAAGGCAGCATTAATTCTGGGCATGCTTCTTGTGATATCCCCTACCGTAGAGGCTTCTTCCATGTCTGAAAGTTGTTCAATTTGAGCTTTGTGTGGGCAGTTTTTGTAATAATGCGCTTCTCCACATCCCCAAAATTGCAGTGGCGGTTTTGGTGGCTTCTCAATAGCAGTTCTACTAATTCCTTCAGGTTGTCTATTCTTGGTGAATGTCTGAGTTCTGGGCAGATTTATTGCAAATTTTGCAAAGGTCCTTTGCTGATTGTTTCTGCCATTTATGGCTTTCTGATGCCTGTTTGGTGGTAAATTCCTCATTTTTTTGGCAGTAGCTCCTTTAGATCCTTCATTTTTCAGCTTCTTCCACTGATAACAGATGCGGGCTTTCCGTATTGCATTGTCCATGGTTCTTGGATAATCGAATTCTAGTTTTTCCTTCATGAAGTTGGGAAAACTGCTAATAAACTGTTGAATCTTAGCTTTCTCCTCTTGCATATATGGAACATATCACAACAAGGAAGTAAATCATGCTACGTATTCATCCATGGTCAGGGGTCTCACTCTCAACTCATGGAACTCTCTTACCTTTTCGTCATAATAACGTTCTGTTAAATATTTATCTTTAAAGTGTTTTGGAATTCTTACCATGCTACTTGTTCCTCACCAATCTTTCTTATGGTTTTAATTTCTTGAAGCGATGCATTTAGCCTTCCATTTGCCATTCGATCTGATGAGGTCTATGGTCTTGATGCTTCGGGTTTGGTTGGAAGGTTTAATGACTCTTTTAGCGGTGAGGCTGGTTCATTTGCCTATGTACCGACTCAGCTCTCTCCACTGTCATGGTGGCACTATGCATAACTCAGTCCAACTCTTCTCTAATATTTCAGGTGCATAACTCAGTCCCGCTTGTCGCTAATATTTCAGGTGTTCTGCAAGCCTTTTATTACCTTCACCTCTACATTTCTTCATTAAGCTTTCTTTACTGCTGCTTCAGTGTTCTGTGATGGTTCATGAAGCTATTTGACGGGTTTCTTGGGCCATTCTGGAACAAGTGTGATGGATACGACATGTATTTCATCATTCTGGAGGAGAGGGTTGATTCTACAGCAATCGGAGGTAAGCACTGCTTATATTTATGATGATATTGTCTTTTTAAAGTTGTTTTTACTTTGCTTCTACTGAAGGTGTTTGGTTCCTATGCAGGCTCGACCGCTGCTTCAAAGGTTTCCCAACTCCCGCTCAGGTAAGCCATCTCTAAACTCACAAGATTTATCATATAACGAATGAGACCCTTACATGAATTCCAATTTTTATAATCGAATTCACTATGCAACTAAGGCCTCAGAATTTGGTTCGAATCCCTTGTTTGGCCTGTGTATTTTTGAGGGGCGGCCACCTTGCCAAACTCTACTCCATTCTTCACTTTCTAGTTGTGTTGGAATTTGTACTTGTTGTGCCTTGGCTCTTTGAGTTGATTTACTACGACAGAGGGTTTCATGGGGGTATTGATATCCAGTATTTGAGGCTACAGCGTGGATTATGCTTTTGATTAAGAATGTAATGTTTCGTTTTGGTATTGTCGGCTTCCATAAGCCATCTCAGTGTTTGGTTCACTTAAATATTTCCCTGCCCTATCTCCACGGAAATTCATAGGACTCTTTCCATTATGAAATTTTGTATAGTATTCCATATCTCGATTGTTGTAGTAGGCTTGTAGCTGTATTTCGACTGTTTATGAATTTTTGGGTTTATGAGTTCCAATTTGATGTGTGAATTAGTTAAATGAGTTTGAATTTAGGGATTGAATGCAACCACGCGAATGGTATTTAAATTTATGGTTATCGTTGATGTTTCTTTGAACTAAGTCCTTCATTTTTATGTAAATATAATAGACATTTTTAGTGACCAAAAGATCATGGTTAAATGGAACTAGGGTGCTTAGCTTTTGGTGAGTTCTTCCCAAACTCGTCTGAGGCCTATAAACCTTAGGTCTCTGTCTATCCACAATGCAATTGTAGAGGATTAGTTGAATGCATTTATAAAGTTTTCTTTATCGATTCTCTTCTACAGAGAAAGAAAGATTTCCTGAGTGTATTCTAAGAATCGATATCTATATATTGTGGGCATGAATGTCTTTACGGACTCTACAAAACAAAATATAGAAAACAAAGAGAGATAGATAGGATTATTGTTTTATTGTTTTCTACTTAGCATGTGCTTTTGGATTAAATCGTTAAGTTGTCTATAGAAACTATCTAGCTAGCATTTTTACTATTTTACATATTACATTCATATATATTAGTAACTGCTAATAATGCATGATATCCATCAAGCTTTTCTTATTATTTTCAGAAATCAATAGACATTACATACTACTGCTAATTCATTAATGTATATTCTACTTAACAGTGAAGATTTTATCTTTTCCTAGTGACAATGATTAACATGGTGGTTTCACTTCTCTGTTCTCGATTATGCACACAATAATTATTTGGAAGGTCTCTCCACCCAGCCTCGGAACTGGAAATTATATCCAGATTACCCCTCCGAGCTCTTCCACTTTTGACAATGATGAAGAGTTGGATACCTTGGGCATCAGGACTCTGTCCAACGTCAAGTCTCGTACCCCCGAACTGTTACCAAAATTTTCTTTCCCACTGGTTAGGTTTGCTAGCTCTAGGAAGAATTCATCACACTCCTCTTTCTTCAACCCCCCAGGGTTTTTCCCTTTTCCCTCTTAAAGGAAAAGGGTGAAGGAACAATTGTAACTGTTCTCAAAAGTTAATTCAACTCTTTCTCTGGTCTTTTAACAAACTAGTCCAGAATCTTTTAATTAATAATTAACAATATTTGTTCTGTCTTTTCAAAACCAATACTTTCAGTAATTCAGATAAAAACAAAAATAAAATTAACAGTGATAATTAAACTTCGTAAGACAATTTATGATGTATCGTTGTATGTTACAGCGAGTGAGAAAACTTGAAAAAAACACGGAGCAAGCTCCTTCCTCTATCCTATAGAGAATAATTCTTCATCTCATAAAAGTTGAGAAAGTTAATTTCCTCCATATTAAGCAACATCTTAATGCAAAAGCAGATATTATAGGTAAGAAGGGAGCCTCACTATAACAAGGGATCTTGGTTCAAGGAAGCTTAAATGGGATATACAAATCATTGCCAAGAAAATTCAATATATTGGAGTAAAAAACAATTGATCTCTTTACATAGCGATAAGGCTGTCAATAAATGGTTGTCACAACAATGGTTTTCTATCTGTCATAATCTTCGCTTTCCGACTTCTTATGCCCTTCATCTCTTTAACGCGATCTGAGTGAGGATGCCCACTTAGCTTGCCCATGTGTTTTCATCACTCGAAGAGACACATGGATGTCCGCCCAGTTCATCGTTAAATACAAAAGGATGGGAAGGGTTGTTAATTGTGGTTTCGAGGAGAAGCTTGCATTCCTAAAGTATAGATTTGTAATGGCGAAGGTAGGAATGTGCAGGGAATTAAATTCATAGCTCAAACGTTTGGTCCTGCACCTGTGTATAGCACTTAATGGGATTGAATTTGGAGATTGCATTAAAGAATTCGAGGTAGCAGGCTTGGTTTATAAGAGTTGTTCATTCATCAACATGTCATTATTAGTCTACGTCGCATATATAAATCGCATGTAGGCAAAGTATATTGTGGAATTTGTTGGGTCAAGGCTCAATCGTTCATCTGCGACAGAAAGAATTTTCCTAACATTTCGTCTCACGGCGTCCATAGAATATATACTAAGTTACTAACATTACTTACAACACATGGGAAACGGGGTCCTTTGATGTGCAACCTCAATTAGCGCTTATGAACCCAAAAAATGGCCTTCTCCAAACCAAGGTGAAAACGTTGCAGATTAATGTTGAATCTATGGAGCGATGTCTGTCAAATTTGGAAGCTTTGAGAGGGACGAAGGCTAACGAATTCAGGCCATCTTTGATTGACGGTGTGAAGTTGATAACTCCTCTACATGCAAGTGAAGAGCAACAACAAAAAGAGGCTAAGGTGGCAGAAGAAATTTGCGATGTTGCTCCCTTATAACCAAGTCAGCTGAAAGAGAAACAAGAAGAATCCAACCTTGAATATAGAGTTAATTGTGCAGGCTAGTTTAACATTGTTTCGATTAAATCATGTCTCAAATATCCACTTCTACCTTCTCCATTTTGAAAATATGCAATACAGTCGGTGCCGGGGGCCTTTGGATGCATTATTCGTGTGCATTGGACGGAGGGAGGGGTTGAACAACGCTAATAACGAATGGTGTATCTTTGGTACTTGATTATGTGGCGAGAATCAGGTAAATACCTAATAGACGTAAATATCTGGTTGGGGCCGCAGGGGGAGAATAATTAAATAAATATGCAGTTATGTTAGGAGTATTTTGGAGGATATATAAGTTATGAGTAGAATAGTGTAATAAAGAGACAAATTATGAATATATATATATATCTATATATATAATTGAATTTAATTAAAAAACTCTTATTCCAAATATAAAATTTTTGGTCTCGAAACCAAATTGATATTAATTAAAAAACATATCAATGTATATGACTTGCTTTTTAGTTGACTTATAGGATTTTGGTCTTATCGTCCCTGGTCACCGGATGACTAAAACTAATTTTCCAATAATATTTGTGTTATTTTAAATAATTTATATATATGTATTATTATTTTTATTGTTATTAAATTATATTTATGATCCGATAGTGTATTGGTTAATGAGATTAAATTTAGTTGATTAAAAAACTGGTTTTTTTTTTAATTTTATTTTTATATTTAAAAAAATTGACTCCAAAACTATAATAGTTTTAATGAATTCAAAGATTAAAAATTTCAACATCATAATAAATATTTTGAAATTGTGAGTTGATGTGAGTTTATGCAAAATATTTTGAGATAAAATATTTTTCATGTTTATATTTTTTAGTGTCATAAAGATGACAAATTCTATTGAACTATGATGTTTTAATACTCCAATTTCTTATCTCTATATGGAGCATGTTAAATATATATATTTTAAATGTTTTCTTCTTATTTTTACTTATTTAAAATAAAAGAGAATCATCTTCTAAGGTAAATTTGATCACTTCCCTATGGTATCATAATTTTCTTCCATCGTGATGCAGGAGCATTCACCTAAGAAAAAATCATTGTAATTAAGTAGACATAGGGGTCATGTATTTTTAGGAAGTTGGATCCCTAAGTGTCAAGTTAATGTAATATTTAGGCTTAAAGTGATTTAATTAGATAATTAGAGGAAGTTGTAAATGCTGTCAAATAAATAAGAACATGAGTGGTTAAAAAAGATAAAGAGTTAAAATTCAAATATAACTCTTTAAGTAGTTTCATGATTCTACGAGCGAGAGAGAGTTTTTAGGCATTAAATGGAGAATAGGAGTGGATGTAGAGGATTTAGGAGTCAGTACAGGAGATTTAGGATTCAAACCAGGAGTAGTTCAATGAACCTTCCTGGTATAAATGTAAGCCTACGGGCAGAGTGCAAGAGGAGGCCACTGATAGCAGAAGAACAGGCCCGTGCGAGACTAAGAAGTCTTGATATGTATCATTTGTTTATTTTACAATGGATTATTCCATAATTGTGTTGGTATGTAAAATGTGTTTTAATGAATGAATGATATATGAGGTTGTAAGTTTTGTAATAGGGTTGTAGACAGAGTTCAGAGAGAATACGCAGAGGAGAGAACGATCCAAAGGAATCGTAAGGGATCTTTGAATCTAGTCAGAAGGAGAAGAATGAAGCTCTGAAGTGAAGGTGATGTGAGTATTCATAGAAGATAAGCTCAGGAGGAGTGCGTAGTGAAATAGCAGAAGGCCAGAATCTTTTGAAGAAAATCGGACCACAGAGGAAAACTGAAGAAAAGGTGCAAAATCTAAGTAAACAGGCGGACAGAGAAATGGAGTGGTAACGCTTAGCATCTATTAGATCTGTGAGATCAACTGTCCTAATTATATTGCAGCAGCAGAACCTTTTGGTATTACCAGACTTGACCATCGAAAGGAACGATTGCAATAAAGCGATACATTGTGGACTGTCTGATCGAGAATCCAGATCGATGGTGTAGAGGCAATCGACGATCGCATTCGGAGAGGTCAAAGGGTTGGTTATAGTGCTATAAGAAAGGGCGATACACTGATAGCGATAAGGTTCTAATCAGAGATCGGAGGTACCAGGTGATCGGAGGTCGCAACACTGTTAGAAGTATTGAAGGACCCGGACCCAACGATATTTATAGTCACGGGTATAATGGATTTGAGTTCTGGCTTATGCATTTTGGTAGGGATTTTCCTTTGTAAATCCCTTTTCCCCATGTAATTCCAATATATATGTTGGTCAGGTTTTTAAGGGAAAGGGGCGATATATGTGTTCTAATAGTCGGAGATCGGAAAGAAAGGTATGATTTGCATACGTTTTCCTTTGTAAAAGGGCTTTAAGGGAAATAGCGCCGATAAAGGGATTTTATGGGTTAAATATATATTAACCAAAGGTTAAGAAGGTGGTTATATATATATGAAGCTTAAGGGGTTATATAAAGGTTCTAAAGGGATTTTAGGGTATCGATAAAAAAGATTTGAGAGAGACTCTTATAAAAAGGATAATGAGTGTTATAAGGAGGTGAACAGTCCAAATAGGAGGTTTAGGTTGGGTGATTGGTTCCAATACAAAGGAACTGATGATAAGAAGGCCTTGACCATTCATGGTTTGAAGTTTTAACTCTTTTGAGAGTCAATTACCTGGGATAGAGGTATTTATGCATATTTATGAATACTGTGGTTATGTGCGGGAAAGTCCCTGCACCACATCCACTAATTCTTTGTTATACCACAATTCCTTTATAATATATTTATTATTACCATTAATTCTACAAAGTGACATTTTCTTTTATAAGGTCCCAATAATTTGTCCAAGACTTGGCATCTTTATGCCAACCCCATTTGAGTTGCAAGTAGTTTTGATTAGGTCTTGAGGAAATCCTAGGAAACCTTTCATCTGCCATGATGTTTATCATGTTCTTGTGCATTAATTGTCCTCTTAATGGGAGAATGACTCACTTCTATGAAGAGGATTTGATAGGTTTTATTTTATTTTATTTTGAGATAACTTATAAACAATATTGGATTTCTAAAATATTTTTTTTTGAGTTTCTCCACAGATGTTGCAACCCCAAATTTCACAAACATATAAGATAAAATCATTGACAAGATAATAAAAAAGAAGTTCCTTCTTATCACATAGGAAAAGTTTTACTAATTTACAAATATTTTCAAACCCCTAATAAACATTCCATCGTCCACTTAGTTTCTCTTGATGCTAAATAGCCTAATAAGTTTGTGATGAAGATAGTTTTTGAAACATCTGTACAAATTTAGTTCCTCCAACTAGTGTTTAGTTTTGAAATTAGTGTAAGTGATCTTTTGAGATTTAATTATCATAACCTTCATTTTTACAATGGTAATAATCATAGCTCTACTAGAGTATAAATTGTGAGGAATGATAGTCTATAGCTAGTGGTTTTGGGCACATAGTTTTGTGACCCATGGTATTATGCCAGTTGCATTCAGATGGAAAGAAGCCCATAAATAAACTTATTAGTCTCCATTATAAAGTGACAAGTATTGAGTAGGTTTGGGCTCCCCAACCAACGTAAGTGCCAAGGGTTGAGAAAGTATGAGCACCTCTCCCATGAGTTGCATGGGCCAAGGATTGAGCAGGTTTAGGCTCCTCCACAAGTTTGTCTAAGGTTTTGACCAAGGAATAATGGAGTTCCATTAGGCTTGGTTTTTCCTAGGAGTTGGTGTTTTCTGAGGATATTTCATAGTGTTGTTCATATTCGTGATTGCTTCTATATGTGTTTATGAATTTGTTTATTTACCTTTCCTCTTAAACATAATAGTGGTACTTGTTGTGTTTATAGTTTTGTTGTGATGTGTGAAATCCGAATGTGAGAAACTTGATGTGAGAGGATTGTTGTGTTACAAAATGTAAAGTTATGTAAACGTAAAGGATATGGGAGGAAACTGTGAAAATATCTATGTGTTGTAAATAAATGGAGATTTGTGTGCGAAGAGGTCAGATCAGCATAGACCCAATACATATGGTCTGGATCTATAGTGCAGTCATGTAAAAAATGTCGAGTGAATTTTGTGGAGATCGAGATATGAGACTGTTGTAGGGAAAAGTATCCGACTCGGATGACCCTATCCCACTCTAAGGGTGACAGTTCCTTAGCAACAACTGTAAAGAAAACTACTTAAGGCTTACTTCTTTATGAAAGCAAAAGAGAATGGAGAAAGCACTAACCGTTGCCTTGCGCTTAATGTCGAATCCAAACTCTTCTCTTTGGCCGCTTGCTCCTAGCTCTTTGTCCTTCTGCTCGCCTAGCTACAATGAGATCCTGCAAAATAACAAAGAAGGAAACTACAAGAGGCATGCAATCATAACTGGTTCATGGATTAGTGTAAACCAAACATGCAATCATCACAATATATAATTGAAACAAGAGCACATAGAAGAACCTCAATAGCTTTTATTAATGAAGAAATAAAGGTTCTGAGAGTATTACAACCATTGAAGGCTCCAACCCAGCAACACCTCCCAGCAGAAAGAATTGCTCTTCTTCACCTCTCTCAAACAATCACCCAATAACTCGATAATGAAACCAACAGCATATCATTACTTTGCACAAAATTCCAGCCTCCTGAGCTTATAGGAGAGAGCTCAATATATAGATGAATTGAGAAAGGATGAGTCAGCTTGCAACTGATGTGTAGCTGCCTTGTGTCCTCTCTCTCTTCAGTTAATCTTTAGTTGATCTTCAGTTCTTGAGTCCACTTGGTGAACTTTGCTTCCACTTGGAGAAACAGAGCCTCTGACTCATCACAAGGCGAAATCCCTGATCCAAGTGTCATTTTTGGAAGATTCCAAAGCAATGACTCACTGTGCCACTTGTCCCTTCTCGCTCAGCGCAGGTGGCCTTTGTCCCACTTGCTTTGCAATGCAGGTACACCATGGAGCAACTGAGTTTCAGCGCAGAAACCTAGTGGAGCACCTGCTTTGATTTCAGGATTGCTTGTTTTTGAGTGTTTTCAGGTGGAGAACTGATCTGAGAGCTGTTGGTTTGCTGACCTTGTTCCTCTAGGGGTAGGAACATCATGTTTAGGGAACTTTGGATCCCTTGGATTATTGACAATTCATGCTTGTTGCTGTAAGGCACAAAATTGTCTATAACAGATGCCCCCTAAAGTATGAGGTCGTTTATCGGGTGAAATGCTTTATTGAGAGGATCCGAAGTTCATTCAATCTGCTGAGAAGTGTCCTGTAATAAGATACAATACAATACATTATTTTTCATACATTTTTCATGATCTAGCTGAGGCGGGCATTCCCATGCTCAGCTTTATAAATACATTTTGGTACATAGAACAGACGATCGTCTGATTGTAGACTGATAATTCTCTGCCGAAATTATCATCCTTTGAGAAGGATGATCATCTGCTGTAATGATGTACATATCAAATGTCTTTATGTCCTGAATATATATCGCAGCCCGGATGGATGAAACTAGATCCGGGGTCTTCAATCTCTTCCGATCTTCACTCGATGTACAAGTCCATCCATGTGAGAATTTCTTGAAGTCGAACACGGAAAGACATCGCTTGATTACCGGTCAATGATGTAAACCGTTAACAAGCGCGAGAGGAGTCACCGATAAGGATGATGACCCTCAAGGTACGACAGTACAATCCACATGGTGGGAATAAAGGACTTGGCGTCGACCACCATGCAAAATCTTCTGGTCGAAGGTCATTGATGTATACCTGTTGCCGGAAGTGAGAAACTTGCCATTGAGGCATGCAAGCTTCAAAGTACTGAGGGGGTTGTTCCTAGATCAACTCCTTGGATAATGAGCTAATGTCGACAAGGAGCGATCCGTCAAAGGAGGGCCTTAATGAATCCCACATCAGTGACACGGAACGGAGCTAGTGATTGTGATGAGGTGAAAACAAACTGTGATGTATGATTCAGGGTGGCGGTCATGAAGTGGATGAAGGATAATGTATGGCAGTGGGTGGAACACGGTTGACTCTTTACAGAACCACATCTCTTGAACATATAACGACACTGATGTGATGGATTGGTAGCATTACCCCAATTGTGGATGGTGTGGCGAGGACCATGGTTATGAGATCGGTGAATGAAACAACCCAACCCGATGTGATACGGAGGACAAAGTGTCATGTTCAAGAGCGACTTGCTACCATTAATGCTGTGAGGTTCTCCCAATTTTTCCCCAGTCATTGCTGACCAGTACCTCTTTATTTTTGTCAAGCTTGAGGAGGATAACATATGCTTGTTCTATAACCCGCCCTTCGGGCAAGCCCATCGCTATGTTTTAATGAGCCTAGCGATAGGGAAACTCGTTCTCGTCTAAAGACAAGTTTGTCGCTATTTAATCATTTTAACGAGTCTAACGACAAAGAAAACTCGGTCCTTTTCAATTTTAGAGAGTCTGAAAAGGTACGAAAAGTTAACTCCAAAATTCCTTTTTCGTCTTCTAATCCCTTAAGTCCGAAAAAGTATAAAACAATACAGAAGGGATGAATTTTCGATTTCTTTAACGAGCCGGACAAAACAAGCGCTCGATCTTTTTGTGTAATAATCCCTCAGGTCCAAAAAGATTAAAATCTAGAGGAGGGATAGCTCTTCCGGTCCTTTTAACGAGCTGGAAGGCCAAAACTCGGCAAACTTTTCATATTTTACGAGTCAGTGAAAAGAGCTCAAAGAAGACTCGTCTTTTGAGGAACGAGTGATGAACAGGGATAGCAGCAGATTCCAGGTACAGGTTGGAATTCTCCAATCACGGCAGTGTCACAAGGATGGCTAAGTGAAATCACTCTTCGCAGCTGTTCCTCAAAATGGGTAAACACACATATGGAGGTGAACGATTGGCCAAATGAACAAATGGAGGTGAGACTGCAAGAACACGACCAAAGGTTTTTTAATATGGCTGTCAAAGGTTACATTTACCAAGGTTATTTACCGGTTCATTTTTTCTGGATGAGCTTGAACTGTAGGGAAAGATTGCTCACGACTTATGTTTATTTTTTAACGAGCATGAACTCTTATACAAAAACTGCTCGATTCTTGCGTTTATTTTTTAACGAGCATGAACTGTGTGCTAAAACTGCTCGATTTTATGCATGCCCCCAGCATCATAATGACACATGTCAAAGGAGGGTGCCCCCCAAGCTTCATTGCATTCAACTTGGTGGTTGGAATGAAGGTTTACCTTTGAATTTTGAAAAGGGGATTTGTTTCATTTTTTATTGAGGTTGACATAGTAAAAGAACTATCCTCAGACTCCTTGTTTCATTTTTTAACGAGGTTGACACGAGATAAGAACCGTCCTCGGTGCCCACTGTATTTACAGTATTTCCATTAGGGCGACGATCCATGCTGACAAAATATTTAGGAATCTTTTGAATCGGTTGGATATAGAAGATTTCATATCGTAGGTTTCCACTGTGGCTACTTCCGCCAGATTACCTGCCGGCGGTAGGGCAAAAGTACCCATTAAGGCGGGGTCTTTTAGGAGACCTACTCCAATATTTTGGAGTGATTGATTACTTTCATGGATCATTGTGCTGCTTCCCGTAACTTGCGAACTGTTGGGGAGAAATGTTTGTTGGTCGACGATTGTAATTTTTCCTTGAAAAGGAAATACAATTCTCCTGTAGTAGGTCGACACAACTGCGGCCATGGCATATATCCACGGCCTTCCCAGTAGGATGTTGTAATCGAGATTTCCGTCGATTACTTCAACATCAACTTCTACTGTTTTGCCCCCCAGTTCAACTTGCAAGTTAGTTAAAATCCCGCAAGGAGTGTATGATCGTCCATCAAATGCTTTTAATGTCGTTGACGATTTCGACAAGGGTGGTGAGCCTAAATTTTTCCAGCAACTCATCGTCATAAGACATGTAGATGCCCCCTCATCAATAATTGTTCGATGAACAGTTTTGTTGAGGGCTTTCACTTTAATAAGGAAAGCTTGTTGAGCTGGTAACTTAGGGTCATATCCTTTATGATCAAAGGCCACAAGATCAGAATCCATTGGACCAATCCCACCTATAGCTGATAATAAAGTTTGCTCTTGGGAGGTGCAATTTTGCGCTACCTCAAGTGTCGACATAGCGGACGACTATTGGGTCAGGTCCTCTATTATATTATAATTCTGTGCTACTTTTGCACGAGGATTAAATGTCGATTTGTGTACTACTCCCTTTGGCGAGTTTATTATTGGCTTAGGAACGATGGGTGGCACAACTTCGTTCAAAGTTGTTGTCGAACTACTAGGTTGTTTATCAGCCTTGTTATTCGACCGCTGTGGATTCCGGTAACCTTTATTCCTTGTCAAAGCATTATTCTGCTGCTTTGAGGTGGACAACATAAGCACTTGGGATCGGGAAGCATTTTGATTAGCAACCAGATTTTGGCTTGGATTAGGGAACGGATCAGTCAATACTGCTGGGGTTTTTGAACTCTTGAAGAGTTTCTTAACTTCAGGTATATGTGGACAATCTTTCGTCCAATGATCCTCATCGCATATATGACACCCTGTCGGGGGTCTCCCTTTCCTTTTCTTTTTCTTCTTGCCCCCTGGTTGCTTCAGTTGTTTGCCCTTATCGGTCGACATGGCATTTACTTCTGAGGCAAGAAGTTCCTCATTTGCATTTTGACTAGAAATTTTGCGTTTGCCAGTCACGCCATTACTGGTGTGAGAGTCAGTATTTGATTTAGGAGGGGGAGGAATTGAAAATTCAGGTCTGGGGGCGTCAGGTATTTTGTCGTAGAGCGTGCCAGACTGAGTATATACTAAGTCCAGATATTGGGCACGAGCAATGACCTGCTCCTCTGTTACGACTCCCCCCTTGGCCACATCTTCCGTTATAGCCGGAAGTAACGACTTTATAAACCATTCAGCTAACAGCTGATCGGGGACGTAAGTTTTCACCATCCTACGACGACGTCGCCACTCATGTATATGATCAGATATGTGAGTGGCCGTTGTCTGTTTGAAGTTGGTAAGGAGTTCTGTTCTCGTTTCATACCTTATCGGTAATTGAAAATGGGTTAAGAAAGTCGTGGCTAAGGAGCTGAAATTGTCGAAAGAGGCTCTTGGCAATTCAATGTACCATTTAGCCGCTGGACCTGTCAATGTCCTCTGGAAGAGGCGAAGTCTTATCGAATCATCGTTTAGAGTGTTCGATGAACACCACAGATGAAAAGTCATGACGTGATTCGACGGGTCTTCACCTGGATTTCCATTGAATTTAGGAATGTCCGATGGAAGTTTATGCGGAATCGCTGGCCACCAAGGGGCATAAGCAATTGGATCATTCGTCAGCCGGTTTAGATCTTGCAATTCTAGAGTTGCTACAAAGGGCAACTGTTGGTTCAGGTTAGGCGAAGCATATCCAGGATAAGATGGTATCGCCTGAGCAATGGGTCTTTGCAGACCAGCATAATGCTGACAACTTTGACAAAGTTGATGGGCATAACCATTATAGCATGGTTGCCCATTAATTACAAAGACTTGTTGCTTAGGTCCTTGATATGATTGCTGGAATGGCGGTTGTTGAGATTGAAACAGCTCTGGTTGTTGTACCATTTGCTGTTGACCAATACTGGATAATTGACCAAGATGAGGAGTCACAGTACTTGTTTGAGCCTGAGTCGCTCCAGATAAGGAGGCACTACCCTGAGATTGTGATTGAGCCACTGAGACAAGAGGTTGTTGTATTACAACAGGTAGCGCTTGTACTTGCGACGCATTCGCCGTAGCAGGTGTGGTGGGAATATTCGACACAGGGTGTACTGGTTGCATTGAATATGCAACTCCTGATTGTTGAGGCAGTATTGGTACCCAACCGCTGGATGTAATTCCAGTTTGACCTGAACTTTGTTTTGAACTCACGTATGGGTATCCTCCCGGAGGAGGTAATGAAAGGGCATACTGCCCCCCATACGGTATCAATCCGGAACTCAAGGGGATTGATTGCCCAGATTGACCTCCAAATGGATCAATTTGGCGAGTTTCAACATAAGAAATACCAGATGATAATCCGGATGAAGAAATAGGAACTAACCATGTTGTTGTCCCTGATTGGACTCCGGCTTGTTGTTGACAATTCGCCGGGACAGATGGTATACCAGCGAACATCGTTGGAGTAGCAGCAGGAGGCTCTGCTGCTGCTGTGTCGGACGACACAGTCCTAGATGTCGACGGTTGTTCAGACATATCTAGTCTATCCAAAAGATTTCTTAGCGATTCTATAGGAACTTCCACTTGTGGTGGACTAACTTCGAAGATCAACGAGGGAAGGGTGATGATTATTCCGCTTAAAATAAATTCTATAACGACGCTTTAGACACAACTTGCTTTTTCAGTTTTAAAGAGTCGAGAAAAAGCTAAAGATGACTCTAGTCTCCTTCGATGTTTTAACGAGCCCGAAGTGACAAATGCTCGGATGGACTTTTTCAGTTATAGAGTTTGAAAAGGGCCAAAAGAAACTGCTCTGGAGATCTAGGCAGAGGGTGTGCGAAACTTTTCGCAAAACCACGGAATACGTTTTACGGTACGTGTGGTCAATCTTCGTGAATGATGTGTTCACTGCATTGCGATTAGTAGGGCGGTCGACACGGCTTCCTAAGGATAAAGGATATATGCCTATAGGGGTCTCCCAATATATACTCGACGGTACGTGGGAGCACAAGTCCGTATTAGTGCCACCGACTCTCAGGAGGAATCACCCACCTTCTTCGAGATCGACAGTCACTACGTTTAACGACGCCGGAACACGTCTCTAGCTTAGACCTCTATGTGTTTGCGTTATGTTTCAAAGCGTTGTTAGGTTCATTCAGTATATTTTAAGTTGATCTTTTTAAAGTTTGCCTTTCAAGGTTCACCACGAGATGTATGTGACAAATTCCTAAATGCAGCCTAAGATGAGAAGCAAGTTTTTTCAAATCTTTTTGACTGATGAAAATCTTAACTACTGAGGGAGAAGAAAGGCATATCTTTTCACACAGTTCATACAGCACAAACTAATGCACTTTCTCCTAAATCAACATGCAAACTTTTCAGATGCAAAATGCACAATGCAAGTATTTCTTTTCTCTTTCTTAATGTTGATGTATTACAGAAAGAAAGCTGTTATATAACTTTGAGTTCAATTTCGAGTGAAAACAAACAAGCTTGTCCAAAATCAAAAGACACCTTAAGATTCACTTGTTTCGACACTAGAAATATATGAAATCAAACCATATGACGAAAGCAAAAGACCAATCAGCTATGAACAGCAAACAAACTAACTCTTAAGATCAGCAAGACACCTATCACAGGTTTAGATCTAAGAGGCCACAGCAAGACTAGTTCACTTTTCGTTATGGGAAACCGTAAATGATGTAAGAAATACAAAAGAACACGTACAGTTTCTTTATATAACCGAGGTGGAATAATGGCAAGTAAAGTTGGTTTCAGATAGGTACATGGACTGGTAACTGGCTGCAAAAACAATAGTGAAAACAGGCAAGAAAAAGGGAGGAAAGCCCAGTAGCACTAGGCAAAACTGGATCAAAGCAGGTAGCACACTGCCTGTTTGACATTCAACGCACGTCCCGAAGGGGCTACCTGCGTTGCAAAGCAGGTAGCCTATGTACAGCCTGCTTTGGAAAACGAGACTTACGTTTTCTCAGTTTCCGGGTCACAATTTTCTAAAAAATTCACGGTTTTTGCTCAAATCAGAAGCAATCATTCAAGCACACACAAAGGGATGATTAGGAGGATGAAAAGCTATCACTAAGAGCTTACAAGGATCCTTGTAGATCAGCTCTTCAAATCATGAACATGCTCAGAACTGAGCTAGAGTAGCTGCCCTCTACTTCGCTTTTGATATAGTCAAAAGCTTTTCGATTTGGTACTCTTTTGTTTAGGAAATGAATAGCAAAATACTACAAACAATCAAACAGATACGATCCCCAGCGGAGTCGCCAGTTTGTTGTAGGGAAAAGTATCCGACTCGAATGACCCTATCCCACTCTAAGGGTGACAGTTCCTTAGCAACAACTGTAAAGCAAACTACTTAAGGCTTACTTCTTTATGAAAGCAAAAGAGAATGGAGAAAGCACTAACCGTTGCCTTGCGCTTAATGTCGAATCCAAACTCTTCTCTTTGGCCGCTTGCTCCTAGCTCTTTGTCCTTCTGCTCGCCCAGCTACAATGAGATCCTGCAAAATAACAAAGAAGGAAACTACAAGAGGCATGCAATCATAACTGGTTCATGGATTAGTGTAAACCAAACATGCAATCATCACAATATATAATTGAAACAAGAGCACATAGAAGAACCTCAATAGCTTTTATTAATGAAGAAATAAAGGTTCTGAGAGTATTACAACCATTGAAGGCTCCAACCCAGCAACACCTCCCAGTAGAAAGAATTGCTCTTCTTCACCTCTCTCAAACAATCACCCAATAACTCGATAATGAAACCAACAGCATATCATTACTTTGCACAAAATTCCAGCCTCCTGAGCTCATAGGAGAGAGCTCAATATATAGATGAATTGAGAAAGGATGAGTCAGCTTGCAACTGATGTGTAGCTGCCTTGTGTCCTCTCTCTCTTCAGTTAATCTTTAGTTGATCTTCAGTTCTTGAGTCCACTTGGTGAACTTTGCTTCCACTTGGAGAAACAGAGCCTCTGACTCATCACAAGGTGAAATCCCTGATCCAAGTGTCATTTTTGGAAGATTCCAAAGCAATGACTCACTGTGCCACTTGTCCCTTCTTGCTCAACGCAGGTGGCCTTTGTCCCACTTGCTTTGCAACGCAGGTACACCATGGAGCAACTGAGTTTCAGCGCAGAAACCTAGTGGAGCACCTGCTTTGATTTGAGGATTGCTTGTTTTTGAGTGTTTTCAGGTGGAGAACTGATCTGAGAGCTGTTGGTTTGCTGACCTTGTTCCTCTAGGGGTAGGAACATCATGTTTAGGGAACTTTGGATCCCTTGGATTATTGACAATTCATGCTTGTTGCTGTAAGGCACAAAATTGTCTATAACAGAGACGTAGGATACCATGAAATATTACAGCTCTGAGGTAAGGTTGCAGCTAAATAGGATGGCCATTAGTTGAACAGGGAGGGGCCGAAAGGCTATGTGAATAGCTCTTGTAGTAGCACTCAAAAGGAAGATGTTGAGACCTATAGCAGGTTGGTTGACTGTAGATGTGTAGGTTGAAGTCTATACAAAGTTTGCAACAACAAGATAAAGACACGCAACCAAGTGGATAAGGATGCAGAAGGAGATTTGAAGTATGTGGAGTAGGGCCAAGGCCCTAAGCTTACCTTGATTGTTGATTCACTGAATATTCGGCAATCAGACGAACATGAAAGCGGTGAAAAATTTGACCACAGCCATGTGCGTCTGATTGCCAAATATTCAGGTAATCGACAATCGAGATAAGGATGCCCAAGCCAAGCTACTAGACAAAGGTTGTGATCTTGGAGTAGTAATCAGAGTGGTGTTTGAAGAAAATAGTGAGAGGATAAGGTTGTGATTTGGAACAATGTTGTGAATGGAGAAGGTGATGGGCATGAGCGGAAAACCATATATCAATGCAGAGACCACTCATTTGACCACTAGGAAAAATATAGACTGTGGGCGCCTTCATATTTTAGTCGGTTGAGGAGAGATGGGCCCTGTCAATCATTTATGGGCATCGGAGGGTGCAGGATGAATCGTTTCCCTGAGACATAATGTTATTGAAGGTTTCCACTAGTGGTGAAATCAAGAAAAGGTGCATGTGGAATACTTCATTACATTAAGACATTGCTCGAAGATTTGTGTTAAGACCATGGAATCATTTCTTAAGGTTGTGATCTAACAAGAATATTTGGTTAGAAACCACTCAAATTGTTATTTTTTTCATGTGGAGTAAAATTTGTTCATTTGTTGTTGATTATGATCTAGTTGAGGTTAGAGAAAGACACACTCTAGAGAAGCAACCTGTAGCTTAATTGTTTGACCCGAGACTCGTAAGTCAGTTATTGAATGAGAAATGAGAAGGAATTATTGTGAAGAGGGTTGCGTGTAGGGCGCATGACGCAGATATTTGTGCAAAATAGAGGACAATGTGTGTGAGCCCAAGTGTAGATTTAATTTATTGTTTAAATATGTAGATTTAGTTCTTAATATAATGGTTGGAATGGAAAAAACAATAGTCAATGACACATATTGAGCCGAAGATGACGAAATATGTGTATGTGTGAATTAAATAGATCGATGAACCATGTATCTCAAGAGAATCACCACAGAACTACGCGTTACAACAGCTGATGACCCATGAAATTCGACAGATGGTTCCTTTGTATATGGACATCAATGTTGGATGTGAAACGCATGAAGACAAGCAAGGCAAGAATGTAAGAAGTAATGAAACACTAGTAGTAAGCAAGAAAAAAATGAATGTAATTGCGCATAATGTTGTAAGACCATAAAGGAATGCATACCCCAAAGTCTAGATTCACAGGAGGCATGTAGCATTCTCTTGAGTATCGAGATCTTTAGGGAGGTTAGATCCATATCAATTTACTAGTCATGTTTAAGGGGGAATTGTTAGGAATAACCTTGACTTAGAGAATATTAGTCTATAATTACTTGTTTCAGGCACATAGTTTTGTGGTCCATGGTATTATTCTAGTTGTATTTGGATGGAAAGAAGCCTATAAATAGGCTTATTTGTCTCCATTATAAAGTGTCAAGGGTCTATAAAGTGTGGGCTCCCAACCAGTGTAAGAAGCGAAGGATCAATTGAGTTTGGGTTCCTCACCTCCTCGGCTAGTGTAATCGACCAAGGGTTGAGCAAGTGTGGACTCCTAGACCCTAAGATATAAGGGCTCAAGGTTGAGCAAGTTTGGGATCCCCGAGAAGCTTGGCTACGGTTTTGGCCAACGACTAATGGAATTCCATTAGGCTTGGTTTTTCACTAGAGTTAGGATTTTCCTAGGGTTTTTCATGACATTGTTCATGTGTGAGATTTCTTATAAATGGTGTTAATGATTTTGTTTATTTACCTTGCCTTTTAAACATAACATAAAAATTTGATAATTTTTAGTTACTTGTTGAGATCATAGATACTCACTACCACAACAATAATATCATTGGTGTAAAGAAAAATGATGATGACTACACTAGCTAGAGTAGAACCTATACAACCTATTTCTTCTAAATAACCCTCTAACATTGTTAGACTACCTTTGCACCATGAAGAGAGAGATGCAAAGACCCCCCAACAGATTTTATTTGTTGACCAGGATGGTGAGTTGAGGAAACATAAGTTGCGTAGGGTGCAACACTCACAGGATGGAGGGATTGTTCTATGTGTTAGAGTTTGTGCATTTAATCCCTCTCTTGGGATTGGATGGAGAGAGATTCTGAATTTGTACATGATGGAGTGGGCTAGACTTATGGAGATGGTCATAGTTCGGAGTGAAGCTCAGTGGGAGCTCTCAGACATTGAGCGTACTGGAGGCCTAGGTTGGCATTGGGACCTAAGCAGCGCTTCCTATCCGATATCAGACATGCAAGATGGATATGTCATTAATGAGGTAGTCAACTCAGTCCATGAGCACATGCATTCCTTAGGGGAGTTCTAGTCAGTGTTAGTGGCTAGGTGGTTTGTGAGTAAACTTCATTGATTATTTTTGCATGTTGGTTGCGCATGGGGGTGTAGGATGATTATCATTCTATCCCAAGAGTTGGTTGGAGGAGGTTTCATGGGTAGGCCACCAAGACCAAATATTGTATGGAAATGATGTTCTCCAATTGATGTTGAGGACTCAGGGGTCATAGAGGATCAGCATAGCAGAAATATGCCCTATAGTAGGAATGTAGTTAGTGTGCTCAGGTCTACTAGGATGGATGAGGGGACATGATGTGTGTCATGGTGGGGTCACTAGCAGAGTGGGAGACACTTTGGCACATGCAAGATACCATATGTAAAAGGGTGGTATGAGAGTAGGTAGTGCTACACAAGACTACACAGAGTTAGGTTGTAGCATCGATTATTATATAGAGGGATGTGGCCTAATGAATACAGACCCAATTCTAGGACATATCACACATTGGTGTGGAGGGATATGCAGAAAGGAGTAGTGGCCTATAGAGGAGCATGGAGATGCATTGTGGTATACCACATCATGTGAGTTTACACTGTGGGGTAGGAGGAGTGACTCACATCGTATTGAGGATGTGCAGGGAGTGAAAAGTACAGTGACACATGCAAGACACAAGATGGTGTAGCCATAGCCTGGGGTATCCAGTGGTGTACAGAGATAGGTTGAGACATACATTGGCATCTCGAGGACCGCGGTGGTATGCAGTGACACATGGTGCAGCGCAACAAGATCTTGGAGTGTTGCCTCCTGTGAGAATTATGAATTGGGATAGTAGGTGTACCATTGCACACAACTCACCTAAGATCGATGAGGGAATTGTCGAGCATCTGGGGACACCATTTTTAGTGGATACAGGGCATCAAGGGGGTTATCAACAGATCCAAGGAAGAGAAAGGGTCATCTGTAGGAATAATCTTGAGCATTCATGAAGACTCTCAATCATATTCTTTGGGACATACCTGACCATCATCCTCGAGTGTTGCTTACAGTCACAGATTTGATTGTTTCCCTTTGACACTCTCCATTCATGAAGCAGGGCATGGGAGGCTCACCCTAGACTGTTGGATGAGACACTACGTGTCATTCGCTAAGATGAGACTCTCTAGTTGAGATATTATACACGAGTTGACAGTTACAGGCTTAGGGATGGCATGGTTGATTGTCAAGGTAGAATATGTTCCACTCATAGGCTCACACTTGGGGAGGTGACTGATAGAGAGTTGCATGGTGCCTTTTCAGCTGGACAACTCCAGGAATTAGGTGAGCATGAGGTGTGGAGGATCGTAGTCCTTATTGGCAAGATGATTCCTAGGCTTCCAGTAGTACCCGGGCACATCATTAGGTGTTGGGATAGAAGATCTCGCTGTGTGATTTGGCAGGTATAAAACGATTAGATATTCATGGCACCGGTTCGTGATGTTGGGTGCCTACCTATTGGATACCTACAAGAGGCAGAGATGGGGCACAGAGGGGTTCCAACAAGTAGCAGCATATAACACTGGAAGGCAAAGAGGATTAGGGGTTGTGGACCTCTAGTATGTTTATGGGATTCAGGGATCCAATGGATTGGTGGGATACTCCACTCCTCAATAAGCATGGTTGGGATAACAGGCATATTGATTCATTCTCAAGTAGACACATGGGTGTTCGTCGAAACCCTCACCATAGGACGAGGCAAATTTTTGCTTAGGATTGGGGCTCGCCATGGAGTGATAAGCGTTGGCACTGTTGAGTTTCTTTAGCAAGATTGGCCTAGCCATAATCATCACATAGATTATGGACAAGAGTTATGGGAGAGGAGGCTTTGGTACGAGCATGCTATGCAGTCAATCATGACCAGAGTGTCACAATGTCAGTAGCATAGGTTCCTTCTGTGATGGGTGGGGGATTTCTGGCATAACAGGACTCACCAGTTCAACTACTTGCAGAGGTGATCTAGTTTCTACAGGGAGGGTCATATAGATCTTCCATTTGGTTTTAGTGATTCATTGATGGTGTAGTGAACTTCACCAATGTGGTAGGGTTATCGACATGAGAAGATCAAGGGAGGCCCAAGTAGATGAGGGTTCAATCCCACTAAGATTGGATTGCATCTTGAGGATTTTACTCTTCTAGTGAATGAGATGGACTATTCATTAGGGAACTTTCATGGGGAGTTGGGCAGAGTCCTACATTATGATGATGCTCTACTTATTGCTAGTATGACGATGGACTCTAGTACCTATATCTAGTTGGATAGCGAGTGGAGAAAGGTGTGCTTCACATTGATTAGGACGGCTTGGGATCCTGGTTTTGAGGGATTCCTTCATGTTAGGACAATGCTGAGATTTGGGATGACGCAATGGTACATTTGGGACCTCGGTATTATTCGTGGTTACAGTGGTGATAAATAGTCAGAGATGGAACTTGTTTAAGAATTTCTTAAGGACAAGCAATTTTTGGTAGGGAGGACTATAATATCCGTTCCTAAATTATTTTGGAACATGAATTATTTATATATTTTTGGGGGGAAATTTTGATGAAGATGAGGCCTACATGATTTTTGATGGAAAACTTAGGAGTTTGAGGCAAGTTAACTTTATTTTGTTTAGTTTTGTTAATGATCTGTGGGGACCACCCACATAAGAAATACACACTCCCTAAGCCAATGACTCGAAATGAATGAGAGGGAAGAAAAGGCAGGAAGAAACGCTCGACAAAAGTTATGAAAGGAAGGTGTTAACACCCAGGTTGTTCCCTATGACTCCCAAGGGAATACGGCCGGGGTAACCACTAACCAATCTTTGGATCACTGTTTCTAGCCAAACTGTGATCAGAGAGGGCTCTCTCTTTATGATTTGTCTCTGTTATGATGGTGTTTTAGGCTAGCTATTAAGTTTAATCTTGTTTCAATTGTTTGGTTGGAAAAGTTTCAGTCAAACGTGTGTGCTCTTCCCAGCATATTATATAACATTGGGCAATGGAGTCAGTGGTCCTTTGGTTTGGTGTGCTATGTTGATACATTAATGAAAGCTGCAGAGCAAGGTGATTGTCCGGGGAACAAAGTTTTGAAATTGAGTTTGTGTGTAACATGTCCAGGATAAGAAAGGCAATTAAGGATCTTTCTATAAACTGGTATGAAAGGAGAAACAATTGTTACCTGGAAGCATTTAAGAATTTCTTAGATAACATTCACAGCATGGAAATAAATGTAACATGAGCATTTAAGAATTCATGTCTCTTTTAATCCTGAAGAAAACATTTACAGCAACATAAGATTGAGCACAGGGTGTTAAGAAACATGTCCTGAACTATTCTTTTTCTTTATTGCTAGATATGACGGAAATATGAAAACGAAATAACATAGGGAAACGAAACAGAGTTTAAAGAAGACATATCATTCCACCAGACAACGCAAGGTTTCTGCAACAGCTCTTAGATTATCAACAAGACACCAGAGTTCCAGGAAATCACTGAGCTGAAATTGCTCTTTGTATTAAACTTTTCTGAAAATACAGAGTATACATGCCTCGGAGTAAAATTTACCAACCCCTTATGCGTTACTAAGGGGGGTATATATACAAATTTACATTTGGAAAATATCTGAATGAAGAGTAAATGATCCATAAATGTCCTACCAACTGCTGGAGTGCAGCAGCTGAAAGAGTAAATGTTGTAATAACTTTTAGTCCCTTAGCTGTCAAAAATGGTCAGAGACTGTTGACTTGGTGGCAATTGGAGTCGGTTGGAGACGTGCTGTTCAAAATGTGGCTAGCTGTCATCGTTAGTGATGAATCACTTTTTGGATGCTTTTCAAACATTAACCCTTTTACACTTGTCTTCTGGTGACCTGAGCTGGCAGTGGCCGAATGTCTTGAAACTACCGTGGCAGAATTTGGAGCATGGCCTGCCACCAGTCCTCCTTAGGCATTTGATGCCTCCGAATTTTAATTAGAGTCTCATCAAGCTCTGTATATCTGAAAAAACTAGGAGGAGTTTCAAATAAATGATTTACCTCATTTTCAATAAAAAATGAGCCTTCGAGCTTAGTGTACAAGCTTTGTCCTGTTGGAGGAACTGTTTCCTCAGAAGTACTGCTGGATGCAGTGATTTGATTTTCAATGTAAGTGGCCATCCTGTTTGTAAATTGATCTCTGCTGATCAATTTTCCTGTGCTGCTCAACAGGCTAGGCAGTCCTCTTGCTTGTAGCATTCCCATTCTGAGTTTATAATCTTCAACTTCAGTCTGTATCTCATAACTTTTTCTTTCTGCCGTCTGTACATAACCTCTGAGAGTTAGCACCTTTTTAGCCATGAGGATGGCCTCTGTTCTGTTGGTGATTCCAACGGCTGCCAGCTCCTCTTTGTCTTGCCTGTTCAAAAATTCTATCAATTGGCTAGCTTGCTCAGGTCTGTTTCCTAACACTATCTTGGCCCTCTGGACATCTGTCTGGGCTTGTACAATTAAATCCATATGCTCATGGATTGTTTTAATGGATTTCCAATGTTTGATAATGGCTTGGGTAATTTTATTCCACAAGATTCTTTTGATTTCTGCCATAGTATTTTCCAGATTGAGCTCCTTCTCCAGGGCCTTTATTTTATCTTTTTGAGCCTTAATCTGTCTGCCCTGTTCTGCTACCGTTACCTTTGATTGATCATATTTGGCATCTATCTCTGCCAGTTTTTCTTTTGCTTTCTTTATTTCATCCGCCTGTAGCTCCATTGCCTTGACAGCTTTGGTCAATTCTTCTACACTGGGGTGAGCATCTGGAGCTGCTGTTGTACCTGCTGCTTCTGTTGTGGGGGCCACTGCTGCCCCAGAAGTTGTTGCTGTTGTGGAATCTGTTGGAGGAGCTTGGAGTGTAGATTCTCCCTTTTTGTCTTGTAATGCTCCTTCCAGCTCTTTCTCTAGTTCTTGGATCCTTTGATCTTGCTGTAATAAGAGGTCAAGTTGTTCATTAACTTGCTTTTCTTTTTGCAATTCAGCTGTCTGAGGGTGTTCTGTAGGTAACAGCTTCAACCTCTTCTTCATGGCATTTAGATCATCATCCTTTTTTTGCATGAGGGTTTTTACCCCGGTTGGATCACTAGGGTCATGCCCTAGATCAACAATAATCTCCTCAAGAGATTTTATCCTATTGTCCTTGGCCTTAGAGGACATCCTCTCAAAATCTAGTTGAGTGTTTGTGTTCTTCAAAGATTCTTTCAACTCATGAGCTAATGTGGCCTTCTCTACCAAAGTGGCATAGACCATCTCCCCAGTCTGCTTGTGGAGTTCAATTTGGTCCATAGGATGTATGTCTTTGGCCAGGACCTCCACCCTTGTTTTGATGAAATCTGCAGTTGTCATTGGCTGCGGCCCCTTGGGTTTGAAATGGCTGAATATTATTTTTTCTTCTTTGAAGTCGTAGACCGACATCAACCTTTCCTGCTGGGCTAGAGTGGCATCTATAAATTGTTTGTAAACCTCAGCCCTCAATAACTCATTTGCTGCCTTGATTTGTTTGAAGGAAGCCTTAGCACCTTTAAGCTTCTGGCTTTGCTGAGAAGAGGATGACACCTCCAAACCAAGCTGTAAATTCTGCTCCTGCTGAAAGGAGCTTGTCCCTGTATGTTGGCTGCCCTCCCTGTCCTTTGCTGTGTTGTTCAAGACATCTTCAGTAATGTCTTCCACCTCTGGGGAATCTGCCCTTTGCCTTTTGGCTTCTGGCTGGTGGGAGGATCCACTGAGGGGAGTGGACTCTTCTCTTTGCCTTTTAGTACCCCTCTCTTCATGTGCTGGGGTCTGCAAAACTGAGGTAGTTAATGGCTCAGTTTGAGGTGGCGGTGTTTGCATTAGGGGGGTTTCTGGCAGCCCAGTTTGTGGCAGAACAGTTTGTCCTTGTTGCTGCTCTGTTTGTTGTTCTGTTTGCTGATCTTTTTGCTGTGACTGTTGCTCTGACTGTTCCTTTTTTGCTTCATCCTCTGCATCCATTTTTCCTTTTCCTTTATCTAAGCCTGGTGCTGCTGTAGAGAGTGTCTGCGGCGCTGTCCTGGTAACTGAGGTCCCTTCTCCCACTGATTGAGGCAGTCTGAAAGGTACCTGGAGCACATAGTCCAGGTCAATAGTCTTCTCAAGTTCTTTCATATTTTTAAGCATTCTTTCTTCTTCAGTTAAGCTCTCAACTAGAGTGTCCAGCTGCCATTCTTGTAAGTTGGCATACTTTTCTATGTGTGGGTAGTGGCAGTGTTTAATCCCTAGGAGTCTGTACTTAGTTCTCCTAGCAGTGATGAAACCTTGAGGGTCATAAGGGACCCATCGAAAACTGTATGACAATTTATATTTGTCCTTGAGGATCAGGTCTGCAGATTCCCATCCTTCCTTCTTGTTCATGATGAAAGGGCCCAACTCATTTTTGAAGTTAAGGTGTGCCTTTTTCTTGGAGCTGTGGAAATGGGTAAGGTCTGACTGAATCAATTGCCTGTAATACTCCAAGGCAAATAATCTCATAGGAACATACTTGGGTAGCCTGTATGGACAGAGCTCACAGCCATATACTCTGAACACAGTATGGTGTTCATATAGGTACCAATCACCTATTTTGTACTTCTTAGATAGCTGCAAAGCTTTCTTGATCTCATTAGATATTCTAGGTGGAGGGGACTTCATAAGCATGCAGGAGACTGGGTACACAAACTGGTCAACAAATTCACAGTAGGTATAGGGTGAATTTGTGATTTTATGATAGACTGAGGTCCAGAAGATGACAGATCTCCTCTCTCCTTTATTATCCAGCCTTCTGATGTAGCATGGGAAAGCTTCAGAATGATAAAACATGAACAGGTGGTAGATGTAAGCTGAGTATCTGAAGACCCCCTGTCTGTCCATTTTTCTCAATTGATCATGAATCCTATTGGCTATGAACTTAGCAAAGTTATACTTTCGGGCAGGGGGTTGACGTGGGCTGTAAGCAGACAGCAATACGAGCATGGCTTGATCCACATGCTCACTGTTTTGGTAACCTAACACATAGGCTATCATGTCCAGTAGCAGCCTGCCTGAGTCATTGAAATGTTCATGCAGATAAGGGGGTGGCCCTGTAGGCTGGCACTCAGTTCTCATGTAGTTCCTGGTGACCTTTTGCAGCTCCTCACTGGTCATCTTGTCACCAGCTTCCAGCAAATACCTCATGGAGAATGGGATTAGCAACTCCGTTTGATCAAACTGTAACATCTTGTTGATGGACTCAGCATTTATATAAAAAAGGATCCTCCCTGATGGAGTATTGACAGCTCTGTGCTCCAGATCATAGTTTTGAGCACATAAGTGAATGATTTCAGGGAAAACATTCACAGCTGGGAGACAGTAATAGGGCAGGTTTGACTCCCATATTCCATCTGTACCAAGTCCATCCTTATGGTCTTCCCTCAGTGTAGTGAAGGTCTTCAAAAAGTCCCTGTCTCCCTCAAAGTCATCAATGAGACAATCCTTGTCAATAAATGGCAAGGCCTCCAGTTCCTTATTGGTTTGATTTAGTGGAGTAATACTGAGGGAAGAGGATGCAGAGGCTGCCATGATATAATCTGTATGTGAGCAGGGAGAGGTAATAGTTTGATAAGTCTTTAAAGACTTAAGCAGCAGGTAAACTGTACACAGTGTGATGTCCTCTTCTAGTGTAAAATTGTAAGCAAGTTGGTAAATTGCTGCAAATTCTCAGGGATGTGGATTGCTTAAAGGGACATTGCAGAGACAGTGATAATTCTTTAGGAAGAGTGCAGGTGGCCTGTACTTGGCAAAAGGGAACAATGCCGAGTACCTCGGGGGCAATTTTGCAGTTTTAACCCGCGAACTGATTGCTCCAATGTCAAATTGTGGCTTAGGGATGGGGCAGGTTGCTTGGGTTTGGTTTAGGTGATCAGGTGGAGCTAAATTAAGTGAATTTACCAGTCTTTAATGGTGAATTCTACAGAGAATTCTAATTCATGGGCAAAGTGGAAGGAAATGGCAAAATACCTGGAAAATCGACTTGGAAGCTCGCGGGCCGGGTTGTGGAGACTTAGTGCCGTCGAATTCTGAACTTTGAATGGTCGAATTGTCGAATTTGATGGCTGAGTGAGAGGTTTTGCAGCAGCTGTTGGCAACGGCTAGTTTCTCTTTCGCATGAAAATGAGCGAAAACAACTCATTTAGTCGTTTAAATCGTTAAATTTGGCAAAAGTGTGAATTTGGCGCTTTTCCGCCGATGACGTTAGCATGACGTCATGGCGGGGCCCAGATACGGAGGTGATGTGGCGGCTGAGGTGTTTGCTAGGGTTGCAGGACACGGTGGTGGGCGGGTACAGTGGCGGGTCCGCGTGGAGGGCCACGGGACGCTGGGGCGGGCACTAGCGAGGTGACGTCAGGGTGACGTGCGAATGACGTGGGAGGAGAGTGGTATTAGGGGTGGCGGTAAGCGGGTTCCCCGCACCACCTTTGGGCAAAGGCGGTAACGGGGAGGGGGGCTCCGAACAACCCCACCGCCTGCCACGCGTCCCCTGTACGGGATGGCCAAAACCACTTTCCCCGGACGCTAAAGGTCGGCAGGTCGGGGAGTGAAAATGACCGCCCACCTTTAGATCCGGGCGACGGAGATCTGACGGCTGGCGGGCCTTCCGACTGGTCGAGCATGTTTGGGGGGGGGGTCCCGCCAGCGCAATAAAATATTCAATTCAATGATTGGGCGGAGGACTATAGGAAAGTGGGTTTTTTCGCAGTTTTTGGGTTTTTTGGGCTTTTTCAAGGGTTTATATAGGAAAACGGGGTTTTTGTGCGTTTTCAGCAGAGAGACGGTGAGGGTTGAGGGACAGGATTTCTGCTCATAACCAGAGGTCAGAGCACATCCAAGACAAGGTTGACCACAGTCCCAGGTGGACTGAAGTCCCCTTAGACCATTTACTTGGCTATAATGCCAAAAGGAGAATATGTAGATAATGCTGGGATTTATACACCATGGTGTTTAATACTAGTAGGGGAAAAGGTAATATAGGGGATTTACATAGTAGAATTAGAGTTAATATGGATGAGAGGGTGAGTGGAGGGGGAAACCATTTTAGTTTATGTGAAACAAACTTGGTTTTGAGAGTAGATCAAAATGAAAAGATTTTTAGACAAGAAATGTGGCTTTAAAAGATTAAGAACCACCATGAAAACTTAGTCATTTTCATGAATCTTAGCTGATGGGGAATGCTAGAGATGAAATTGGAAGGGAATGAGGGAAATTAGTCAGGGAAATTAGTCATGCTTCCAGCTGCAAATCGATGAAGAAGAACACCTTTGTCAATTAATTGACTTTGCTTTGATACCCACAGTTACCATCTCTGCAATGGTAGGTATAACTTTCTGCAACCCCAACTACTTACCCAGCTACTTGCCTAGCATTTTTATTTCTTCTTGGAGGGTGCACTTGGACTTGCAGACCCTTACTTGCCTTTTCTTTTCTTTGGCTTTTTCTTTTGCTTTTTCTATCTACTTCTAGCCTTATTTCTTCCAAGGTCCCAGATTAAGCTGTTGAGAGCCCTTTCTTCTCTACCTGAACTAGTTGTCTGCCAAGATTAAGCAGTTTGGACAGACTTCTTTCTCTATTCTATAACTCAAAATTGAAACATGGCATGATCCAGGTTAAACTGTTGGATCATCCACCAAAATTGAAATAAGGTGATCAACATTTGAAACACTTTACACACCTCTTGTTCTCTAGGAAATATGGGATCTTTGTGATATCAAAGCAGAGCATATTTGGACTTTCCCTTGCCAATCATGAAATATGAAACCTATTGGTATAGGTATCCAACAGTGGCTCCACATGGGGATGGTTTTTCTTTTGAAAGACCAAGAACAGCAGGTCAGATTGCCTTGTTCTTTGACTGCCCATCTCAATCTTGAAATTCGCTGCTTTGATGTGTCAAAACTGTGTGCTTCCTTTTTGAAAGACCTCTGATCCTATTTGCCTTTTGCTGTTTGGTGAATCACTTAGGAAACTGCATTTTTACAATCTAAATAGAAATAATATGTACATCTGCATATATACAAGGGAACCTGATGTTGCAATCATGGGAAATAGTCAAAATAATGCTTCAGCATCCTGCCATTGACAGGACCTTCATCCAAGTCAGTTTCAGTCAGACTTTTGAGGAAGTAAGTGTTGTTACCTTGCACTGCTTGGACAGCAAATGGTCCTCTCCAAAGGGAATCAAATTTCCCATGTTTTCCTTTTTCTTCTCTTCTTGCATCCCACTTTAAGACTTTGTCCCCCACATTGAAATCTTCTGCTTTGGTTCTTCTATCAAAGGCCTTTTTCAATTTTTCTTGTAATATCTGCACTCTGCTGAAAACTTGTTCTCTTGTTTGCTGTAAACAGATTATCTGATTGATCCTCCTTTGCATATCATTTGGCTCTGCTTGACTTTCTTGCAGAAGCTTCATAATAGGCACCCCTAGTGATGATGGAAACTTGGCCTCTAGTCCATAGACTAACTCATATGGGCTGGTCCCAATTGATCTTTTTGTCGTTAGTCTGTCTGCCCATAACGCATTGACTAGTTTCTTATGCCAGTTCTTTTTGTTCTCTTCTAGCACCTTCTTTATGATATTTATTAAGCTTTTGTTTGATGATTCAGCAAGGCCATTTCCTTGGGGATAGTATGCAGTAGAATGGCCCAAAGTGATGTGAAATTTATGGCAGAAGTTCACCATTTTTTTGGATCTGAAAGCAGCAGCATTGTCTGTTATTATTTTGTCTGGACAGCCAAATCTAGCCAGTATGTTGTTTTCCAAAAACTGAATGATTACTGAGTCATTTGCTTGTCTGCATGGGGCAGCTTCAATCCATTTGGTGAAGTAGTCTGTGGCTGTTAAAATCCATCTGTGTTGGCCTGAAGATGAAGGATGAATTTCCCCAATGAAATCCAAGCCCCATTGTTGGAAAGGTCTCTCTGTTGCAATGGGTCTTAAGGGAAGTGGCAGCAACTGTCTTTTGCCCTCAAAGAGTTGGCATTTGTGGCATGAGGCTGTGAATTTCTTCACATCAGAGAACATGGTGGGCCAGTAATAACCAGCCCTCAGTATCTTGTCCACAGTGGACTTCCAGTACAAATGTCCACCACAGTCTCCTGCATGGAAGTCTTGCATGATATTGTTAGTTTCATTCTCCATTAGACAGTGCAGCAATATCCCTTCATGGTTTTTCCAAAGTAAATTTCCGTCCATCACACAAAATCTAGATGTTTTCATTTTTAGGAACCTACACTTAGTTCTGGACAGTCCTGGGGGAGCACACAGGTTTTGTAACACATAACAGATATCAGAGTACCAAGGAGATTGTTCAAAGGCTACATTGATCTTTGGAGTCGCCAGCTCTGTTTCACTGTCCAGTTGATTGATATCTAAGGCTTGGAAATTTGCTTCTGTCATTAATTTGGCCAAACCTTGCCCTTTTATTAGCTTTGTAGGTTTTATTTCAATGTCAAATTCTAGTATGTTTGCAATCCATTTTCCTCTTCTGCCCTCTAAGTTTTCTTGGGTGAGAATGTCTTTGACAATAGGACTTGGTACATAAGCCACAACATGAGAATAAAGGATGTAAATCCTAAAGTCTTTAATGGCTTTGACCAAAGCATAAGCTTGTTTCTCCATAATTTGATACTTTAGAGGGGCATCTCTAAGAGTTCTGCTGAAGAAGGCAATAGGCTTCTCATTCCCTTGGTCATCTTTCTGTAATAAAACAGCAGCAATAGTATGCTGGGAGGCAAAAGAGAAAATGATAAAGTCTCTGTCAAACTGAGGATTGGTTAACACTGGGGTTTGAGTCAAGGCCAATTTTATACTTTCAAAGGCTTGTTTTGCTTCAACAGTCCATTTTACCTTTGAATCTTTCTTTAGCATATTGTTTAATAATCTGATTAGTTCTGCTAAGTTCGGGATAAACCTTCTTAAAAAGTTAATTTTTCCTAAGAATCCCTGCAACTCCTTGACATTCCTTGGGTGAGGCATTTGTAGGATAGCTTGTATCCTGTCTGGATCAATTCTTATGCCATCTTTTGAAATAATGTGCCCTAAGAGTTTCCCTTCTTCCAAGCCAAATAATGATTTCTTGGGATTTAAAGAAATACCATATTTCCTGCATGTTAGGAAAATCTGTCTCAAATGTTTCAGATGTTCTTGGTCGGATTTTGAAAAGGGTGTAAGATCATCTAAGTAAATGACTAGGAAGTCATGAATCTCTTTTGCAAAAGCAATGTCCATTGCTCTTTGAAAAGTTGCCCCTGCGTTTTTCAGTCCAAAGGGCATTTTTACATACTTGAAAGTTCCCCATGGGGTTGTAAATGCAGTTTTGTCTTGATCATCAGGGTGTACTAGGATTTGATTAAAGCCTGAGAATCCATCAAGCAATGACATCCTTGAAGCCCCCACCACTCTCTGGAGAATGTGATCCATTTTGGGTAAAGGGTAGTTATCTTTGAGTGATACTTGATTCAGATTCCTTAAGTCTACACAAAGTCTAATCTCACCAGTCTTTTTTCTTGTAGGGACTAAGTTGGAAATCCATTCAGAGAATCTGATTGGTGCTATGATGCCAGCTTTGAACATTTTTTGCAATTCCTTTTCAATGGAAGGAAGGAGTACAGGATTGATCCTTCTCAATTTCTGTTTGAATGGTTTTTGATTAGGCTTGAGGGGAATGGTATGCTGGATGACAGAAGTATCATAGGACTTTAGATCCTCATAACCCCATGCAAAAACATCTTGAAATTCTTTAAAGAGGTCAATGTATTTGGGTTTTTGATCAGGGGGCAAAGAAGCAGATAGCTTTATTATTTTGGGCTTGTGACTAGTACCAATATTGCATTCTTCAATCGCTGCATCTAATGGCTGCATCTTTGGTTTCCTGGGGACGTCATTTGAATAAAAAATGTCCTCTAGTGGGGTAAGGCCTGCTGGAAGGAAGTTGTCTTTGAGTTGTATGATTTCAGCTTCAGCGTTGCTCACCTCTTCACAGTCGATTTGGTGAATTTGCTGAATGTTTTCGTTGTTGAAGATGGTTGGATTCAGTAATTGTTTTGCTGTTCTGGGTGATATTGGATGAGCCATCTGTTGGAACAATATTTGTGATTGACTTGCTGTCTCAAGTATTTGTGATTGACTTGCTGATTCAGTGTCAATATTTAATCCTGCAAACTCTTGTTGTGAGGTTAGAAAATTGTTTATTTGTATATCATTCTCAAATACTTGCCATTCTTTGACATTGTTTGGAATAGAGGGTCTGTATCTGACCTCGGCTGTGAAACAGTTATTGGGTTCTAGTGGGAATTTGAAGGTGCTGGCAAATGTTGCCAAACTGTGTGCGGGAGATTGTGGCCCCTTGAAATTTTTGTGATAAAGAACTCAGAGAAAGTCTCCAATATTTCAATTACAGCAGACCTGTAAGATCTCAACCTTTTGTCATTGGTGACAAAACTTCCTTTCACTTGTTGAATTACTAGATCAGAATCTCCCATGATGGAAAGCCTAGGAGCTTGTAATGACTTTGCTAGTTTGAGACCTAGTAACAGAGCTTCATATTCTGCCATGTTATTAGTGCATCTAAAATTTAATCTATAAGCCCTGCCTTCTGCATGGTCTTTCTCTTTGTTATGTATCCAAACTCCAGCTCCTGCCCCTAACTTATTGACTGAGCCATCAAATTCTAAGATCCACAGGATATCTTGCTGAAAAGGAGGTTTAACAATCTGTTCATGGGATGGCCATGTAAGCAGGAGTTGGGGTTTCTTTTCCCGCTTGTTTTCTAGGACAGTTTCATCACTTGTTGGACAATCTTTGACAACTAGAGGAGGGATAATGTCTATTGTTGGACTGATTGATGTTTTATGGGTGCTACTTGCTTGATTAATGTTTTGTTCTTGCAAGAGTTTCTTAGTTCCAATATCATTGTTTGAGAGACTTGCACTGTCATTGAAGAGAATGAAGGAGTCTATGTCTGAATGGACAGCATATATTGGAAAATTTTGAGGCTTTTCTTCACTGCTGACCATGTACTTCATGAGTGTCTCCCTGTAAAGTCTTTTTTGTTGCCCAAAGACAGAGATGGTGGCATATGACATATCTAATTGCAGGGAGCCTTGGAGTTTGGCCCCCCATGATCTTGATAACAGCATCCCATATTTAGGTGGGATATCAGCGACTACAACATCCATTAGAATGGTTTTATTAGGGTATTGAACCAAGGATACACATAAATCTTTTATTAGGCCTAAACATTTGACTTGGCTAGAATCAAAGGAAAACAGGTCTTTGTATGGTCTTGTTATATCCAAGTTCAATCTTTCCATGACTGCTTTTGGCATAAGGTTGTGAGAGGCGCCTGAGTCGAACATTGCATTATGCAGTATTTTATCATGAACATGCAAGCTGACATAAAAAGGTAATATCCCTGTGACCATTGTTTTTCCATCTACCTCTGGGCCGAACAGTAATTCCGGAGTGTCATCTAACACATTTACATCATCTTTGCTATCAGTGAGTTGTAGGGATTTCTTAATCTGTTGTTTATATATGTCATGCTTAGCTAATTCTGAGAGGGGAATTGCTATCTTTAGCTTGCCAATCTCTGTGCTTAGGTCAAAAGGTTTTTCAGCTTGGGTTTTGGAGTTATGGATGGCAGCCCTTTCTTTGCTCATTACATCTCCTTGTTGGTTTTCATCTTGACTTTGAGACCTGTCCCTTTTACTCATGTCTGGAGGGGTAATATCTAAATCAGGGTGAGAGGACGACGTTGCCATAGGCTGATGTAGTGGTGACAAAAGTGTGGTGATCTCTTCAACCACTACTTCCTCTGTAGGCAAGTTTGATTTGTCATTAGTTTCTGTGACTATGGTTCCTTTAGACTGCTGTTTGTCTTTTATCTTTTCAGGCTGATTTACATTTACAGTCCTACTCCTTAGTTTGTACTGTTTATGAACTTCATAGACGGCACTATCATATCCTTGTTTAAAATCAAAGGATTCTCCTGATTTAGTTTGGAATATTTTGATTTCATCATCCTCATGATCCTCTTGTGTTAAGAAAACCTGGCTTTTACCATCTAGACCCATTAGATTAATCTCAGGGTCTTCATTAGGTTCAGTTGATGTTGAAGTTTCTGCATAATTTTCTTGGAAAGGGGGTCTAATGTCTTGGTCAGCACTTGTTCTACCAATGTTTTGGTTTTGGGTTCTCCTAAAATTCGGATTTCTAGGAGGGTTGTTTTGTGGTGCTTCCCATGATGACTTTCTTTCAACTGATTCCACTCTTTCACCCAATCTCTTCATGCTATTTAGTATTGCATCTAGCTTTTGATCAAAGCCCGAGGGTTCTTCTTTGAAGGCAGTCCTTTTCTCCAATTTTTCCCTGTTTCTTTTGGCAATTAGGTTAGCTTCCACTGTGACAGCAACCCTTTGAGCTTCTTCAAGGGTTGGAGGATCTCTTTCCTTCAACTGATAGGCCATATCAGGGTCAAAACCATCAGGGAATTTATACAGGGCTAAATCAGGAGGAGGCCTTAAGTTCTGTGGAATAGCATTATATACATTGTTAAACCTAGCACAATATTCCAAAACTGTCTCCTGGGGACCTCTCTTAATAGTGTCATATTCACCAAGTACGTGGAGAGGATATTTCTTCTTCTCCCATCTCTCAGTAAAAGCTTCGTAAAGCTGATCTGGTGTTGTAATGGAGTTTGCATTGAGGGATTTGAACCAAGTTCTAACATCCCCAGTTAAACTTTGAACAAAAATTCTCATTCTGACAGTGTCATCATCTATTTCATAGGTCTCAAAGTGGTCTTGCATCTTCTTGGCATGTTGGATAGTTGTTAGAGAGCCATTTGAGTCAAAATATGAGATTTTACTTTGATAATCTTGAGGTAAGGCCATAGCATTAGCTGGTATCTGCAGAGGTGCATACCTGTTAGCCATATTTATGAGGTTTAGAGCGTTAATAGGAACAAATGGGACAACAGGGATCAGTGGTATAACAGGGTTAATGGGATGAGTAGCTAGTGGGAGACTGGTCAAAGGAGTATGTGCAGTGGGTGAAAATGTGAGAGGAGGACTTTGAGGTGTTGATGATGAACTAGGGGAACTAGGGGTGGACCGGAAAAGAATTTTGCAGGGAGTGGGAATGAGGATAGGTTGATCTGAACTTATATCTGAATCAGCAGGCTTATCCTGCTTTTGCTGTCTCCTAATGTTTTTTGGAATGGTATTTGGATTATCAACAATGATGGGTGGATTAGGGTCAGGATTCGTCCTAGTGTGCCGAGGATTTTTCTTAGGAGCCAGCTTCCAACCTGTTTTTGGGATTTTGTAGGAAGTTTTTTTTTTTATGTATATAAGGACTGGATAAAGATTTTGAAATGGCTATATATGTTTCAAAGTTTAAGATGAAGATTCCCTATCTAGCTCTTCCCTAAAGCTGTGACTGTGGTACAGAAACAATTCTAAGGCCTCTTGGCTGGTTTCGGGCTTGATGATGGCTTTGGAAGATAGATAGTAATAACAAAATCTAAAGCTCCCCAGTGGAGTCGCCAATTATTTTAACACCCAGGTTGTTCCCTATGACTCCCAAGGGAATACGGCCGGGGTAACCACTAACCAATCTTTGGATCACTGTTTCTAGCCAAACTGTGATCAGAGAGGGCTCTCTCTTTATGATTTGTCTCTGTTATGATGGTGTTTTAGGCTAGCTATTAAGTTTAATCTTGTTTCAATTGTTTGGTTGGAAAAGTTTCAGTCAAACATGTGTGCTCTTCCCAGCATATTATATAACATTGGGCAATGGAGTCAGTGGTCCTTTGGTTTGGTGTGCTATGTTGATACATTAATGAAAGCTGCAGAGAAAGGTGATTGTCCGGGGAACAAAGTTTTGAAATTGAGTTTGTGTGTAACATGTCCAGGATAAGAAAGGCAATTAAGGATCTTTCTATAAACTGGTATGAAAGGAGAAACAATTGTTACCTGGAAGCATTTAAGAATTTCTTAGATAACATTCACAGCATGGAAATAAATGTAACATGAGCATTTAAGAATTCATGTCTCTTTTAATCCTGAAGAAAACATTTACAACAACATAAGATTGAGCACAGGGTGTTAAGAAACATGTCCTGAACTATTCTTTTTCTTTATTGCTAGATATGACGGAAATATGAAAACGAAATAACATAGGGAAACGAAACAGAGTTTAAAGAAGACATATCATTCCACCAGACAACGCAAGGTTTCTGCAACAGCTCTTAGATTATCAACAAGACACCAGAGTTCCAGGAAATCACTGAGCTGAAATTGCTCTTTGTATTAAACTTTTCTGAAAATACAGAGTATACATGCCTCGGAGTAAAATTTACCAACCCCTTATGCGTTACTAAGGGGGGTATATATACAAATTTACATTTGGAAAATATCTGAATGAAGAGTAAATGCTCCATAAATGTCCTACCAACTGCTGGAGTGCAGCAGCTGAAAGAGTAAATGTTGTAATAACTTTTAGTCCCTTAGCTGTCAAAAATGGTCAGAGACTGTTGACTTGGTGGCAATTGGAGTCGGTTGGAGACGTGCTGTTCAAAATGTGGCTAGCTGTCATCGTTAGTGATGAATCACTTTTTGGATGCTTTTCAAACATTAACCCTTTTACACTTGTCTTCTGGTGACCTGAGCTGGCAGTGGCCGAATGTCTTGAAACTACCGTGGCAGAATTTGGAGCATGGCCTGCCACCAGTCCTCCTTAGGCATTTGATGCCTCCGAATTTTAATTAGAGTCTCATCAAGCTCTGTATATCTGAAAAAACTAGGAGGAGTTTCAAATAAATGATTTACCTCATTTTCAATAAAAAATGAGCCTTCGAGCTTAGTGTACAAGCTCTGTCCTGTTGGAGGAACTGTTTCCTCAGAAGTACTGCTGGATGCAGTGATTTGATTTTCAATGTAAGTGGCCATCCTGTTTGTAAATTGATCTCTGCTGATCAATTTTCCTGTGCTGCTCAACAGGCTAGGCAGTCCTCTTGCTTGTAGCATTCCCATTCTGAGTTTATAATCTTCAACTTCAGTCTGTATCTCATAACTTTTTCTTTCTGCCGTCTGTACATAACCTCTGAGAGTTAGCACCTTTTTAGCCATGAGGATGGCCTCTGTTCTGTTGGTGATTCCAACGGCTACCAGCTCCTCTTTGTCTTGCCTGTTCAAAAATTCTATCAATTGGCTAGCTTGCTCAGGTCTGTTTCCTAACACTGTCTTGGCCCTCTGGACATCTGTCTGGGCTTGTACAATTAAATCCATATGCTCATGGATTGTTTTAATGGATTTCCACTGTTTGATAATGGCTTGGGTAATTTTATTCCACAAGATTCTTTTGATTTCTGCCATAGTATTTTCCAGATTGAGCTCCTTCTCCAGGGCCTTTATTTTATCTTTTTGAGCCTTAATCTGTCTGCCCTGTTCTGCTACCGTTACCTTTGATTGATCATATTTGGCATCTATCTCTGCCAGTTTTTCTTTTGCTTTCTTTATTTCATCCGCCTGTAGCTCCATTGCCTTGACAGCTTTGGTCAATTCTTCTACACTGGGGTGAGCATCTGGAGCTGTTGTTGTACCTGCTGCTTCTGTTGTGGGGGCCACTGCTGCCCCAGAAGTTGTTGCTGTTGTGGAATCTGTTGGAGGAGCTTGGAGTGTAGATTCTCCCTTTTTGTCTTGTAATGCTCCTTCCAGCTCTTTCTCTAGTTCTTGGATCCTTTGATCTTGCTGTAATAAGAGGTCAAGTTGTTCATTAACTTGCTTTTCTTTTTGCAATTCAGCTGTCTGAGGGTGTTCTGTAGGTAACAGCCTCAACCTCTTCTTCATAGCATTTAGATCATCATCCTTTTTTTTCATGAGGGCTTTTACCCCGGTTGGATCACTAGGGTCATGCCCTAGATCAACAATAATCTCCTCAAGAGATTTTATCCTATTGTCCTTGGCCTTAGAGGACATCCTCTCAAAATCTAGTTGAGTGTTTGTGTTCTTCAAAGATTCTTTCAGCTCATGAGCTAATGTGGCCTTCTCTACCAAAGTGGCATAGACCATCTCCCCAGTCTGCTTGTGGAGTTCAATTTGGTCCATAGGATGTATGTCTTTGGAAAGGACCTCCACCCTTGTTTTGATGAAATCTGCAGTTGTCATTGGCTGCGGCCCCTTGGGTTTGAAATGGCTGAATATTATTTTTTCTTCTTTGAAGTCGTAGACCGACATCAACCTTTCCTGCTGGGCTGGAGTGGCATCTATAAACTGTTTGTAAACCTCAGCCCTCAATAACTCATTTGCTGCCTTGATTTGTTTGAAGGAAGCCTTAGCACCTTTAAGCTTCTGGCTTTGCTGAGAAGAGGATGACACCTCCAAACCAAGCTGTAAATTCTGCTCCTGCTGAAAGGAGCTTGTCCCTGTATGTTGGCTGCCCTCCCTGTCCTTTGCTGTGTTGTTCAAGACATCTTCAGTAATGTCTTCCACCTCTGGGGAATCTGCCCTTTGCCTTTTGGCTTCTGGCTGGTGGGAGGATCCACTGAGGGGAGTGGACTCTTCTCTTTGCCTTTTAGTACCCCTCTCTTCATGTGCTGGGGTCTGCAAAACTGAGGTAGTTAATGGCTCAATTTGAGGTGGCGGTGTTTGCATTAGGGGGGTTTCTGGCAGCCCAGTTTGTGGCAGAATGGTTTGTCCTTGTTGCTGCTCTGTTTGTTGTTCTGTTTGCTGATCTTTTTGCTGTGACTGTTGCTCTGACTGTTCCTTTTTTGCTTCATCCTCTGCATCCATTTTTCCTTTTCCTTTATCTAAGCCTGGTGCTGCTGTAGAGAGTGTCTGCGGCGCTGTCCTGGTAACTGAGGTCCCTTGTCCCACTGATTGAGGCAGTCTGAAAGGTACCTGGAGCACATAGTCCAGGTCAATAGTCTTCTCAAGTTCTTTCATATTTTTAAGCATTCTTTCTTCTTCAGTTAAGCTCTCAACTAGAGTGTCCAGCTGCCATTCTTGTAAGTTGGCATACTTTTCTATGTGTGGGTAGTGGCAGTGTTTAATCCCTAGGAGTCTGTACTTAGTTCTCCTAGCAGTGATGAAACCTTGAGGGTCATAAGGGACCCATCGAAAACTGTATGACAATTTATATTTGTCCTTGAGGATCAGGTCTGCAGATTCCCATCCTTCCTTCTTGTTCATGATGAAAGGGCCCAACTCATTTTTGAAGTTAAGGTGTGCCTTTTTCTTGGAGCTGTGGAAATGGGTAAGGTCTGACTGAATCAATTGCCTGTAATACTCCAAGGCAAATAATCTCATAGGAACATACTTGGGTAGCCTGTATGGACAGAGCTCACAGCCATATACTCTGAACACAGTATGGTGTTCATATAGGTACCAATCACCTATTTTGTACTTCTTAGATAGCTGCAAAGCTTTCTTGATCTCATTAGATATTCTAGGTGGAGGGGACTTCATAAGCATGCAGGAGACTGGGTACACAAACTGGTCAACAAATTCACAGTAGGTATAGGGTGAATTTGTGATTTTATGATAGACTGAGGTCCAGAAGATGACAGATCTCCTCTCTCCTTTATTATCCAGCCTTCTGATGTAGCATGGGAAAGCTTCAGAATGATAAAACATGAACAGGTGGTAGATGTAAGCTGAGTATCTGAAGACCCCCTGTCTGTCCATTTTGCTCAATTGATCATGAATCCTATTGGCTATGAACTTAGCAAAGTTATACTTTCGGGCAGGGGGTTGACGTGGGCTGTAAGCAGACAACAATACGAGCATGGCTTGATCCACATGCTCACTGTTTTGGTAACCTAACACATAGGCTATCATGTCCAGTAGCAGCCTGCCTGAGTCATTGAAATGTTCATGCAGATAAGGGGGTGGCCCTGTAGGCTGGCACTCAGTTCTCATGTAGTTCCTGGTGACCTTTTGCAGCTCCTCACTGGTCATCTTGTCACCAGCTTCCAGCAAATACCTCATGGAGAATGGGATTAGCAACTCCGTTTGATCAAACTGTAACATCTTGTTGATGGACTCAGCATTTATATAAAAAAGGATCCTCCCTGATGGAGTATTGATAGCTCTATGCTCCAGATCATAGTTTTGAGCACATAAGTGAATGATTTCAGGGAAAACATTCACAGCTGGGAGACAGTAATAGGGCAGGTTTGACTCCCATATTCCATCTGTACCAAGTCCATCCTTATGGTCTTCCCTCAGTGTAGTGAAGGTCTTCAAAAAGTCCCTGTCTCCCTCAAAGTCATCAATGAGACAATCCTTGTCAATAAATGGCAAGGCCTCCAGTTCCTTATTGGTTTGATTTAGTGGAGTAATACTGAGGGAAGAGGATGCAGAGGCTGCCATGATATAATCTGTATGTGAGCAGGGAGAGGTAATAGTTTGATAAGTCTTTAAAGACTTAAGCAGCAGGTAAACTGTACACAGTGTGATGTCCTCTTCTAGTGTAAAATTGTAAGCAAGTTGGTAAATTGCTGCAAATTCTTAGGGATGTGGATTGCCTAAAGGGACGTTGCAGAGACAGTGATAATTCTTTAGGAAGAGTGCAGGTGGCCTGTACTTGGCAAAAGGGAACAATGCCGAGTACCTCGGGGGCAATTTTGCAGTTTTAACCCGCGAACTGATTGCTCCAATGTCAAATTGTGGCTTAGGGATGGGGCAGGTTGCTTGGGTTTGGTTTAGGTGATCAGGTGGAGCTGAATTAAGTGAATTTACCAGTCTTTAATGGTGAATTCTACAGAGAATTGGAATTCATGGGCAAAGTGGAAGGAAATGGCAAAATACCTGGAAAATCGACTTGGAAGCTCGCGGGCCGGGTTGTGGAGACTTAGTGCCGTCGAATTCTGAACTTTGAATGGTCGAATTGTCGAATTTGATGGCTGAGTGAGAGGTTTCGCAGCAGCTGTTGGCAACGGCTAGTTTCTCTTTCGCATGAAAATGAGCGAAAACAACTCATTTAGTCGTTTAAATCGTTAAATTTGGCAAAAGTGTGCATTTGGCACTTTTCCGCCGATGACGTCAGCATGACGTCATGGCGGGGCCCAGATACGGAGGTGACGTGGTGGCTGAGGTGTTTGCCAGGGTGGCAGGACACGGTGGCGGGCGGGTACAGTGGCGGGTCCGCGTGGAGGGCCACGGGACGCTGGGGCGGGCACTGGCGAGGTGACGTCAGGGTGACGTGCGAATGACGTGGGAGGAGAGTGGTATTAGGGGTGGCGGTAAGCGGGTTCCCCGCACCACCTTTGGGCAAAGGCGGTAACGGGGAGGGGGGCTCCGAACAACCCCACCGCCTGCCACGCGTCCCCTGTACGGGATGGCCAAAACCACTTTCCCCGGACGCTAAAGGTCGGCAGGTCGGGGAGTGAAAATGACCGCCCACCTTTAGATCCGGGCGACGGAGATCTGACGGCTGGCGGGCCTTCCGACTGGTCGAGCATGTTTGGGGGGGGGGTCCCGCCAGCGCAATAAAATATTCAATTCAATGATTGGGCGGAGGACTATAGGAAAGTGGGTTTTTTCGCAGTTTTTGGGTTTTTTGGGCTTTTTCAAGGGTTTATATAGGAAAACGGGGTTTTTGTGCGTTTTCAGCAGAGAGACGGTGAGGGTTGAGGGACAGGATTTCTGCTCATAACCAGAGGTCAGAGCACATCCAAGACAAGGTTGACCACAGTCCCAGGTGGACTGAAGTCCCCTTAGACCATTTACTTGGCTATAATGCCAAAAGGAGAATATGTAGATAATGCTGGGATTTATACACCATGGTGTTTAATACTAGTAGGGGAAAAGGTAATATAGGGGATTTACATAGTAGAATTAGAGTTAATATGGATGAGAGGGTGAGTGGAGGGGGAAACCATTTTAGTTTATGTGAAACAAACTTGGTTTTGAGAGTAGATCAAAATGAAAAGATTTTTGGACAAGAAATGTGGCTTTAAAAGATTAAGAACCAACATGAAAACTTAGTCATTTTCATGAATCTTAGCTGATGGGGAATGCTAGAGATGAAATTGGAAGGGAATGAGGGAAATTAGTCAGGGAAATTAGTCATGCTTCCAGCTGCAAATCGATGAAGAAGAACACCTTTGTCAATTAATTGACTTTGCTTTGATACCCACAGTTACCATCTCTGCAATGGTAGGTATAACTTTCTGCAACCCCAACTACTTACCCAGCTACTTGCCTAGCATTTTTATTTCTTCTTGGAGGGTGCACTTGGACTTGCAGACCCTTACTTGCCTTTTCTTTTCTTTGGCTTTTTCTTTTGCTTTTTCTATCTACTTCTAGCCTTATTTCTTCCAAGGTCCCAGATTAAGCTGTTGAGAGCCCTTTCTTCTCTACCTGAACTAGTTGTCTGCCAAGATTAAGCAGTTTGGACAGACTTCTTTCTCTATTCTATAACTCAAAATTGAAACATGGCATGATCCAGGTTAAACTGTTGGATCATCCACCAAAATTGAAATAAGGTGATCAACATTTGAAACACTTTACACACCTCTTGTTCTCTAGGAAATATGGGATCTTTGTGATATCAAAGCAGAGCATATTTGGACTTTCCCTTGCCAATCATGAAATATGAAACCTATTGGTATAGGTATCCAACAGAAGGCATCACAGTTCATTTGGCATTCTTGTCTTATCGAATTTGATTCTATTGCTCAAGTTGTCTAGTTGAGTCACTTGTTGTTTAGAGAGAGTTTTACAAGTAGATAAATCAACCTTTCTTTGGGGGATTTTGAGTGCCACCCTAGATAGGTTCATCCATTATCATCAGGAGGATATTTGTAAAGGAATTTCCAGCATTTTTATTTAGTTTTCCCCAGCAATGCATATTTCTAGAGGATGCAGTAGTGGATCTAGTGTGGCTATTGTAGTATTCTTTCAGAGGGCTATTTCCAGGAGAAATAAGGAGAAGAAGGCTCAATATATTTGTTGTATATTGGGTGATTTTGAGTGTTGGAAGTGACAGAAATATTCAAGAGTGATTTTGCAGACTATGTGGCCAACGCAAAAGAAAGAAACTAGGCATACATGGGAGATAGAGTTTTAGCTATTGGGGCTATTGCTTGCAAGCATAAATAAGACATTTATTGGTGGATTTTATTTCTAAATTTCAGGAGTGTCTGGGGATGATTTTACTAGTGGTTTGACAAACAATGTGCTTCAACAGCTATCGGAAAGCGTAGGGATTTTGGGGGTTGATTTTTTGTGGTCAACATCAGGGCAAACCATTTCTGGGTTTTTGTGGGTTCTTTCTAAGGATCTTGGATATAAATTAACAAAATTTTCTGAGTGCCATAGGTGGGGTTTTCAGCCATATATTTTCAGCAGGCATTGTAGAATTATTGGGGACTCCACAATGCCTTTTGGGGGCTGATTTTGGGAGGAAAAAATAAAGCTAAACTATTTCCGGGTTTTTATGTGTTTTTCCTAAGGATCCTTGATATAAGTTTTCATAAATTTATGACCACCAGAGGTGGGGTTTTCATCCCTATATTTGTAGAAGACAATGCAAAGTTGTTGGGGACTGTGTAGTGTAGTAGTTGGTCAATTGATTGTAGCTCCGAGTTGTCATTGATTCACCTAGGCTTTGCTCCACTTGCCTTGAGGCAAGCCTAGGTGAATTCCTTCCATATTTTGTACTTGTGCACCAGTTTATAATAAAATGGCTCAACTTCTTCCATATTTTTTATTCTTGTAGGTCAAGGATAATTTTAGGGGCGAATGTTCGCCCTTTGGCGGAATTAAGGGGTTTTAAATTTTTAGTGGGCGAATATTTTGTATCATAGTACATTTTTACAAATCACCTCAAATAGCCCACCTTATTTTAAGGGAGATGGTAAAAAAGTTAAATTTAGCCCTTGAAATTAGGACTTACAACCTTCCATTCGCCCATTTTCAAGAATATGTTTTATTGAAGTGAATCCATTCGCCCATTTTCAAGAATAGGTTTTATTTAAGTGAATCCTATGGGCCAAATACCATATTTATAAAAGAGGTATGGTAAATTAATAGAAATATAAATAAATGAGAGGTATGGTAAATAAATAAAACATTTTTTATATTTACTCCATAAGTCACCTTATATACATGTAAGGGTGTAAACAAATAAAAATATAAGTAAAGTGGAGGTATGGTAAATAAATAAAATGTTTTTTATATTTACTCCATAAGTCACCTTATATACATGTAAGGGTGTAAACAAATAAAAATATAAGTAAAGTGGAGGTATGGTAAATAAATAAAACGTCTTTTTATACTTACTCAAAAGGTATGGTAAATAAATATAAATATAAATAAACTAGACGTATCGTAAATAAATAAAACCTCTTTTTATATTTAGTCCATAACCCTCGTTCTATTTATGAAGGCTCAAGAAAGAGGTTTTATTTAAGTGAATCCTATGGGCCAAATACCATATTTGTAAAAGAGGTATGGTAAATTAATAAAAATATAAATAAACGAGAGGTATGGTAAACAAATAAAACATTTTTTCATATTTACTTCATAAGTCACCTTATATTTACGAACACTCAAAAAATGGGTTATATTTAGGTGAAACCTATGGCCAAAATACTATGGGACAAATACCATGGACTAGATTGTTATTAATACCATGCAAAAAACCATTATTAACCCTAATATTAGAATTAATAAAAACAAAAATGGCACATGGTATTGACCCATGGTATTCAGCTGGAATGTAGCCTATTTAAATGGGGGAATTAAACCAACATGTAGCCTATGCTAAGATTCACTAGGACTTTACAAAGTTTTATTATTTAGTGAAAGACTCGCCAAGATCTTACAAGATTTTATAATTGAGTAAAATATTCGCCATGCCTGGTGAGAGATTCGTCCAAAAATTATATATACATATTATATTATTGATAAAATTGCCTTCCATTTTTCCTATATACCATGGAGATTCGCCCATTTATTATATTTATAAATTTAGGGGGGGTTCTTAAAATTTTCCCTGTTCTAGGTGTTTACTAAATTGTTTTAAAAATTTTGTGGTCAAAATTGTTATTTTCTTGCATATCACATTTTTTCATGTTGTGGAACATTAACTTTTGCACAAATATTTTTAATCTCATTCGACACGTACTCACCTCCATTATCGCTCCTGAGAGCCTTCACCTTATTGCTCATTTCTTTCTTCCCCAGTGCCTTGAACTCTAAGAACTTGGATAAAGTCTCATCCCTCTTCTGTATGAAGAAGATCCAACACTTCCATGAGAATTCATCAATAAATATGGAAAAATAATTATGTCTAGTAGTGGTGGCTGTCAAGAAAGGTCCACAACCATTAGAGTGGATCCTTTCAAGGATTGCATGTGCTCTGTTACCCAGATCATGGAAAGTGGCTTTTGTGTACTTCCCCAAGGAACGCCATTTTCCTGTGTTATGCTACTCTAGTGATCCTTTGGGGAGAGATGTGGTAATCTATTGCATGATCTTCAAAGCATCATGATACAAATGGCCAAGTCTTCTATGCGAAATTTCAACAACATCACGCCTTTGCACCTTCTCCACCGTTTTCCTTAATGAAGCACAATCCTCCACATCTAGCTTATAGAGATTCTTCACATGAACCCTGATCTTATTTACCTTTCCCATGACTCTGTGTATGAGGAGTTCCTTCCCTTTACTAAAGGTCACATCATAACCATGGTCTTCCAAAACTGCAATTGAAACAAGATTCATCTTTAGACCTGGAACAAACATCACATCCTTGAGCCTAAGAGGGGAGTCTGACTCCCTCTAAAAGGTGACTGTACCAATCTAAATTTGATGTACCTTCCATCATCTCCCATGTCGATTTACATTTGGAGATCCCTCTCCTCCAAATCACTGAAGAAAAATCTATTACCCATCATATGGAATGAGGCACCACTGTCGAGGTACCACATGCTTCCCATCATTGTTCTGGTCATGCATGCAATGAGAGTAAAATCATGCAGGAAATATGAAGCCAAACCTTCACATGTTACTCCTCCTAAGGTCTTCTTGCTTGTCTTTTTGTGTGGACACTTCGTGGCATAGTGCTTGAATTCATGACAGTGAAAGCACTTGATTCTCGGCAAGTCTCTCTTATTGTCCCCTTGACTAGATTCTGCTTTGGATTAGGATTTATTACCTTTCCCTTTATTTGTATCTCCATCCAAGGTATAGTTCTCATCATCCTCACCCTTAGATGAAGTCTCATCTCTAGTATTCTACATTATTTACTTTTGTATCAGTCAGACCATAAGCGCTCTCAACTTGGTAGTTTCTCCCTAGCATCTACAGAATCGTGATAGCTATGTCAATTCTTTGGAAGGCCCAAAAGGGCTAGAGCTTCCAAATAGTGTGCAATTGTGTCATTTTCTTGCATCTTGATACTTCGAAGCTTGTCCTTGAGTGCCAACTTTTTGTGGTCACTATTATTCTTGAACAATTTGGTCAGTGCTTTCCACATCGTGAACAAAGTCTCTTTTCCATGGATATTCGAGACAATATTATCTTGTACTGCTTCCAATATGATTCGCCTCGTCTTGTCCAGATCTTTCTTCCACCAGGAAATATTTTGGGCATTAGATTCTTGGGGTTTTGCTACATCAATATTGATATATTATAGTAGCCCATTGTCATTCAATACTGCCTCCATGTGGTCCTTCCATGCAACAAATTTTGAGGTGCCTTCCAAGGCATACTCGAGCCCGAGTCCATTAAAAGTCATCTTCTCAGTCCTAATGAAAACCTACAACACTGGTCTTCAAATTCGAACCTCCTGTAACGAAAACTTCCAAATCTCTATTCTACAGTGATTCCATCTCTGATCATGTAGAAATTTAATGTGTAGATTCAAAACTTCTCATGAAATTTACTAAATCACAAGACTTGAAGCTACTCTACTGATCTGCGGAAGCTAATTCACAATCTAGAACACAAATCATAGACATGAAAAAGGATATATCACACATGCACAAATATTTATCTATGGAAAAAAAACGGCTCAAAACCCCTTCCTATCTATATTGCATCAGTCAAAGAATAGATATGAATACATATGCTTGCTCAAGCCTGAGCAAAACTTGCAAGTTCCATTAGAGGGTTTTTGAGTTCTAAAATGAGCCTACTAATGAAATTATAAATTAATAGTGGAAATTATAAAATAAGATTAGATTACATCATTAATTTTTAGAGGGAAAAAAGAACACACTATTTTTTCAACTCGTAGTTTGAACTTATATTTCTCAGGCTAGGCAGTAACTCCTCAAAGAAAAACTGATTTGTATATCATATTCCTTTAGGTTGGTCTTTATTATATACATGAGGGAGAGACTATTCACTTCATCTCCCGATGACTGTTCATATTACTTATTATTTACTTACATTATATTCACCCAATCCTGATGATTAGGTGTGAACATTCCCCCTCTTAATTTTAAGGGATGTTGGTTAATCCAAGCATCATTCTAAATCATTCAAGCTTTTCTCTTCCAACTTCTTTGGTGAAGATGTCGACAATTTGCTCGTTAGTGGAGCAATGATGGAGATGGATTGTTTTGGCCTCAACATGATGTCGAATTAGATTATATTTGGTATTGATGTGCTTCATTCGATCATGAAACTTTGAGTTCTTGGCCAAATTTATTGTAGAGGTATTGTCAATCATGAGTGGAATTTATTGTACTTGTTTTACATGCAAATCTTCAAGGATTTTCCTCAGCCACACAATTTTTTTTGTTGCTTCAGTTGTTGCCACATATTCTGCTTCTGTTGTGGAATCTTTTGGAACTGATTGTTTGTGTGATCTCCAGGAGATAGTTCATGATCCAAGACTCATAGCATATCCTGAAGTAGATACCCCAATTTCTTTGTCTCCATCAAAATCTGAATCAGAATATCCAATCAAGCTGAAGTCATCCACCTGTGTATACTTGATTCCAAAGTCTTGAGTTCCCTTCAAGTACCTTAGAACTCTTTTTGCAGCAGATCAATGTCCCTCACAAGGCTTTTGTATAAACTAGGAGAGGACTCCAATAGCAAACGAAATGTCTGTTCTGGTAGTAGTTAGGTAGTTGAGACTTCCTACAAGTTGTTTATACTTTGTTGCATCCTCAAATTCTTTTCCTTCAATAGATGTGACCTTTGAGTTTTGTTCCATTGGAGTAGTAAGAGGATTGCATTCTGTCGTGCCAAACCTGTTCAACAGATCTCTAATGTATTTCTTTTGAGAAATAAATATGGACTTCGGATGTTGGGTTACTTCAATACCAAGATGGTAATGAACATAGCCAAAATCAGTCATTTCAAAACTTTTCCCTAATTCCTTCTTTATGGATGCAATGTAGCTTTCATTTTTCCCTGTCATCAAAAGATCATCTACATATACCACAATATATGCAACTGTTTTTCCAACTTTCTTGACAAATAAAGTTGCATCATCAAGATCATAATGTTTGAAATTGAGTTTCAGAAGATGCTGAGTTAGTTTTTCATACCAGGCTCTCGATGCTTGTTTAAGGCCATACAAGGACTTCACAAGTTTTCATACTTTATGTTCATGTCCTTTCGCAGAAAATCCTTCAGGATGGGACATAAAAACATTCTCTTTTAGATCTCCATTCAAGAAGGAAGTTTTTACATCCATTTGATGGACTTTCCAACCATTCTGAGCTGCTAGGGCAAAGAGTGTCCGGATGGTACCCCATTTTGTTATGGGGAAAAAGTCTCCTCATAATTGACCCCTTCCTTCTATGCAAAACCTTTTGCCACAAGCCTAACTTTGTGATTTTCAAGTGAGCCATCAACTTTATACTTGTTCGTGTAGACCCACTTGCAGCCAATTGGTTTGGTTCCTAATGGAGGATAAAATAGCTTCCAAGTGCCATTATTTATGAGGGCATCATGCTCCTTTTGCGTTGCTTCTTTCCATTCATCATGAGAAGCAGCTTCTTCGAAGGAAGTTGGTTCAAAATCTATAGACAAGTTCAATTCACAATCATAAGAAACATCCATATCAATAGGTGAATTAGAGTCATCTACATCACCTCCATTTTGTCGGTTTGAATTTCTAGTTCCTGCCTTTCCAACCTCATCAGGATGAACACTTTCAAGTGTCTTTGTTAGCCACTTTTGGGGACCTTTCTTAGATGGTCCAGGCTGCTTCGCTGAATGATTTGGGACTGAATCAGGGTTGTGTCTCCTAATTCTGTCAATCACATCACTTAAAGCATCATCGGTTGTTGGAGTTTCATGCAGGGGAGAGTGTTCTTTAGAAGAAGATTCCACATGTTGATATGGTATAGGAATCCCCCCTTCAAGATGTGGAATCTGATTATCAAATTCTTGAAATGATTTCGCTTTTGCGAATCTATCCATGTGATCAAGTTGCGCTCAACAACATTGTTAGTTTTGGATGATTCAAGAAAAATTACATCTCCAAATACAAAAAAAAAAATATTTACTTCATCATAGAGACAATATGCTTTGGAGGTGTTTGAATACCCCAGGAAGATACATTTACGACTTCTAGCACCAAGTTTGTTTCTATGTAGCTTTGGTATCAAGGCATAACAGGTGGAACCAAAGACCTTGAGATGCTTTACCGAAGGAACATGTCCATACCATATTACATATGGAGTCTTTTTTCTAATAGCATTAGATAGACATTTATTCTTTATATATACAGCACATAGAACAACATCTTCCCAAAACATTATCTTTACATTTTTTAAGAAGAGCGTGGATCATACCATATTTAATATTGTCATATTCATTCTTTCAGCTACACCATTCTGTTGGGGATTATAAGGCATAGTTGTTGGATGTTTGATCCCATGTTGCGAAGATAGTTTTCAAATTCATTTTATGTGTATTATTTTCCATTATCAATGTGAATAGACCTAATATGAGATTGTGCATCCTTTTCAATCCATTTATGAAATTTCTTGAATTTTTGAAAACCATCAGATTTGTTCTTTAATAAATAAACCCAACACATTCTGGCGTAGTCATTAATAAATGTGATCATATATTTGTTTCCATTTGCAGAAGGAACATGCATTGGACCACATAAATCTGAATGAATGAGTTCAAGGTTTCTATGTGCTCTTGAATGTGAATCATGAAAAGATTGTTTTCTATGCTTTCCTAGAATGCAAGCATCACATTGCTTAAATTTCCTAGGAATTGTAGGCAAAATAGCAACTCCATTTTTATTCAACAAGTGGAGGCTGTCATAATTTAGATGTCCAAGTCTAGCATGCCATAATAAACTTGATGGAAGTGTACCTTCTTCATGATGAGAATTGTATGAGAAATGTTGTGCACGAGTAGAGTTACCTTGTAGCTTGAGAAGCCTTTCTTCTCCTATTCCCTTCATGACAAGTGAGTGGTCAGATGCTTTTCTTACCTCAATCTTGCCATCAAACATATGAATGGAGTGACCTTGCTGGCGGATGTGGACCAAGGATAGCAAGTTCTCTTGAGTTGTGGGAGATATAGAACATGATGCAAAAGAATGTCTGGAAGACCAGGCAGTTTAAGCCTGATTGTACCAAGCCCTGATGGCTTGATTTTTGATTGGTTTGCAAAGTATACTGCTCCATCAACATTGTCAGTAAATTCTTAAAAAATATATTTTCTATGAGTTATGTGGTAGGTTGCTCCTCAATCAAGCAACCATTCATTTTTTCAAGAAGCAAGTGAAGTATTAAATAAATCTTCATTTACTCCAATATTACATTGTGCCACAACATAGTGAGTGGATTTAGGTGCTTTACCTTTGTCTGTATCATCGGATTTACCTTTCTGTTGGTTTCTTTACTGCTCAATTTTGTCCCATGGTAACTTGCATGTAGAGGAATCATGTGATCCATTTTTTTTGCAGCATATGTAGTGCAAATATGCCTTTTCTCCTTTAGAGTGTCTGCCACCTACCTCTGAAATATCTTCCTCTTCCTCTTTGACCACCTCTTCCTCTTGAAGAATCTTGACCCGGATGTTTTTCTTTATGAGCAAGGCACGCAACCTCTTTAGAAGATTCAGTGGTTGTCTTCTTTCCAAAAGCTTTCTCTCTTTCAGCAAACGTTTTCACAAGGGAGTCAAAGGTGATATCTTTGAGATTTCCATTTGCTTGCAATGACTCAAGATAATTGGAGTAAGTAGGATAAAGTGCCTTGAGAAAAGCGATAAGAGGAATATCCAATTCAACCTTAGTGGATTTGATATCATGCATTATATACTTTACTTCAGATGCAAGAGCAAGAGGATCATTATATTGCAGTTCAAGAGTGAAGAGTTTAATCATGAGTTGAACAACTTCAACTGCAGAATGTGAGTCGTAGAGTTCTTTCAGCTTTCATAAGGCTTCAAAAGCAGTTGAAAATGGTGAAATATGGTGACTCACCTCTTCATTTATAGATGTTGTGATTAATTCATAAGCTTTGTTGTTCCTGGTTTCCCAAATGACGAGCTCTTTGTCAGTGGTAGGTTGTTCTGGCTCTTTGTCTCAGTCTCCAACACACACTCCTTTCCAAATGAGAATGTGTTTTATCATTCGCGACCACTCAGGATAGTTCTCTTTGCCAGTGAGAACTATTCCCACGATGGATATGATTGAATGCATACTGTAACAAAAAAAACTTCTGCTGCAAAACTTTTACTCTTAATGGGAAAAAATATAGTTTTGATATGACTAGCTAGCAAACTTTTTCACCCATTTCAACTAGATCACCCAATGCAGCCCTTCAAAAAAATTTAACACAGAACGATGATTTTAAAACATGCACAAAATTAGGGCTCAACTCACATCATAAGATAACGCTTCATAGGCAGCATACCAAAACAGTTCAAGATACCATGAACATTCAACGCATGGCTCATACACATCATAGGATAGCTACCACAAACAAATTTTCACATGGTTCAAACTCAGAGCCTTGAATTAACAATAAAGACAAGTCGTCATTCAATATTATTGAAGCCTTACGGGGTTTTTAACATTGTGTATTCGCAAAAAATGTAAAAAAACATGTAAGTACCATCAGAGAATCAACTGGAATCCATCACGCTATATCGGAATCATTAAAGTCATCTTCAAAGCAATTGAAGAAATCAACATCGAAAGGTAGCATACCAAGTGAAGTTCATTCAGCGCTTCCACCACTTATTACTCTAGACTGAATCTCGACGTAAATACTAACACTTCTGCATCCTGGCAATGGAATCTGATTCATGTACATAGGTGTGCTTTGATATCATCAACGTAGGTGTGTTTTAATTAAGGTAATGCTTCACGTAGAGCTCACATACCCAGCAACCGCACCATACTCTCAGAGCTCAATTTGACAGCCTCATGATGGCTCTTTGGGTCACACAACAAGAGACCGTTTGGTGGAATAGTTCTGGTTTTATTCTGGTTTCAACAAAGGATTTTTCAACAGAGCAGCTATGAAGCGAAATGGTGGAATGGTTATGCATTAGACAGTGGCAGTGACTACAGAGTGGCAACGACTGTAGAGGGGACAGAGAGCACAGTAGATAGTGGATAGTAGGCAGAATCCACAAGGGCAAATGACAGAGAGCACAATAGGCAGAAGGGAGTTACAACTAATTTTGGGAGCTGGCTCTCATACTATGCCAGGCCAGGCAGTAACTCCTCAAAGCAAAATTTATTCGTACATCATATTCCTTTAGGTTGGTCTTTATTATATACATGAGGGAGAGACTTTTCACTTCATCTCCCGATGACTGTTCATATTACTTATTATTTATTTACATTATATTCACCTAATCCTGATGATAAGGTGTCAACAATATCCCTATTGGTTTACTCAAATTTCTAGCAAAAACGCTCATTGGATGTGTAATTGTATTCCTCATCCAAGTAGTACCCAGGTTTCATACTTTCGATGGACCCTATTACACGAAAAATAAGAAATACATGGAAAACATGATCATAATCACATTTTTTCATGTATTTCTCATTTTTGTTGTAGCAGGGTCCTTCGAAAGTATGCAACATGGGTACTCCGTCGATGAGGAATTAAATTTTTCATCCAACGAGTACTCCCACTCAAAATTTTAGTAAAACCTTAGGGAGATAAGTTGAAAATATAAGTTGAAAAAGTAGTTTTATTTATTTTTTTCCCGAGAAAAAAATTGAACTTTTTATTGCAAGGCAAAAAGTTACATTGTATATGCTGTAAGCATTCAAGTGACTGTATGATTTTTGGTCATAGAGTTGCTGAGATTTTCCATGAGGGATATCCCCTACTGCCATCTCGAATTATGATTCCGGTTCACTGATCAATTGTGTGGTTGGAGTCTCAAAGTAGTTTTATTTTATTATTTTATTATTTTTTAATCTTTTTACTTTTTTACTTCAAAAATGGTGAATCATCCCCCATGGTTGAAATCATCATCTTAAATCATATTCATTCTTATAAAGTTTATTTTGGTTGTACATTTTTCTTAGGAGGCCCATTTTAGACCTCAAAATTCCCCTAATGATAGTCTGTCTCTCTACCTGATGGAATGTCTCTCATCAACACTTGGCCAATATTCAAGTCCTCCAAGCTCCTAATTCCTTTTCTTTCTCCCTTGAGAAATTGGCCTCTTTTATTTAGGAATTTCCCACTATGGAATTGCACAATTGCCTCAGGTCCTTCCTCTGACTACATGCATCACCTGTACACATTGGAATATGTTGCAACTAATAGTACATTGCCTTGGAATCTCCATCCAAACTAGGTATCTTGAATTCTATGGATACAACAATTATTTTGGGTTGATTAATCAGTTAAATGGTTGATCACTAAGTGTGGTTGAAGTTCCACTTCCAAAACTTGACCTCCACTAGTTCTTCTAATAGTTAAAACTAGTTAAACTCACAATAACTCAAATTAACTAAAAGAGATTGCTAGAAATTAGCAATCAAACATAGTGAACTGAACTCAAGCTTCCCAAATTTGAATTAACTGAGTTGACTGAGTGACAAGTGCCATGTCACCTCAATTAACTACTTCCAAGATTTTTGTTGAAATAGAAATTCGAATTTTCTCTAGTTTGATCAAGGCAAAGTCAATCTTAGATTTTGTTATTGCATTTTCAACAATTTTTATGAATCAGTATTACCCACATGTGAAAGAAATCATATAGCAAAAGGAAGTATTTTAGAAATTTAAAAAGTATAAGCTACAAAAATTAAGGTGAACATTGTTAATGGAAATTGATTTTGCCATTTCAATTTTGTTTCACTTTTCAGTGAATAGATTTTTTTTAAGATAGTCATTATTGATAATATTTTTAATTGTAAATTAATAAACATGAATATTTTTAATGGACAGATGTTAGATTGAGATGAAAAAGGTAAACAAATTTTAGCTTCATTTTTTTTCTAAAGGAAAGCACCTTTGGTATAACTATTTATTTGATATTTTTAAATTAAAATAATTTATTTTAATTATTATTCTAATTATATATAATTAGAATTTTATATTTTTTTAATTTAAATATTAATATAAATTTTTTATCATATGTATATCACATTATTTGATTAATATATTAATAATTATATGGGAGGCAAGGGTGAGAAGGGTTATCTTGTGCCTCATTAAAAAGAGATACAATATAAATAGGGTTTAGAAAAAGCTACAAACAATGAAGCTGAATTTTTAGCCTTATAAAAAAAGAAATTTAGATATTTCAAGGAAAGTCTTACCATTATAAATTTATTAAAATTCTATGATCATCATCTAGCAAGTGATAAAACTTGAAAAGAACAGGGAGCACGCTCCTTCCTCTATCCTATGGAGAATAAGTCTTCATCTAACAAAAGTTGAGAAAGTTAATTTCCTCCGTATTAAGCGACATCTTAATGAAAACGCGGATATGATAGCTAAGAAGAGAGCCTCACTAGAACAAGGGATCTTGGTTCAAGGAAACTAATGGGATATACAAATCATTACCATGAAAATTCAAAGTATATATTGGAGTAAAAAACAATTGATCTCTTTAAATAGTGATAAGAGTTGTCAGAACAATGGTTTTCTACCTGTCATAATCTTCGCTTTCCGACTTCTTATGCCCTTCATCTCTTTGACGGGATCTGAGTGAGGATGCCCACCTAGCTTGCCCATGTGCTTTCATTCACTCGAAGAGACACATGGATGTCCGCCCAGTTCATCGTTAAATATGAGGGGATGGGAAGGGTTGTTAATTGTGGTTTCGAGGAGAAGCTTGCATTCCTATGGTATAGATTTGTAATGACGAAGGTAGGAATGTGCAGGGAATTAAATTCATAGCTCAAACGTTTGGTCCTGCACCTGTGTAGAGCACTTAATGGGATTGAATTTGGAGATTGCATTAAAGAATTCGAGGTAGCAGGCTTGGTTTATAAGAGCTGTTCATTCATCAACATGTCATTATTAGTCTACTTCGGATATATCAAGTCGCATGTAGGCAAAGTATATTGTGGAATTAGTTTGGTCATGGCTCAATCGCTGATATGGGAGAAGAAAGAATTTTCCGAACATTTGGTCTCACGAACGTCCATAGAATATATACTGACGGGGTCCTTTGATGTGCAACCTCAATTAGCGCAGATGAACCCAAAAAATGGTCTTCTCCAAACCAAGGTGAGAACGTTGCAGATTAATGTTGAATCTATGGAGCGATATCTGTCAAATTTGGAAGCTTTGAGAGGGACTAAGGCTAATGAATTCAGGTCAGGTTTGATTGAGGGTGTCAAGTTGATAACTCCTCTAGATGCAAGTGAAAGCAACAACAAAAAGAGGCTGAGGTGGCAGAAGAAATTCGGGATGTTGCTCCCTGATAACTGAGTCACCTGAAAGAAAGAGAAACAAGAAGAATCCAACCTTTAATATAGAGTTAATTGTGCAGGCTATTTTAACATTGTTTCTATTAAATCGTGTATCAAATATCCACATCTACTTTCTCCATTTTGAAAATAAGCAATAGAGCCGGTGTGGGGGTTCAGATTCGGGACCTTTCGATGCATTATTCGTGTGCATTGGACGGAGGGCAGGGCTGAACAACGCGAATAACGAATGGTGTATCATTGGTAAATACCTAAATGACGTAAATATCTGGCTGGGGCCGCATGGGGAGAATAATTGAAATAAATATGTAGTTATACTAGGAGTATTTTGGAGGATATATACGTTATTAATAGAATAGTGAAATGATACACCAAAAAAAAAAAAATATATATATATATATATATATATATATATAATTGAGATGATACATATATATATATATATATTTTTGAACTCAGTAAAATAATTCATATTCAAAATATAAAAAGTTTTGATATCGAAACCAAATTGATATTAATAAAAAAATTCATAATTATTTCATATATATATATATATACAAATAATTATATTTATAATAATAAAATTATATTTACATAATAAAATATATAATATATATTAAACCTATCAATGTATATGACTCGCTTTTTAGTAGACTTATAGGATTTACGTTTTATCCTCCATGGTCACCGTATGACTAAAATTATTTTTCTAATAATATTTACGTGTTATTTTAAATAATTTATATATTTCTATTATATTTTTTATTTTTATAATAATATATTTATGATCCGATAGTGTAATGGTTAATGAGATTAAATTTAGTTGATTAGGAAAAAAATTGGTTTTTTCCTCAATTTCTTTTTTATATTTAAAAAAAAAATATTCTAAAATTAGAATAGTTTTAACGAATTCAAAGATTAAGAATTTCAATATCATAATAATATTTTGAAATTGTGAATTGATGTGAGTTTATGCAAAACATTTTAAGAAAAAATGTTTTTCATATTTAATTTTTTAAGGTTATAAAGATGAGAAATTCTATTGAACTATGACGTTTTAAGACTCCAATTTCTCATCTTAGTATAGAGCATATTAAATATTTCTTTTTTAAGAAATGTTTTCTTCTTATTTTTACTTATTTAAAGTAAAAGAGAATCATCTTCTAAGGTAAATTTGATCACCTCCCTATGGTATCTTAATTTTCTTCCATCGACTAATTCTTTGTTATACCACAATTTCTTTATAATATTTTTATTATAATCATTAATTCTACAAAGTGACATTTTCTTTCATAATGTCCCAATAATTTGTCCAAGATTTGGCATCTTTATGCCAACCCCATTGGAGTTGCAAGTGGTTTTGATTAGAGTTTGAGACAATCTTAGGAAACCTCTCACCTTCCATGATGTTTATCATGTTCTTGTGCATTAATTGTGCTCTTAATGGGAGAAGGACTCACTTCTATGAAGAAGATTTGATAGGGTATATTTTATTTTATTTTGAGATAACTTATAAACAATATTGGATTTCTGAAATATATTTTTTTAAATTTCTCCACAGATGTTGCAACCCCAAACTTCACAAACATATCATAAAATTAGTGACAAGATGATAAAAAAGAAGTTCCTTCTTAACACAGGAAAAGCTTTACTAATTTACAATTATTTTCAAAACCCTAATAAACATTCAACCGTCCACTTATTTTTTCTTGATGCTAAATATCCTAATAAGTTTCTCATGAAGATAGTTTTTGAAACATTTCTACAAATTCAATTCCTCCAACTAGTGTTTACTTTTGAAATTAGTGTAAGTGATCTTTTCGGATTTAGTTATCATAACCTTCACTTTTACAATGTTAATAATCATAGCTCTACTAGAGTAGAAGTTTTTAGGAATGATAGTCTATAGCTAGTGGTTTTGGGCACATAGTTTTGTGGCCCGTGGTATTATGGTAGTTGCATTTGGATGGAAAGAAGCCCATAAATAAGTTTATTAGTCTCCATTATAATGAGAAAAGGGTTGAGTAGGTTTGGGTTCCCCAACCAATGTAAGTGCCAAGGGTTGAGAAAGTGTGGGCACCTCTGCCATCAATTGTATGGGCCAAGGATTGAGAAAGTTTAGGCTCCCCCGCAAGTTTGGCTAAGGTTTTGACGAAGGATTAATGGAGTTCCATTAGGCTTGGTTTTTCCTAGGAGTTGCGGTTTTTCAAGGGTATTTCTTAGTGTTGTTCATATTTGTGATAGCTTCTATATGTGTTTATGAATTTGTTTATTTACCTTTCCTCTTAAACATAATAGTGGTACTTGTTGTGTTTATAGTTTTGTTGTGGATGTGTGAAGTTTGAACTTGAGAAACTTGATGTGAGAGAATTGTTGTGTTACGACATGTAAAGTTATGTAAACGTAAAGGATATGTAAGGAAACTGTGAATAGATCTGTGTGTGATAAAGAAATGGAGATTTGCATGTGAAGAAGTCAGATCAACATAGATCCAATCACATATGGTGTGGATCTATAGTCTAGTCGTGTAAAAAATGTCGAGTCAATTTTGTGGAGATCAAGATATAAGACTTAGGAAACCATGAAAGGTTGCAGCTCTAAGGTAAGGTTGTAGCTAAATAGGAGAACCATCAGTTGAACAGGGAGGGGCCGAAAGGCTTCATGGACAGCTCTTGTAGTAGCACTCAAAAGGAAGACGTTTAGGCCTGTAGCAAGTTGGTTGGCTGTAGATGTGTGGGTTGAAATTTGTATAATGTTTGCAACAACAAGATAAAGACACACAAGTAAGTGGAGAAGGCTGCAGAAGGAGATTCGAAGTATGTGGAGTAGAGCCAAGGCCCTAAGCTTATCTCGATTGCTGATTCACTGAATATTCTGCAGTTAGATGGACATGAACGTGGTCAAAAATTTGACTGCACCCATGTTCGTCTAATTGTCAAATATTCGGGGAATCGACAATTGAGATAAGGATTCCCGGGCCAAGGTATTAGACAAAGGCTGCGATCTTGGTGTAGTAATCTGAGTGGTGTTTGAAGAAAATGGTGAGAGGATAAGGTTGTGATTTGGAACAATGTTGTGAATGGAGAAGGTGATGGGTATGAGCCAAAAACCATAGATCGATGCAGAGACCATTCATTTGACCACAAGGAAAAAGATAGACTATGAGCGCCTTTGTATTTAAGTCATTTGAGGAGAGAGGGGTCTCGTCAATCGTCTATGAGCATCAGAGGGTGCAAGATAAATCATGTCCATGGGACGTAACGTTCATTGAGGGTTTCTACTAGTGTTGAAATCAAGAAAGAGTGCATGTGGAATACTTCATTACATTAAGACATTGCTCGAAGGCTTGTGTTAAGACCATGGAATAATTTATTAAGGTTGTGATATAACGAGAGTATTTGGTTAGAAACCACTGAAATTGTTATTTTTTCACGTGGAGTAAACTTTGTTCATTTGTTGTTGATTGTTGGGTCCCTATAATACTAGTGATTACCCCATTACTATTGTAGTTATACCACTTATTTATATTGTTGTGCCCCTATTACCCCCATATTATTATTTCTGTGCCCCATATAATCCCTTTATTGTTATTTTTGTGGCTTTATATTATTATTGTTAGGTCGACTGGATTATATTGTGACTCCTTAGACTCCTATATATAGAAAGGAGGTTTTGTCATTTGTATCATCCAAGAATTGTTCATTTATGTAATGTAAAGGAGGTTGCCCCCTCGAAGATGCTGAATTCTAAGGCATTGATCTATCTTTTCCTGAGCTGGTTTCATAACATTTGGTATCAGAGCTTTGGATTCTAGGGTTTCGCTGCTCCAAACAGGTCATCGTGGCATTTTCGCTATAACGTTTTTTCTGTGACGTTTCAGAAGTCGCAAAAAAAACCCATTTGATAAGAATTGACGCTAAACCTTGGGTCCGAATTTCATAGATTTTCGCGTGATATTTTCGGAGATATGATCTGAGGAATTTGGCCTTTTTGCAGACTCCTGAATTACATTCAAAACAGGTGACCTGGGGAAAATTGTCATAACTTTCTCTCTGAGGATCGGATTGAAATTTTGTAAAAAGGTACAGAAAGAGGACGGACTGTATCTTTTTGTGGGTGTTTTTTAGATCCAAAGGTCGAAACAGTGACTCGTGGAACGTCGTACAAGTTAGCTCTACTGAACTAGTCTATAATCAAGTCACTGTGGGAGATTTCGCATAACTCTTCCTTGGAGAATCCAATTTGGGTCAGACGTGTGGCATTGGAAAGAGGACACAGAGAGCTACTACAGGTCACAAGTTCAGAACTAGATGACTTGAAAGTACAAAGATACGTCAGAGGCAATATCGAGCTCCTACAAAGTGAAATAAGGTGTGTAGATTTTTTTAAATTTTTGCTTCAGCTTGGTTTGAAAATTTATTTTGAAGGAATTCAAAGGGTATAGTAGAGCATTATTATCGGTAACTGATTCCCCGAGGAAAGAAAATGCAAACGCCTAGTAAGTAACCTGAAAGCTCTAGCATGACTCATGAAGAAGAGGAAGAAATGCTACATGATATATCAAAATTACAAGAACACGTGTAACAAATGTCACGCTCACAAAAGTTAACAGATGCTAAGATAAATGGCGTGGAAGCTAAGATGAATGGCGTGGAAGCAAAGATGGACAATTTGAAGATAGATTTGAACACAAATTTGAAGACAGGCATGGCAGATTTGAAGACGGATTTGACTAATTTTCTACAAGAAATACTTACTAATGGTGAAAAGGTAGTAAAGGAAACTCATGATGAGAACAAAAGAAATGTTAATCATGATTCCATAGATGCTAATGTTGGATCGAAGAATCACCACATTCCAAAAATCGATATGAGGAAGTTTGATGGCAAGGATCCCGCCACATGGATATTACAGATGGAGCAATTCTTCGATCTCAATAATGTGCAAAACACAAAAAGGGTACGTATGACAACTTTATATTTGGAACCAAATCAGTTTGTATGGTATCAATGGCTTTGTTCTCGTAAAAAATTTATCACTTGGGCAATTTTTACGGAAGAATTGATAGCACATTATGAGGATACAAAAAGCAACACTTTTTTTAGCCAATTGATAAGTCTCAAACAAAAGGGTTCAATAATGGAGCACATTGAGGAGTTCCAAAAATTGAACATAAGGGTAAAAGATATTCCAGAGGAGCATAGGATTGATGTGTTCATAGGGTCTTTAAAGGATAATATCCAACATGATGTGCGCCTTTGGGAACCTGATTCATTAGAGAAGGCATTCAGGTTAGCAAGAAAAATGGAAAGCAAAATTATGGCAACTAGGAAGCATACCATTCACAACTATAAAGACGAAAGTGTTGTTGCCCATAGTCTTCCACAACCTACAAGGTTGACACCACAACAATTGGAAGAAAAAAGAGCAAAAGGGCTTTGTTACAATTGTGATAGCAAATACACAAAAGGTCATAAGTGTGCTGAGAAGAAATTATTCTACATAGATTGTGAAGAGGAAGAAGAAAAGGAGCAAGAAAGGTCAAAAGAAGAGAATATATTCCAGGAACAAAGCCTAGATGAAGAACAAATAAATCCGACCATATCTTGTAATGCATTGGCGGGAATTACCACTCCTCAAACCATCAAGATAGAAGGACAAATCAAGAAGAAAAAGGTAATAGTGTTGATTGATTCAGGAAGCACCCACAATTTTATTCATTGTAGGGTAGCAAAAGAATTGAATTGCTTCCTATATCCAGCACCAGAGTGTCAAGTGATGATTGCAAATGGAGGAACAATAAATTGTTCTGGAAAGTGCCATAATATCAAGCTATCCATGGGAGAATATGTATTGACTAGCCCAATGCTTTCCATTCCAATGGGAGGTGTTGATGTTGTACTAGGAGTCCAATGGCTACAATCCTTGGGTACAATAGCTTTTAATTTTCAAGAACTTTTCATGAAATTTTTTGTGGAAGGAAAGGAAGTTGAATTAAGGGGTATTGCAGGGAAACCAGGAAAGATAATCAGCTCTAATGGCATGACAAAGCTTCTAAAAAAGGAGCAAAGAGGTGTAATTGCACAATTATGTTCGCTAGATGTTTCCACATTGGAATCATCTATTTCTCCAGATCTCCAAAAAGTCCTGGACAATCATTCCAAGGTATTTGAGACTCCCAAAGGTCTCCCACCTATGCGTGATCATGATCATGCTATTCATCTGATTCCAGGAAGTGTTCCTCCAAACATCAGGCCGTACAGATATCCATATGTCCAAAAAAGTGAAATTGAACGTATGGTTGCAGAAATGCTAGAGGCTGGTATAATTCAACCGAGTCAAAGTTCTTTCTCAGCTCCAGTAGTATTGGTGCACAAGAAGGATGGATCATGGCGCATGTGTCCAGATTATAGGGAGCTCAACAAGCTCACTATTAAAGATAAGTTTCCCATTCCTGTCATTGATGAATTACTGGATGAATTGCATGGATCAATTTACTTCACCAAGTTGGATCTTCGTTCGGGATATCATCAAATCAGAATGAAGATTGAAGACATTCCGAAAACGGCATTTAGAACTCATGAGGGTCATTATGAATTTTTGGTCATGCCTTTTGGCCTTACCAATGCACCTTCAACATTTCAAGGTTTGATGAATTCAATTTTCAAACCATTCCTTAGAAAATTTGTGTTGTATTTTTTGATGATATACTAATCTACAACAAGTCTTGGAAGGATCATGTTGAACATGTTGACAAGGTGCTACAACTATTGGAGGAGAAACAATTATATGCAAAAAGATCCAAATGTTTCTTTGGAGTCCAGGAGGTGGAATATTTGGGTCATATTGTATCTCATGAAGGAGTTAAGGTAGACCCTAGCAAAATTAAAGCCATTAAGGAATGGAAAATCCCCACATCCATAAAGCATCTGCGAGGATTTCTTGGGTTGACAGGGTATTATCGCAAGTTTGTTAAGAATTATGGGAGAATAGCAGCACCTCTAACAACATTATTGAAGAAAGATTCATTTTCATGGACTCCGGAAGCAACAAAGGCCTTTAAACATCTTAAAGAGGCAATGTGCCAAGCACCGGTCTTAGCTACACCGGACTTCACAAAAACCTTTATTGTGGAATGTGATGCTTCAGGAAATGGAATTGGTGTGGTTCTAATGCAAGATGAAAGACCCATTGCTTTTGAAAGTCGTCCAATCAAGGGAAAGTTTTTAAGCAAAGCTATTTATGAGAAGGAAATGTTGGCAATACTCCATGCACTTAAGAAATGGCGACCCTACCTAATGGGAAGACACTTCAAGGTAAAAACGGATCATGATAGCCTTAAATACTTTTTAGAACAAAGATTATCCTCTGAAGAGCAACAAAAGTGGGTCACAAAGATGTTGGGTTATGACTTTGAAATCATCTACAAAAAAGGGAAGCAAAATGTGGTGGCAGATGCACTCTCAAGAAAGGATGAGGATGTGGAAGCATTGTTGTGTGCCATTTCTATTATCCAACCAGATTGGATAAACGAAGCAAAGGAGGAATGGAAGAATGACGAAGAAGTGTGGGCACTTATTCGAAAGCTACAACAAGATTCCAGTACTTCTGATACATTTAGCTGGCAAAATGATTCGTTATGGTACAAAGATCGCTTATACCTCTGTAAGAATTCCCAGCTAAAACAAAAGATTCTTATGGAATTGCACACTTCTCCCTTAGGAGGGCACTCAGGATTTTTAAAAACTTACCACAGGGTTAAGAAGGATTTTTTTGGGATGGCCTTAAATCAGATATTCAAAAGTTTGTGGCGGAATGTTTGGTTTGCCAACAAAATAAAGTTGAAACAATTAAGACACCGGGTCTATTACAACCTTTATCCATTCCAAGCCAACGTTGGGAGGAGGTTTCAATGGATTTTATCACAGGTTTACCCAAGTCTGAGGGAAAGAGTGTCATCATGGTGGTAGTTGACAGACTTACCAAGTATGCACACTTTTGTGCATTATCACATCCATTTAAAGCCAGTACAGTTTCTACTGCATTTATGGAAACAGTTCAAAAGCTACATGGAAACCCAAAGATTATTGTAAGTGACAGAGATCCCATTTTCACTGGAAATTTTTGGACAGAATTATTTTCTTGTCTTGGTACTCAGTTAGCTCATAGCTCATCTTATCATCCTCAATCTGATGGGCAAACTGAGATAGTAAACAAATGTTTGGAAGGATATCTTCGTTGCTTTGTATCTGATAAACAGACACAATGGGTCAAATGGTTGCCTCTGGCTGAATGGTGGTATAACACTTCCTTCCATACAGCAAAAAAAATGACCCCATTTATGGCACTTTATGGGTATCAACCACCATCAATCACATCATATTTAAGAGAAAATTCTAAGGTTCAAGCAGTGGAACATCACATCGAACATCAACAACAAGTCCTCCAACTCTTAAAGGATAACCTCGTGTTGGCACAAAATAGAATGAAACAACAGGCAGATCAACATCGCAGTGAAAGAAGTTTTGATGTAGGTGATTGGGTATTCCTACGGCTACAACCATATAAGCAAATGTCCCTAAAGCAAGCTAAGAAGGATAATAAATTATCACCAAAGTATTATGGTCCGTACAAGGTGTTGGAAAAGATTGGTACTATGGCATACAAATTGGAGCTTCCTGCAGCTTCTCGATTGCACCGAGTTTTCCATGTTTCATGTTTAAAGAAGGTTATAGGCGACAAGCTCCTAGGTAAAACAATATTGCCAGAACTTGACGAGGAAGGAAAAATTATATTGGAACCAGAAGCAGTCACATAAACAAGAACTCGACAGCTACGAAATCGATCAATTTCAGAGTATCTTATCAAGTGGAAGAACTTATCCGCTGAAGATTCCACATGGGAGGATGAGAATTTTATGAAAAAGTATCCAGAACTACTCAAGCGTTGAGGACAACACTTTTTTGAAGGAGAGGGGCATGTTGGGTCCCTATAATACTAGTGATTACCCCATTACTATTGTAGTTATACCCCTTATTTATATTGTTGTGCCCCTATTACCCCCATATTATTATTTCTGTGCCCCATAGAATCCCTTTATTGTTATTTTTGTGGCTTTATATTATTATTGTTAGGTCGGCTGGATTATATTGTGACTCCTTAGACTCCTATATATAGAAAGGAGGTTTTGTCATTTGTATCATCCAAGAATTGTTCATTTATGTAATGTAAAGGAGGTTGCCCCCTCGAAGAGGCTGAATTCTAAGGCGTTGATCTATATTTTCTATCTTTTCCTGAGCTGGTTTCATAACATTGATTATGATCTAGTGGAGGTCAGAGAAAGGAACACTCTAGAGAAGTGACTTGTAGCTTAATTGTTTGACCCGAGACTCGTAAGTCAGTTATTGAATGAGAAATGACAAGGAATTATTGTGAAGAGGGTTGCGCGTAAGGTGCATGAAGCAGATCTTTGTGCACAATAGAGGACACTGTGTGGGAGCTCGAGTGTAGATCTGATTTGTTGTTTAAATATGTAGATTTAGTAATTAATATAATGGTTGGAATGGAAAAAACAATAGTTAATGGCACGTATTGAGTCGAATATGGTGAAAGATGTGTATGTGTGAATTAAATAGATTGATGAACCATGTATCTCAAGAGAATCACCAGAGAATTAGGGGTTACAACAGCTGATGACCCATGAAATTCGATAGATGGTTTCTTTGAATATGGAAATCAATGTTGGATGTGCAATGCATGAAAAAAAGAAAGGCAAGAATGTAAGAAGCAATGAAGCACTAACAGTAACCACAAAAACAATGAATTATAATGGAGATGATGTAATTGCGCATAATGTTGTAAGACCTTAAAGGAATGCATACCCCAAAGTATAGAGTCATAGCAGGCATGTAGTATTCTCTTGAGTAGCGAGATCTTTAGGGCGGTTAGATCGATATCAATTTACTAGTCAAGTTTAAGGGGGGATTGTTAGGATTTGCCTTGACATAGAGAATATTAATCTATAACTAGTTGTTTTGGGCACATAGTTTTGTGGCCCATGGTATTATGCTAGTTGTATTTGGATGGAAAGAATCCTGTAAATAGGCTTATTAGTCTCCATAGTAAAGTGTCAAGGATCTACAAAGTGTGGGATACCCAACCAATGTAAGGGGTCAATGATCAACTGAGTGTGGGCTCCTCAACACCTCAGCTAGTGTAATCGACCAAGTGTTGAGCAAGTGTGGACTCCTAGACCCTGAGATGTAAGGCCTCTAGGTTTAGCAAGTTTGGGCTCCCTAACAGGCTTGGCTAGGGTTTTGGCTAAGGACTAATGGAATTCCATTAGGCTTGGTTTTTCACTAGAGTTAGGATTTTCCTAAGGTTTTTCGTGATGTTGTTCAGGTGTGTGATTTCTTCTAAATGGTGTTCATGAATTTATTTATTTACCTTTCCTTTTAAACATAATAGAAATCCTTGAGAATTTTTAGTTACCTATTGAGATCGTAGATACTCACTACTAGAAGAATAATATCATTGGTGTAAAGAAAATTGATGATGACTAAAATAGCTAGAGTAGAACCTACACAACCTATTTCCTCTAAATAACCCTCTAACATTTTTGGGCTACCTTTGCGCCATGAAGAGAGAGATGAAGAGATCCCCCAACAAATTTTATTTGTTGACCAGGATGGTGAGTTGAGGAAACATGAATTGTGCAGGGTGCAACACTCGCAGGATGGAGGGGTTGTTCTATGTGTTAGATTTTTTGCATTCAATCCCTCTCTTGGGATTGGATGGCGAGATTATGAGTTGGTACCTGATGGAGTGGGATAGACTCATTGAGATGGTGGTAGTTCGGACTAAAGCTCAGTGGGAGCTCTCAGACATCGAGGGTACTAGAGGCCTAGGTTTGCGTTGGGACCTAAACGGGGCTTCCTATCTAATAGCAGACATGCGAGATGGCTATGTCATTGATGAGTTAGTCAACCCAATGCGTGAGCGCATGCATTCCTTGGAGGAGTTCCAGTCGGCACTAGTGGCCAAGTGGTTTGTCAGCAAACTCTATTGGTTGTTTTGGCATGTTGGTTGCGCATGGGGGTGTAGGATGATTAACATTCTCTCCTAGGAGCTGGCTGGAGGAGGTTGCATGGGTAGGCCAATGGACCAAATATTGTATGGAGACAATGTTCTCCCATTTATGTTTAGGACTCAGGGGTCATAGAGGATCATCACAAAATATACATGCCCTCTAGTAGGAGTGTAGTTAGTTTGCTCAGGTCTACCGCGATGGACAAGGCGACATGATGTGTGTCATGGTGGTGTCACTAGAAGAGTGGCAGACACTTTCACACATGCAGGATACCATATGTTAAACGATGGTATGACAGTAGGTAGTGGTACACAAGACTACAAAGAGTCAGGTTGTAGTGTCCATTGTTATATAGAGGAATGTGGCCTAATGAATATAGACCCTGTTAGGTTCCTATACCAATAGGAGTCATAATTTATGACTAGCTGAGATTTAAACGTGTAATATGTACATACCTTTTCTTTCTGCAAATGTTTTCCAAAAAAATAAAAAAATGTAAAGAGGGTATGTCCTAAAATAAAGATCAAAGTTAAAAAAGAATGAAAAAGGTCAAGAAAAAAACAAAAGATAAAAAATAAACCCCAGGGAAAAAGAAAAAGACCATGAAAGTGTGCAAGTCCAAATGCCACTACCATTTGCTTTTTATGCATAATAAATATTGTGTGCAACTTGTTATTCATGCCACAATCCATGGTAATAAAAAAGTTTAATCTTGGTTATTCCATGCTTTGAATTTCATGTTTAGAGATAGAGAATAAAATCTGACAAAACAATGTAAACTTGGAAGATAAGTAGATAAGTAGAGTGAATAAAAGGAGCTCAACAGTTTAATTTGAGCCCTTGGATGTAATACGGATAGACTTAGATATATTTCCATTGTAAAAGAAAAAAAAAAGTTTTGATAAGGGTTTGCCAGCTTAAGTGCACCCTAATAAAGAGTAGAAAAATGGTAGGATGAGTGGGTGGGTAAGTAGTTGGATGGTTGTAGAATTATGGTGATTGATTGTGTTATCTCAAAATCATGCCCTGGAAGGCTACAGACCAGGAAGACTTCAGGTAACTCTTTCAAACCAAGTTTTGGCTGAGGCTTAGCCTCCTCAACCTGAGAGGGCTCTCTCAAAGGTTAATGATTTTGATAAAGATTAGATGGCTAACTCTATGAAACAAGTGAAAAATATGAATGGTTGAACATGATCAGTAAACATCCATTGGGCTTATGGAGTCAACAACACCTCAATATAACAATGAACTCAACCTTACATAGAAGTCAGGGCATTCAGCATTTAAACATTCAGAACATAAACTCATATGGGACCACACAGTTTTTAAATGTATACAGGAAGTCAGAGCACATTTAGTGAATTCTGAGTGATTATACATCCATACCACTGTAAAAATTAAGAAAAGGACAACATTACATATTCTGAACATAAAAAATCCTTCATGAATCCTGAGAAGTAAAGTTCAGCATGTATATTACTGAAAATGAGTTTTACATAAGCCAAATACAAGATTTTATATAAAATTTCCAACCCTGATTACATTGCTGTTTCCGCTATATATAGAGCTATTATTCTAACTGATCGAGATTCCTCCTTAAACATTAAGGGAACTCGAAAACTACTTCTAATGACACCTATTAACCCTTTAACTAACTAATAAATACAACTGACTACTAATTGACAGCTCTAGAATCCTAAAACAATTAGGATTCTAATTCTACATCATGCTGAACGTAGCATTTATTACAATCAAGATTTATTCCCTGACAAGTGGTCTCTTTTAGTTTGGCTGTGGTAGGTGTTTGTAGCTGCTTGCTGGCCTTTAATGTCGTATCCTTTTACCTCTGCTGAGAAACAGGAAACTGCCCCTGTTCTATGCTTTTGGTTTCCTTAAAGATAATTGAAAGTAATTAACCATGTTGATCTTCTTGAATTAGTCAATCTATTCATGGGGTGCCACGTCCTTCGTGTGTTGTAAGCCTTTCCCATGTACATGTGTGATGACAAAACCTTTCAAAAAGATTTGCTGCTTTCTCAATCATAATTGATCAACTCAATTGTAACATGGAGCTACAGCAGTTTCGTAGCGCGCTACGAAACTGCTGTGTAATTTCAAAAACACAGTCTTCCTTTCATAGCTAAATGATCGCCACTATTCATGGCTTAAGAACCTTACTCCCTTGATAATTTTGACAAGATTTGCTTGCATCTTTTCAAGAAACAGATATTTCTCCTGAGGAAAAGATGCAATGACACCGATAACACCATTCACTGTTCCAATTATAACTGTATGAATCTGGTTAATACCTCTTCTCCTCCTGCATCAGAACTTCCATTACCAACCCAGTTAAACTCAAAATCCCTTTCACTATTGCCCTTCACTTCAGTGTTCATCCCCAAACAGGGATTAACTTCAGGGTCAACACTTGAAGGTGTATTTGAACCACTTGATGGCCTTTCTTTTATAACCTTTCTACTGTTTGTAGTTTCTCCATTGGGCAAGTTGATACAAAGTGCATTATCATCCTGTTCTTCCACTTGACAATTTGGTTTCTCTATCTACATTTCTACATCACAGGACTCTTCATTACAGCTAGTTATGTTGGGATCTGAACTTGATGGTAAAACTTCTGGCAAACCATCAGCATGTCCAGACTTGGGACACGACAAACCTGGTATGCCAGGAAATGGTGGAAAAACGTTTAGCTGTGAAGTTTGAACATCTGCCTTCATCTTCCCAGTTGTGTCAGACAATGATCCGTTACCATTCAGTGTATTGATTGCCACACATTCTTCTGCCCCTCCTTCAACATTTTGCACTGGAATATGTCTCGAATAAATGGATATAGGAACAGAGGCTTGATGCTCTCTAGAAAGGGAATTCATGTTGTTATCCAGTTCAGATAGCGGCTCATCCGAGTCCTGCTGTGCTGTATGGATTTCCCTGTAGGGCAGATTTGCATTTGATTCACCACTACCTTCGAGCATACTTGTCCCTGAGTCTGATGGTAGAATATTGGATGTCACCCCCGAGGCATTCTCAGATTTAACTACTTTCATTTTAGCCTTCACACCAACATTATGCAACGATCCTTTCATCTTTTCCAACTTTGAATTCTCAGGAATTTGACCATCTAATGAGTGTCTCTCCTTCTTATGAGACGTAAACTATTGGAAAGCTCCTTTAACATTAACATCTAAGCCTGAATCATTAGTTGGAACTAAAACCGTCTGGCCAAATAGCTTGAGACTTGATGGTGAAATTCTTGTACTGGATGATTCCATATTTGTTTCCTGCAAGTTGATGTTATCATGTGTTTGAAGTGGTCCCAGTCTTGCATTGTATGGAGCAAATGCTGCGTTCTTCCGAGTTTCACCACCTAGATTGGAACCTGCACAAAATCTGTGAGGTGCAGATGAAAGTGCTGATAGTGACCTATTCTCCTTCTTGCAGAATTCAATGGTTAACTGTTCAAAATCCTCATAGAGACTTTCCTTAAATTTCTTCTCCAATCCATAGCTGTAGAACCTAAAAAGGCACTCCATGCCGTAATTATACTTTGCTGCTGCATTTTCCAGTGCTAATCTTCGGAACTCATTATACATGGAGCGGTTGAAATTATTTCTGAGGAAAAATGACCAAAATATGTAGAGAGTATTCATTTCCTCACTGCAACCAGTACCAACTCTCTTGCGCTCTGCCAGGCAACGCTTGTAGTATTTCAAATATTTCTGTTGTTTAAAACCATGATCTTCCAAAAGTTCATGACTTGGATGCTGAAAAGGAGGAAAATACTTTGGCATGGAACCAACTGGCGAACTACTTCCAACAAAACTGCCACTGCCAAGACATGATCCATGAGGAGAAGATGCAAGCTTTGAGGATGCCATTGTTCCCCCATGGTTGTCTGGTGGTGTTGATCCAAAGAAAAACCCAACAGAATTACTAGGTGGACTTTCTGATATGATGCTTTGTCGGTTGCGAAGTCCTGTGCCTTGATTTCGAGCAATGCTAGGAAATAACCGTTCTTTATGTGAAGGCTGTTTCGTGTCAAGATAACTGTATCCTGAGGCACGCAAGCCTGATGCAGTTATTCCCAGGCGGTCCAATCCAGGTATTGTTAACATTAATAATATTATGGCCTCTGCTGCTGCAGTGTACCCATGATGGCCACATTTAGACTGCAATTCTCTTGAACCATCATCACGGAGCTCCCATTTGTATAACTAATCTTTTGATTGATGCCAACAAGTAACTTTCCATTAAATGCATTCAGATAGTAAACAGAACTCTTTGTCTCCTTCTCAGCAACAACTGCAACATGTGCCAGTACCACGACACCTAACGGATTCTGATAAGTATGACAGCTGGGTGAGATTTGCTATGGATCAGAACAAAATCACTTAGACCGTGTTTCGCTACGAAATCACCAGAAACATGTTGCGCTGCGAAAACACCTAAAACTGACTTATGCGCTACGAAATCACCTAAAGAGCTTTGTAGCGCATAATAACCTTTGAACAAAGTTGACACATGGAAATTGTGTAAATTATGAGACTAGTGGTGAATTAGGATGCATAGTGGACTCCTTACCATCAAACTAATGTGAGCGGTTTTGAAATTAGAATTCTTAAGTGATAAGAGATTGGATAAAATCATATCATGTACTTTCATCGTCAAAGTTTCTAAAAGTATGGATGATAAATAAACAATTACAAAGTCAAGTGATTAATTTCCCCATTCATTTTACCTTTAAGTTTACTAATTTCCCATAAGTAAATCCAAAAGTACCTAAAACCTTAAGTTAAAGGGGTTCAGAGAATTTCTCTGACTTCTGGAGGGACCAGACCCTCAACCCAATAACTTAAAGGATCCAAGTACTGAAACCCCCTTACCGACATTCATCCCCTCCATAATACATTCATTTCATCTAAAAAATCCCTTTTCCTAAGGTGAAATCACCATTTTCCTAGGGAAAGTAATTGCCCCCATGCAAAACCCCTCTTCTCACAAAAAACCCACAAAAAGAACTTAGCCTAAGTTATAATGTGTAGGTCCAAATATGTAAATAAATGTTAAACACATTATACTTAGCGCAAAAACCCACTTTTCCGTGTTCATTTCATATTAACTTTAATTTTCATTATATTTATTTAACTCCTGAAAATAAGACCCTTCCCCGTATACTTTATTAGAATCCATATGATAATATCCTGCCCCAAGGTTTGAAATATAAACCTTATTATTAAATTAACTAAATGGATTAATTAGCCAATTAACGAGTAATTAAGAACCATAACCCTCTGCCACATAAAAAGGGTTAATTAATCAACCAGTGATTAATTAATAGTCTGTTCCACCAATCAATTCACCCCCGATGTCATTAAGCCCCCCTAATCCGCAGTTAATATCCCGTTGGACCCCTACATTAACTCCCCGATCAAATCATTGCGCTGATCACTGTATGATCTGACCCCTTCGGATCCAATGGCTGAAACTCATATCGGGCGACCTTCGAAGGCTGACCTTTACCCACCCGATGTGAGCGGTTTCACTGTTCACCCTATTGCTACGTGGCGCCTGATGAATGGCATCTGGTGGCCTCCCCAAAAAACCACTTATCCCGAAAAGCGGTGCGATGGATTCTGCTTACTGCCTCCGCTACACGCCAAAATGTCACATCCCCCGATTGGCCCCAATTGTCATTTTCCAAATGTACCCACCAATATCATTGACTTTACACATAAAACCAAAAAAAATCATTGTTTTTTCGTTTTTTATTGTGAAAAGAACATTTTGACTTCCATGCAAAGCATCAAGTATGTTCAACTATCAACCTACTTCCAACCATCAACTTTCTAAAGCCACTGAACTCTAGACTACCTTGCAGACCCATGCACTTCCTGCAAACAATGCACAGTACCATTACTCTGTTCAAACAGTTGAAACTAGGTATTTACCCCATTTCCACTAAGAAACCCCATTTTCTTACCGAACCTGATCTAAATTGCTTTAAATACTAAGTAATTTAGTAAATTAAACTACCTAGTATTCTTGAAATACATTGTAATAGACCAATTTTTCCCAATTTCCCTGAAACCCTTTTCCCCCGTCCTTGAATCCAAAAGAACCAAGGATGGATGCCCCAATTGCATTAAATATCATGCCCATTATGACTCCTCACAGGGATTTAGACCACATTCCACTTGCAGACAAAGATTTCCAGATTAAAGACACCTTTGTCTCTAAATCGCCTTTGAAACTCTATTGCAAGTACCGAGACCAATTCCTCAACCATGTAGACCACATAGGGCTTTGGGAATTAGGTTTACCCAAGTACCAGTTCCCCAGGGTTCATGTATTTCCAGAGATTGTGCATTACTGTCACATGAATTATGATCCTATCCAAAGGGCAGTGAGAACCCATGACCATGCTATTCTATTTACCATCACTGTTGAATCTATTAATGAAATGCTACAATTACAACCAAGCCAAAGTCTGACTCCCCTTTCCATTGGAGATATGTTGAATAGATACCCTACCCTTACATCAATCAGACTGGCTCAGTTATTCCAGACCTTCATCAGAGAAGAACAGTATACCCCAAAGGACTCTCCTCCTTATCTATGGACAATATTCTCCAGCCTTGGCCGAGACATCATAGACATGATATCCAGTGTGCTAGGCTACACCACAAGTGAATTTGTTGATGAAATCATAATATCTTTTATGTCAATCTATTCTCCTGGCCAACCTCCAACCATCATGTTTGACTATGCCAAGTTTATTGCTGACAAAATGCATGATCAATTCATGAGATTAGAAAATGAAAGAGTGTTTAAGTATTCCTCAGTCCTATATCATTTATTCCTATATTATCAAGCTGATAGATTTCCAATTGCCCTCCAAAAGCTTGATACCAAAGGAAACCCCAGATCAGTGATCTTCTGGACTTCATTGATCCATCACTTTGATTCCCAATAGTCTTATACAGATTCCGTAGAACTCTTCGTGTACCCTGTTACAACTATGCTACTAGGAATCCCTCCAACCAGAATCAGTGCAAACATCAGGAGGTTCCTACAGTTGTCAAAGCAGTACAAATTGGGGGATTGGTACTTGTACCAAAACCACACTGAAATCCAAATCTATGGATGTGAATTGCCACCTTACAAATTGCCTAGATACCTCCCCATGAGATTGTTTGCTCTGGAGTACTACAGGGAAATGATAAATTCAGATGAGGTGCACTTTGTAAAAGCCAAAAAGAAAGCCCAACTTAGGATAAAGGATCAGATGGGCCCATTTATTTCTAATAGTAGGGAAGCAAGAAAGGAGGCAAATGAAATCCTCCAAAGGTTGAAACTAAAATAGAGTTTTGTATGGAATTATGATCCCTTAGACTTCATTTGTAATAGGAGACAAAAAAAAAAACTATCTCCTTACATCCACCACAGGATCCCTGAAATAGAACAATATGCTAATCAATCTGAATGGGTGGAAGGCAGTTTGATAGATCGAGATACCACAGAGGTTGCTATTGATAATGTTTTGATAGATTTAGATAGAAGACTTGATGAAGATTCCTTTGTACAGGTGCTAGAAGAGTCTCAATCTCAGAGGCAATCCCAGGGACATAGTGGGCAGACAATAGAGGAAAGACCATCAGGGCAACCAGAGTCTTCAGATCAAGCAGGGCTATCAAAGCAACTAGAACTTTTAGAACAGCCACAAGAATCTAAACAGCCTGAAATTTAAGAGGAACTTACTCAACCTGAACAAATCATGAGCAAACCCCCTATTTTGAAGACTCCTCTAAATTAGGAGAGGAACCTTAAAGACAGAGAGGAGGCCACTCCTTCTAGCAGACCTGTTGCCGAAACCTATGCTAAGAGGCAGAGGTTGAATCCATATGCATACCAAGAATACATTGAGGAGACAACAGGAACTTTAGGAGCAGAGAGGACAGAAAGCATGCATACCACTCCTTCAGGAGGGACACAAGAACCTTCCACCTCACAAGCTCAAATGTTGGAAAGGCAACAGAGTGTGGAATTATCCTCCTTCAGGGCTCCTTCTGGATAGAGCCTAGATATCAAAGAAGAATATATGGAAATCAAGGCAAGGAATGAGAGGTTAAAGTTGCAAAGCTATCAACATTATCTGGAGATGGCTCCAACAAACCAAACAGAGCTAATGTCAGCCTTTGATATAAAAGAAGGTAAGATGCAGATGATTATTCTCAAGCCAACCATACAATGACCTAAATCAATGGCAGACTACCTAAAAACTGGTTTTGAAGTATTGGCTAATTTTATCCATCCTATTGACCAAATCGAGTTGCATAAACAAACTGGTGAAATGGTCTATTCCACTTTGACCAACAAAGCAATTGCAGCCCACCAGTTCCAGAATTCACTGAATAATATATCAACACAATTCCAATTGGAGAAGGCCTCCTCTCAAGCCAAAGACACGAAAATAAAGTCCTTAGAGGACTTGGTCATAGAACTGAGACATGATCCCAAGGATGTGAAAGCAGTAGAGAAGCTGATAAAGAAGAAAAATGATGACATAGATGCATTGAAGAAGCAACTTAAGATTCCTCCCCTTCATCATCCTCAAATTGCTGAAGTGTTGGAGACACAGAAGGAGGAAGAGCTTATGGACCTAGTCGTTAAGTTGAATGACAAATTGAAAGAAACTGAAAAAGAATTGGATAATTTGATACAGTCCAAGCAGAGTGAACTGGCCACCACTCCTCAAACTGTAGTATCTACAGTTTCCACAGTAGTACCCTCCACCTTGGCAGCTACCTTGGCACCTACACTTCCACCAGTTACAACACTTCTAGTAGCAGGTACTTTAGCGGGCACATCTACATCGACAAGCACATTGACACCAATAGAGAAAATTGCAGAATTGATCAAAGCCATGGAAGAAATGAGTATCCAGGCCACCGAGCTCAAGAAACTCAGAGAGAAAGTGACAAGTTTAGAAACCAATTGTAAACTTGCACAAATACAACAGAAAGAAGAAACTCAGAGGAACCTAAGGATGGCAGAAAGGATAAAAGCCCTTGAGAAGGACTTAACACTCCCAGAGCCATTAGGAGATATGAAAGAAATTCTTTGGGACAATATCATTGATACCATCAATGATGTTTGGCCTTCTATTCAGATTATTTTTAAGCAAACAAAATTAGTCAAAATGGCTACAAAGGCAATCCACATGGTAGTGGAAGAATTGGGAAATAAACCTGAAGAAGCCAGTCAATTGATCACCTTTTTGAACAAAAAAAATAGATATTAGCTTGATGAATTAAAGATAGAAGATAGAACAAAAACAATCATAGAAATCAAAAAGGTTCTCACCAAAAGGAACCTAATGCTCAATTTGGAGAAAAGATGTATGAGCATCCAGACAGATATTGACAACTTTATGCTAAAGTATTGCATATTAAGAGAAAAAGGATTTCTTAGTCCTGTAGTTATAAATGATAAGCTGATGACCCAAGAATATTACAATGACAGGTTAAACAAGCTGGCTAAAAGCCAAGCTAGTACTTCAGGGGTGAAATCTTTTCCCACTGGAGAAGTGCTTTATGATGGCCTTGAGAATCTGTTCTAAATAGAACATGAAGTCAAACACTTTTTTGCAAGCAAACTGAATTTTTCCAAGTACACAGAAGCTGATGAAATTTACAGGAAAATGATAAGGATGAAATTACCTGATAGTGAATCGTGGAAAAATTTGACTGGTTTACTATAATTTATTGTAGTAAATCTATATGGTAAAACATAATTGCTAGGTAAAATAGGTAAGGTAGGATCAAAGAAACACAGGTAAAGAGTATCAGTAGGTAGAAGATAAAAGTGATTCCAACACATAACTTCAAAGCAAACTGAAAGAGCCAAATCTGAGTTACAATAGCCAACACAATCACAATAAAAGGGACAGCTAGAAGACAGTTCTCCATCTGTCTCTATCTTCGTGTTGAAGATATTTTTTGCTTCGTAGAATAATTCTCATATGGTTATGAGATATTTTGTATCGATTTTTGTATAAATACTTCACAAATTGAAGTAATTAGGGTGGATTATAATACATTTCTGTAGACATTTCATTTTTAAGCCAAGGAGCTATTGTACTCAAGGCTAGACTAGTTTTGCTGGATATGAAATAAAGTTGAAGACATTTCACAGGATTCTTGTGCACAGTTGGAACAAATAAGTATCATCTCTTATGTTTAAATATTGTTTTCTCTTCACGTTATGAGTATTCATATGTGTCTCTTATAAACTCTGAAAGTGAAAATGGAATAATATCTCAGAATTATCTTAAGTGCTCTCTGTTTTAACTGTTTGTTTTCTTTATGTTTTCTACTAAAATGCCTTGGTCTTGGAATTCTTAATTGCTCCCTTACTTCCGTATTTTACCGCCCCTTTGGTCCATAGCAAAGGATTATTCATTTCCCTTCGCTACTGATCATCCTTCCTTTCTTCATCTTAATCCCGGTTAAGGATTCTTCATTGCCCTTTTCCCTGGTTAGGACTACCTCATCCATTTAAACTTGCAAATTTTCTTTTGTTGTGCTAGCCTACCCTGTGGACTCTTACTTTAGTGATAGATCAGATCCAGTTAAACCTTTCTTGATTGAATCCATAGCCCAATGGCCTGAATACTTTCTCTTCCCATCTATTTCCTTAATTCCACCACCCAATCAAAACAAAACACCTTGAGCACTAATAACTAGCCTAAAATCTACCCCAAATCAAAGATAAATCATAAAGAGAGAGCCCTCCCTAGTCTTAGGTTGGCTAGAACCTGAGTCTAAAATATTAGGTTTGTGGTTACCTCGAACTATTCCTTCTTTGATAACTTCTAAGGAAAAAATCTCAGTGATAATAGAGCCAATTCTAGGACATAACACACATTGGTGCGCAGGGCTATGCAGAAAGGAGTAGTTGCCTATAGAGGAGCATGGGGATGCATGGTGGTATACCACATCATGTTGGTTTACACTGTGGGGTAGGAGGAGTGACTCGCATCACATTGAGAACGTGTAGGGAGTGATAAGTACAATGACACATGCAAGACACAGGATGGTATAGTCGTAGCCAAGGATATGCAGTGGTGTATAGGGATAGGTTGAGACATACATTGGCATATTGAGGAGTGCGATGGTATGCAGTGACACATGATGTGGCGCAACGCGCTCTTGGAGCATTGCCTCCTGTGAGACTTATGAATTGGGACAGTAGGTGTACCATTGGAAAAAACTCACCTAAAAATGATGAGGACATTGTTGAGCATCTAAGGACACCATGTTTAGTGGATACATGGCCTCAAGGGGGTTATCATCAAATCAAGGAAGAGAGAGGGTTACCCGTATGATTACCCTTGAACATTCAAGCAGACTCTCAATCATAGTCTTTGGGACATACCCAACCATCATCCTCCAGTATTGCTTACAGTCGCAAAGGATTTGGTTGTTTCCCTTTGACACTCTCCATTCAGGTGGCAGGGCATGGGAGGCTCACTGTAGGAAGTTGGATAAGACATCGTGTGTCATTCATTGAGATGAGACTCTCTAGTTGAGATATTGTGCACGAGTTGATGGTTACAGGCTTAGGGATGGCATGGCTAATTGTTGAGGTAGCATATGTTCCAACCCTAGGCTCAGACTTGGGGAGGTGACCGATAGGGAGTTACAGGGTGCTTTTTCAGCTAGACAACTCGAGGCATTAGGTGAGCATGAGGTGCGAAGGATATAGTCCTTGTTGGCAGGGTGATGTCAAGGCTTCTGGCAGTACCCGAGCACATCTCGTTGTGTGATTTGGCATGCACAGAACAACTTGATATTCATGGCACAGGTTCTTGATGCTTAGTGCCTACCTATTGGATACATAAAAGAGGTAGAGAAGGGGCACAGAGGGGTCCAAACAGCTAGCAGCATATAACAGTGGAAGGCAAAGAGGATTGGGAATTGTGGACCTCTAGTAGGGTTATCGGATTCAGGGATCCAGTGGATTAGTGGGATACTCCACTCCTTAATAAGCATGGCCAGGATAATAGGCAGATTGATTCATTCTTAAGCAGACACATGGGTGATTGTCGAAGCCCTAACCATAGGAGGAGGCAGATTGTTGCTTAGGTTTGGGGCTATCCATGGAGTGATATACGTTGGCACTGTTGAGTCGCTTTTACAAGATTGGCCTAGCCTCAATCATCGCATAGATTATGGACAAGAGTTATGGCAGAGGAGGCTCTAGTACGAGCATGCTAGGCAGTCAATCATGACCAGAGTGTCACGATGTCGGCAGTATAGGTTCCTTCTGCGACGGGAAGGTGATTCTGGCATAACAGGTCTCAGCAGTTTAGCTACTCGCAGAGGTGAGCTGGTTTCTACAGGGAGGGTCATACAGATCTTCCATTTGGTTTTAATGATTCATTGATGGTGTGGTGAACTTCACTAGTGTGGTAGGGTGATCGACAAGATGTGATCAAGGGATTCCCGAGTAGATGAGAGTTCATTCCCACCAGGATTGGATTGCATCTTCAGGAGTTTATTCTTGTAGTGAATGAGATGGACCACTCATTAGGGAAATTTCATGGGGTGTTGGACAAATTCCTACATTATCATGATGCTCTACTTATTGCTAGTATGCAGATGGATTTTATCACCTGTATCTTGTTAGATAACGAGTGGATAAAGGTGTGCTTCACATTGATTAGGATGGCTTGGGATCCTCATGTCGAGGAATTCCTTCATGTCGGGACAATGCTGAGATTTAGGATGACCCAACGGTACATTTAGGACCTTGGTATTATTGGTGGTTACAGTGGTGATCAATAGTTGGAGATGGAACTTCTTCAAGCATTGCTTAAGGATAGGTAATTTTTGGGAGGGAGGACTGTAATATCCCTTCCTAAATTATTTTGGAACACGAATTATTTCTATATTTTTGGGGGGGAATTTTGATGAAGACAAGGCCCATTTGATTTTTGATAGAAGACTTAGGAGTTAGAGGCAAGTTAAATTTATTTTGTTTGGTTTTGTTAATGATCTGTGGGGACCACCCACATAAGAAATACGCACTTCCTAAGCCAATGACTCGAAATGAGTGAGAGGGAAGAAAAGGCGGGAAGAAAGGCTCGACAAAAGTTATAAAAGGAAGGCAACACACTTCATTTGGCATTCTTCGCATATAGAATTTAATTCTATTTCTCAAGTTCTTTAGTTGAGTCACTTGTTATTTATAAAGAGTTTTACAAGTGGATAACTCACCCTTTCTTCGAGGGCTTTTGAGTGCCACACTAGATAGGTTCATCCATTATCATCTAGAGAAAATTTATAAATGAATTTCCATCATTTCTATTCAGTTTTCCCTGGCAATACGTATTTCTGGAGGATGTAGTAGTCAATCTAATGTGACTATTGCAGAATTCTTTCGGAGGGCTATTTCTGGGAGAAATTAGGAGAAGGCTCAATATATTTTTTGGATGTTAGGTGAGTTTGAGCAATGGAAGTGACAGTAATATTTAGGAGTGATTTTGCAGACTATGTGGCCAACAAAGAAGAAAGAAATTGGGCATACCTAGGACATAGAGTTTCAACCATTGGGGATATTTCTTGCAAGGAGAAATAAGAGATGTATTTGTGGATTTTATTTCTACACTTCAGGAGTGTCTGGGGAGGAATTTACTAGTGGTTTTACAAACAACATGCTTCAATAGCTATTGGAAAGCGTAAGGGTTTTGGGGGTCGATTTTTGGAGGTCAAAATCAGGGAAAACCATTTATGGTTTTTGTGGGTTCTTTCTGAGGAGCTTGGATATAAATTTATAGAAGTTTTTGAGTGCCATAGGTGGGGTTTTCAGCCATATATTTGCAGGAGGCATTATAGAATTATTGGGGACCACACAGTACCTTTTGGGGGCTAATTTTGGGAGGTAAAAATAAAGCTAAACCATTTCTGGGATTTGTGGGTTTTTCCTGAGGAGCTTCGATATAAATTTTCATAAATTTCTAACCACCAAAGGTGGGGTTTTCATCCATATCTTTGTAGCAGACAATGCAAAATTGTTGGGGATTGTGCAGTGCAGTAGTTGGTCAGTTGATTGTAGCTCCGGGTTGTCTTTACTTCACCTAGGCTTTGCTCCACTTGCCTTTGAGGCAAGCCTAAGTGCATTCCTTCCATATTCTTTACTCTTGCACAAATTTATAATAAATGGCTCAATTTCTTCCATATTTTTTATTGTTCAAGGTGTTTACTAATTTTTTTTAGAAAAAATTGTGTTCAAAATTGGTATTTTCTTGCATATCACATTTTTTCCTATTGTGGAACATTAAATTTTTCACAAATATTTTTAATCTCATTCGAAATGTACTTACCTCTATTATTGTTCCTGAGAGCCTTCGCCTTATTGCCTGTTTCTTTCTCCACTAGTTCATCAAACTCTAAGAACTTGCATCAAGTCTCATCCTTCTTCTGCATGAAGAAGATACAACACTTTCATGAGAATTGATCAATAAATATGGAAAAATAATTATGTCTAGTAGTGGAGGCTGTCAAAAAAGGTCCATAAACATCAGAGTGGATCCTATCAAGGACTGCATGTGCTCTGCTATCCCGATCATGGAAAGTGGATTTTGTGTACTTCCCCAAGGAATACCATTTTCGTGTGTTATGCTACTCTAGTGCTCCTTTGGGGAGGGATGTGGTAATCTGTTACATGATCTTCAAAGCATCATGACACAAATGGCCAAGTCTTCTATGCCAAAGTTCATTGTCATCATGCCTTTGCACCTTCTCCATCTTTGTCCTCAATGCATTACAATCCTCAACATCTAGATTATAGAGGTTCTTCACAAGAACCCTGATCTTCTTCACCTTTCCCATGGCTATTTGTTTGAGGAATTCCTTCCCTTTACTAAAGATCACATCATATCCATGGTCTTGAAAAACTACAATGGAAACAAGATTCATCTTTAGATCTAGAACAAACATCACATCCTTGAGCCTGAGAGGAGAGCTTGACTTGCTCTGAAAGGTGATTGTACCAATCCCGATTTGATGTACCTTCCATCATCTCCCACCTCAATGTGCATTTCAAGATCCTTCTCCTCCAAATCACTAAAGAAAACTCTATTACCCATCATATGGAATGAGGCACCACTATCGAGGTACCACACACTTCCCATCACTATTCTGGTCATCCATGCAATGAGAGTAAAATCATGTTATAACTATGAAGCCAAATCATCACCTGCTGCTCCTCCTGAGGTCTTATTGCTTGTATTTTTGTGTGGAAACTTTGTGGCATAGTGCTCGAATTCATGATAGCGAAAGCACTTGATTCTCGACAATTCTTTCTTCTTGCCCCCTTGACTAGAGTTTGCTTTGGATTGGGATTTATTACCTTTCCCTTTATTTTTCTTTCCGTCCAAGGTATAGTTCTCCTCATCCTCTCCCTTGGATGAAGTCTCCTCTCTAGTATTCTACCTTATTTCCTTTTATACCAAGTCAGACCATAAGCTCTCTCACTTTGGTAGTTTCTCCCTACCATTTATGGAATCTTGATAGCTATGTCAGTTCTTAGGAAGGCCCAAAAGGCTTAGATCTACCAAATATTCTTTAGGGACATTAAAACTAAACCTACCAAGTTCATCGTGACACTATGTAACCCTGCTCAAATAGTGCACAATTGTGTCATTATCCTGCATCTTGATACTTCAAAGCTTGTCCTTGAGCGCCACCTTTTTGTGGTCACTATTATTCTTGAACAATTTTGTCATTTCTTTCCACGTCATGAACATAGTCTCTTTTCCATGGATTTTCGAGACAATATGATCTCGTACTCCTTCCAATATGATTCTCCTTGCTTTGGCGAGATCTTTCTTCCACTAGGAAATATTCTAGGCATTAGATGCATGGGGTTTTCCTACATCTTCCTTGATGTAGTATAGTAGCCCATTTTCATCCAATACTACCTCCATGTGGTCCTTCCATCCAACAAATTTTGAGGTGCCTTCCAAGGCATCCTCGAGCCTGAGTCCATTAAAAGTCATCTTCCCAGTCCTAAATAAAACCTGCAACACTGGTCTTCAAATTCAAACCTCTTGTAATGTAAATTTTGAAATCTCTGTCATAAAGTGATTCCACCTTCGACCATGTAGAAATTTAATGTGTAGATTTAAACTTCTCATGAAATTTAATAAATCGCAAGACTTGAAGCTACTCTATTGAATTGCGAAAGTTAATTCACAATCTAGAACACAAATCATAGACAGGCAAAAGGAAATATCACACATGCACAAATATTTATTTAGGGGAAAGCAATTGCTCAAAACCCCTTCCTATCTATATTGCATTAGTCAAAGAATAGAGATGAATACATATGCTTGCTCAAGCTTGAGCAAAACTTGCAAGTGTCATTAGAGGATTTTTGAGGTTTAAAATGGGTCTCCTAATGAAATTATAAAATAATAGTGGAAATAATAAAATAAGATTAGATTACATCATCAAATTTTAGAGGGAAAAAATAAAACACTTTTGTTTCAACTCATAGTTTGAACTTATCTCCCTATTGGTTTACTCAAATTTCTAGAGGAAATACTCGTTGGATGCGTAATTTGATTCTTCATCTAAGGAGTACCCATGTTTCATACTTTCGATGGACCCTCTACATGAAAAATAAGAAATACATGAAAAACATGATTTTCATCACATTTTTTCATGTATTTCTCATTTTTGTTGTAGCAACGTCCTTCAAAATTATGCAACACGGGCACTACTTGGATGAGGAACTAAATTTTGCATCAAACGAGTACTTTCACTCAAAATTTAAGTAAAACCTTAGGGAGACAAGTTGTAAATATGAGTTGAAAAAATTGTTTTATTATTTTATTATTTTTTAATATTTTTACCTTTTTACTCCAAAAATGGTGAATCATCCCCCATGGTTGACATCATCATTTTAAATCATATTGGTTCTTATAAAGTTTATTTCGGTTGTACATTTTTCTTAGGAGACCCATTTTAGACCTCAAAATTCCCCCAATGATAGTATATCTCTCTCCATGATTAAATGACTCTCGCCAACACTTAGCCAATTTTCAAGCCCTCCAAGCTCCTAATTCCTTGTTTTGTTCCCTTGAGAAATTGGCCTCTATTATTTAGGAATTTCCCACTATGGAATTGTGCAATTGCCTCAGGTCCTTCCTCTGACTGCATGCACCATGCGTACACATTATAATATGCTACAACTGATAGTACACTGCCTTTGAATCTCCATCCCAACTGGGTAACTCGAATTCTATGGATCCAATGATTATTTCGGGTTGATTATTTAGTTTAATAGTTGATCACTGAGTGTGGTTGACGTTGCATTTCCACAACTTGACCTCCACTAGTTCTTCTAATAGTTAAAACTAGTTAAACTGACAGTAACTCAAATTAACTAAAACAAATTTCTAGAAATTAGCAATCAAACATAGTGAACTGAACTCAAGGTTGCCAAATTTGAATGAACTGAGTTGACTAAGTGACAAGTGCCATGTCACCTCAATTAACTACTTCCAAGATTTTTGTTGAAATAGAAATTCAAATTTTCTATAGTTTGATCAAGGAAAAGTCAATCTGAGATTTTGTTATTGCATTTTCAACAATTTTTATGAATCAATATTACCCACATGTGAAATAAATCATATAGAAAAAGGAAGTATCATAGAAATTTAAAAAGTACAAGCTACAAAAGGATGGCATATTTTTGTATAAAAGTAAAGTGCATGATTCAAATTTTCATGAATTGAAGAATTTGATTATGAAAGAAATGCATAATGCCGCATATGCGAACATTTAAGTTATATAAAAAAAAAAATTCAACAATGAGAATTGAATAGGTTTGGCTAGAAACGAAGAAGGATGTAGTTTGTTATACTGCTATGTGCATGGGATATCATAGTGAAATCTCAAGACAAACATCTAACTGGTTTACTAGCAACATACATCCATCTTAACCATGGATCTATCAAGCACCGAAAGCGATCGAATCTCTCAAGCTACAAACCTATTTTAGAGTGTACATGAGCCTAACTATGTCATTGACTGGATTTTCATTGAAGTGGATTGAGAAGGAGACTTCCAATTATAGCCATCTGTACATTGGAAAGGAAGGTCATGATTATCCAAAATCAAATTCATCACATGGGTAAATGTTCCATGAAATAGTTACATGTTAGAAGAGGTGACATCAAAGCTTGAAGATATGTGATACTCACATTTATTTTAAAATTTGATGTAAATTTATATATGTGTACATGTGGACCATACTAAAATAAAGCGGATGAGAATGTAATACTTTAGGTTTTGTTTCACAATTTAATAACGTATATTTGTACATAATTAATGGCTAGAGATCATGGCTATGTAATAGTTTCAAATATTAGTAATAAAATCATAACGTTAGCACACACTAAGAAGAACAACATCATAACATCATATGGGCTATGATCCCATGAGAAATGATAGCTAAAAGGCTAGACCTTTCTGGTTTATATTTTTATTATACCCATTTTCATAAATTAAAAATGAAAACAATGATTATGTGTGTCTCTTTGGTGAAGCCATGTGACCTTTTGTGAACATGTAGAGTTAACTATACATTTCCTGGAGGATTCATTTAGCCATTCTTCATTTTCATTGTGAAATTATTGCTTTTTAAAAAAATAAGGATTTTATGAAAAAAAATCATTAAGTGGATTGTGTTAACTTTGTTTATGTTCGAACTAAAAAATGAAAAATGCTTGAGTACTTGAATTTATTGATATTATTAGTAAACTTTTCCATAAATTGTGAATCAATAAGATTTTTAACATTGAGATTATCCCACTAATAACAATGAATCCTCATGAAAAACATTGTAGATAAATATTGCGCTCATAAATATAAGTTCACTTTAAATTCATGAGTGAGCAGTGAGACCACATCAACAACTAGTCCAAACTCATATCAGGATTGAGGATGTGATAGAATTGAAAGACCTAAAAGAGCTTAGATTTCACAGTTAAGTCATTCGAGTGCTTATATGACATGTCATTAGGGTATGGGTGTCCATCAACGAGAGTTTGGATGTTGGTTTGTTTTAGGGAGCATTTACCAACATGACATTCGAAGGTCTCACTGAAATTGAGACATAAATTTTAGTATCTATTTCTATGGCAAGTGAGTAATTCTATTGAGAGTCTCTGGTAACTGAGGAGTTATATTGAGAGTGAGAGATGTACGTAAAACATAGTTATGATGCTTTCTAAAGAGTATAATTAAAATTGGAAAGTATTTGTAATGATGGTTTTGAAATATTTTGAAAATCTATGTAGTAAGCAATGAATTTTGATATAAAAAATATTGTTGATATGTTTTTTTTTATTTTAATAATTAATTTTTGTTGATATTTTTATATGCTAAATAAATAAAAATATTTAAATTGAATAATGTAAACTGTAAAATTTAAATATCTAAACACCTAAATCTATTTCTATATTTAAAATAAATTTTAAACGACTTAAATTCAATCTTACCAAAAATTATATCATTAATTAAAAAAACATATTTAAACTGCTCTATATAAAACATTCCACTCTTTAAGATCATGTCATTTTAACAAAAATTTGTATTTTCACTTCATATATGAAGTTTGCATTTTTTTAAGTATTGAAAACAACTTTAATAAACATTTTCCCAAGGCCAACTTCAACTTTTATGAATTCAATCCCATCAACGGTTTATATAGCATGTCATCAAGGCATGGGGTGTGCATCATCAAGAGTTTGGATGATAGTTTGTTTTATGAACTTTAACTTTTATGAATTCAATCTCATCAACGGTTTATATAGCATGTCATCAAGGCATGGCGTGTCCATCATCAAGAGTTTTGATGATAGTTGGTTTTATGGAGCATTTATCGACGTGTCTTTCGGAGGTATAAGTGAAGCCCAGACATAGTCAAAATTTTGGTATCAAGATCTCTGGTAACTGAGGAATTCTCTCCGTGGAGGGTGAGAGACGTAACTCGATACATAGTTATGATAAATGAATTTTTTTTATACGAAAAATAAATAGGAGATTTTGAAATATTTTGAAAATTTATATATTAAAAAGTTTAATATGAAATTTCGTTGATATAAAATATCATTTTTGTTAATATGAAACACTGTTAATATGAAACAATCAATTTTGTCCAGAGTGAGAGATGTACAAAGATACACCATTATGATAAATGTTAAATGATATTTAAAATTTACATAAAATTTTATACTTTTAAAAGTTTAATATGAAATTTGGTTAATATAAAATATCATTTTATCAGTCTGAAACATTGTTAATATGAAACAATCAACTTTGTCTAAAGTGAGGGAAAATTTAAATGAGATATAAATAGGTGATTTTAATATATTTTGAAAATCTATATATTAAAAAGTTTAATATGAATTTTTTTTTATATAAAATATAACATTGTTCGTATGAAACATCGTTAATATGAAACAGTCAACTTTATTTACATGATTTATAATTACAAAATCTCCTCTCGACGGAACAAAAATCTATATTTTCACTTCATCACTCCATATATGAAGTTTAGATGAAAAAAATTGAAAAGGATTCCAAACAAGTTTAACAAACATTTTCTTCAGCGCAACAGCAACTTTATGAATTCAATCCCAACAACATACTAGTTAAAATAGATTTAAGGCTGACCAGAAGCAACAGCAGCATCAATATTGCACATGTCTTGCGCCCATACTGTAACTTGTCCAGCTCCATCCTTACAGTACTCATGAATCTCCGACGCTCCACTTGCTCCCACAAATATTGTTGGATTTGGCTTTGTATTCGCTTCTTTTTCAATGGGAATTCTTGAGCAAACCAGTTGATCGCCAATCCCTCCTCTCTCAATCTGATAGCTCTTCTCCCAGCTGCTATTAATATCAGTGTACCTGGGGGCACCCAAGTTTACATCATATCCCGAATTTGGACAATCCTTCCAAACATCCTCAGCATCGAAATGGTTAGCCACTTTCATTTGGGACCCACTAACTTGTCCCACGAAATTCAGTGCCGGGCATGACTCATGGGCAGTCTTCTCATGATGCACACTTACCAGACCTTCCAGGATTCTAACTCCCAAGAGCTCATTGTTATAAGGAACTTCTGAATTGATATCTGTAAAATCAGCTGCAGTAGTTGAATAGGAATGACCGCTGCTCCATGCATTTATTCCACTAGATGCTGGGAAGGGCGAATAGTCGATAATGATCTTGTTTTCATTTATCAGCTCACCGCTCTCAATTTGTCCTTTGGATGGCTGCGTTTCAGCAAGAGCAGGGATGATGGCTCCAGCTGAGCCGAGAAGGTAATTATTGGCAGAGCCAGGCAGTTCATGAGACGGTACTGTAGTCCTGCATGACTCTAACATTAATTCATCGCATGTGGATGAGGTTGCAGCCTTATAATTATTATACACGCCCTGGGCTTGCAGACTGGGAGATATAAAAGCTGTATTAATGGTGTCTGGACCAATTAAAAACTCATCATTTGGATCCCATGCTAATTGTTTTGATTCAAATACAGGTGGAACACACAACTGATTTTCTCCAGTATTGAAAGTGCTGTCATGTGGCTGGTATCCTTCTACTGACATGACTTCCAAGTACAATTGCGCAGAGTGAGACGACGTAGCAACATCATGAACATCACCAGGCACTGAATCGGCCGTACTGCAAATTTGATCGGACTGGAAAGGGAAATTAGATTTTCTGTTGGCGGAGGGGCCGTTGTGTTTCAACATGAGCTTCTTCTTGAGGGAAGAATTCCAGTAATTCTTGATCTCATTGTCACTGCGGCCGGGCAAATGCGCCGCAATTTGAGACCACCTGATTATCATTGTCGTACACAGTTCGGGCCAGGAAATCAAATGTTATGGACATTCAAAGAAAGGAAAAAAATTATCGTTGAGAGAAGGCATAGGAATGGATAGAGGTAGAAACCTGTTACCAAGAATGGACTGTAAGTGTATTATGAGTCTCTCTTCCTGGACTGAAAGCGCACCACGTTTAAGGCCCGGCTGTAAATGGTTTATCCATCTCAGCCTGCAGCTCTTTCCACATCTCTGCAGACCTGTATAATGTAGTTTGTAAATTTTAATGGCCGGGTTGTAATTTAACAGGGAAGAAAGGTTTTGAAATAAATGTTAGGAAGTAGTTCAGATGTTTATGATTTTTCCATGGTATTATTCTCTAATATAATTTATCTAAATAAATATTATTATAATTTTCAAATTCTTCTCAATTTATTATTTTTGATATTTAAAATTTTACCTCTATATATTTATATACAGTTTTTAATCATTAAACTACATATTTAATCATTAAACTAACTCAAACTATATTAAAATGTATTATATTTTAATAGAAAAGGGAAAAAAACATATAAATATTAATATATAATTAAATAATTTATTTTTATGAATATTATCCATTTTAACTTAGGATTTATGAAGCACTTAGAGGATCAAATCTCTCAATGTGCAAGCACCTTGAGGGATCAAATCTCCCAATGTGCAAACCTATTTTTTAAGTGCAAAACTTGAGAAAGATTTGCACCTTTAGAAATTTGATTCTCTAGTCTTTTGATAGGTTCTAGTTCTAGTCAAGATGGATCTAGGTTGGTACTAGCATAGCTATAAAAATTAAATGATTGGAAAATGTCAATGAGAAACACTCCATAATAAGAATCAAAACATTATACCCACTTTACCATGGAATGGAGAATCTTAATATGTAAATAGCTTTATTGCAAAGCCATGGCTTATGAATATCACATGTCCAAAAAACCCATAAATCACTTCATATGAAATTTGTTTATATGTGATTTGTTTCTAATTAAAAACACCAAAAAAGACCTACTATTTTGAAGATAAATAGCTATGATAAATTTCAACCTTTGATTTTTCTATATTACTATTTCTCTATATTACCATGAATATTCTATAATATTCATTGGTAAAGGCTAAAGTGGGAAGGCACAATAAAGAAAGGACAACCTAGAGTCACAGATATTTGAAACAATCTCCTTTTGGTTGAGGGAGAATTTGAGTAAGATAAATAGTTATGATAAATCTCAATCTCTTCAAATAATTATGATAAATTTCAACCTTTGATTTTTCTATATTACTATGAATATTCTATAATATTCATTGGTGAAGGCTAAAGTGGGAAGGCACAACAAAGTAAGGAAAACCTAGAGTCAAGGATATTTACAACAGTCTCCTTTTGGTTGAGAGAGAATTTGAGTATAAAAGATTGTTCAATGTTGCGTGGGGTTGGGAGATTCCAATAAAACTCCTTTGTTTTGGTTGGTTGGTGATTTATAATATAGTGCTAAAGTGTGATAAATTGCAAGGAAGGGGATTTCAAGGCCTTGGTATTTGCCCCATGTGCAAGAGTCAAAATGAGGAGATTGACCATCTATTTATAGGTTGTACATTTTCCATAGAGGTGTCCACGAAGGTAATGGATTCACTATATCTAGAACATTCGGGACCATAGCATTCTCTATGAACATACATGGTTCAACAACGAAACACACTACCCTTTTATGCCATATGGACCATTTGGTGTAGCTAGAATCCTCAGATATCTGACCACAGAGGGCCAGTTATTTGGGAAGTGGTCTTGAAAACCATTTCATAATTTGGAGAGGTTAAACCCAAGAGGGTTGTGCACAGTAAGATGAATCTTAAAATTAAGGACATAAAGGGGATATATCCAAGAGGATTTTTTGACGATGCATGCCAACAAAGAAGATGTGGATGTGGTGTTGTCATTATTCTTGAGCCCAGGTGCTACTATCACTTCTAGTGGAAGGGAGGACATGGAACAAACAGTAGAGTTGAAATCATAGCACTCTTGGTTGTCTTTATATTGGCCAAATGACTGAGAATGGAACAAATATTCCTACATGGAGATGTTAAGAGCATCATAGATTGGGTCAAGGATTACAGTCTTTTCAGCCCCCGCATACTATACAAAAAGATGAGGTGCATTAGAATTATGGAAAACAATTTTCAAAGCATTACTTTCACGCACATATATAGAGAACAGAATTAGGTAGCAGACCTTCTTTCAAAGAGGGGCATCGACTCAGAGCCACGTAAGTTTCACTCTGTTGCATATGTACACAACACACTAATGAATGTTGGATCTATCAACTCCATATAGGGAATCATTTCCCTATTTTTTTGATGATAAATTAAGTTTCACTCCATTGCATATGTACACGACGCACTAATGAATGTTGGATTTATCAACCCCATATCAAGAACCCTTTCCCTATTTTTTATGATAAATTGTGTTATGGTGTTCCTTCGTATCCTGGTATGATCAACTTTTGTTGAGTTTACATGATCTTGTAGAATTGAAGGTGATTTACAATCGTTTTGTCACTGAAGTTAAGTAGAATTTAGTAGAAAGATACTTACCATTAAAAATAGGAAAATCCATAAGAATTGAAAACTATGTATAGAAAATCTTAATGAATGTATTTTCATTTTTTCCTGTGAGTAAAGGAAAATATAGTAAAAAGATACTTACTATTATAGACAAAATCCATGATATTTTGTATGAAAAATCCCACTGATGGAAAAAAACTTTTTTTTTTATTGAAAAAGAAAATCATAAATCTATACCATTCCTAATAATAATTAAATTAAATTTTTAAAAACTCTATTCTAAAATAAATAAAAACCCTATCATTCGCAAGTGATATTGTATCGTGCTACATGAGTGTATTGAATTGAATAAAGTAGGTGATCAAGAAAATGAATGATCAATAGGAGTGATATGGGTGCTTACCCGCCTGCCTAGCGACATAGTTCCAACAGCCCTTCAGTCCATTTCTCATGACATAGTTGGTGAGTTTGTTATCTTCGTCGGGTGACCAAAGCCCTTTTCTTAGCGTTAGTCTGGCGGAATTTGAGGGGACGCCTGCGCCTTCCCCTTCCGATGCCCCTTGTGCGCACGCCATTTTTGTGCCGCGAATTGTTCTGCTTTTCATTCTCACTGACCTGCAAAAGAACGGGGGTAATTAATTTCAGCCGCAAACGCAGCCGCCGTATTCTTTGCGTTCTGACCACATGGTCTTCGGGATCGTTCCCCTTTCACATCTGATCTTGCATCGCCATTTCTTCACGATTCGGTCACTGAGATTGGATTTCAACTTGAAAAATAATTGGCATTCACGTTTAGAAATTGAACGTCACGACACAAATCGACGACATAGAAAGATACCATGAATCCGGAACGACGATACAGAAAGATACCATGAATCCGAGAGCTCGTACTTGATGAGCATTCTGACCAACGAAGCTCTTTGAATTTATTATGTGTGGTCTATTTCGTTTTGGTAATACGTACTCGTACTTGATTGGGGCATTTATCATGTGTTGTTTATATGATATTGCCCCACCACTTAGTTGAAGGAGATGATATTTTGGTCCCAAGACAATGGAAATTTTGGTAAGGTGATGTTTTGGTTCTCAAAATAATGGAAATTTTGATTGAAATTTTTGGACAATCAGGTTATAGTTTTAAATTTCTAGGTTTTAGATTCTTAAAATGTTTTTTTATAATACAAAATCCATTTCTATTACCAAAAAACTATCAACCACTTCAAATTAAAAACAACAAACCCGAACAACAAATTGTATGAAAAACCACTTCAAATTAAAAACAACAAATTGTATGAAAAACCACTTCAAATTAAAAACAACAAATTGTATGAAAAATGACCATCCGCACAAAATTCACTCAATCGACAACGCTTTTCCCATGGTCCCAACACCGACGTTCTACTCCACCAGCAGTACAGTATAGAGCATAGATGCAAGCACATGAACATTGCTAAATACACAACCAAACACTGTACCAGTGGCACTAAAAGCTAGTAATACATAACAAACGAGTTTATTTTATTATAACAAGTGAAGTCGTTGGGGGTGGTAGGCTTAGCCGGAACCATTGCAACTCGTGCTGAAGAAAAACTAGAATTGTTATTTCAATGATGTGTTGGAAGATTCTTTCGTAATATACCATATTAATTAAGAACATAAATATTTTATAATGAGAAGGGTTGGAAAGTTGATTTTAGTATCATCTTTTGTTTTTATAATGTTAAATGAGAGTAGTCAAATGTAAATTGGTTGGTTAACCATGCCATTCTATTAATGCTAAAAGAGGTGGTCATTAATGCTAAATATGATTTACCCATTTCATAATCTTATTAGTAAGGCAATAAAGTCATCTTGTGTCCTTTAAAGTGTCACATGCTTCCTGATGGCAACTAAAGAGGAGGCCATTAATGATGAAGATGATTTTCCCATTTCATAATATGACAATAAAGTCATGTTGTGCCTTTAAGGTATCACATGTCTCGACAAGCGGCAACTATAGTGGGCGGTAATGAGGAGTGATTAGAGTCTTTATGTTATACTCTAAAGAAATGAATTTGCAAGATTATGTCATCTTGTATCGTTTATTTTCTAATCGTAGTGGGTTTATTGATTATTGGAATGACTTGTATTTTTGGAGATTCTAGCTTATTGATTGGTGAGCAATTTTGGTGAGGTATTCCTTTTTATGGTGGTAATTGGTTTGTTTGGTTTAATGTATTCAAGTATCAGTGAATCTATTTCTTATTTTCTTGTAATACAAGGAAGTGTTTTCTTGTGGAATTTTAATACTTAAAGGTTTTTTTTAGTGTTTAATTATTATATAATAAGTGTTTTTTTTTGTTGTAATTTAATATTAGTTTAGTGAGGCATTTTTGAAAGTCACTCTGATTTAGCAAATAAAAGATGTAACATTTTCCATGTGTTTTGGAGATAGTAATGTGTTATGAACATTTTATGTTTTATTAGTTTTTTTGCTCTATATATGGGTACATGACTATTCTATTATCTTTGCACTCTATGAATTTGTCCAAATCTCACTAGCTTGGAGTATTCAAGCACAATTTAATTTCTTTCAAAATTAGTGTAACCTATCTCTTGTCATCTTTCAAATTAGAGGAAATTTTATTGGTTGTATTTAACTCCTTCAAAGCGTCCTATGTTATCATTTTCATTGATATTCCATGGAATCTAATCTATTTCTTGACCTAAATTTAGGTAAATTTGGCTACAGTTATGTGTTGGAAAACCATCTTAGTTTTGCAAACATAATTTCTACCACTTTCTATGCATTTAAGGAATGGAAGGTATTGTGTTCTAATGACATTTCGTGTTTTTTTTGTGCTTTGTTTTTATTCAAATAGAGGATTATTTATTTTGTGGTTTACGAACTTGTCTGGTCATGTTGGTCGAGAGTATTGCATCTCTATCTTTGAGGTTTTGTTGGTGCCCTTAATTTCAAGTTGGATAGAGGAATTTTTGTTGGAATAAGGAATTATTAAGAGGGGAGGTGAATCAGTAACAGTGAGGTTCTTAAAACTTCAAGTCTAAGTCTTTTAACTATTTTCACTACTTTCAGTTACTTGTGAGAGAATTCATAGGCAATACGAATGAAAAGCAAGATAAGGCATTCACACATACATACAATCCATCACATGAACAACATACACATCTTGACACAGGTATTTTTATGTGGAAACCCAAGCGGAGAAAAATGCCAATCTATTCATTGTTATGATGTAAATTAAGAACCTACTTGATACATCAATTTGTTTGTGAGCATCCACTCACCGGAAGCCCCAAGCCCCTTAATATAGCAAGCCACTACTTGCCAAGAGGCACCAATCTCTTATGAATACAGAAAACTACCTACTCTAACCACTATTCTTCTTTTTCATACAATTTTCAAACTGAAAACAGAGGCAAATGGATATACATAGAAATACAAATTTGGTCTGCTCTAGTACCAATTCCTTTCTTTCAACTCCTCTATTCTCCTTCAAACTGGGATCTTTGCTGCTTAACAAGCCTAGGTATCCACCCTATAATACATTGTCTCTCAATGACCCTTAGCTTAGCACAACAATGCACATTGTAACTCTCGACTATTTTGCATTCCCCCACCAATGCATAACTCCTCTCCACTATATTATTTCTCTGTTACACTGTGACTGATGTTGTCTTATTTCTTTTTATACCTGATGGTATGCTACAACATTGTAAGATATGTTGTTTCTCAATCAACTTTCTTGCACACTTCAACAAGGCTCCCCATTCTATTGTAACTTGTGTTCTCAGTCACAAAAATTGATTTAATGTAGAGAATGTACTTCTGAGTGATTCCCAATGCTGATAATTAATTCTTAGTAAAATTGTGCACTCCATGCTTACAAACTGATCCAAGTGAAAAACCTATACCTTAAGCATGGATTTTTTTTTTTTTTCAAGTCAATCTCTTTTGCACCCAACCACCGTTTTCATTTACTTCCTCATGGAGTGCAATAAAAGATCGGCGAAAGCTAGTTTTCGTTTGAGTTAGGCCCACTAAATTTGCCTTGCAAGACGAGTTCCTCGTTTCCTTTTCTATGTTCTCTGTAGTCTCCATTAATATTGACACTTACTCTGATCCTATTCCACAGTTAATGAAGTCACTAATAAGACAAGAATACCATGTGAAAATAATTCTTGGGCATTGCATTTCAATGTTGGTCAGGGGGTCGTGATTTGGCCCAATTTGCCTGCTTGTGCACCTATATTAGACTTGACCCTTGAATTTTCTATACACCTGAATAACAACATTTTTCATTATTTTGGGATCGTTCTATTCATTCAATGCTAACAACTGAATACACGAGAAAAAATTTAGAAAACGAACCCTTAGTGCAAACTTTTAGGTTCTCCCACATCATCAATTTATGGCATGTTGGCACCATCCAAGCCACATGGATCCTTATGTATGGTGACATGCGTCACCTAAATTTGGTCCACTAGGCCATCCAAAAATTCCAAAACTGTCTACCACAGGTCCTCCGTGCTGCCACATCACATTGATGTCATCTACAATGTTTCTTGTACCATGTCTCACACAAGTAGTGGTCGGGAGTCAAGGCTTCATTCTTACTGCTAAACTTTGTTTCCCTACCCGACCTCTGACTGGTTCAACTAGACCCAACTCTCGTCTTGACTGACTACTGACTACGAACTTAGATTTGGTGCCACATAGTTGAGGGGTCAGGGTGGGGTCGACGCTTTGTTCTCCTGTTAACTCCTTTATGTGTCCTGACCTCCAACAAGGCCCAACTCACCTAAGTCCCAACCTTAGTTTAAAATCTGCCCAAGTACTAAGAGAATGAGCTTTTATGTCTACAAACTTCAAATGACTGTAACTCATGATCGATAAGGCATTTTATAGAGTCTAGCATACCATTTTAAAGATCTTCCAGAGCACTATCCTACTATTCCATAATCAGGAGCATATAAAATAAAAACATGAGGAAGAAATACATCCAAAGTCGGGGAATTCCCAGCCATCATAGTCATATTTTTATGGCTTCTCCAGTAAGCCAACGACTGTGATGATTCTCTACAAAATACTGCAACAACCATGGGACTCCCCCTGAACATCATGCACATCAATTCCAACAAATGTTGCCTCTATCCTTAGTGTTATTCTAGTTGACACCAATTCTAACATAGAGAGCACCATCAACCATGTAGATATTGCCAAATATCTAACAATCTCCCCCTTTGGCATTGATGGAAACACACTAAGCTCCTCCTAAAACCAGACATAGATTGCTTAATCATTGATCTTCTCCTTAGCAATAGTAATATTCTCCCTCTTTGTCATCAATGGAAAAGGAATCTCTTGAAATATCCCCCTGAACCACTACAACCTACTATTCAATTGATCCTTCAAGATGTGTAGTTCCCAACACTCATTGTAATTGGTTCATTTGGGAGGAAGAGTCATAAATCCAATCTTTTGTGAGAGGTACATAAAGGGTTCCCTTGCAAGTGGCTTAGTAAATATGTCTGCTAGTTTTTCTTTAGTGGCCACATATTCAAGTCGGAAAATATTAGCAGCAACTTGTTCTCTTAAGAAATGAAACTTAATAGGAATGTGTTTGGTCTTCGAGTGCATGTAAGGATTTTTAGAGACGTTGATTGCACTTGTGATGTCATACATGATTGGAATTGGATCAGTGAACTCTACTTTAATGTCCTTCAAGGTCTTCCTCATCCAGAGAATTTGTGAGTAACAAGTAGTAGCTTCAATATACTCTGCATTTGTAGTTGATAAAGAAATGGAGTCCTATTTCTTGCTGACCCATGACATTAAGCAGTTTCCCAAAAATAATGTTGCACCAAAGGTGCTCTTCCTGTCATCAATATTGCCTTCCCAATTAACATCAGTATAGGCCTTCAATTTAAACTCTTTTCTTCTCAAATACCACAATCCATAGTCTCTAGTACACTACCTATATTTGGGCATACCCTTTGCAGAGTAGTTGTTCCTTGTTTCTTATTACGTGACCTCGCCCATTTAGCTTATTTTTGTAGACCCATTTTGTTCCTATGATGTTTTTCTCTTTGGGTCTTGGAACAAGATCCCAAGTGTCTTTATTCTCGATTTGATTTAGTTCTTCATTCATAGCTCTCACCGAGGATTTATCCTCACCTTCTTGAATGAGATTCTTAGGCTCAACTCTAGATAAGAGAGAAAGATTTGCACAACTTATCCTTCAAACAAATGTACTCCTGATATGAACACCAAGTCTGTGATATCCAAAAATTTGACTCTCAAGGTGTTGGTTTTGTATATACCTGGATAATGTTTTGGGCCTTGCAATTATGCTCATTTCTTCGTCTTCATTATTCGACTCTATTTCTTCATGTTATGAGGATGTGATGGATGAAATTTATTTACCATATGAGTTCATGTTTCCTTTGGTGCACTCACATTGTGGTATTATTTCATTTACTACTATATCAATGCAATCCTCAACTCTCTTTGTCATTTTATTGTAGCATTTGTATCCTTTCCTTCAAGTAGCGTACCCAATAAATATACCCTCATTGGATCGTGAATAAAACTTCCCAGGCTTTTTATCATTTATTTTGATAAAGAATTTGCTGCCAAACACCTTGTAGTGTTTCAATGATGCAGGTCTTCCCTTCCACAACTCGTAGGGATTTTGACCACTTTTAGGCCTAAGTTATGTTATGTTTGATAGATACATTGCTTCCTGTGTTGCTTCTCCCCACAAGGAGTGAGGTACATCTGCTTCATCCATAATAGCTGTTGCAGAAAATACTGTCACCATGACATTCTGCAACCAGTGTGAGTCTATCACCACTCATACTTTCCTCCTATGCAAGTCTCAAACCTCAACACTTCATGTCAAGCCTTGAAAAATGAGAAAAAGTCCTTAAAAATCTCTAAAACTCTGGTTCTGCACTTTCTCTTAGCATTACCTGCAGTCCCGCACCCCTTAGTCATGTCCGTTATGGACCTACCCGCTCTGTATCTAAAGGAAAGGGTGTGGACCCCTGTAAAGGTCAAAAAGGCATAAGTTTATTATTAAAAACGCACTTTGGGTTAATTCTCAACGCTTCTAGAAGGAATCTTGAGGTGGCAAGTTCGCTCCTAGGTGGTTCATGCATCCCATAACTAAAGGAGCTAACCGCTTGATGTGAGGAGCTTATCCCTTTGAAGGAGGACTCTATCCATTTGAAGGAGGACTCTATCCCTTTGAAGGTGGACTTGGTAACTTCCTTCCTCTACACTATAAAATGAGGCATTGGGCTGGTTGCTGGAGAGGTTGAAAGTTGAATATTTTTTATGGTCAATGCTGTTGGAATTTAGATTTCCTAATTGAGCTTGACAGGAGAGATTACATACCTTTTGATCTCGTTGGGGAGAGTGTGAAGCTTGTCAAAGTAGAGGAGATTCTTTCTGGACCCTCAGAGGAGCTTGTACAACATCAAGGCACCAAGGTTGTAAAGATCTCCTTTGTTAAAAGTTAATACAATCAAGTTCATTTTTCTCAATAAGCTGTATTATATGGTTTATTTCATGAATTCCTTGATCATCATGATAAATATGGTTTATTATATTGGCTATGCAGGTGTTATTTGCTGTGTGCTTGTTTGTGTTTTCAGGTTCTTTAAAAGGAAACTCATTTGGACGATCGAACCGTGGCTACCACAAACTAGCGTTGGACTTAAGGTAGGGTCTAAAACACCTCTTGGCTTTTATTTATAAATCGCAATATTTAGAGAAAGATAGAATTTGCTTGTTTTGCTTGTCGCTAGATATTTGTAGATACTAGGGAGATCGGTCTTGTCCGCAAGAATGATTTATCCGGCTGACAAATGGCGACTCCACTGAGGACTTGAATTTTGGTTTTTTACCTTTACATTTACTTTGACTTGAGAAACGTTTTCTTGTTTCTCGTTTTCGCTTGATGTGTGTGGGATTGGGTAGTTTTTAGATTCTAAATTGTTTTTTGTTTTTCACACTTTTGAAAGAGGACCGCACATTTGTAATATAGTGCGAACATCCCCTCACTATTGCTTTACTACACAGAGCGGTATCGCATCTGGTTATACCGGACGCCTGCGGACCCTGTCAAATTTTTGAAAAACCTAAAATCTTTCCATCCAGTTAAAGTTAGGATTTTTTTATGTTGTTTAGCATCTACCCAAATCTGCATGTGTTCTGTCAAAAAGCCTTGTTTATGAGTTTCTTTCAGCGAATTCTTGATCTCATCAATCTCCATTAAGTTAATTGAGTGTTTTGAGTCTCTTTTTTGAGAAATTCCTAATTTGATTTCCTTTGGTCATTACTTGGAGGTTTGTCTCAGTCTTTTCACAATTTTGCATCTTTTTGCTTTTTTTTTTTGCAAAAAAATTTGGAACTCTCACCCAATTTTCTTAACTTGCACTTGATTGGTTCTTAGGTTACATTACAATCATCTTGTGTTTGAGAATTCTCTTGCATAGATCACATTTTCATAGTTAGAATTCTCATTTTCAGAATACGAATGAAAAATGTGCATAGATTACATTTGCATACTTTTCAACTGAATTGTGCATAGATTACAATTGCATAGTTTACATTTGAAAAATCAATCATAGATTTAGATCATTTTTATTTGATTTGAATTTACATATTTTTATGCTTGTTTTACACACAAAAATAAAAATAAAAATTGTTTTGGAATTGATTTGCATTAGTTTTTCTTGATGAAATTAGTGCATTAGAGGAATTGTTATATTTTCTCTTAGTGATCAATTTTTTTCATTGTTGGAAGTGAATGGAAACTGCGTCCTTACTTTAGTTAGGATTCATCGAATTGCATTCAGTTTGGGTCGGGTCATAACACCAATGGTTTCATATCCATTTACCCTTTTGAGTAATAACAGCCTAAATAACACAACGCTTAATTAAAATTCATCTAGTAATTTTTACATTTTTAGGGCTCTTTCCAACAATCTAGCTTAGGCTATTGTATTGGAATAGGTTTTAGTTAACTCTCCAAGACAGTAAAACAAACAAGTAGTCGATCTTGCGGTAGGAAAAATTCCAATTGTTGCATGTATGCTCTGGGAAGCTCCTCCTAAAGGAGTCAAGCACGAGATCATATCTGAACCAGTGAGGTAATCAATCCTTCCTCATTGGGAACAATAGCTGATATACACGTATTAAAAACGGTAAACCTCGAATTGACCATTGTCGAGGAACCTGGGGTCACTTGTTGGTAAAACTTGGATTATGTCAAGGAGCCTTCAAGGGGATTGAGCTTTGTTACTCTGCCCTTGCATGTGTATCAAATCGTAGACTATTCCCCCAGGTATATTTGTTTCTGTTGGTAACCTTAGTGGCCATAATCTATAGGATTCTTTCCTAAGGTGACGGTGGAGGGAAGATCCCACTGTACCTGGAGCAGACGTCGACTAGACTCACTTGGACTCTCTGGGGGGTTCTCTTCACTCGTGACGGTTTTGTGAAGAAACTTGTGCCAGTCTGTTTCATTAAGCAGGTTGTCGAGGTAACTGTTCATACCACCCTTTCTCTATTGAATTTTGCGACGTTGGATTTCATGACCAACTAGTGTTTTTAGTACGAAAAGTTATTGTTTGTGTGTGGTTTGACTCCTAGATTTGATAGCGTGTGTTAATTTGTTTGTTTTTACTTTTAGAGACCATAGGTGTGAATTGTGAATTGTTAATTTTAGTTTTAAATTGTTAATAAAATTCACTGAAGTTGAATATAATGGCAACTATTCCGAAATTTACTAACCAAGGAACCCCTCTTAAGCAGAATCCTAGTACTTTTCCTTGCTTTGGAAATGTTGGTCCTCCTTATATGGCTACTTTGTCATTACCTGGATTTACAATAGGTTTACCGATATGGTTATTTTCAACTTAGTTGGCCCCAAATACTAAAATTATTCCACCTCAACCGAATGCTTCACCTCAATAGAGTTCACCATCTCAACATCACCAACCTTCTATTGACCCTTTACCTTCTTCGCCTAATATTTCTTCCTCCATTTCTTCCTCTTCGCTTGGTAAAAGCCTTGACGCTAATAACCAGGTGGCTAAGAATAAGAAGAAAGGGAAGAAGAAGAAGAAGAAGAAGAAAGATAAGAAAGAAGTCAACCAACCAACCATGGTTGTAAGTGTTAGTTGTGTTGAGGAAACCTCCAACATGCATCGTAAACCCAAATACCCTTGTAGGCTTTGTAACGGTGACCACTTCCTCATCAATTGTCCTGTTATTCCAAAGGTCTTGGAAGTATGGTCAGAAATATCTCATCAACTTTTGATTGATCCATCAATCAATGATAGTCAGGTTCCTTAGAAAAAGGGAAAAGTTAGGTTTCCTTGTAAGTTATGCAAAGGGAGTCATCAAACTCACATTTTCCCTCACATGGATGAAGCCTCAAAATTGCTAGAAAACCTTACTGTTCCACAGAAAGAATTTCAAACTGGTTACCGTAAACTTTCTCCCAACCTACCATCAACTAACAGAGTGATTGATCTATTTTCAAGTACAGTCAATCCCACTCTTCCATTGGAAAGCGAAACTCATATCCTTCAGGTTGATGATACATTAGTTGATCAAGTGGTCGATTCAATTTCATATTCGGTCGATCCCACTCTCCCTGTAGAGACTGAAGTTCATACCGCTCAAGTTCTTCTTGTTACATCAGATTCTTCTATGCCAGGGGGCATTTCAACTATTTCTACATAACCCCTTCCAAGTACTGAGGTCTTTTCCTATGATTGGAATAGACTGACAGAACCTCGTCTTCCTTCCTCCATCACTTTCCAAATCATTGTCAAGGTTGGTGGTAGGGTCATACACCGCACACAGGTAGATGAAGGTGCTTCTGTTAGTATTTTATCCTCAACTGCTTAGAAAGCTTTGGGTTCCCCTCAACTTGCGCTTATTACGCAGAATCTGAAAGCTTTTAACAAAACCATTAGTGAACCTTTACAGATCCTTCCTATGTTTGCTATTACCTTGGAAGGTAAAATTGTCTGTATTGATCTTATTGTTGTTCGAGGTCCCTTGGATTTCAATTTACTCATTGTGCAAGAAAATGTTTATGCAATGAAAGCTGTCGTATCACCACTCTTTCGCGTAATGTCTTTCCCTCACAACGGAAATATTGTGACTGTAGACCAGCTTTCGTTCCCTAGTCTTGTTTCAACTACCAATAATATGACACCCCTAAATGTTCATGATTCTAAAGTGGTATCTACCCTGCCACCGGTTAATTATGTGGCAACTGGTCCCATGTTTTTAGTTACCGATGTACGTGAGCCTCTCACTATTTGCTCATCTTCCTTTGACTTAGATCCAGTAATTGACATGGAAAATTCTATGGGATTACTTGAACACGATGTTCTTATCCCTTTTGAGTCCCTTGACATGTGTTCCTTCCAAAGGACTATTCTTCCTTCTGATGAAGACCTCTTAGAAGCCATGATCAAGGTGTGTCCATTGACATGTCTTTCTTCCAGTTGGAAGCCATAATCAGTTGGCGAGGATAGTTTTTTCCTGTATTAACCTCGTTAAAAAATGAAACAGGGTGTTCCGAGGATAGTTTTTTCCTGTCTCAACCTCGTTAAAAAATGAAATAAGGATTCTTGAGCATAGTTCCTTGTCTTGTGTCAAGCTCGTTTTGAAAAATGAAACAAGGGTTTCAAGGAAAGTTCCTTTTACTGTGTCGACCTCGTTAAAAAATTAATCAGTGAGTATGAGGATAGTTCTTTTCCTTTGTCAACCTCATTAAAAAATGAATCAGTTGGTCAGAGGATAGTTCCTGTTACTGAGTGAACCTCGTTAAAAAATGAATAAGGTATCAGGACAATTCTTTTCCTGTGTCAACCTCGTTAAAAAATGAATTAGTTGGTTAGAGGATAGTTCCTGTTACTGATTCAACCTCACTAAAAAAATGAATAAGGTATGAGGACAGTTCTTTTCCTGTGTCAACCTCGTTAAAAAATGAATTAGTGGGTTAGAGGATAGTTGCTGTTACTGAGTCAACCTCGTTAAAAAATGAATCAGGTATGAGTACAGTTCTTTTCCTGTGTCAACCTCATTAAAAAACTGAATCAGTAGGTTATATAGGTAGATTGTAGAGAGTAGACTTGAGCATAGTTCCTTGTCTTGTGTCAAGCTCGTTAAAAAATAATCAAGGATTTTAGAGCATAGTTCCTTGTCTTGTGTCAAGCTCGTTAAAAATGAATCAAGGATTTTAGAGCATAGTTCCTTGTTAGGTAGATTGTAGAGAGTAGACTTGAGAATAGTTCCTTGTCTTGTGTCAAGCTCATAAAAAAATGAATCAGGGATTTTATGAGCATAGTTCTTTGTCTTGTGTCAAGCTCATTAAAAAATGAAACAAGGAGCCATGAGCATAGTTCCTTAACTTGTGTGAAGCTCATTTGAAAAATGAAACAAGGGTTTTGAGGATACTTCCTTTCCTGTGTCAACATCACTAAAAAATGAAACAACTCACTCGAGTCTTTCCAAGATCTTGAAAGTAAACCTTCATTTCATCCACCTGGTTGAATGCAATGAAGCTTGGGTGGCATGTACCTTGTTTTGCATCATTATGCTGGGGGCATGCAAACTTATAATAAGCATAGTTTTTCGTTTCAAGCTTGTGTAAACATGAAACCAAATCCAAGCAAAGTTCTCTATGGTTCAAGCTTGTGTAAAAATGAACCCATACCCGTTTTACATCTCGTGATTTCCTATTTTATCTGCTAAATTCTGTTAGATGAGCCTTGGTTGTTTCCATTCCATCGCCACCATCTCTTTGGCTGATCATATGCTTTCACTTGGTTGTTTACCCTTCCTGTGGGACCGCATCTATGAGTGGTTTTATTAGCCAACCTCTTAACCATTACATGTTTTGAGCAGTTCCTCCATTGCCGGAACCAGTTGCTACCCTTTATACCACTCATTCCTCTAGGACGAGTCCTCTTCAAGCTCTTTTCTAACTCGTCAAATATGAAAAGATTTCTGAGTTTTTCTTTTTAAGCTCATTAAAACAGAATTAAAAGGACGGTCCACTTATAGCTCTTTTTGGACCGTATAAACATGAAAAGATTTCTAGATTTTTTTCATTTCAAGTTCGATATTGGTTATAAAACGACATGTCTTTGATCTCTTTTTTACTTTTTAGGATTACAGACACTAATTATGAAATGTACTCCTTGATCGTAATGGTCAAGCAGTTCTCTCAAGTATTATTTTATACTTTTCTAGATTGGGAGACACAAATTTACGAAAAAGGACAACCATGGACTTTTCTTAAGTTTTTCTTCTGACTACCTAAAATTGAAAAACGTCGAGTTTATCCTATACTGGACTCGTTAAAATTTAACACTAAAGGACCTGTTCAATTACAAACAGGAACGGACCACTCCTTCTTAGGGTTCGAATTTGAAACTAAGTTGGACTCATCCGAAGGATGAGCTTATAACCAAGCAAATTTTATCCTCCTCAAGCTTGTAAAAAATAAAGAGGTAATTTCCAGAAATGGTGGGGGAAAAGAGAGAAAAATGAACCTGTTTTGTTATACTTTGTGTCTCAGAAAAACATTTAACCACTCTTGAACACGACACTTTTTGTTCATCTGGGTTGGGAAATCCTTTGCCTAGTAGTTAATCAAACGATATTTAAAGTCTTCAGCTGGTTTCTGGGTATTAGCTTTGGGTCAATTGTCACCAAACCATCTGTAGTGTCGTTATGTGTTCAAGAGGTTAGTGCAAATAAACCATTCATCTGCAAAATATCTATCATCCATATTGACCATCCCTCAGTCAGTCCTTGCAAACATATTTCTTCAAACTTGATCTATGATTTCGTGTTGTGGGCTTGCCTACGACGGATTGCTTTGTATCGACTTCAGCTCATTATCTAGAAAGATGATCTAGAAATCGCCAGTACCTTGGAATCTGCATGCCTCAGTGGCAGGTTTCTCGCCTTCGATGATAGGTTGCATCATTGACCTTCGATCGAAGGATTCTGTGACATGTTTGACATCAACACATTTATTCGCATTTCATGGATTGTACTGAGTACTTTGAGAGCCATTGACATCACTCGTGGTTTCTCTCACACTTGTTAACAATTTACATCATTAACTGGTAATCAAGTGTTTTCTACCATGTTCGACTTCGACACATTCATTCACATGGATAGAATCGTACTATTTCGGGAAGTAGAAATTAAGACCCTGGATCTAGTTTCCACCATCCAGGGTACAAGGAATTTTGTTATTCATTATACAGTGGACTATTCATAAACAGATGGCTGCATCCATACTGTGTCTACATATTTCTATACTTGTGATGTATTACAAGATCATTCCTATATCAGAGCAATTTAGTTAGTCTTCTAGTCAATTTTGATCTGAATATGGGAATGCCTACCTCAGCGATGATATGATCACATATATATATTTTGTATTGAATGTTTTTACAAGTTCCAACCAGGCTCTCCACAGGATGATCCTCGAAATGATAAATTACTTCACTCTTCTTAGATGACAAATACTATCTATTACAGACTTCACACTTTATGGGGCAATCTGTTGCACAAAATATGGTCACCATGACATTCTGCAATCAGTGTGATTCTATCACCACTCATACTTTCCTCCTATGCAAGTCTTAAACCTCAACTCTTCATGCCAAGCCTTGAAAAATGAGAGAAAGTCGTTAAAAATCTCTAAAACTCTGGTTCCACACTTTCTCTTAGCATTACCTGTGGTCCCGCACCCCTTGGTTGTGTCCCCTGCAGACCTGCCAGCTTTGTCTGTAAAGGAAAGGGTGCGGACCCCTGTAAAGGTCAAAAAGGTGCAAGTTTATTATTAAAAACTCACTTTGAGTTAATTGTCGACGCTTCTAGAAGGAATCTTGAGGTGGCAAGTTCGCTCCTATGTGGTTCATGCATCCCATAACTAAAGGAGCTAACCCCTTGATGTAAGGAGCTTATCCCTTTGAAGAAGGACTCTATCCCTTTGAAGGCGGACCTGGTAACTTCCTTCCTCTGCACTATAAAATGAGGCATTGGGCTGGTTGCTAGAGAGGTTGAAAGCTGAATATTTTTTAGGGTAAATGCTGTTGGAATTTAGATTTCCTATTTGAGCTTGAAAGGAGAGATTACATACCTTTTGATCTCATTGGGGAGAGTGTGAAGATTGTCAAAGTAGAGGAGATTCTTGCTGGACCCTGGGAGGAGCTTGTACAACATCAAGGCACCAAGGTTATAAAGTTCTTCTTTGTTAAAAGTTAATACAATCAAGTTCATTTTTCTCAATAAGTTGTCTTATATGGTTCATTTCGTGAATTCCTTGATCATCATGATAAATATGATTTGTTATATTGGCTATGTAGGTGTTATTTGATGTGTGTTTGTTTGTGTTTACAGGTTATTTGAAAGGAAACTCATTTGGACAGTCAGTGCGTGGCTGCCACAAACTAGTGTTGGACTTAAGGTAGGGTCTAAAACACCTCTTGGATTTTATTTATAAATCACAATATTTAGAGAAAGATAGAATTTGCTTCTTTTGCTTCTCGCTAGATATTTGTAGATACTAAGGAGACCGGTCTTGTCCGCAAGAACGATTTATCGGGCTGACAAAATGGCGACTCCACTGGGGACTTGAATTTTGGTTTTTTACCTTTACTTTTACTTTGACTTGAGAAGCTTTTTCTTGTTTCTGGTTTTTGCTTGATGTGTGTGGGATTAGGTAGTTTTTAGATTCTAATTTTTTTTTTGTTTTTCATGCTTTTGAAAGAGGACCGCACGTTCTGTTCGTAACACAGTGCGGACATCCCCGCACTATTGCTTTACTACATAGAGTGGTACCGCATCGGGTTATGCCGGACGCCTGCGTACCCTATCAAATTTTTGGAAAACCTAAAATCTTTTCATCCAATTAAACTTAGGATTTGTTTATGTTTTTTAGCCTCTACCCAGATCTGGGTGTGTCCTGTCAAAAAGCCTTGTTTATGAGTTTCTTTCAGCGAATTCTTCATCTCATCAATCTCCATTAAGTTAATTGATTGTTTTGAGTCTCTTTTTTGAGAAATTCCTAATTTGATTTCCTTTGGTCATTACTTGGAGGTTTGTCTCAATCTTTTCACAATTTTTCATCTTTTTGCTTTTGTTTTTTGCAAAAAAATTTGGAACTCTCACCCAATTTTCTTGACTTGCACTTGATTGGTTCTTAGGTTACATTAGAATCATCTTGTGTTTGAGAATTCTCTTGCATAGATCACATTTGCATAGTTAGAATTCTCATTTTCAGAATATGAATGAAAAATGTGCATAGATTACATTTGCATACTTTTCAACTGAATTGTGCATAGATTACAATTGCATAGTTTACATTTTGAAAAAGCAATCATAGATTTAGATCAGTTTTCTTTGATTTGAATTTACATATTTTTATGCTTGTTTTACACACAAAAATAAAAATAAAAACTATTTTGGAATTGATTTGCATTAGTTTTTCTTCATGAAATTAGTGCATTAGAGGAATTGTTACATTTTCTCTTAGTGATCAATTTTTTGCATTGTTGGAAGTGAATGGAAACTTTGTCCTTACTTGAGTTAGGATTCATCGAATTGAAAAGATTACATTAGATTATTCGATTACGTTCAGTTTGGGTCGGGTCATAACACCATTGGTTTCATATCCATTTACCCTTTTGAGTAATAACAGCCTAAATAACACAACGCTTAATTAAAATTCATCTAGTAATTTTTACATTTTTAGGGCTTTTTCCACCAATCTAGCTTAGGCTAGTGTCTTGGAATAGGTTTTAGTTAACTCTCCAAGACAGTAAAACAAACAAGTAGTCGATCTTGCAGTAGGAAAAATTCCAATTGTTGCATGTATGCTCTGGGAAGCTCCTCCTAAAGGAGTCAAGCATGAGATCATATCTGAAACAGTGAGGTAATCAGTACTTCCTCATTGGAAATGATAGTAGATATACATGTATTAAGAATGGTAAACCTTGGACTGACCATTGTCGAGGAGCCCGGAGTCACTTGTTGGTAAACCTTGGATTATGTCAAGGAGCCTTCAAGGGGATTGAGCTTTATTACTATGCCCTTGTGTGTGTATCGGATCGTAGACTGTTCCCCCAGGTATATTTGTTTCTGTTGGTAACCTTAGTGGCCATAATATATAGGATTCTTCCATAAGGTAACGGTGGAGGGAAGATCCCACTGTACCTGGAGGAGACGTCGATTAGTTCACTTGGACTCTCTGGGGGGTTCTCTTCACTTGAGACGGTTTTGTGAAGAAACTTGTGCTAGTTTGTCTCATTAAGCAGGTTGTCGGGGTAACTATTCCAACCACCCTTTCTGTATTCGATTCTGCGGCGTTGGATTTCATCAGCAACTACTGTTTTTATTACGGAAAGATATTGTTTGTGTGTGGTTTGACTCCAAGATTTGATAGCGTATGCTAATTTGTTTGTTTTTACTTTTAGAGACCATAGGTGTGAATTGTGAATTGTTAATTTTAGTTTTAAATTGTTAATAAAATTCATTGAAGTTGAATATAATGGCAACTGTTCCGGAATTTACCAACCAAGGAACCCCTCTTAAGGAGAATCCTAGTACTTTTCCTTGCTTTGGAAATGTTGGTCCTCCTTATATGGCTACTTTGTCATTACCTAGATTTACAATAGGTTTACCGATGCGGTTATTTTAAACTTTGTTGGCCTAAAATACTCCAATTGTTCCACCTCAACTAAATGCTTCACCTCAACAGAGTTGACCATCTCAACATCACCAACCTTCTGTTGACCCTTTACCTTCTTCACCTAATATTTCTTCCTCGATTTCTTCCTCTTCGATTGGTAAAAGCGTTGACGCTAGTAACCAGATGGATAAGAAGAATAAGAAAGGGAAGAATAAGAAGAAGAAGAAGAAGCAAGATAAGAAAGAATTCAACCAACCAACCATGGTTGTAAGTGTTAGTTGTGTTGAGCAAACCTCCAAGATGCATCGTAAACCCAAATACCCTTGCAGGCTTTGTAAGGATGACCACTTCCTTATCAATTGTCCCGGTATTCCAAAGGTCTTGGAAGTATGGTTAGAAAGATCTCATCAACTTTTGATTGATCCATCAACCAGTGATAGTCAGGTTCCTGGGAAAAAGGGAAAAGTTAGGTTTCCTTGTAAGTTATGCAAAGGGAGTCATCAAATTCACATTTTCCCTCACATTGATGAAGCCTCAAAATTGTTGGAAAACCTTACTGTTCCACAACAAGAATTTCCAACCAGTTACTGTAAACTTTCTCCCAAACTACCGTCAACTAACGAAGTGATTGATCTAATTCCAAGAACAGTCGATCCCACTCTTCCATTGGAAAGTGAAACTCATATCACTCAGGTTGATGACCCATTAGTTGATCAAGTGGTCGATTCAATTTCACATTTGGTCGATCCAACTCTCCCTGTAGAGACTGAACTTCACACCACTCATGTTCTTCTTGTTACATCAGATTCTTCTATGTCGGGGGGCATTTCACCTGTTTCTACAGAACCCCCTCCAAGTACTGAGGTCTTTTCCTTTGATTGGAATAAACTGATAGAACCTAGTCTTCCTTCCTCCATCCCTTTCCAAATCATTGTCAAGGCTGGTGGTAGGGACATACATCACACACAGGTAGATGAAGGTGCTTTTGTTAGTATTTTATCCTCAACTACTTGGAAAGCTTTGTGTTCCCCTCAACTTGCGCCTATTACGCAGAATCTGAAAGCTTTTAACAAAACCATTAGTGAACCTTTAGAGATCCTTCCTAAGTTTGCTATTACCTTGGAAGGTAAAATTGTCTGTATTGATCTTATGGTAGTTCAAGGTCCCTTGGATTTCAATTTACTCCTTGGGCGAGACTATGTTTATGAAATGAAAGCTGTCTTATCGACACTCTTTCGTGTGATGTCTTTCCCTAACAATGGAAATATTGTGACTGTAGACCAGCTTTTGTTCCCTAGTCTTGTTTCAACTACCAATAATATGACACCCCTAAATGTTCCTGATTCTAAAGTCGTATCTACCCTACCACTGGTTAATTATGTGGCAACTGGTCCCATGTTTTCAGTTACCGATGTACGTGAGCCTCTCACTGTTTGCTCAACTTCCTTTGATTTAGATCCAGTAATTGACATGGAAAATTCTATGGGATTACTTGAACGCGATGTTCTTATCCCTTTTTAGTCCCTTGACATGTGTTCCTTCCAGAGGACTATTCTTCCTTCTGATGAAGACCACTTAGAAGCCATGATCAAGGTGTGTCCATTGACATGTCTTTCTTCCAGTTGGAAGCCATAATCAGTTGGAAAGGATAGTTTTTTCCTGTATCAACCTCGTTAAAAAGTGAAATAGGGTGTTCTGAGGATAGTCTTTTCCTGTCTATACCTCGTTAAAAAATGAAACAAGGATTCTTGAGCATAGTTCCTTGTCTTGTGTCAAGCTTGTTTTGAAAAATGAAACAAGGGTTGTGAGGAAAGTTCCTTTTACTATGTTGACATCATTAAAAAATGAATCAATGAGTATGAGGACAGTTCTTTTCTTGTGTCAACCTCATTAAAAAACGAATCAATTGGTCAGAGGATAGTTCTTGTTACTGAGTCAACCACGTTAAAAAATGAATAAGGTATGAGGACAGTTCTTTTCCTGTGTCAACCTCGTTAAAAAATGAATTAGTTGGTTAGAGGATAGTTCCTATTACTGATTCAACCTCGCTAAAAAAATGAAAAAGGTATGAGGACAATTCTTTTCCTGTGTCAACCTCGTTAAAAAATGAATCAGTTGGTCAGAGGATAGTTCTGTTACTAAGTCAACCTCATTAAAAAATGATTCAGGTATGAGGACAGTTCTTTTCCTGTGTTAACCTCATTAAAAAAATGAATTAGTAGGTTATATAGGAATATTGTAGAGAGTAGATTTGAGCAAAGTTCCTTGTCTTGTGTCAAGCTCATTAGAAAATGAATCAAGGATTTTAGAGCATAGTTCCTTGTCTTGTGTCAAGCTCGTTAAAAAATGAATCAAGGATTTTAGAGCATAGTCCTTGTTAGGTAGATTATAGAGAGTAGACTTGAGTATAGTTCCTTGTCTTGTGTCAAGCTCATTAAAAAAATGAATCAAGGATTTTATGAGCATAGTTCTTTGTCTTGTGTCAAGCTCATTAAAAAATGAAACAAGGAGTCATGAGCATAGTTCCTTATCTTGTGTCAAGCTTGTTTAAAAAATGAAACAAGGGTTTTGAGGATACTTCTTTTCCTATGTCAACCTCACTAAAAAATGAAACAACTCCCTCGAGTCTTCCCAAGATCTTGAAAGTAAACCTTCATTTCATCCACCTAGTTGAATGCAATGAAGCTTGGGGGGCATGTACCTCGTTTTGCGTCATTATGCTAGGGGCATGCGAACTTATAATAAGCATTGTTTTTCATTTCAAGCTTGTGTAGACATGAAACCAAATCCAAGAAAAGTTCTCTATGGTTCAAGCTTGTGTAAAAATGAACCCATACCTGTTTTACATCTCGTGATTGCCTTTTTTATCCTCTAAATTCTGTTAGATGAGCCTTGGTTGTTTTCATTCCATCGCCACCATCTCTTTGGCTGATCATATGCTTTCACTTGGTTGTTTACCCTTCCTGTGGCACCGCATCTATGAGTGGTTTTATTAGCCAACCTCTTAACCATTACATGTTTTGAGCAGTTCCTCCATTGTCGGAACCCGTTGCTACCCTTTATACCACTCATTCCTCTAGGACGAGTCCTCTTTAAGCTCTTTTCTAACTCGTAAAATATGAAAAGATTGCCAAGTTTTTCTTTTTAAGCTCGTTACAACAGAATTAAAAGGACGATCCACTTATAGCTCTTTTTTGACCGTATAAACATGAAAAGATTGCCAGATTTTTGTCGTTTCGAGTTCGATATTGGTTATAAAACGACGTGTCTTTGATCGCTTTTTTTCTTTTTCGGATTAGAGACACTAATTATGAAAAGTACTCCTTGATCGTAATGGTCAAGCGGTTCTCTCAAGTATTGTTTTATACTTTTTCGGGCTTGGGAGACACAAATTTACGAGAAAGGACAACCATGGAGTTTTCTTAAGTTTTTCTTTTTACTCCCTAAAATTGAAAAGCGCCAAGTTTCTCCTATACTGGACTCGTTAAAATTTAATAGTAAAGGACTTGTTTAATTCCAAACAGGATGGACCACTCCTTCTTAGGGTTCGAATTTTAAACTAAGTTGGACTCATCCGAAGGATGAGCTTGTAACCAAGCAAATGTTATCCTCCTCAAGCTTGTCAAAAATAAAGAGGTACTTTCCAAAAATGGTGGGGGAAAAGAGAGAAAAATGAACCTGTTTTGTTATACTTTGTGTCTCAGAAAAACATTTAACCACTTTGAACATGAAACTTTTTGTTCACCTGGGTTGGGAAATCCTTTGCCTAACAGTTAATCAAACCATATTGAAAGTCTTCAGCCGGTTTCTGGGTATCAGCTTTGGGTCAATTGTCACCAAACCATTTGTAGTGTCGTTATGTGTTCAAGAGGTCAGTGCAAATAAACCATTCACCTGTAAAATATCTGTCATCCATCTTGACCATCCCTTAGTCAGTCCTTCCAAACATATTTCTTCAAACTTGATCTATGATTTCGTGTTGTGGGCTTGCCTACGACGGATCGCTTTCTATCAACTTCAGCTCATTATCTAGAAAGATGATCTACAAATCATCGGTACCTTGGAATCTGCACGCCTCAATGGCAGGTTTCTCACCTTCGATGACAGGTTGAATCATTGACCTTCGATCGAAGGATTCTGTGACATGTTCGACATCAACACATCTGTTCACATTTCATGGATTGTACTGAGTACTTTGAGAGCCGTTGACATTACTAGTGGTTTCTCTCACACTTGTTAACAGTTTACATCATTGACTGGTAATCAAGTGTTTTCTACCATGTTCGACTTTGGCACATTCATTCACATGGATAGAATCGTACTATTTCAGGAAGTAGAAATCAAGACCCTAGATCTAGTTTCCACCATCCAGGCTGCGAGGAATTTTGTTATTCATTATACAATGGACTATTCATAAACAGATGGTTGCATCCATACCGTGTCTACATATGTCTATACTTGTGATGTATTACAAGATCATTCCTATATCAGAGCAATTTAGTTAGTCTTCTAGTCAGTTTTGATCTAAGTATGGGAATGCCTACCTCAGCGACGATATGATCACATATATATATATATATATATATATATATTGTATTGAATGTTTTTACAGGTTCCAACCAGGCTCTCCACAGGATGATCCTTGAAATGATAAAGTACTTCACTCTCCTTAGATGAAAAATACTATCTATTACAGATTTCTCACTTTATGGGCAATCTGTTGGACAAAATATTGTCACCATGACATTCTGCAATCAGTGTGAGCCTATCACCACTCATACTTTCCTCCTATCCAAGTATTAAACCTCAGCTCTTCATGTCAAGCCTTGAAAAATGAGAGAAAGTCTTTAAAAATTTATAAAACTCTAGTTCCGCGCTTTCTCTTAGCATTACATGCGATCCCGCACCCCTTGGTCATGTCCCCTGTGGACCTGCCCGCTCTGTCTCTAAAGGAAAGGGTGCGGACCCCTGTAAGGGTAAAAAAGGTGCAAGTTTATTATTAAAAACTCACTTTGGGTTAATTCTCGACGCTTCTAGAAGGAATCTTGAGGGGAAAAGTTTGCTGCTAGGTGGTTCATGCATCCCATAACTAAAGGAGCTAACCCCTTGATGTGAGGAGCTTATCCCTTTGAAGGAGGACTTTATCCCTTTGAAGGTGGACCTGGTAACTTCCTTTCTCTGCACTATAAAATGAGGCATTGTGCTGGTTGCTAGAGAGGTTGAAAGCTGAATATTTTTTAGGGTAAATGTTGTTGGAATTTAGATTTCCTAATTGATCTTGAGAGGAGAGGTTACATACCTTTTGATCTCATTGGGGAGAGTGTGAAGCTTGTCAAAGTAGAGGAGATTCTTGCTGGACCCTGGGAGGAGCTTGTACAACATCAAGGCACCAAGGTTGTAAAGTTTTTCTTTGTTAAAAGTTAATACAATCAAGTTCATTTTTCTCAATAAGCTATCTTATATGGTTTATTTCATGAATTCCTTGATCATCATGATAAATATGATTTATTATATTGGCTATGCAGGTGTTATTTGATGTGTGCTTGTTTGTGTTTGCTGGGACATTGTTGCTGAAAGTGACAATGTTTCCTATATCCTTTTATTTTAACGACATGAATTTTCTCTTATCCCTAGTCATATTCTTGGAACAACCATTATCCATATACCATTTCTTCTCTTGATTATGTGCTAACAGAGCAAGTCCATATACCATGTTCATTCCAGACTTGAGTTCCAAATTCTTATTTTCCTTTTGAAAGGCTAGTTGCCAATTATTTTGGGATTTATATGGATTCTTAGACTTGATTTTTCATTCACCCACATTATGCCCAAAATTATTTCATTTGAAGCATTCAACATCATTCATTAGGGGAGAAAAGAAATTTCTATTTCAGTAAGGGGAGTTTTGAGATCTATAATGTTCAACCTTATTGTATTTGAAATTTTCATCTCTTTAAACTTTGACTCTTCTACAATCAATAGCATTATGTCCCAATATATGAAATTTATGACAATGACCATAAAATATATTAGAGTACCTGTAGTTGGAATATTCATGAGTTTGCTCATGAAGGTACCTATGTTGTCTCACTAATTGATTCATTTTCCATTGGTATGACTCTTTTGAAAAGTTGGATCTCTCATTCTAGTGATGGGATCCTCTCTTACCTACTACCATTCTATATTCTTTGATTATCCCTTAAAGCATATTTTCATAGCTCAGGGGTTCCTCGAAACATGCAGACCTGAGGTGCATATTTCTTATAGAAGATTCCTATGCCCTAGAATATCCCATACATGATATATTTTTTGGAGACCTTTGGTCGTTCAGAATATGATATATCTTTCTTGTCCCTTATTAAAATTTCTCATTTACAGCTTTCATTGTCTCTAGTCTCTCAAGATCTGTCCTTAGAGAGACAACTTCTACCTAGAGACTCTGATGATTTTCTTCCCATTCATGGATTAACTCATTAATAACTTCTTCTTTTTCATTTATCATCTTTAAGTTTGACTTTTAGGGACATAATTTTTTCTTTGCATGCATTTGAGATCATCTCCTTATTTACCTTGAAAAACTCCTCCTTTAGATGCTTGTTCTCTTCTTTTAGTTTCTCACATTTTTTTTGTTTTTCTTCTAGTTGAAAAGTTAATTTGTCTTTGCTATTAATGGCTTCTTCAAGTTTTTTTTTTTTATCCTCATTATCTAAGTTATACATATCTTCTTCAGCATGTTGTAGTTGTTATTTTAGTTGCATATTTCTTCTTTTGACCTTCTTTAACTCATCAAGAGACTGATGGGTTCTCCTTCAAAGTCCACAACTCCTTCTTCTTCTCCATTATGGGTAATGTCTTATTTCTTAGAGTATGCTCCAAATTCCATCAGTAAAAATTCATTTTTTTAATTCTCTGAGGAATTTTTACTATCTGATTTTGGAGCTGAATTATCCTATTTAGAGTAGAGCCCCTTTTTCTTACAGATCCTCCTCTCTTGGTTCTTTTAAGACCTACCTCTAAATTTCTGATCTTCCTTTTTTGTCTTTTCTTTGTAAGGTCGTTTGGACAAGAAATGCCTGACTCTTCCATAGTCGAAGAATTTGAAGGGAAACTTCCCTTTCTACCTTCTTGAGCCACACTTCAATTTCATGGAAAAGTGAGACAACTCTTGATTAGACTCACAACTAGAGCAATATTGATGATCTTGGTGCTACTTAGCCTTCTCAGACACCTTGAATGTTTACTCCTTTAGTTCAGACTTCTCTTTTCCTACTCTTATCTCATAAGTTGTGAGAATACCTAGCAGTTGGTACATTATGAGACTCTTTAGATCAGACATATCTTCAATGGAAACAATTTTGGCATTAAATATCAAAGGTAGAGATATTAAAAACTTTTGTACAATAATATATTCTTTTATAGCTTCACCAAGCCCTTTAATCCTATTGGTTACTTCATCAAATCTAAGGAATTACTCTACTATGCTTTCTTCTTCACTAATTCTTAAGCTTTCAAACCTCATTCAAAAGGTTTGAAGTTTGACTTGCTTGAGTTTATCATCTCCTTCATGACGTTGATATAGCTTGACATAGACTTCATTAGCAGACTTATAGTGCATAACTTTAACAAGTTCATATTGACTAAGGCCAAAGAGAATGGAATTCTTGAGTTTAGAATTGTTTCCATACACCCTATTACCATATGCATATGTCAAAGGGACATCAAGGACAACATGGTCTACCAATACTGAGCTCCATACATCTACTCCAAGAGACATACAATAGGCTTCCATCATAACTTTCTTAAAGGCATAGTTTGTTGCATTAAAGACTAGTATCATGCTTGAGTAAGCATCCTAACTCTCTTGTCTAGACATAATTCCTTATGGATCTACATTCCAGTGATTAAGCTATTCCTAAAGGAAATTGGCTTTGATACTAATTTTTGGAATAAGGAATTACTAGGGGTGGGTGAATTTCCAGTAATGTTGTAAAGGGATTTCCAACATTTGTATTCAGTTTTCCCCAACAGTGCATATTTCTAGAGGACGTAGTAGTGGATATATTGTGGCCATTGCATCATTCTTTTAGAGGGCTATTACTGGGAGAAATTAGGAGAAGAAGGCTCAAAATATTTGTTGGATATTAGGTGAGTTTGAGGGTTGGAAGTGACAGCAATATTCATGAGTGATTTTGCAGACTATGTGGCCAATGCAGAAGAATGAAACTGGGCATATGTGGGAGATAGAGTTTCAACCATTGGGGCTATTGCTTGCCGGGAGAAATAGGAGAGGTATTGGTGGATTTTATTGCTACATTTCAGGAGTGTCTGGGGAGGATTTTACTAGTGGTTTGCCAAACATTGTGCTTCAACAACTATTGGAAAGTGTAGGGCTTTTGGGGATCAATTTTTGAAGGTCAAAATTAGGGCAAACCATTTATGGGTTTTTGTGGGTTTTTTCAAAGAAGCTTGGATATAAATTTACCAAATTTTTTGAGCATCATATCTGGGGTTTTCATCCATATATTTTCATCAGGCATTGTAGAATTACTGGGGACTAGTGCCTTTTGGGGGCTGATTTTGGGAGGTCAAAATCAATCTAAAACATTTCTTGGTTTTTGTGGGTTTTTCTTGACAAGCCTAGATATAAATTTGCATAATTTTCTAACCACCAAAGGCAGGGTTTTCAACCATATCTTTGTAGTAGACAATGAAGAATTGTTGGGGACATCACAATGCAATAGTTGGTTAGCTGATTGTAGCTCCAGGTTTTCATTGCTTCACTTGGGCTTTGCTCCACTTGCCTTTGAGGCAAGCTTAGGTGCATTCCTTCCATATTTTCTACTCGTAAACCAGTTTATAATAAAATTACTTAGCTTCTTCCATATTTTTTTATTGTTCTAGGTGTTTACTAAATTGTATTAAAATTTCTATGGTAAAAATTGTTATTTGCTTGCATATCAAATATTTTTCTATTTTGGAACATTAAATTTTTCACATATATTTTTAATCTCATTCGACACGTCCTCATCTCCATTATCGCTCTCTAGAGCCTTCACCTTATTTCCTGTTTGGTTATCCACTAGTGCCTTGAACTCTAAGTACTTAGAGAAAGTCTCATCCTTCTTTTGCATGAAGAAGATCCAACACTTTTGTGAGAATTCATCAATAAATATGGAAAAATAATTATTTCTAGTAGTGGAGGCTATCGAGAAAGGTCCACAAACATCAGAGTGGATCCTTTCAACGACTGCATGTGCTCTGCTATCCATATCATGGAAAGTGGCTTTTGTGTACTTCCCCAAGGAACACTCGTTTCATGGGTCCTGCTACTATAGTGCTCCTTTGGGGAGGCATGTTGTAATATGTTGCATAATCTTCAAAGTGTCATGATGCAAATGGCCAAGTCTTTTATGCCAAAGTTCATGGGCATCACGCCTTTGCACCTTCTCCACCTTTGTCCTTAATGCAGCAAAATCCTCCACATCTAGCTTGTAGAGGGTCTTCACATGAACCTTGATCTTCTCATCTTTCCCATGACTATGTGTTTGAGGAATGAATTCCCTTTACTGAGGATCACATCATAACCATGGTCTTCCAAAATTGCAATGGAAACAAGATTCGTCTTTAGACCCGGAACAAACATCACATCCTTGAGCATGAGATTGGAGCCTGACTCCCTCTTCAAGGTAATTGTACCAATCCCAATTTGATGTACCTTCCATCATCTCCCATCTCGATGTGAATTCAGAGATCGTTCTCCTCCAAATCACTGAAGAAATCTCTAGTACCCATCATATGGAACGAGGCACCACTGTCAAGGTATCACACGCTTCCCATCATTGTTCTCGCCATGCATGCAATGAGAGTAAAATCATGTTCGAACTATGAAGCCGAACCTTCACTTGTTGCTCCTCCTGATGTCTTCTTTCTTGTCTTCTTGCGTGGACACTTAGTGGCATAGTTCCTGAATTCATGACAGTGAAAGCACTTTATTCTGGACAAGTCTTTCTTCTTTCCCCCTTGACTAGATTATGCTTTGGATTGGGATTTCTTACCTTTCCCATTATTTGTCTTTCCATCCAAGGTACAATTCTCTTCATCCTCGCCCTTGGATGAAGTCTCATCTCTAGTATTCTACCTTATTTCCTTTTATACTAGGTCGAACCATAAGCGCTCTAAACTTGGTAGTTTCTCCCAACCATTTACCGAATCTTGATAGCTCTGTCAGTTCTTGGGAAGGCCTAAAAGGGCTAGAGCTACCAAGTCTTCTTTAGGGACACTAAAACTGAACCTTCCAAGTTCATCACGACACTATGTAAACATGCTCAAATAGTGCGCAATTATTTCATTCTTCTGCATCGTGATACTTCGAAGCTTGTCCTTGAGTGCGATAGTTTTGTGGTCACTATTATTCTTGAACAATTTTGTCAGTGCTTTCAACATTGTGAAAGGAGTCTCTTTTTCATGGAGATTTGAGACGATATGATCTAATACTCCTTCCAATATTATTCTCCTCTCCTTGGCCAGATCTTTCTTCCACTAGGGAAGATTATGGGCATTAGATGCTTACACTTTTTCTACATCTGTCTTGATGTATTATAACAGCCCATTGTCATCCAATACTGCCTCCATGTGGTCCTTCCATGTAGTAAATTTTGAGGTGCCTTCCAAGTCATACTCGCGCCTAAGCCCACTAAAATTCATCTTCTGAGTCCTAAAGAAAATCTGCAACACTGGTCTTCAAATTCAAACCTCCTGTACTGACAACTTCGAAATCTTTGTTCTACACTATTTCCATCTCCGACCATGTAGAAATCTAGCATGTAGATTCAAAACTTCTCACGCAATTTACTAAATCACAACACTTGAAGCTATTCTATTGATCCGCGAAACTTAATTCGCCATCTAGAACACAAACCATAGGCATACAAAAGTAAATATCACACATGCACAAATATTTATCTAGGGGAAAAAAATTGCTCAAAAGCCCTTCCTATCTATATTGCATCAGTCAAAGAATAGAGATGAATACATATGCCTTCTCAAGCTTGAGCATAACTTGCAAGTGTATAGTCTATCTCTCTACCTGATTGACTAACTCTCACCAACACTTAGCCAATTTTCAAGCCCTCCAAGCTCATAATTCCTTGTTACGTTCCCTTGAGAAAATGACCCCTATTATTTTGGGAATTTCCCACTATGGAATTGTGCAATTGCCTTAGGTCCTTCCTATGGCTGCATGCACCACCTGTACACATCGGAATATCCTACAACTGATAGTACACTACCTTGGAATCTCCATTCCAATAGGGTATCTCAAATTCTATGGATCAAAAAATTATTTGGGTTGATTATTCAGTTAAATGGTTGATCATTGAGTGTGGTTGAAGTTCCACTTCCACAAGTTGACCTCCACTAGTTCTTCTAATAGTTAAAAGTAGTTAAAGTGACAATAATTCAAATTAACTAAAACAGATTGCTAGAAAATAGCAATCAAACATAGTGAACTAGACTCAAGGTTCCCAAATTTGAATTAAATGAGTTGATTGAGTGACGAGTGCCATGTCACCTCAGTTAACTACTTCCAAGATTTTTGTTGAAATAGAAATTTGAATTTTCTCTAGTTTGACCAAGGCAAAGTCAAACTGAGATTTTGTTTATGAATTTTCAATATTTTTTATGGATTAGTATTACCCACATGTGAAACAAATCATATAGCGAAAGGAAGTATTGTGCAAATTTAAAAAGTACAAGCTACAAAAAGATGACATATTTTGTATAAAAGTAAAGTGTATGATTATAATTTTCATGAATTGAAGAATTTGATTATGAAGAAATTCATAATGTCCCATATGCGAACATTCAAGTTATAAAAAAATAATTTCAACAATGAAAATTGAATAGTTTTGGCTAGAAACGAAGAAGGATGTAGTTTATTATAGTGCTATATGCATGGGATATGAAAGTGAAATCTCACGACGAACATCTGATTGGTTTACTACCAACATACATCCATCTTAACCAAGGATCTATCAACCACCAAAAGTGATTGAATCTCTCAAGGTACAAACCTATTTTAGAGTGTACATGAGCCTAACTATGTGATTGAGTTGACTTTGATTCAAGTGGATCGAGAAGAAGACTTCCAATTATAGTCATGTGTACATTGGAAGGGAAGGTCATGGTTCTACAAAATCAAATTCATCGCATGGGTAAAGGATTAATGAACTAGGTACATGTTAGAAGAGGCAACATGAAATATTGAAGATGTTAGCCTCCTATACCAATAGGGTTTCATATTTCATGATTGACAAGGGAAATCCTAAAAATGATCATCTTTGGTGATACAAAGGTTCCATTTTTGTGAACAAAGCAAAAAGTTAAAAAATGTAAAGAGGGTATGCCTTAAAAGAATAATCAAAAGGCAAGAAAATGAAATGGTCAAAAGAAAAAAGAATTGAAATGAACCCCAAAGAAAGACCTGGAAAGTGGCCAATCAAAATGCTACTGCTATCTTGATGGATGGCTCAACAGTTCAAGCTGAGCCATGCCATGTTTTAAATTGCTTGTTTTAGAGTAGGTAAAGAGTACCTATTCAAACAGTTCAAGCTTGACAGATGACTAGCTATATAGAGAAAGGAAGGAGCCCAGTAGCTTAATCTGGACCCTTGGAAGATATAAGGGTAGATTTAGATAGGAGGGCAGCAAAAAGAAAAGAGCATATGAGGGTTTGCAAGTCTAAGTGCACCCTCCCTGAAGTAACAAAAAATGCTAGATTCTAAGTTGGGTAGGTACCAAGAAGTTGCAGAATCCTGATCCTATTCAGTTTTGGCCTTGATCAAGAAGGCATATGTTGGCAGTTGCAAAGGTATCTATGCAGCATTTTGAAGGCAAAATATAGAAGCATGTCTGACTCCCTTGTTTTCCCCCCAAAGACTCTCTTTCTGACATCCCATGGAGGACTTCAGAAATTTTCTAAAAAAACAATCCTCATATTTCTTCTTGGAAATTTCATGATAAGTTTTCACTTTCTTCTCCAAAAAGAAGCCACATTTCTTGTGTAAAATCATTCCCCATCAACTCCTAAAAATCTAAGTTTACTCACTAAACTTAGTTTCCTATTCCTCACTTCCAATCTCTCATTTCCCCAATTCACATTGACTTCTAACCCTATTATCTAAATCCCTAAGTGCCCCTTTTCCCCTACTACTATAACACTATTGTGAAAAAGCCCAAATAATATGTAAATACCCCCCCCCCCTTGGGCATTATAGCCATAGTTTCAAAGTTTGGAGAATGATATAGAATCAAAGGGTTTTGATATTTGGTTCACTTTGAAGATTGGGGATTGAGTTAACACTTGGTTAGTTCAATAACCCGTTCCTACCCTGGCCCGCTTTGCAAAACCTACAACAGTGTATTATCCACGCCATTGTATAAAACCTTGTTAAAAAACCCACTTTTCCCGCTTTTCCAAAGTATCAGTTTCGGCGCGCTCACCACAAAAAACAAAAAAAAATATTATTAAACCCCGTCAGGACCCGCCGTATCCACCCATCACCTCCGCAGCCCGTCGACCATCGGATCCGAGCCCTCGCATCCGACGGCCCACAGCAATATCGGACCACCCTCGATGCTTGAACATTAGCGCCCGAAATCTGTCAGAGGGTGACGTCAGGGCTCTGACACGTGTCGCTCCTGGGTTGTGTCGGGCGGCCTCCCGCCAAAACCACACTCGTACCATGAGCAGTCCGATATTACAGCTTACCGCCCTCCTAATTCCGCCACACGTCACCCCCACGTCATTGTTGCCTCAGCATTACATTGCCGCCCCAGCCGCCCTTGCTCCGAGCTGTCCGCCATGTCACCTGTCCAAGTGGAGCCACCCACTGGCCGCCACATCATCACTCCGTACCCGACCCCACCTATGACGTCATGCTGACGTCATCCAACAAAAGGCGCCAAAGGCCGAATTTCCCTATTTTGCCCGAAAAAGTCATTTTTTCGCGTTATTTACAAAAACACTCACTGTACTCCTGCATGAGCGACTACGTTGTTTGTCCAACAACTCTGAAGACTGTTCCCTTGCTACTGGCGCCGTGAATTCACCTACATATCAACACCATCGTTCGATTGCACCCAGGTATTTATCAGTTTCCCTCTGCGCGCCTTGCTTTTTGCATAATTCACGAAGAAAATAAGAAAAGAGGGAAAACGCAGGAATTGCTAGGAACCTTCAGTAACCAAGCTTCATTTCCTACTGTAAGCCCAAATTCACCTACAGAGGTTCCACATTGTGCCAAATTACCACAAATTCACAGCTTGTTTGCGCATTCAAAAATCTAAACCTCTGCTAGACAAATCCACCGGGAAAACAACTCTCAAATCCCAGCATTTGCTCATTGAATCTCTCCCAGGAGCATTTCAACTTAGTTTCTCCCCTATTTAACTTGTCCTCTCTGAAAATTGCCCCCCTCATTAGAAATTCATTGTTCTATATTGTTGTGCCCAGAAAATCAAGTTTAAACACAACTTCAAGTATCAGTTAACCATGGAGACCCCTGTGGCATTAAACATTGCCCCATTAAATGCCCCACACGAAAACCTGGAATGGTTAGCCCTTGCTGACAGAGATTATCAGATGAGAGAGACTGTAGAGAGGGGAATCACATAACACATAGAAATAGTTTGTGAGTTGAGAAAGAAGCACAGAGAGGGTACAGACCTCCTGGGAATCTGGAAATCCAATTTGCCAATTTACTATCTCCCTCACGTCAATGAATTCCCTGACTTGATTCACCAATACTCCACAAACTATGACCCCAATCAAAGAGCTATTCTGAGTCCTTCAGGCTCTGTCTTGTTCCATATTACTCCTGAGGCCATCAACCAAATGTTGCAGTTCCAACCTACAAGGCCACTGGTGTTGTAGGGAAAAGTATCCGACTCGGATGACCCTATCCCACTCTAAGGGTGACAGTTCCTTAGCAACAACTGTAAAACAAACTACTTAAGGTTTTACTTCTTTATGAAAGCAAAAGAGAATGGAGAAAGCACTAACCGTTGCGTTGCGCTTAATGTCGAATCGAAACTCTTCTCTTTGGCCGCTTGCTCCTAGCTCTTTGTTCTTCTGCTCGCCCAGCTACAATGAGATCTTGCAAAATAGCAAAGAAGGAAACTACAAGAGACATGCAATCATAACTGGTTCATGGATTAGTGTAAACCAAACATGCAATCATCACAATATATAATTGAAACAAGAGCACATAGAAGAACCTCAATAGCTTTTATTAATGAAGAAATAAAGGTTCTGAGAGTATTACAACCATTGAAGGCTCCAACCCAGCAACACCTCCCAGCAGAAAGAATTGCTCTTCTTCACCTCTCTCAAACAATCACCCAATAACTTGATAATGAAACCAACAGCATATCATTACTTTGCACAAAATTCCAGCCTCCTGAGCTCATAGGAGAGAGCTCAATATATAGATGAATTGAGAAAGGATGAGTCAGCTTGCAACTGATGTGTAGCTGCCTTGTGTCCTCTCTCTCTTCAGTTAATCTTTAGTTGATCTTCAGTTCTTGAGTCCACTTGGTGAACTTTGCTTCCACTTGGAGAAACAGAGCCTCTGACTCATCACAAGGCGAAATCCCTGATCCAAGTGTCATTTTTGGAAGATTCCAAAGCAATGACTCATTGTGCCACTTGTCCCTTCTCGCTCAGCGCAGGTGGCCTTTGTCCCACTTGCTTTGCAACGCAGGTACACCATGGAGCAACTGAGTTTCAACGCAGAAACCTAGTGGAGCACCTGCTTTGATTTCAGGATTGCTTGTTTTTGAGTGTTTTCAGGTGGAGAACTGATCTGAGAGCTGTTGGTTTGCTGACCTTGTTCCTCTAGGGGTAGGAACATCATGTTTAGGGAACTTTGGATCCCTTGGATTATTGACAATTCATGCTTGTTGCTGTAAGGCACAAAATTGTCTATAATAGATGCCCCCTAAAGTATGAGGTCGTTTATCGGGTGAAATGCTTTATTGAGAGGATCCGAAGTTCATTCAATCTGCTGAGAAGTGTCCTGTAATAAGATACAATACAATACATTATTTTTCATACATTTTTCATGATCTAGCTGAGGCGGGCATTCCCATGCTCAGCTTTATAAATACATTTTGGTACATAGAACAGACGATCGTCTGATTGTAGACTGATAATTCTCTGCCGAAATTATCATCCTTTGAGAAGGATGATCATCTGCTGTAATGATGTACATATCAAATGTCTTTATGTCCTGAATATATATCGCAGCCCGGATGGATGAAACTAGATCCGGGGTCTCAATCTCTTCCGATCTTCACTCGATGTACAAGTCGATCCATGTGAGAATTTCTTGAAGTCGAACACGGAAAGACATCGCTTGATTACCGGTCAATGATGTAAACCGTTAACAAGCGCGAGAGGAGTCACCGATAAGGATGATGACCCTCAAGGTACGACAGTACAATCCACATGGTGGGAATAAAGGACTTGGCGTCGACCACCATGCAAAATCTTCTGGTCGAAGGTCATTGATGTATACCTGTCGCCGGAAGTGAGAAACTTGCCATTGAGGCATGCAAGCTTCAAAGTACTGAGGGGGTTGTTCCTAGATCAACTCCTTGGATAATGAGCTGATGTCGACAAGGAGCGATCCGTCAAAGGAGGGCCTTAATGAATCCCACATCAGTGACACGGAACGGAGCTAGTGATTGTGATGAGGTGAAAACAAACTGTGATGTATGATTCAGGGTGGCGGTCATGAAGTGGATGAAGGATAATGTATGGCAGTGGGTGGAACACGGTTGACTCTTTACAGAACCACATCTCTTGAACATATAACGACACTGATGTGATGGATTGGTAGCATTACCCCAATTGTGGATGGTGTGGCGAGGACCATGGTTATGAGACCGGTGAATGAAACAACCCAACCCGATGTGATACGGAGGACAAAGTGTCATGTTCAAGAGCAACTTGCTACCATTAATGCTGTGAGGTTCTCCCAATTTTTCCCCAGTCATTGCTGACCAGTACCTCTTCATTTTTGTCAAGCTTGAGGAGGATAACATATGCTTGTTCTATAACCTGCCCTTCGGGCAAGCCCATCGCTATGTTTTAACGAGCCTAGCGATAGGGAAACTCGTTCTCGTCTAAAGACAAGTTTGTCGCTATTTAATCATGTTAACGAGTCTAACGACAAAGAAAACTCGGTCCTTTTCATTTTTAGAGAGTCTGAAAAGGTACGAAAAGTTAACTCAAAAATTCCTTTTTCGTCTTCTAATCCCTTAAGTCCGAAAAAGTATAAAACAATACAGAAGGGATGAATTTTCGATTTCTTTAACGAGCCGAACAAAACAAGCGCTCGATCTTTTTGTGTAATAATTCCTCAGGTCCAAAAAGATTAAAATCTAGAGGAGGGATGGCTCTTCTTGTCCTTTTAACGAGCTGGAAGGCCAAAACTCGGCAAACTTTTCATATTTTACGAGTCAGTGAAAAGAGCTCAAAGAAGACTCGTCTTTTGAGGAACGAGTGATGAACAGGGATAGCAGCAGATTCCAGGTACAGGTTGGAATTCTCCAATCACGGCAGTGTCACAAGGATGGCTAAGTGAAATCACTCTTCGCAGCTGTTCCTCAAAATGGGTAAACAAACATATGGAGGTGAACGATTGGCCAAATGAACGGATGGAGGTGATGGCATATAAACACGACCAAGGGTTTTTAATATGGCTTTCAAAGGTTACATTTCTCGAGGTTGTTTACCGGTTCATTTTTTCTGGATGAGCTTGAACTGTAGGGAAAGATTGCTCACAACTTGTGTTTATTTTTTAACGAGCATGAACTCTGTACAAAACTGCTCGATTCTTGCGTTTATTTTTTAACGAGCATGAACATTGCTAAAACTGCTCGATTATACCAGTCTTAATACAAGGAATGCTTTAGGTGAGGTAATCTTATTTAAGGAGCGATACCTCACTAATTACTCCAATTTGGCAGGTTTTAACTTTTGCCCTTCATCCTTTCTTTATGCAAGCTGGAAACGGCTAATCCTACGAGTTTAACGGGTTAGACCTACAGGTTTAAAGGGAGGACCTAAAAATTTAAAAAAATAAATAGTCGTCCCGTGCTTGCACTCGAAAAGGTTTGCATGCCCCCAGGTATAAAGTATAATTTCAAGGCTCTTCTTCTCCTCTGTCCCACCTTTGTTTTTCTGCTTGTCGTCTTGCTATATTTTTAACGATACTTGTCTTCTCGTTATTTTTCGGTGCCGATGGTACTTGTCTTCCCATCAGTTCACTTTTTGATTTTTGCATGATCGCAACAGATAAAACATTGGTGTTACAGGGGAGAGGTCCTCTTACTTATTATCCGAAAAATGGTTTTGTTTGCTGCCACAAACTAAACTCTCTTTTCGGCGATGTCTATCATTAGGTTGCTAAGGATGGTGACTACTTGTTGCAGCAATTTCCTCTCTTTCTTTCAAGACTGCCCCTACTTCTCTTTTAAAACATATTGTTTTAATGGGTGAGGCTTGACATTCAAAGATGGTGCCTTCTTGCTGCCACAAATAGATCCCCTCCTTAGGAGAGCCCACTTCTTTAGACAAAGGGAGCGATTCTTCCGCTTCAACATAACTTTGACAAAAGAATTTTATCCTAGAACAACCCTCTCTTCCTTTTTCGGACGGGGTACGGACTAGTCCATTCTTCTGCAGAAATTAACTTTATACCTAAGGTTTTCTCTGCCCGAGGCAGGCCAGGGTGCATGCCCCCTGGGTCCCCATTCTTTTCTTCTCGAATTACTCGCATTCATCGGGAAGTAGAACCGAGGGCGGTGGCATTCCTTGAGTGAATAAACCGTTAAGGGATGGTATTTGACTATTTGCAATGTGTGATCCTGGAAATGAAAGTTGGTCTACGAGCTTGGCCATTCTTCCTTCGTGCGGAAAACACATGACTCTAAAGAGCGAGGACACTATTGCCTCCATGCAATATATATAATCTCGTCCAAGGAGTAAGTTATATGCCAAGGGTCCCTGGACGACCATGATGTTCATATGAACTGTCTTCCCTTTCAACGTAACTGGAACATTGGGGAGAATCCCTAACGGGTGACTGGTTCCTTTATCAAAACCTGATAGATTTCTCATCTCAGGTAAAAGCGCCGGGCAACCCAGTGCTTTCCAAGCAACAGAGGAAAGGATACTCACAGATGCCCCTTCATCAATGATAGTTCCAGCCATCACCATTCTGTAGATTTGGACTATGATTCTGAATGGGATACTGGCTGGTAACCGGGGTCTGCCTAGTTGATTCCAATCAAAGGATACAACTAGGTTGCTTGGTGGTGGGACCGAATATACGACCGGATACGACCCTGACGATGTTCCTTCCTACGATAAAGGAATGGGCGCATTGCCCTGATGCTCATCAGAGTCTGTGTTGATGAAAAGAATATGGACGGTGTCATCCTTATCCTCTTCAGTGAGGGTGTCATTTGAAGATGGGTCTTCAATAACGGAGTCATTGGATGATGAAACCTCTGAAGGAAGAACCGGGTCAACTGTCGTTTCGACCTTTAGACTTTCGTCTGGTCTGGATTCAGCAGGTTCATTCTCAATGACCGACACTTCAGCTGACCACTTGAGCGGGTCAGCTGGATTTTCAACTATCGAGGGATTAGGCACGAGTTTTTGGTATCCAGGAGGAAGTCGTAACGGTGAAACCGGGCGATCTTCCAAAACTCTCTTTGCCTCATGTAAGAATGGACATTTGTGGATGGCGTGATCGCCTTCACACAATATACAGGGTGATCTTGGTCTCCCTCTTCGTCCTTCACTCTCACTAGTTGATGGACTGCAATCAACATGACTACCAGAGGTTGATGCTACCGGATTGTGCAACCTTGGGGACCAGTCCCTTAGTATCCGGGGAATACAAGGACAATCACGATGGAAGTGAGCCCCTTTGCAAATGACACATGGCGATTTAGGCCCGGTCGGTGCAGTGTGTGGGTTTTTGTCAGCTGTCTTTTGCTTGCCCCCAGTCGCCTTCGCCATAGGCCCCTTCTGCTTCTTTTCTCTCTTCTTCTTTTCCTTCTTCTCCATGGGAGGCTGACTTTTGCCGGCTCTACCTTGTGAAGATGAAGGATGAGAGGAAGAATTGTAAGAAGTGGAAGGCTGGTGGGTAGCTCTAGATTGGTCTGACTGTTGATTCGACTGCTCAGGATTAGTGGCGATCTGGACTACATTAGTTGAAAAGAGCCATACAGGTAGGCCAATTGTCAATCCTGGAAGTGACAATGTTGCCATATGAGGTGCACCAACATCTCCCCAAGAGGAGAAGGGATTTGGACTTCCGCCAAGGTTACTTCCTTGGTTGGTGGGCTCCATACTTTTCAACTGAAAGATCAACGTGGGAATAATAGGTGATTATGTTCCGCTTAAAATAAATTTTATTAACGACGCTTTTAGACACAAACTTTCTTTTTCATGTTTTAAGAGTCGAGAAAAAGCTAAAGATGACTCTAGTCGCCTTCGATGTTTTAACGAGCCCGAAGTGACAAATGCTCGGATGGACTTTTTTAGTTATAGAGTTTGAAAAAGGCCAAAAGAAACTTCTCTGGAGTTCTAGGCAGAGGGTGTGCCAAAATTTTCGCGAAACCACAGAATACGTTTTACGGTACGGGTGGTCGATCTTCGTGAATGCTGTGTTCACTGCATCGCGATCAGTAGGGCGGTCGACACGGCTTCCTATGGATAAAGGATAATTGCCTATAGGGGTCTCCCAATATATACGTGACGGTACGTGGGAGCACAAGTCCGTATTAGTGCCACCGACTCTCAGGAGGAATCACCCACCTTCGTAGAGATCGACAGTCACTATGTTTAACGACGCCGGAACACGTCTCTACCTAGACCTCTATGTGTTTGCGTTATGTTACAAAGCGTTGTTATGTAAATTGGATTTATTTTAATGTTGATCTTGCTTATCAGTTTGCCTTTAAGGATCACCACGAGATGTATATAACAAATTCCTGAATGCAGTCTAAGATGAGAAGCAAACTTTTCAATCTTTCAACTTTGAAAACCTTAACTACTGAGGGAAAAGAAAGGCAAATCTTTTCACACAGATCATAGAGCACACACTAAAATGAAAATTTTCCTAAATCATCAAGCACACAGTCAAATGCAAAATGCACAATGCATGTATTTTCTTTTCCCTTTCTTAATGTGGATGGATTACAAAAAGAAAGTGGTTATATAACTTTGATTTCGATTTAAAGCGAAAGTAAACAAGTTTGTCCAAAATCAAAAGACACCTTAAGATTCACTTGCTTAATCACTGGAAATACATGAAATCAAACCATACTAACGAAAGTAAAATGACTACTCAGCTATGGACAGCAAACAAGCTAACTCTTTAGACCAGCAAAATGCCTAACACAGGTTCAGATCTAAGAGGCCAAAAGCATGACTAGTTTACTTTTCGTTATGGGAAATTGTAAATGAGTAAGAAATACAAAGAACAAGTACAATTTCGTTATATAATAGAGGCATAATGATGGCAAGTAATATTGGTTTCAAAACAGGCACAAGACTGACACCTAGCAGCAAAACTAAGTGAAAACAGGCAAGAGAAAGGAGGAAACCCCAAATGCACTAGGCAAATTTGGGCCAACGCAGGCTCTACACAGCCAAACTGGCTCTCAACACAGGTAGCCCCTTCGGGACCTGCGTTGCAAAGCAGGTAGCCTGTGTACTACCTGCTTTGGAAAACGAGAATTGCATTTTCACAGTTTCCGGGTCATAATTTTCTCAAAAATGCACGGTTTTTGCTCAAATCAGAAGCAATCAGTCAAGCAAACTCAAAGGGATGATTAAGAAGGTGCAAAGCTATCACTAAGAGCTTACAAGGATCTTTGTAGATCAGCTCTTCAAATCATGAATTTGCTCAGAAAATGAGCAAGAGTAGCTGCCCTCTACTTCGCTTTTGATATAGTCAAAAGATTTTCGATTTGGTACTCTTTCGTTCAGGAAATGAATAGCAAAATGCTACAAACACAATCAAACGGATACGATCCCCAGCGGAGTCGCCAGTTTGTTGTAGGGAAAAGTATTCGACTCGGATGACCCTATCCCACTCTAAGGGTGACAGTTCCTTAGCAACAACTGTAAAACAAACTACTTAAGGTTTTACTTCTTTATGAAAGCAAAAGAGAATGGAGAAAGCACTAACCGTTGCCTTGCGCTTAATGTCGAATCCAAACTCTTCTCTTTGGCCGCTTGCTCCTAGCTCTTTGTTCTTCTGCTCGCCCAGCTACAATGAGATCTTGCAAAATAACAAAGAAGGAAACTACAAGAGACATGCAATCATAACTGGTTCATGGATTAGTGTAAACCAAACATGCAATCATCACAATATATAATTGAAACAAGAGCACATAGAAGAACCTCAATAGCTTTTATTAATGAAGAAATAAAGGTTCTGAGAGTATTACAACCATTGAAGGCTCCAACCCAGCAACACCTCCCAGCAGAAAGAATTGCTCTTCTTCACCTCTCTCAAACAATCACCCAATAACTTGATAATGAAACCAACAGCATATCATTACTTTGCACAAAATTCCAGCCTCCTGAGCTCATAGGAGAGAGCTCAATATATAGATGAATTGAGAAAGGATGAGTCAGCTTGCAACTGATGTGTAGCTGCCTTGTGTCCTCTCTCTCTTCAGTTAATCTTTAGTTGATCTTCAGTTCTTGAGTCCACTTGGTGAACTTTGCTTCCACTTGGAGAAACAGAGCCTCTGACTCATCACAAGGTGAAATCCCTGATCCAAGTGTCATTTTTGGAAGATTCCAAAGCAATGACTCACTGTGCCACTTGTCCCTTCTTGCTCAGCGTAGGTGGCCTTTGTCCCACTTGCTTTGCAACGCAGGTACACCATGGAGCAACTGAGTTTCAGTGCAGAAACCTAGTGGAGCACCTGCTTTGATTTCAGGATTGCTTGTTTTTGAGTGTTTTCAGGTGGAGAACTGATCTGAGAGCTGTTGGTTTGCTGACCTTGTTCCTCTAGGGGTAGGAACATCATGTTTAGGGAACTTTGGATCCCTTGGATTATTGACAATTCATGCTTGTTGCTGTAAGGCACAAAATTGTCTATAACAACTGGTTCCTCTTACTATGCAGCTTTTACTAGAGCAAGGTGCCAAGCTCTCCAACTCACAAATTACAAGAATTGGCCAATTATTTATGCGCCCAGAGTACCAGCCCCGACAGCCTCCCCCTTATCTGCATGACTGGTTCAATGACATAGGGAGATTGTTGGTAGACACCATATCCTCCATCCTAGGTTTCAAGACCAGTGAGTTTGTGGATGAGACAACACTGGTGGTGCTATCCATCTTTGTCCCAGGACAGCCCCCTGCTGTCCAGTATGACTATGCTACATTTATAGCCAACAAAATTCATGAACAGTTCATGGAATTGGAGAGAGAGAGGGTATTCAAGTACACTTCCTTCATATATCATTTGCTATTATACAATCAGCCTGATGCCTTTCCTCTTTTCCTCAAGAAACTAGTTGCAAAGGGAAACCGAAGATCTGTGATGTTCTGGACATCAGTCTACCATCATATTCATTATTCACCATACAACTACTATGAGTTTATTGACCTATTCATTCATCCAGCCTTGTCACTGCTGCAGAGTTCCCCTCCTCCTAGACTCAATGATGATATGCAGAAAATCCTCCAGCTGTCCAAGAACTATAGCATTGGGGATTGGTACTTTTACCAAGACCACACAGTGATCAGGATATATGGCTGTGAATTAGCACCATACAGGTTGCCAAAGTATGTTCCCACGAGACTCTTTGCACTAGAATACTTCAGGTAGTTCGGCAATGCAGATATGATTCACTTCCATAGCAAAAACAAGAAGGCACAACTGAAAATTAAGCATCAATTGGGTCCGTTCATCTTTAATAAGAGAGAAGAAGCTTGGAATGAGGCACACCAAATGCTAAAAGCCCTCCAGCTCAAGACAAGCTTCTATCGGGCACCCTATGACCCTAACCATTTCATAAGCCTTAGAAGAATCAAGCATAGGCTTGCCACATATGACCACATTAGCATTCCAGAAGTTGAAAAATATGCTAACGAATTAGAGTGGAAAGAAGGCACATTAATGGAAGATTATACTGAAGAAGAAATAGTAGAGAAAGCCATTAAAACTTAAGAAAAGGCAGTTGACTTGGAATATTTTGGACAGGTTTGGTCTTCAGGCTCTCGGCATCTTGGAGAAGCTGCCTCTTCATCCACCGTTCCCCAGTAGCCTGCCAAAACAACTGACCCAGCAACAGACATGGCTAAAGGCAAAACAGTGCAGCAAGAAGTGTCACCTCCAAATGTGGAACAGAAAGTAGAGCAGTAGGAAGGTACAGCTGAGGCACTTGCCTCCACAGAACAGCAAACACATGAGCAAATCCCTCCAAGGCAGGAGGTAACAGTTCAATCCTCGGTTTTACAAACACCTGCTAATGAGGAGAGAACAAGGAAAAGGGATAGGCAAGAGGACACTCCTCTTACTACCTCTACGGACCAGCAAGGAGAAAAAAGACAGAGGTTAAACCCTTTTTCAGAGGAGGAAGTACCAGAGAGACCAATTGATAATATGCCCCCTCCTAGCATTGAAACATCGGCCAGTTCCTTACAGCAAGGACACGACATGCCACATGGGATAGAGGTAAGCTCTTCAAAGAAGAAATCTAAGGCAGACTCTAGCATCAAGCAATAGTTCATAGATATCAAGAAAAGGAATGAGCCCCTCAAACACCAAATCTACAACCATCTCTTGAAAATGGAGCCAACTAATCAGCAGAGATTAATGTCTACTTATGACATTCAAGAACAAAAAATGACTCTTAGTCATTTCAGGCCTACCATGCAGCAACCTCAAACGGCTGCCGATTATATTAGAACTAATCTGGAAAATTTTGCCAAAGACATCCACCCCTTGGATCAGATTGAGTTACATAGGCAAACCGGGGAAATGATATATTCCACATTAGCTGATAAGACCTTATTGACACAGCAATTACAAAATTCTTTACACAATACTGCTTCTCAACTAGAATTGGAAAAGGCATCATCTCAAGCCAAGGACAACATAATCAAGTCCTTGGAAGAGATCATTATAGAATTGGGTCATGATCCAAAGGACCCCAAGGGTGTGCAGCCACTGTTAAAGAAAAGAGATGAAGACATAGCAGCTATGAGAAAGCATATCAAGTTGCCAACTACCCTTCACCCCCAAACTGGAGAGGTGGCAGAGCAAAAGAAGGATCAGGATGTAGTTGCTTTACTCCTGAGTTTATATAAGAGATTGATGGAAACAGAGAATGCACTAGAGGTGGCACTAAAATCAAGACAAGGTGAGGCACCAATACAACCAGCACAAACATCTGCATCCACTGAAGGTGTGCCACTTTCTACTACTACAGCAGGTCCTCCCACAGGACAAACATCAGAGGCAGGCCCTTCAACATCAGCACCAACTACAGGAGTATCAACGCCAGCAACAACACCAGATCAGGGACCCAGCCTAAGCATGCAGAACATGATGAAGGAGCTGGAAGCTTTAGAAGCACAGATGGCTGAACTGCAGGAGACCAAGGATAAACTGGCTGCCATTGAAGAAAAGTATGATAAATCAAAGAAAAGTGTAGCCGAGAAAACAAGAGAGGTAAGGGCTCTTGAGAAGAAAATAAAGGAACTGGAGAAAGAGCTCTCTCTTGATAAAGTTGTAGTTGAAATTAAGAAGATCCTGTGGGCCAATATTGGTCAATCTATTACAGACCAGTGGCAATATATTGAAACTATCCATGAACATATGGATCTCATAGGCAGGGCCCAAAAAGAAAGTCAAAGAGCAAGAGCATCTCTAGGAAATATGCCTGAAATAGCCAATAGGATGATCAATGTCCTTAATAATCGCACTGGCCCCCAGCTGGCAACATTGGGTATCACTAACAGAACTGATACCATCTTATTAGTAAAGAGAGTGCTCACTTTGAGAAATCATGTACAGACATTGGACAGAAGGTGCCAAGAAATGAAGACATAGGTGAACAAATTCATTGAGAAAATTACAGCATTACATAACAGAGGCCTTCCCAGCTTAGTAACCAGTGCAGGAAGGTTACTATCTCATGAAAACTATGCCAAGAGGGTAAATACATATGCTACAAATCAGATCATTGCAGCAACAAGTGCCCTAGAGGAAACAGGGCCTCCATCTGGGCAGAGTCTCTATGACAAACTAGAGAATTTGTTTTTTATTATGAATGAGATCAGACATCTTTTTGAAGTGCCTCCAAACTATTGCAAATATACTGAGGCAGATGAAACCTTAGGCATAATCTTAAGACACCAATTTCCTACTCAAGAATGGTGGACGGGCATGATACAAACACTGTTGTGATGAAACAGGTTGATCACCATATTTTTGTACTTCTGTCACAAGTTAGCATTTTCAGAAAATTGATATATTCAGTCTGACTGGGAAAGCAATTGAAAGGGCCAACTCAGAAATCAAGTTTGACCACCAAAGCAGATGCCTACAGATGCAGACGACGGGGATGAGATAGTCGCACCACGATAAAGCAGTAAAGAGCGTATTACTCAGAATCAATACGAAGCACCCAACCGACCCAGTTGCCTCCAAAGGTCAAAGAATTTCTGATAGAGCTGAAAAGTCATTCATTGTCCATTTAAAGTAGCAATAACTATTGTATCTGCTATTTTTGAAAGTTGGTAAAGACAGTTATTGAACAAATGACTCATCGTTAAGATATTTTGTAAAACGATTGTATATATATCCCCACGCATAAACTTATTGGGGTTGTTGATTTTTCTTCTGGAGAAGCTATGCTGTAATTTCAGACTTTTAACACAGGAAGATAATGGAATTTCTAAAGTTCTGAGTTGTTTGAAGTGTTGTGGTGTGCTTGCTTGCCGCTACAGGATTCCTACGCTATATCATGTCACAATAAGTTTTCTGAACCATCTTATTATGTATTTCGCTCCTTCATAATCCACTTATGCTGTATGTTTCATAGTTTTAGCAGTAGAGAAAAAGAATGGTTCAGGATTTGTTCATTGAACACCCTCAACTCAATCTATGCTGCTATGAATGTTTTCTTCAGAATTAGTTATGGATGTGTAATTCTTAATTGCTCACCTTCATACTAAATCTTAGATAGTAAATACTGTTCAGGAATTCTAATCTACTCCTGAGTGATATTTCCTTTCTCCACATCACCAGCTTAGTGAAAGATTCTTACTTGCCTCTCACTGGCTGGAAATAGTCCATATTTCACAGTTTGAAGTTTGTTTCATGAGTACCTATATGGCCCTGCAGTCTCATCACTCTTACTCAATACCTCAAACAACACATAATCACAGACTCCATTGCCGAATGGACCGAACCTCCTGAAGGTCACATCTCAGCTACTAGAATACATCATTCAACCAAAACTTTAAACAAAATTCAGTACATCATAACTAGCCTAAACATTATCAAAACAAAGCTAAATCCTAAAGAGAGAGCCCTCTCTGATTGCAGGTAGGCTAGGACCTGTGATCCAAAGATTGGTCTGTGGTTACCTCAGCCGTATTCCCTTAGGAGTCAAAGGGAACAACCTGAGTGATAACATAACTGGCGACTCCACTGGGGACTAACTAATGTTTCAACTGCTGTCTGCTCTAGATAGTGGTTCCAAAATTTAAGCAATCCCTTGACCATTCTAAAAATATTCTCAAAAATACCAAAAACAAGCTCAGAAGCTGGCTCCTAAAAAGAGAACTAGGCATACCAGGTCAAATCCTGACCCAAATCCTCCACCTGTTTTCGATAACCCTAATTTGATTCCCAAGACTCTTAGGAACCAAAAGGAACCAGAAGAATCTGCTGAGTCCAGCCCTGAGGCAGTTCAGCAAAGTTACATCCCAACCCCTGCTAAACCATCAGTTCACCTTCATATAACCCATTCTTCCCCCTCTTCCTCATCCACTTCCCAAAACATACTGTCCACACCCCCACCCAATACACAAACTGCTATTGTTGTCCCTGTTGTTCCAGTTGTTCCCCTTCTACCTGTTGTCCCACTTATCCCTCCAAATATGGCTAATCGTTATGCTCCCCTTCAGTTACCTGGTAATCCGGGGGCTATGCCTCAGGACTACCAAAGTAAGATCACTTATTTTGATGGAACCAGTACATACACTGCCTTACAGCATACCAAGAAAATGCAAGATTACTTTGAAAACTATGAGATAGATGATGATGATGATGTGAGAATGAAAATTTTTGTATAAAGTTTAACAGGTGAAGTAAGAACTTGGTTCAGAGCACTTGTTGCAAATTGTATACCTAACTCAGGCGCTCTTTATCAATCCTTCCTAAACAGATGGGAAAAGAAAAAGGACCCTCTACACATTTTATCTGAGTATGACTCCATAAGGAGAGGCCCTCAAGAAACTGTACTAGATTATTGCACCAGATCCAACACAGTTTACGATGCCATTCCTCAAAATCTTAGGCCTCCACCTGATTTGGCATTAATTAAGTTCCCCAATGGGTTTGATGTTGATATGGCATATCAACTAAGGGAAAGAGCCCTACAACTTTGGCAGACATGCAAAACATAGCTGTCAGCGTAGAGGCAAATCTGATTACAAAAAGAAACTAGGCAAGAACTGAAAGAAGAACCACTTTTAAGGAAGAACCCTCATCATTTGAGCAAAAGCTAGATGCAATCATCAAAGGTACGGATAGACTTGGGGACAGGGTGGAAACCATAGAAAGAAAATCATCATGGGAAGGTCAACCGAGCAATGTTAGAAAACCAAACTTTAGGAAGAATCAAAATCGTAATGTTGGAAGGAATGATCCTAATCAGCATGTCAGACCTCCTTTCCAAGAAAATTATGCTGAGGCTTCAACATCTAGTGAACCTAATGAGGACCCTCACATCAACCTAATGGGATTGGAAAGTGAACATCAAGTCTTCTTAATGCAAGAAGATCAAGAGGTTTATAATGACAATCAATTTCACACTAAGTCAGGAGAATCATTTGATTTCAGAGAAGGTTATGATGCCGCTGTTTATGAGGTACACAAACAGTATAAACTAAGGACTAGAACGATAGATGTACCTGAACCTCTTAAACCAAAGGACAATAAGCAGCCAAAAAAGACCAATGATAAGACTGCTCTCCCACAATCAGCTGGCAACTCAAACCCACTCACAACAGAAGTCACTGTAGAGGATATCTCAGAACAACAGACCTCTGAAAACCAGCCAGCCCCACTCCATCCAGCAAAAATAAAGTCAGATAACACCCCTGGAAATAAACATGGTACCAATTTTACTCAAAATCATACCAACCATGAACAAAGGATCATTGATAACCCAGCTGAAAAAGAAAAACCTGCTGCACTTAATGCCAAGATGCAAATTGAAAATCCCTTTAACTTGGAAACAGAAATAAGTAAGCTGAAGATATCAGTTCCTCTTTCGGAATTAGCCAAACATGAAGTATACAGACAATAGATTAACAAGTCACTCCAAGTATCAGACAATAAATATGTTGTGAATGTCCTAGATGACCAACCAGAGTTGATGTTCGGCCCTGAGGTTAATGGAAAAACAGAAAATGGAGGGGTTCCACCCTTTTATGTCAGTTTAAACATTCATGATAAGGTCCTACACAATGCAATGTTTGATTCCGGGGCCTCACACAACTTAATCCCCAAATCTGTAATGGAAAAAATCGACTTAGACATCACAAGACCTTATAAAGATCTATTCTCATTTGATTCAAGCCAAGTCAGGTGCTTAGGGTTGATTAAAGATTTATGTGTCTCCCTGGTCCAATACCCAACCAAAACAATCTTGATGGATGTAGTGGTCGCTGACATACCTCCTAAGTATGGTATGCTCTTGTCCAGATCCTGGGGGGCCAAACTCCAAGGATCTTTGCAATTAGATATGTCCTATGCAACCATTTCAGTCTTTGGGCAGCCAAAGAGGTTGTACCGTGAAACATTAATGAAATATGTGGTAAGCAGTCAAGAGAAGCCCCAAAACTTCCCAATCTATTCAATACACTCTGACATGGATTCATTTATTCTCTATAACGCTGACATTTGCAACAAAGTTTATTCTGAACAAGTAATGGCAACAGAGACAGAGGAATTAAATGAACAATTTGCCCCCCAACACCAAAACACTTTAGGTACAGCTGATAAAACAAAGGGACATGATATATCAAGTGACTTGCAAGAAACCAACCTGCCCATGATCCAATTCTCTAAAGACCTCAATTCAAATCTCGATCATGAAACCTTATGGTACTTAGAGTTTGATGGCTCTGTAAACAAGTTAGGAGCTGGGGCAGGAGTTTGGATCCATAATATGCACAATGACCAGGCTGAGGGTCATGCATATAGGTTAAACTTCCGATGTACAAAAAACATGGCTGAGTATGAGGCCCTTTTGGTAGGTCTCAAACTCATAAAAAATTTGGGTGCAACCAAAGTTTCAATCTTAGGGGATTCAGATCTAATCATACAACAAATCAAAGGAAACTTTACCACAAATGATATAAGGTTGAGAGCATATAAGGCAGCAGCTATTCAGGTACTTGATACCTTCTCACAATCACAGTTAACTAAAATTTCCAGAGAACTCAATCTACATGCTCACAGCTTGGCAACCTTTGCCAGCACTTGTAAGCTGCCTTTCAAACCCAATCATACTTTTACTGCTGAAATCAAGCATAGACCTACAGTTCCAGACAACATCAAAAATTGGCAAGGCTTTGACAGTGATAGTCAAATAAATAATTTCCTCACTCTAAAAGAAGAATTCTCTGGCATTAATATTGACTCAATCACTGGAGATGATCAACAACAAGCACACACAAATACACAGAAAATATCAGCTGAAACAGTTAATCTGGTTTTGCACCCTACCAACTTTAACAATGAAAGTATACAAAAGTTGAGGCAAATAGATGAAGATGAACTGGCTGAAACAGAAGCAGAGGTAATTGAGCTAAAAGATAATTTTCTGCCCACAGGTTTAACCCCTTTGGAAAGATAATTTTCTGCCCACAGGTTTAACCCCTTTGGAGGACCTGTTTGATTCGAATGATATCTCAAGAAAACCAAAAATGCAACCTCTGAGTGCCAAAATTGAAGATTGTAACATTGGGACTACAGAAAATCCCAAAATGATAAAGTTATCCAAAGCATTACCACCTAAGCAGAAACTGAAATACATTGAGTTATTTAAAGAGTTCCAAGATGTCTTTGCCTGGAGCTATGAGGACCTCAAATCATATGATACCTCAGTCATCCAGCACACTATACCTTTAAAAGAAAACCAAAAGCCTTTTAAACAAAAACTTAGAAGAGTGAACCCGGTGCTTCTTCCTCTCATTGAAAAAGAGGTGAAACGTATGTATCAAGCAGGAATCATTGCTCCAATCAGATCCTCAGAATGGATTTCAAACCTAGTGCCTACTAGGAAAAAGACATGAGAAATCAGAGTGTGTGTTGACCTAAGAAATTTAAACAAAGTCTCTCTCAAAGACCATTATCCCTTACCAAAAATGGATCATATCCTGCAAAGGGTAGTGGGAGCCTCTAGGATCTCATTATTAGATGGTTTCTCAGGATTCAATCAGATTCTAGTACACCCAGATGACCAAGACAAAACTGCCTTCACAACACCTTGGGGAACTTTTAAATATGTGAAAATGCCTTTTGGGCTTAAGAATGCAGGGGAAACCTTCCAAAGAGCAATGGATATAGCCTTTGCCAAAGAAATCCATGAATTTCTAGTGGTCTACCTGGATGATCTAACTTCCTTCTTAAAATCAGACCAAGAACATTTGGAACACTTGAGGCAAGTTTTCACAATTTGTAGAAAATATGGCATATCTTTAAATCCAAAGAAATCACTGTTTGGGCTAGAGGAAGGTAAACTCTTAGGACATATAATCTCAAAAGATGGTATTAGGATCGATCCAGACAGAATTCAAGCCATCCTACAAGTACCACATCCAAGAAACATCAAGGAACTACAAAGCTTTCTAGGAAAAATCAACTTCTTGAGAAGGTTCATTCCTAATTTGGCTGAGATCACAAGACTGTTAAACAACATGCTGAAAAATGACTCCAAGGTCAAATGGACCATGGAAGCTAGACAAGCCTTTGAGGATATTAAAAGAGCATTGACAAACACACCAGTTCTAACAAGCCCTAGATTTGATAGAGATTTCATAATTTTTTATTTTGCTTCTGAGCATACAATTGTTGTTGTTCTGCTACAAAAAGATGACCAAGGCTGTGAAAAACCTGTTGCATTCTTTAGCAGAGCTCTTAGGGATCCCCCCTTGAAATATCAGATCATGGAAAAACAAGCCTATGCACTGGTGAAAGCAATGAAGGACTTTAGAATCTATATCTTGTACTCCCACATCATTTCCTATGTACCAAATGCAGTAGTGAAGGACATTTTGACCCAAGAAGGAATTGAAGGTAGGAGGGGCAAATGGATTGCCAAAATATTAAAATATGACATGGAAATCAAGCCTACCAAACTGATAAAAGGACAGGGTCTAGCCAAGTTGATGGCTGAAACCAATTTCCAAGCCCTTGACATTAATGAACTGGACAATGAACAGGAGATGGCGACTCCACAGATCAACCAAGCCTTTATGCAATCCCCCTGGTATACTGATATATGTTTTGTATTGTTAAACCTGCAAGCTCCTCCAGGGTTGTCCAGAACTAAGAAAAGGTTCTTGAAAATGAAAGCATCAAAATTTTGTATTATTGACAGTGTTTTGTTTTGGAGAAATCATGAAGGAATCCTACTTAATTGCTTAACATTGGATGAAACTGACAACATCCTCAAAGAATTTCATGCAGGTGACTGTGGAGGACACTTATACTAGAAATCCACAGCTGATAAAATCCTAAGGGCAGGTTTTTATTGGCTCTCCTTGTTTACTGATGTAAGAAAATTTGTAATGTCTTATCACAAATGTCAAATCTTTGAAGGAAAGAGAAAGCTGTTGCCTTTACCACTTAAACCTGTTTCAACTAAGAAACCATTCCAGCAATGGGGTTTAGACTTTATTGGTGAAATTCACCCCCCATCCTCTGGCCAGCACAGGTGGATTCTGACTGCTACAGATTATTTCACCAAATGGATAGAAGTTGTCCCTTGTAGGCAGGATAATGACTCCATTATCATACAATTTCTAGAGACCAACATCTTGTCCAGGTTTGGTTGTCCAGACAAAATTATCACAGACAATGTTGCCGCTTTCAAGTCCAAAAAAATGATCAACTTTTGCCACAAATATCATATGACCTTAGGTCATTCCACTGCTTATTATCCTCAAGGAAATGGCCTAGCCGAGTCTTCCAATAAAAGCCTAATCAACATCATCAAAAAAGTTTTGGAGGAAAACAAAAAGAATTGGCATAAGAAGTTAGTGAATGCTCTATGGGCAGATAGACTAACCACCAAAAGATCCATTGGTACAAGCCCATATGAACTGGTTTATGGAATGGAAGGAAGGTTTCCTTCATCTTTAGGTGTTCCTGTAATCAAGTTGCTGCAAGAAATACAAGCTGAGCCCAATGACATTCAGAGAAGGATCAATCAGACAATTCACCTACAGCAAACAAGGGAGGAAGTCTATGAAAGAACCCAAGTACTGCAAGAAAAGCTCAAAAGAATATTTGACAAAAGAACCAAAGCTGAAGACTTCTCTATAGGAAACAAAGTGCTGAGATGGGATTCCAGGAGGGAGGACAAAGGAAAACATGGGACATTTGACTTATTATGGAAGGAACCTTATGTAATTTATGTTATACAAGGTAATAACACTTATTTTCTAAAGAGCTTGGATGGCTCAAACACTGAGGAAGGCCCAGTCAATGGGAGGATGCTTAAGCATTACTTTGATCCCCTTTGATCAAGCACTACTCAATTGTATATTGTACATAAATTTGTATTTTCAGCGGATAGATAGAGCTCCAAATGAAGCAGATTTAGAGAAAAACTAAGGTGCAACACTATTTTGATGAATATTATTCACCTTATCATGGGAAAATAAGAGAAGGTACTTGCAAAATATCTGGGAGATGAGAAACAATGAGAGAAGCAAGGCAAAAACAGGGCTATAATTTTACAGCAGATCAACTTAATGAGAATTGCAACCAAGTTCCATGGATTCATATGTTCAGTCTTCAACAAAGGGAAAGGTTAAACTGCAGAAGGGTGGAAAAGAGAAGGCAATATGACCTGCTGATCTTGACTTTTCATTTGGAAAAGTCATCCCCAAGTGGAGCCACTGTTAGCCTCCTATACCAATAGGGTTTCATATTTCATGATTGACAAGGGAAATGCTAAAAATGATCATCTTTGGTGATACAAAGGTTCCATTTTTGTGAACAAAGCAAAAAGTTAAAAAATGTAAAGAGGGTATGCCTTAAAAGAATAATCAAAAGGCAAGAAAATGAAATGGTCAAAAGAAAAAAGAATTGAAATGAACCCCAAAGAAAGACCAGGAAAGTGGCCAATCAAAATGCTACTGCTATCTTGATGGATGGCTCAACAGTTCAAGCTAGGCCATGCCATGTTTTAAATTGCTTGTTTTAGAGTAGGTAATGAGTACCTGTTCAAACAGTTCAAGCTTGACAGATGACTAGCTAGATAGAGAAAGGAAGGAGCCCAGTAGCTTAATCTGGGCCCTTGGAAGATATAAGGGTAGATTTAGATAGGAGGGCAGCAAAAAGAAAAGAGAATATGAGGGTTTGCAAGTCTAAGTGCACCCTCCCTGAAGTAACAAAAAATTCTAGGTTCTAAGTTGGGTAGGTAGCGAGAAGTTGCAGAATCCTGATCCTATTCAGTTTTGGCTTTGATCAAGAAGGCATATGTTGACAGTTGCAAAGGTATCTGTGCAGCATTTTGAAGGCAAAATATAGAAGCATGTCTGACTCCCCTGTTTTCCCCCCAAAGACTCTCTTTCTAACATCCCATGGAGGACTTCAGGACTTTTCTAAAAAAACAATCCTCCTTATATTTCTTCTTGGAAATTTCATGATAAGTTTTCACTTTCTTCTCCGAAAAGAAGCCACATTTCTTGTGTAAAATCATTCCCCATCAACTCCTAAAAATATAAGTTTACTCACTAAACTTAGTTTCCTATTCCTCACTTCCAATTTCTCATTTCCCCAATTCACATTAACTCCTAACCCTATTATCTAAATCCCTAATTGCCCCTTTTCCCCTACTACTATAACACTATTGTGAAAAAGCCCAAATAATATGTAAATACACCCCCCCCCCCCCCCCCCCCTTGGGCATTATAGCCATAGTTTCAAAGTTTGGAGAATGATATAGAATCAAAGGGTTTTGATATTTGGTTCACTTTGAAGATTGGGGATTGAGATAACACTTGGTTAGTTCAATAACCCGCTCCTACCCTGGCCCGCTTTGCAAAACCTACAACGGTGTATTATCCACGCCATTTATATAAAACCTTGTTAAAAAACCCACTTTTCCCGCTTTTCTAAAGTATGAGTTTCGGCGCGCTCACCACAAAAAACAAAAAAAAATATTATTAAATCCCCACTGGGACCCGCCGTATCCACCCATCACCTCCGCAGCCCGTCGACCGTCAGATCCGGGCCCTCCCATCCGACGGCCCACGGCAATATCTGACCACCCCCGATGCTTGAACATTAGCGCCCAAAATCTGTCAGAGGGTGACGTCGGGGCTCTGACACGTGTCGCTCCTGGGTTGTGTCGGGCGACCTCCTGCCAAAACCACACCCGTACCATGAGCAGTCCGATATTACAGCTTACCGCCCTCCTAATTCCGCCACACGTCACCCCCACGTCATTGCTGCCTCAGCATTACATTGCCGCCCCAGCCACCCTTGCTCCGAGCTGTCTGCCATGTCACCTGTCCACGTGGAGCCACCCACTGGCCGCCACGCCATCAATCCGTACCTGACCCCACCTATGACGTCATGCTGACGTCATCCAACAAAAGGTGCCAAAGGCCAAATTTCCCTATTTTGCTCGGAAAAGTCATTTTTTCGTGTTATTTACAAAAACACTCACTGTACTCCTGCATGAGCGACTACGTTGTTTTTCCACCAACTCTGAAGACTGCTCCCTTGCTGCTGGCATCGTGAATTCACCTGCATATCAACACCATCGTTCGATTGCACCCAGGTATTTATCAGTTTCCCTCTACGCGCCTTGGTTTTTGCATAATTCACCGAAGAAAATAAGAAAAGAGGGAAAACGCAGGAATTGCTAGGAACCTTCAGTAACCAAGCTTCATTTCCTACTGTAAGCCCAAATTCACCTACAGAGGTTCCTCATTGTGCCAAATTACCACAAATTCACAGCTTGTTTGCGCATTCGCAAATCTAAACCTCTGCTAGACAAATCCACCAGGAAAACAACTCTCAAATCCTAGTATTTGCTCATTGAATCTCTTCCAGGAGCATTTCAACTCAGTTTATCCCCTATTTACCTTGTCCTCTCAGCAAATTGCCCCCCTCATTGGAAATTCATTGTTCTATATTGTTGTGCCCAGAAAATCAAGTTTAAACACAGCTTCAAGTATCGGTTAACCATGGAGACCCCTGTGGCATTAAACATTGCCCCACTAAATGCCCCACACAAAAACCTAGAATGGTTAGCCCTTGCTGATAGAGATTATCAGAAGAGAGAGACTGTAGAGAGGGGAATCACATACCACATAGAAATAGTTTGTGAGTTGAGAAAGAAGCACAGAGAGGGTACAGACATCCTGGGAATCTGGAAATCCAATTTGCCAATTTACTATCTCCCTCAGGTCAATGAATTCCCTGACTTGATTCACCAATGCTCCACAAACTATGATCCCAATCAAAGAGTTGTTCTGAGTCCTTCAAGCTCTATCTTGTTCCATATTACTCCTGAGGCCATCAACCAAATGTTGCAGTTCCAACCTACAAGGCCACTGGTTCCTCTTACTATGCAGCTTTTACTAGAGCAAGCTGCCAAGCTCTCCAACTCACAAATTACAAGAATTGGCAAATTATTTATGCGCCCAGAGTACCATCCCCGACAGCCTCCCCCTTATCTGCATGACTAGTTCAATGACATAGGGACACTGCTGGTAGACATCATATCCTCCATCCTAGGTTTCAAGACCAGTGAGTTTGTGGATGAGACAACACTGGTGGTGCTATCCATCTTTGCCCCAGGACAGCCCCCTGCTGTCCAGTATGACTATGCTACATTTATAGCCAACAAAATTCATGAACAGTTCATGGACTTGGAGAGAGAGAGGGTATTCAAGTACACTTCCTTCATATATCATCTGCTATTATACAATCAGCCTGATGCCTTTCCTCTTTTCCTCAAGAAACTAGATGCAAAGGGAAACCGAAGATCTGTAATGTTCTGGACATCAGTCTGCCATCATATTCATTATTCACCATACAACTACTGTGAGTTTATTGACCTATTCATTCATCCAGCCTTGTCACTGCTGCAGAGTTCCCCTCCTCCTAGACTCACTGATGATATGCAGAAAATCCTCCAGCTGTCTAAGAACTATAGCATTGGGGATTGGTACTTTTACCAAGACCACACAGTGATCATGATATATGGCTGTGAATTAGCACCATACAGGCTACCAAAGTATGTTCCCATGAGACTCTTTGCACTAGAATACTTCAGGCAGTTCGGCAATGCAGATATGATTCACTTCCATAGAAAAAACAAGAAGGCACAGCTGAAAATTAAGCATCAATTGGGTCTGTTCATCTTTAATAAGAGAGAAGAAGCTTGGAATGAGGTAGACCAAATGCTAAAAGCCCTCCAGCTCAAGACAAGCTTCTATTGGGCACCCTATGACCCTAACCATTTCATAAGCCTCAGAAGAATCAAGCATATGCTTGCCACATATGACCACATTAGCATTCAAGAAGTTGAAAAATATGCTAACCAATTAGAGTGGAAAGAAGGCACATTAATGGAAGATTATACTGAAGAAGAAATAGTAGAGAAAGCCATTAAAACTTTAGAAAATGCAGTTGACTTGGAATATTTTGGACAGGTTTGGTCTTCAGGCTCTCGACATCTTGGAGAAGCTGCCTCTTCATCCACCGTTCCCCAGCAGCGTGCCAAAACAACTGACCCAGCAACAGACATGGCTAAAGGCAAAACAGTGCATCAAGAAGTGTCACCTCCAAATGTGGAATAGCAAGTAGAGCAGCAGGAAGGTACAGCTGAGGCACTTGCCTCCACAGAACAACAAACACATGAGAAAATCCCTCCAAGGCAGGAGGTAACAGTTGAATCCTCAGTTTTACAAACACCTGCTAATGAGGAAAGAACAAGGAAAAGGGATAGGCAAGAGGACACTCCTCTTACTACCTCTACGGACCAGCAAGGAGAAAAAAGACAGAGGTTAAACCCTTTTTCAGAGGAGGAAGTACCAGAGAGACCAATTGATAATATACCCCCTCCTAGCATTGAAACATCAACCAGTTCTTTACAGCAAGGACACGACATGCCACATGGGACAGAGGTCAGCTCTTCAAAGCAGAAATCTAAGGCGGACTCTAGCATCAAGCAACAGTTCATAGATATCAAGAAAAGGAATGAGCCCATCAAACACCAAATCTACAACCATCTCTTGAAAATGGAGCCAACTAATCAGCAGAGATTAATGTCTGCTTATGACATTCAAGAACAAAAAATGACTCTTAGTCATTTCAGGCCTACCATGCAACAACCTCAAACAGCTGCCGATTATATCAGAACTAATCTGGAAATTTTTGCCAAAGAGATCCACCCCTTGGATCAGATTGAGTTACACAGGCAAACCGGGGAAATGATATATTCCACATTAGCTGATAAGACCTTATTGACACAACAATTACAAAATTCTTTACACAATACTGCTGCTCAACTGGAATTGGAAAAGGCATCATCTCAAGCCAAGGACAACAGAATCAAGTCCTTGGAAGAGATCATTATAGAATTGGGTCATGATCCAAAGGACCCCAAGGGTGTGTAGGCACTGTTAAAGAAAAGAGATGAAGACATAGCAGCTATGAGAAAGCATATCAAGCTGCCAGCTACCATTCACCACCAAACTGGAGAGGTGGCAGAGCAAAAGAAGGATCAGGATGTAGTTGCTTTACTCCTGAGTTTATATAAGAGATTGATGGAAACAGAGAATGCACTAGAGGTGGCACTAAAATCAAGACAAGGTGAGGAACCAATACAACCAGCATAGACATCTGCATCCACTGAAGGTGTGCCACTTTCCACTACTACAGCAGGTCCTCCCACAGGACAAACATCAGAGGCAGGCCCTTCAACATTAGCACCAACTATAGGAGTATCAATGCCAGCAACAGCACCAGATCAGGGACCCAACCTAAGCATGCAGAACATGATGAAGGAGCTGGAAGCTTTAGAAGCACAGATGGCTGAACTGTAGGAGACCAAGGATAAACTGGCTGCCATTGAAGAAAATTATGATAAATCAAATCAAAGTGTAGCCGAAAAAACAAGAGAGGTAAGGGCTCTTGAGAAGAAAATAAAGGAACTGGAGAAAGAGCTCTCTCTTGATAAAGTTGTAGTTGAAATTAAGAAGATCTTGTGGGCCAATATTGGTCAATCTATTACAGACCAGTGGCAATATATTGAAATTATCCATGAAGATATGGATCTCATAGGCAGAGCCCAAAAAGAAAGTCAAAGAGCAGGAGCATCTCTAGGTAATATGCCTGAAATAGCCAATAGGATGATCAATGTCCTTAACAATCGCACTGGCCCCCAGCTGGCAGCATTGGGTATCACTAACAGAACTGATACCATCTTATTAGTAAAGAGGGTGCTCACTTTGAGAAATCATGTACAGACATTGGACAGAAGGTGCCAAGAAATGCAGACAAAGGTGAACAAATTCATTGAGAAAATTACAGCATTACATAACAGAGGCCTTCCCAGCTTAGTAACCAGTGCAGGAAGGTTACTATCTCATGAAAACTATGCCAAGAGGGTAAATACATATGCTACAAATCAGATCATTGCAGCAGCAAGTGCCCCAGAGGAAACATGACCTCCATCTTGGCAGAGTCTCTATGACAAACTAGAGAATTTGTTTTTTATTGTGAATGTGATCAGACATCTTTTTGAAGTGCCTCCAAACTATTACAAATATACTGAGGCAGATGAAACCTTAGGCATAATCTTAAGACACCAATTGCCTACTCAGGAATGGTGGACGGGCATGATACAAACACTGCTGTGATGGAACAGGTTGATCACCATATTTTTGTACTTCTGTCACAAGTTAGCATTTTCAGAAAATTGATATATTCGCTCTGACTAGGAAAGAAATTGAAAGGGCCAACTCAGAAATCAAGTTTGACCACCAAAGCAGATGCCTACAGATGCAGACGACGGGGCTGAGATAGCCGCACCACGACAAAGCAGTAAAGTGCGTATTACTCAGAATCAATACGAAGCACCCAACCAACCCACTTGCCTCCAAAAGTTAAAGAATTTCTGACAGAGCTGAAAAGTCATTCATTGTCCATTTAAAGTAGCAATAACTATTGTATCTGCTATTTTTGAAAGTTGGTAAAGACAGTTATTGAGCAAATGACTCATCGTTAAGATATTTTGTAAAACGATTGTATATATATCCCCACGCATAAACTTATTGGGGTTGTTGGTTTTTCTCCTGGAGAAGCTATGATGTAATTTCAGACTTTTAACACAGGAAGATAATGGAATTTCTGAAGTTCTGAGTTGTTTGAAGTGTTGTGGTGTGCTTGCTTGCTACTACAGGATTCCTACGCTATATCGTGTCACAATAAGTTTTCTGAACCATCTTATTATGTATTTCGCTCTTTCATAATCCACTTATGATGTATGTTTCATAGTTTTAGCAGTAGAGAAAAAGAATGGTTCAGGATTTGTTCATTGAACACCCTCAACTCAATCTATGCTTCTATGAATGTTTTCTTCAGAATTAGTTATGGATGTGTAATTCTTAATTGCTCACCTTCATACTAAATCTTACATAGTAAATACTGTTCAGGAATTCTAATCTGCTCCTGAGTGATATTTCCTTTCTCCACATCACCAGCTCAGTGAAAGATTCTTACTTGCCTCTCACTGGCTGGAAATAGTCCATATTTCACAATTTGAAGTTTGTTTCATGAGTACCTATATGGCCCTGCAGTCTCATCACTCTTACTCAATACCTCAAACAACACATAATCACAGACTCCATTGCCGAATGGACCGAACCTCCTGAAGGTCACATCTCAGCTACTAGAAGACATCATTCAACCAAAACTTTAAACAAAATTCAGTACATCATAACTAGCCTAAACATTATCAAAACAAAGCTAAATCCTAAAGAGAGAGCCCTCTCTGATTGCAGGTAGGCTAGGACCTGTGATCCAAAGATTGGTCTGTGGTTACCTCGGTCGTATTCCCTTAGGAGTCAAAGGGAACAACCTGAGTGATAACAGAAGATATGAAATACTCACATTTATTTTGAAATTTGATGTAAATTTATATATGTGTACATGCGGACCTACTAAAATAAAGTGGAGGGGAATGTAATACTCTAGGATTTGATTCACAATTTAATAATGTATATTTGTACATGATGAATGGCTAGAGATCTTCGCTACGTAATAGTTTCAAATATTAGTAATAAAATTAGAACGTTAGCACACACTAACAAGAACAAATTCATAGGGTCTATGATCCCATGAGAAAAAGATAGCTAAAAGGCTAGACCTTTCTGGTTTACATTTTTATTATACCCATTTTTATAAATTAAAAATGAGAACAATGATTATGTATTTCTTGGGTGAAGCCACGTGACATTTTGTGAGCATGTATAGTTAACTATGCATTTCTTGTTTCTCGGAGGATTCATTTAGCCATTCTTCACTTTCATTGTGAGATAATTGCTTTTTAAAAGGAATAAGAGTTTAATGAAAAATAATCATTAGGTGGATTGTGTTAACCGTGTTTACGTTCCAACTAAAAAATGCTTGAGTACTTGAATTTATATTATTAAACTTTTCCATAAATTATGAGTCTGAAAGATTTTTAGCATTGAGACTCTTTGACTAATAATAATGAATCCTCATGAAAAACATTCTAGATAAATATTTTGCTCATAAATATAAGTTCACTTTAAATTTATGAGTGAGCAGCCAGACCACATCAAAAGCTCATTCAAACTCATATCATGATTGAGGATGTCATAGTATTGAAAGACCCAGAAGAGGTTAGATTTCACAATTAAGTTATTTGAGTGCTTATATGACATGTCATCAGGGTATGGGTGTCCATCAGTGAGAGTTTGGATGTTGGTTTGTTTTATGGAGCATTTACGAAAGTGTCATTGGAAGGTCTCAGTGAAGCTAAGACATAAATTTTAGTATCTATATCTCTAGTAAGCGAGTAATTCTACTGAAAGTCTATGGTAAGTGAGGAATTCTATTGAGAGTGAGAGATATACGTATAACATAGTTATGATCCTTTCTAAAGAGTGTAATCAAAATTAGAAAGTACTTGTAAGGACAATTTTGAAATATTTTGAAAATTTATGTAGTAAACAATGATTTTTGATATAAAATATTGGTGATATTTTTTTGTTAGTTTAAAAGTTAATTTTTTTTAGTAATTTTTTTTATTAAATTTTTTGTTTAAAATTTTAAAGTAAATAATATAATGTAATTTGTAAAAATAAAATGTCTTACAAACTAAATCTATTTATATATTTAAAATAAATTTTTAACCATTTAAATTTAATCTTACCAAAAAATAATATCATGAATTAAAAAAGCATATTTAGACTACTCCTATAAAATATTCCACTATTTAAGATCCTATCATTTTTAACAAAAATATTCCACTATTCCACTATTTAAGATCCTATCATTTTAACAAAAATCTATAGTTCACTTCCTATATGAAGTTTACATTTTTCCCTTTAATATTCAAAACAAGTTTAACAAACATTTTCTCAAGGCGAACTTCAACTCCTGTGAATTCAAAATCTCATCAACTGTTTGGATGATAGTTGGTTTTATTAATTCAATCTCATCAACGGTTTATATAGCATGTCATCAAGGCAGGGGTTGTAGATCATCAAGAGTTTGGATGACAGTTTTATGGAGCATTTATCGATATGTCATTCGGAGGTCTAACTGAAGCCCATACATATTTATATTTTAAATCGAAATCTCTGGTAAATGAGGAATTCTGTCCGTCGAGAGTGAGAGAACTAGATACATAGTTATGATATAAATAAATAATTAGTAGATTTTGAAATATTTTCAAAATTTATATTAATATATAAATATTAGATTTTAAAAGATATATATTAAAAAATTTAATACGAAATTTAGTTAATATAAAATATCATTTTTTTAATAGGAAACAATCGACTTTATCTAGAGTGAGAGATGTACACAATCAACTTTGTCTGGACTAAGAGATGTACCGAGAAAAATCATTGTTATAAATGTTAAATGATATTTAAAATTTATATGATAAATAGATACTAGATTTTGATTTGGAATATATTAAAAAATTACAATATGAAATTTGATTGGTATAAAATATCATTTTGTTAGCATAAAACATTGTTAATATCGAACAATCAACTCTGTCTAGTGAGAGATGTTCCTACTCTGTCTAGTGAGAGATGTTCCTAGATAAATAGTTATCGTAAATGTCTAGGGAGAGATTTCCCTAAATAAATAGTTACCATAAATGTTCAAGTAAAATTTTGAATATATATATATATATAAATGATTTTGAAAATCTATATATTAGAAGTTTAATATGAAATTTGGTTGATATAAAATATAAACAGTCAACTTTATTTATATGATTTATAATTAGAAAATCTCCTGTCGACTTAACAAAAATCTATATTTTCACTTCATCACTCCATATATGAAGTTTACACGAAAAAAAATTGAAAAAGATTCAAAACAAGTTTAACAAACATTTTCTTCAGCGCAACAGCAACTTTATGAATTCAATCCCAACAACATACTAGTTAAAATATATTTAAGGCTGACCAGAAGCAACAGCAGCATCAATATTGCACATGTCGTCTTGCGCCCATACTGTAACTTGTCCAGCTCCATCCCTACAGTACTCATGAATCTCCAACGCTCCACTTGCTCCCCCAAATATTGCGGGATTTGGCTCTGTATTCGCTTCTTTTTCAATGGGAATTCTTGAGCAAACCAGTTGATCACCAATCCCTCCTCTCTCGATCTGATAGCTCTTCTGCCAGCTGCTATTAATATCAGTGTACCTGGAGACACCCAAGTTTATTTCATATCCCAAATTTGGACAATCCTTCCAATCATCCTCAGCATCGAAATGGTTAGCCACTTTCATTAGGGACCCACTAACTTGGCCCACGAAATTCAGTGGCGGGCATGACTCATGGGCAGTCTTCTCATGATGCACACCTACCCGTTCGTCGAGGATTCTAACTCCCAAGAGCTCATTGTTATAAGGAACTTCTGAATTGATATCTGTAAAATCAGCTGCAGTATTTGAATAGTAATGACCACTGCCCCATGCATTTATTCCACTAGATGCTGTGAAGGGCGAATAGTCAGCTCACCGCTCTCAATTTGTCCTTTCGATAGCTGTGTTTCAACAAGAGCAAGGATGATGGTTCCAGTTGAGCCCAGAAGGTAATTATTGGCAGAGCCAGGCAGTTCATGAGATGGTACTGTAGTCCTGCATGACTCTAACATTAATTCATCGCATGGCGATGATGTTGCAGCCTTATAATTATTATACACGCCCTGGACTTGCAGACTGGGAGATATAAAAGCTGTATTATTGGTGTCTGGATCAATTAAAAAGTCATCATTTGGATCCCATGCTAATTGTTTTGATTTTCTCCAATATTGAAGATGCTGTCATGTGGCTGGTATCCTTCTACTGACATGACTTCCAAGTACGGCTGCGCAGAGTGAGACGACGTAGCAACATCATGAACATGACCAGGCACTGAATCGGACGTACTCCAAATTAGATTGGGCTGGAAAGGCAAATTAGATTTGCTGTTGGTGGAGTGCCCGTTGTGTTTCAACATGAGCTTCTTCTTGATGGAAGAATTCCAGTAATTCTTGATCTCATTGTCACTGCGGCCGGGCAAATGCTCCGCAATTTGAGACCACCTGCTTATCATTGTCGTGCACAGTTCGGGCCAGGAAATCAAATGTTATGGACATTCAAAGGAAGGAAAAAAATTATCGTTGAGTGAAGGCATAGGAATGGACACAGGTAGAAACCTGTTACCAAGAATGGACTGTAAGTGTATTATGAGTCTCTCTTCTTGGACTGAAAGCGCACCACGTTTAAGGCCCGGCTGTAAATAGTTTATCCATCTCAGCCTGCAGCTCTTTCCACATCTCTGCAGACCTGTATAATGTAGGGTGTAAATTTTAATGGCCCGGTTGTTTATTTAAATAAATACTATTACAATTTTCAAATTTTCATTTACGATTTTGATATTTAAAATCTTACGTCCACATATTTACATATATTTTTAGTCATTCAAACTATATTAAACATATATATTTACATAGGTTTTTAAACATTAAACTAACTCAATCTTTATTAAAATCTATTATATTTTAATAAAAAAGGAAAAAATATATATAAATATTAATATATAATTAAATAATTTATTTTTATGAATATTAAGCGATCCATCTTTAACTTAGGATTTATGAAGCACCTAGAGGATCAAATCTCACAATGTGCAAGCACCTTGAGGAATCAAATCTAGCAATGTGCAAACCTATTTTTTGAGTGCAAAACTTGAGAAAGATTTGCACCTTTAGAAATTTGATCCTCTAGTGGTTTGACAGGTTCTAGTCATAGCTATAAAAAAATGTTCTAGTCAAGACGGATCTAGGTTGGTACTAGCATAACTATAAAAAATAAATGATTGGTAAATGTCAATGAGAAACACTCCATAATAAGCATCAAAACATTATACCCACTTTACCATGCAATGGAGAATCTTAATATCCAAATAGCTTTATTGCAAAACCATGGCTTATGAATATCACATGTCCAAAAAAATCATAAATCACTTCATATGAAATTTGTTTATATGTCATTTGTTTCTAATTAAAAACACCAAAAGAGACGTACTATTTTGATGATAAATAGTTATGATAAATATCAACCTCTTTAAATAATTATGATAAATTTCAACCTTTGATTTTTCTATATTACTATGAATATTCTATAATATTCATTGGTGAAGGCTAAAGTGGGAAGGCACAACAAAGAAAGGACAACCTAGAGTCAAGGATATTTACAACAGTCTCCTTTTGGTTGAGAGAGAATTTGAGTATAAAACATGGTCCAAAGTTGCATGGGGTTGAGAGATTCCAATAAAACTCCTTCGTTTTGGTTGGTTGGTGATTCATAATAGAGTGCTAATGTGGGATAATTTGCAAGGGAGGGGATTTCAAGGCCTTCGCATTTGCGCCATGTGCAATAATCAAAATGAGATTGACCATCTATTTATAGGTTGCACATTTTCCATGGAGGTGTAGACAAGGGCAATGGATTTACTATATCTAGAACATTCGTGACCATAGCATTCTCTAAGAACATACATGGTTCAAGAAGGAAAGTGAGCATCACACATTGCCCTTTTATGGCATATCGCCATTTGGTGCAACTGGAATCCTCGGATATTTGACCACAAAGGGCCAGTTATTTGGAAGGTGGTCTTGAAAACAGTTTCATAATTTGGAGAGAATGGACCCAAGAGGGTTGTCCATGGTAAGAGGAATGTTAAAATTAAGGACATAAAGGGGATATATCCCAGAGGATTTTTTGACGGTGCATGCCAACAAAGAAGATGTGGATGTGGTGTTGTCGTTATACTTGAGCCCATGTGCTACTATCACTTCTAGTGGAAGGGAGGACATGGAACAAACAGTGAAATCATAGCACTCTTGGTTGTCTTCATATTTGCCAAATGGTCGAGAATGGAACAAATATTCCTACCTGGAAATGTTAAGAGCATCCTAGAGTGGGTCAAGGATTACACTCTATTCAGCTCCCACATACTATCCAACAAGATGAGGCGCATTAGAATTATGGCAAACAATTTTCAGAGCAATACTTTCTTGCACATATATAGAGAACAGAATCGGGTAGTAGACCTTCTTTCAAAAAGGGGCATCGACTCAGAGCCATGTAAGTTTCACTCCGTTGCATATGTACACCACACACTAATGAATGTTGGATCTATAAACTCCATATAGGGAACCCTTTCCCTATTTTCTTTTATGATAATTTATGTTATGGTCTTCCTTCGTACGTTGGTACCATCAAGTTTTGTTGGGTTTACATGATCTTGTAGAATTGAAGGTGATTTACAATCTTTTTTGTCACTGAAGTTAGGTAGAATATAGTAGAAAGATACTTACCGTTAAAAATAGGAAAATCCATGAGAATTGAAAACTATGTATAGAAAATCTTAATGAATGTATTCTCATTTTTTGGGTAAGTGAAGTAGAATATAGTTAAAAAATACTTACTGTTATAGACATGGAAAATCTCTGTGAATAGACTCTTTTTTCATTTTTTTTTAGTAATGAAAAGAAACGTTTTTTTTATTGGAAAAAAAAATCATCACTCTATACCATTCCTAATAATAAATAAGTTAAATTTTTAAAAACTCTATTCTAAAATAAATAAAAACCCTATCATTCGCACGTGATATTGTAACCTCCTGCATGAGTGTATTGAATTGAATAAAGCAGGCCATCAGGAAAATGAAAATAATCAATAGGAGTGGTATGGGTGCTTACCCGCCTGCCTAGCGACATAATTCCAATAGCCCTTGAGTCCATTTCTCATGACATAGTTGGTGAGTTTGTTATCTTCATCGGGTGACCAAAGCCCTTTTCTTAGCGTTAGTCTGGCGGGATTTGAGGGGACGCCTTCGCGTTCTCCTTCCGATGCCCCTTGTGTGCACGCCATTTTCCTCATGCGAATTTTTCTGCTTTTCATCCTCACTGACCTGCTCAGCTCAGAATCGACCAAATTGCAGATGCAGAAACAAAGAAGGGTAATTAATTTCATTGTGCCATCATTCTCCAGTTATAGATCGGCCAGTAAGTTCAAACAATATGACGATTTCTCCTGCTTTTCAATCGTGTGGTGCACATTTGGTTGCAGCCGCCATATTCTTTGCGTTCTGTCCACATGGTCTTGGGGATCGTTCCCCTTTCACATCTGATCTTGCATCGCCATTTCTTCACGATTCGGTCACTGGGAATGGATTTCAACTTGAAAAATAATCGGCATCCACTTTTAGAAATTGAACGTCACGACACAAACCGACGACATAGAAAGATTCCATGAATCCGAGAGCTTGTACTTGATAGAGCATTCTAACCAACGAAATTTTAACTTGTTTATATGATATTGCCCCACCACTTAGTTGAAGGGGGTGATGTTTTCGTCGGAAATTTTGGAAGGTGGGGTGAAGAGGGACCCGTATCAGGAGACTCCCTCAAGGCGGAAGGATCAAGGTTGGACCCCTCAGTCAAGGTTGGATCCCTCACCTTAGACTCCCTCAAGGCCGAAGGATCAAGGTTGGACCCCTCAGTCAAGGTTGGATCCCTCAGTCAAGGTGGGCCTCATCAAGTGACCCCTTCTTAGTAGAAGGAAGTGATTTTCTGGTCTCAAATTTTGGCAAAGTGATGTTTTGGTTTTCAAAATAATGGAAATTTTGATTTAAATTTTTGGACATTCAAGTTATAGTTTTAAATTTCTAAAATTTAAGTTTTAAAAATGTTTTTTTTTATAATACTAAGTCCATTTCTATTACCAAAAAAACCTATAACCACTCCAAATTAAAAACAACAAACCCCAACAACAAATTGTATGAAAAATGGCCATCCGCACAAAATTCTCAATCAATCGACAACGCTTTTCCCATGGTACCAATACCGACGTTCTACTCCGCCAGCAGTACAGTATAGAGCATAAATGCAAGCACATGAACATTGATAAATACACAACCCAACACTGTACCAGTGGCACTAAAAGCTAGTAATACATAACAAACGAGTTTCTTTTATTTTAACAAGTCAAGTCGTTGGGGGTTGCAGGCTTAGCAGGGACCATTGCAACTCGTGCCGAACGAAAACTAGAATTGTTATTTCAATGATGTCTTGGAAGATTCTTTCGTAATATACCACAGGTTGAAATATTATTATAAGGCTTGAGATTAATTAAGAATATAAATGTTTTAGTATTGAGAAGGGTAGGAAAGTTGATTTTAGTATCATCTTTTGTTTTTATAATGTCAAATGAGAGTAGTCAAATGTAAATAGATTGGCTAACCATGCCATTCTATTAAAAGAGGTTGTCATTAATGCTAAATTATTAATAGATTGGCTAACCATGCCATTCTATTAAAAGAGGTTGTCATTAATGCTAAATTATTAGTATGGCAATAAAGTCATGTTGTTTCATTTAAAGTGTCACATGCTCCATGAGATGGCAACTAAAGAGGAGGCCATTAATGATTGGGATGATTTGCCCATTTCATAATATGGCAATAAAGCCATGTTCTGCCTTTAAGGTATCACATGCCTCCACAAGTGGCAACTAGGTTATATAGTGGGCAATAATGAGGAGAGATTGGAGTCTTTATGTTACACTTAAAGAAATGAATTTGCAAGGTTATGTCATATTGTATCGTTCTTTCTCTAATCATAGTGGGTTTATTGATAATTGGAATGAGTTGTATTTTTGGAGATTCTAGTTTATTGATTGGTAAGCCATTCAGGTAAGGTATTCCTTTTTATGGTGGTAAATGGTTTGTTGAGTTTAATGTATTCAAGTATCACTAAATCTCTTTCTTATTTTTTTTTTTAATATAAGGGAGTGTTTTCTTGTTGAATTTTAATATTTAAAGGTTTTTTTATTAGTGTTTAATTATTATATACTAAGTGTTATTTTGTTCTTTTTGTTGTAATTTAATATTAATTTGGTGAGGTTTTTCTGAAATTCATTTTGATTTAGCAAATAAAACATGTAGTATTTTCCATGTGTTTTAGAGATAGTAATGTATTATGAACATTTTATGTTTTATTAGTCTTTTTGGTTTCTATATGGGTGCAAAGCTATTCTATTATCTTTGCACTCTATCAATTTGTCCAAATCTCACTAGCCTGGAGTATTCAAGAACAATTTAATTTGTTTCAGAATTAGTGTAACCCCATACCTTGTCATCTTTCAAATTAGAAGAAATTTTATTGGTTGTATTTAACTCCTTCAAAGCGTTCTATGTTATCATTTTCATTGTTATACTATGGAATCTAATATATTTCTTAAACTAAATTTAGGAAAATTTGGCTATAGTTTTGTGTTGGAAAAATCATATTAGTTTTGCAAACATAATTTCTACCACTTTCTATGCATTTAAGGGATTGGAAGGTATTGTGTTCTAATGACATTTCATGTATTTCATGTTTTTTATTTTGTGCTTGGGTTTTATTCAGATAGAGGATTATTTATATTTCAATTTACAAACTTGTTTGGTCTTGTTGGCCTAGAGTATTGCATCTCTTTCTTTGAGGTTTTCTTGGTGCCCTTAATTTCAATTTGGATAGAGGGCTTTTTGTTGGAATAAGGAATTATTAAGGGGGGCTGGATCAGTAATAGTGAGGTTCTTAAAAATTCAAGTCTAAGTCTTTTAATTATTTTCACAACTTTCAGTTACTTGTGAGAGCATTCATACACAATACAAATGAACAACAAGATAAGGCATTCACATGTACATACAATCCATCACATGAACAACATACACATCTTGACATAGGTATTTTTATGTGGAAACCCCAGGGGAGAAAAACTCCAATCTGTTTGTTGTTATGATGTAAATTAAGCACCTACTTAATACATCAATTTGTTTGTGAGCATCCACTCACCGGGAGCCCCAACCCCCTTAATATAGAAAGCCACTATTTGCCAAGAGGCACCAATCTCTTATGAATGTAGGAAACTACCTACTCTAACCACTATTCTCCTTTTCATAAAATTTTCAAACTGAAAACATAGGAAAATGCATATACACAGAAATACAAATTTGGTCTGCTCCAGTACCAATTCCTTTCTTTCAGCTCCCCTTTTCTCCTTCAAACTAGGCTCTTTGCTTCTTAACTAGCCTAGGTCTCAGCCGTATAATACATCATCTCTCAATGATTCTTAGCTTAGTCACACACCCACAAGAATGCAAACTATAACTCCCAACTATTTTGCATTCCCCCACCAATGCATAACTGCTCTCCAGTATTTTATATCTCTGTTTCACTGTGACCGATAATGTCTTTGTTGTTTGTATACTTGATGGTGTGCTACAACATGGTATAATTTATTGTTGCTCAATCAAGTTTCCTACACACTTCAACAAGGTTCCCTATTCTGTTGTAACTTGTTTTCTTAGTCATGACAATTGATTTAATGCAGAGGATGAAATTTTGAGTGATTCCCTATACTGAGAATTAATTCTTAGTAAAATCGTGCACTCCATGTTTACAAACTGATCCATGTGAAAAACCTGTAGCTTAAGCATGGCCTTTTTTGTTTCAAGTCAATCTCTTCTGCACCCAACCACCTTTTTCATTTACTTCTTCATGGAGTCCAATAAAATATTAGGGAAAGCTAGTTTTCATTTGAGTCAGACCCACTAAATTTGCCTTGAAAGACGAGTTCCTCATTTCCTTTTCTATGTTCTCTATAGTCACCATTAATATTGACACTAGCTCTGATCCTCTTCCACAGTTAATGAAGTCACCAATAAGACAAGAAGACCATGTGAAACTAATTCTTGGGCATGCCTTTCAATGTTGGTTAGGAGGTCCTAATTTTTCTCGATTTTCCTGCTTGTGCGCCTATATTAGACTTGACCCCCAAATTTTATGTACAACTGAATAGGGACATTTTCCATTGTTTTGGGACCGTTCTATTCATTCAATTCCGACAACTGAATAGACGAGAAAAACTTCAAAAAAAAAACCCTTTGTGCAGACTTTGAGGTTCTGCCACATCATCAATTTATGGCATATTGACATCATCCAAGCCACATGGATCCTTCTATATGGTGACATGTGTCACTTGAATTTCGTCCACTAGGCCATCCAAAAATGTCAAAACTATCTGCCACGGGTCCTCCATGCTTCCACATCAATTTTATCTTATTTTATGTTAATTATTAATAAAATATTGTTTGTTTGTGATATGACCAAATAGTTAACACCATAAAATATTATCTCTTTTACCGGATTTCAAATTATATGACCCCTTTAAATAAAACTCCCACCCAAGCCTGGAATTTCAAATCCCCTATGCCCGTCAAATGAAAATTTAATGACGTTTTTGCATTTTTCATGCCCTTCATTTTACGTTCTACCCAAATTTGTGGGTGTCAACTACTCTTGCATTTCAACTTTCATTAATCTCCTTAAAAGAGTGCCTTATTTTTTCCCAAGTTAGCATATGTGTTTCGATATAGCATACAACCATACTTTTGAAAGGACACAATATGAGGTTTATTTGTTTCGATATAACATACAACCATACTTTTGATATAACACATTACGAGATTTATTTGTTACAGTTAAACTGCTCTAATGGTAGCTGAGTATGTTTTGATTTCCTAATTATATGGTCCAATGAACTAGTTTTTTTTTTTTTTAGGACCTAAGAGTCAACACAACATATATTTCGATATGAAATATAATGATTTTTTTTTGGGAAAAATATAATACATGTTGCAATAATTGATATATATTTTGATTTCGTTTCTAGTAAGATGTATAAAGGCGGGGAAATTTTTAATACATCAATGACTTTAATACTTAAAACAAATCATCTCTCAAATTCTTTATAAGTACTTTTTAAGTATTGTGTATATAATGAAATTAGTTGACTAACATGTTAAATTCAATATTTAGATGAAATACCTTCAAGCTAAACACCAATATTTCTATAAAATTCCTTCATGCTAAACAAGCATATTGAAAATATAACGAGCTGCAAAAGCCTAACAAATACTATACATTTTTCTAATTTGACCTTTTCTCAACCATTAATAGAAGAAGAATAATGGGACACCACATAGAAAATGAGCTACACTAAAACATCTGGGTAATAACTCTACCAAGGAGATCTTATTACAAGAAAGACATTAGATACACCAATCACAATTTTTAATGCCTAATAATGAATTTTATAGGAGAACCAAAAAATAACCGTTTTCACCAAAAAAAAATTTAGTCACTACAACCAAAATTACAACCTTACCCCAAATTAACTTATAAGTTTCACATGTAACATCCACATTGAATCCACATGTGACCTAGACATAAATACTCCCAATATCCTCAATGAAACAACCATACTTTCCAACCATATATAGTGTTGCACACCTTAAGTGTCCATGTTATACAACGATTAATTATATTACAATCATTCCATGATTCTATCACACTCCCTTTAATATAAGTGGTATTTGTTATGCAAAGAACTAGATTATCTTTCGGAGTTTCCACCATGCCAATTGGGATCCGATGCCCATTCAAACACTTTTCTTTCACTTAATTTCTTTAGCTATTCAAACGAATGCTCGACTTGATTATTTTCCATGTTTCCAGGTTCGGTTAATTTCCCCTTGCATTGCATCAATTTATTCATGTCCTTTACTCCACACTAATAAATAATTTACATTATTCGTAGTAAACAACATCTTAGACGGCACGAATTTAGCGGATTTCAGTTCCAATAAGATAAACGACAATTTAAATTATGCGTCTTATATCATAATAAAGATATCTTAGACGAAAGGAATTGATAAAACGAAATTCAAATTATGAGCTATCTTAGACCAAAGGAATTGATAATAGACTCCCTACATCCCAAGGATTGCGAAGACAGAGATTTCAAGTGATTTCCATTCGACATTTCAAGCATGTTTACTGTGATTTCCATTCAGCGTTTCAGGCATGTTTACTGTTTATTCAAGAAACCTAGTACCGAGCATACTTATGACCGAGGCTCAAAAGGATCCTTTGAAATAGAGATGCAATGATGAGAACGATAAGAATCGTAAAGAAGAAATACCGTGACTTTCAAAAGATGCGTTACCATTAATGAGCCTGGAAGAATTGTCGCCCTGATTGAGAGAATCAACGGGTGGCTCTACAGGATTAGGCATGAACTTGTGCTCCCCTGTGATAAAAGCTAATCAATTTGTGCCTCTTTCCAAGGTTGAGTAGGAAATTAGAACCTATAACCTATCAGTTTAATCCCGTTGCAACTTGCATTCGGTCATCAAGTGCAAGTAACCATCTAAGCGGCAGTTATGACTGGAGGGTGACCATTTAATCCGCAGTTAACACATGCCGCAACCACTGTACCCTAATTTTTTCAATTGCTACGGTTGCCATGTTAATGAATTCACTTGCTAAAATCCAAGGTGGGAATTTACAGGCTCCACGCTTTACATTAAAGCGAACAGGAGTGTGGGAAGTTGGGAACTTTAAAGGTCATAAATTATAATACGCAGCTACCCATAACAGAATTTTGTCTCTGGTAATTTTCCTCCCCATGTGGCAGATGTCCAAAAAGCTTCAACCAAATCTGGCTCCAAATTTCAAAGTCCCTTCAGTGAGAAGCAAAGCTTATTTCTTTAACTCCGGATTTATATTTAAAAATTGATTAAACATCAACTTTAGGTAGTGACCCCAAAAAGAGCATATTTTTTAAGTGTGAGTCATCATGGCTTGCAATCATCCAACACCAAAGAGCATAATTTTTTAATGTGAGTCATCATGGCTTTCACTTATCCAACACCTAACATGTTTGGCTGCTTGTATATTTTTTTATATACCAAGATCTTTTCTATGGAATAGAAAACTGAATGGACAAATATCCACCGGCCGCACTATGTATAAATTTCATTGTTAAATGGGAACTTCGCTGCAGTCAGATGATTGCATCAAGGTCTTCAGGGGATGTTGCAGAGGAAGTGCCTCACTGTAATGGTTTAGATAGATCGGCCATGAAAGCCCTGCCTACTGTTGTCTATGCAAGAACACAGTCCCAGCATGCCCAAAAGCCTGGTCTATATCAAAACAAAATGAATATTACCAATTAGAATATATTGGTATTTTGCTTTGATTCATTCAGATCCGAGCAGAGTTTGAAGAAATGTAGTCAGTTAAATGCGTAATAAGATTGATGAAGTTCAGGAAACATAGCACTCGTATTTGGGTATTCAAATACAATTTATATTTTACAATGTAAGGGAATTTAAAAAGAAGATTACCAGAAAATGGTTTTATAATATTTGTTTCTGGACAGATGATATGCCTGCCTTATGTTTAGATGGAACAATTCTACCTGTTAAATTTATCACATTAACTGTTGAGGCATGTATTTTTTTACAAAATAGAATGTACTTACCCTGTTTGCTGGTTTTTTGTTTATAGCTTGACATCCACGTCTGAACTCCTCACTGTAATTGGTATCCAAGATCGCTGGGAATCCTTAACAGGGAACCCTCAAGACTGGAACCTGAGCTTCACCAGAGCCTGGAGGAATAAGCATTGCGGCACAAGTGACGGAAACTCCTATTTCCACCTCTATAACATTATAAATGCCCTCTGACATGCGAGGGAAATAGCGCTCGCCCTCTGAGTGATAGCACGTGAACAAATGAATGGAGCGTGGAGAGAGAGGGCGAGGGCGAGCGCTATTTCCCTCGCATGTCAGAGGGCATTTATAATGCTATAGAGGTGGAAATAGGAATTGCCCACAAGTGACTATCAGATTGCAGTGGATTGCAATTTGCAAATTGCAAGTCTCGTATTAAATTTGAGCGGCTATGAGCGGCGGATTGTCATTGGATAATCAATGGTAAGTACCCTGTAGTACGCAGTGGGATGGTGATGCAATTAAAGGCTTTTATTTTAAACTGTGTACTACTGCAGCACTACTGGTCCAGTGGTCCCAGACTCCCATTATAAATATTATAAATTTTTACGTTTTCTCTATGAAATTAGACGTTAAAACGACGGGTTGGAAAGATATACCACACATCTAACCTGACATGGATGATTTTTTCCCTGCCGTCAAATACGTTTTGAAATAAAAAATATATCCTGTAAAACGTCAAATTCCAGGACTGCTCCCACCCTTGACTCTTTAGCTCTTGCTAATTTATGATAATTAAAAAAAATAATAATAAAAATATTTATTTCAATAATATTATTATCATTTCATTAAATATTTTATTAAACAAATAAAAAATTATTGGCCCACTGCACCTTCAATGTGATCCCATTGAATGCCATCACTATTGTTAAGGGCTTACGGATGGTGCGGATCAAGTTTAACGTCGTAGTTTAACATCTGAAAAATAATAGAAATTATCTAAATCTATTTCCATCGGAAAAAAAACGATTCGACCCATTTCTTATTTTTTTCTTTAAGAACTTCTTCAAAGTAAAACTGTGGCCAGAGTGGACAACGCCGCCGTTTATTAAGCATTTAATTCTGTATGCTAGTGCTTTTGATCCTTGGTGATGTCATATTAAGTCATACAAATTAATGAATCCATGATTAAGTTCTTTAATTAAACGTACAACAGGGCTGAATTAAGGTGACCATTTGCCTTTATCTTCAAACAACACATGCAATTAACTGAAGGTTGATTTAAGGCAGACAGTTGTCAATAGGTAACGGTAGGTGACAACATCATCTGCTGATAGATATAATTGTTATGTTTTTAAAAAATGGATGAGATTTAAAGAGGTTTTTAAATTAATGTTGTTAATTGGAATTATAAAAATATAATTTGAATGTGTATTTACCATTTCAATGATGACCTTTTATAAAATATAAAAATACTTTTATTTAATTTTTAACGATGAATTTTATAATTTATTAATTTTATAAAATATAAAAATACTTTTATTTAATTTTTAACGATGAATTTTATAATTTATTAAAAGATTATAATTATTGTAGGTAATAATCTATATCTTGAGGATCATCTTTCTTTTGTGTTTTTCAACGTGCATGTCCAATATTACATACATCATTAAAAATATTTAATAAGTGAAATTAATATGTGAAATTTTTAATAAAGGAAAATCATTTTTTGATATGTATAATTTATTATTTATTAGTTTATGTTATGTGAGGGATTATAATACTTGTTTCGTGGTCAAAGTTTATTGATTATAGATTAGAGTTTTTGCAATTTTAATCAAAGTTTTGGGGAAATGTTGAATATTTCTATTTTTTTGGTAAATTCAAAAATTATACTATTTTTAATTTTCCAATAACTAAGGACATAATTTCTTTAGTGGAGGATAATTTATTTTCGGTATTTGTTAGTGCCTAGGAGGACTAACTAGTATTATTTTGTTGTGTGCAGAAAGGGTGTGCGAGAAGGGGTGTGCGAGAAGTGAGGGAGCAAGGACTATATCGAGTCAAGCTTTCTTCTTCAGCATTCTGCAAAAGGCTAATTTAACACTGTAGGAGGAATTTACTTTGCAAGAGGAAGAACTCACAGAAAATCACATTTTAATTTAAGATCATATTATGACTTATATTATTGTGCAGAGGTGAGAAAAGTATTGTTGTTACATTGTGTGGAGTGCTTGAAGAGTCCAAAGATGGTAGCACTGACAGGGTTGTTGGTAGGCTTACGTAAGGTGGGGGGATTAACTGCTACTATTTTATTGTGGGGAGAAAGGGTGCGCAGGAAGTGCAGGAGCGAGGACTATATTGAGTCAAGCTTTATTTCTCTGCATTCTGCATAAGGCTAATTTAACATTGTAGGAAAAGTTTAGTTAGCGAGAGAAAGTGCTCAAAAAATATCACGTTTTAAATTGGATCATATTATGACTTCTATAAATGTGATTATATTATAGGTAACACAAAAATAGGTAACACAAAAATAAGTAACGTTGATACATTATGGGGAGTGGTTAAAGATGATATGGATCCTTAATACAATTTCTTGTTTTTTTCTATGAAAAGTGGCTAGATATAGAAAATTCAAAGGAAATGGGGTAAATTCTGAATGGTAAGAATTTGTTTCAATTTTCTAGAAACACAATTAATTAACTAATATGCATATGCATAATTAATTAATACTAATAGCATATTTAAAGGAGAAAGAGCAAGTTGTGGAGTGGCAAGCCTTTCCAGGAGAAAGTACTAGTGGATAACTATTCAAGAGATGTTGACGGAGGGCTATTGAAAACTTTACATTTACTATTTCTTAAGAGGAGTGAACGGTGATGATTTTATTGGTAATTTTATTTAATATTAAGTGAAGTGTATCTTTTGTGTGAATGAATAATTATCGAGGGAAGGGAAATGAAACAATGTTTTGTAATGTATGGTTTTCCACGGAAGGGAAGTTAAATATTGTTTTGTAATGTTTCCTATGTTTGTATACATTTTTGTATGTTTTTTTCTATACAACGTTACATATCAAATAGTACATAACAAATATAGCAAAAAAATCATGTAGTTGTATAATGTAATAATAATCAAATGAAAATGAATCAAATAGAAACACACTCCTTAAAAAGTTATCGTTTTCTATCATTGTATTATAAATGTCTTCACTTTCCCATTTTTCATATTAAATTATTATTTCAATGCTACTTCCGCATATTTGTTCCCAATTTCTCCGAATATCCATTTTGCCACCCTTCGCCTACAACTTTTCTATTTCCTTCCCATATCACAAAACAAGCCTAATTAAACAAAATAACAATGTAATATTGATAGCTTTAATTTTGCAATGTAAATTTCAGAGACTTTGAGTTAAACTTAAAAATACCACGATTATTGTAAAATATTAATAAATGTAACTTTTGATTTCTAAATACGTTAAAAAAGTATTAAGGACCCATATTATCTTTAAGCACTTTGTACATATCAATATTATTTTCTCCACACCTCTCCACAATAATATAAGCACATTAATATAAGCCACTTTTCACAAGGAAAGATCCACACATTGAAACATTCATTATGAACAAATCAAATTTAACTATGACCAAATCAAATTGATTTAATAATAAATTTTATAAATTTCTAAGAACATTAGGGATTTATGATATAATAAATTATTTTGTTGAAGTTGAAATTTAAGGATCTCATAATACATTAAACTATGGGTTTTATCTTTCAAAGTGTTGTGAAAATTTCCATATTTCATTTAGCAATAGTCAGTGCTAAATTAGCCTTTGTAATTAGTTTTTATACACATGTACATTTTCTTTTCCTAAAACAAATAAGAATTTAAATAACTCATGCTAGAATCTGTATATGCATATTCTCTCTCTCTCTATATATAATTCTATGAAACTTTTAAATATTTATCTAATAATTAAATATTTAAATTTTCAAAGGGCACGTGGAGAATACATAATTTTTTTGTAATCATAAACTTGCGGTGTAAACTTAGAAATTTAATTGTATGAGTTTGTTTCATTGTTTGGAGCTTTCCTTCTGCAAAGCTTACATTGAAAGCTTTCATTGCACAGAGGGAGCTTCCTTCCCATAGTGAAAGCTCCGCACAAGGAAATCTATGAACAGTAAAACATTGACTATGAGCAAATCAAATTTAAATTTAACTTTATGAGAAAAAAAAATTATTAGTAACACTCGCTTCATGGCTAAAGTGTATTGACTGTCCATTATTTTGTCGAGTTTTTTATTACTACAAATTTTCTATCAGCAACATGAAGTTTGTTGACTATCAATTATTTATGTCAATGTATTAAACATAGTTTCGGGGAAATGTTGAATATTCATATTTTTGTGTAAGTTCAAAAATAATTTTCTAATTTCTGGAAATATTATTTTTAATTTTCCTTTACCTGAATGACGCTTGTCTTTACTCAATATCTAATACATATGTTGAAAATTTATTGAAAATTTAAAAGGTAATGTGACAATTGTAACCACTAAGTCTATTTATGTTATCCATTGGAAGATTCACCAAATATTTATCATGTAGTTTCTCTAGCATTCACGTTACGAATGCATGTTCAGTTACATTTAGGGGGAGTTGACTACAAACAGATTTCTTGTCCGGGTTGTTCTGGTAGTTTCATGGCGTGAGGGATTTTCTCTGCAAACACATTTCGAACGAATGTGAAAAACATGTAACATTTTTTCACGTAAATAATGCATTCACATTTTTTTCAGGTAAATAATGCATCCTTTCTTCTATATGAGAGTACTTAGAGCATTTATACAATGCAGTGCAAAGTTTAAAAAATAGATAATGTGAGAGTTCTAAACATGTTTATACAATACATGTTACTGTCATGTAGTTGTTCCATATGAATTGTTTTTAAGCTATGAAATTATAACCTCTTTTTCTCTAATTGCTATATATTTGATCTAATTCATATTGTCAAAGTAGGGAAAATGAACACAAGTAGAACAATGAAAACAAGGTTAAAAACAATGATAACTTTGGTAAAATGTGTGTTTCTATTATATCTATTGTCATTTGATTATTATTACATTATACAACTGTGTTTTTTTTGTATATTTTTTACGTACTCTAAGAAAAACAAGGTTTTTTTAAATTTCAAGAAACATATAACACTTAAAGATTTGGATCTAGGACAACAAATTACAAGGAAAAGGATACCTTGAATATTTCTATAAAACATTTGTGTATGTTGAAACTAAAATCTATTTAGTATTTAACCTGTATGCATAGAAATAAGATTCTATCTGTTAACCATGAACCTGATATTAGAATATACTTTAGTAATGCCTTAGCACTATCTGACTCTATCTTAATGAGCTAGTTCTTACTTAGTATCAATTATAATGTCCTTTTAACCAGTGATTTCAATGCATTCTTTGTGAACATACTAAAAATATCATATTCAAATTATGTGATAGTAGACATGGATGAGGGAGTAGAGATGAAAATGATATCGCGAGAGACAAAATGAAAGAATAGGAAACAAGGAAGAAAAAAAGCAAAAAGGTTAACTCTGTCTAAGTTTAGTCAATTGTATATTAGATTTCTTTCTTATTTTCTTTAATTAATCTCAATTCAATGCTCATGACTAGGACAAAAGAGATTGAGCCTATGCCATTATTGATCTGAGATATCAGTAACAATATAAAAGGGAACATTTTTCATGGCATTGTCTTAATTACATATCAAACTTTTTTAGACAAAGAAAATAAGACAAAATAAATACTTTGTGCTAATTTGATGAATAAGAAAGATGAAATGAAAATAACATTGCTTGTGTTAACATAGTTTATCGAACAGCATGAGGCAAAACATATTGCAAACGCTGGCATTTATATCAGAAATTTCAAAATAATTCCAAAGCATAAATACGATAATGGCGACTTTGAAAAAAATATTTGTATAAATAGATTTATAATGGTAGAAAAAATTTGTCTAGTTTATGTAGAGTGTCCATTATTTCCTAATATGAAAATTGCAAATCTATTCCATCGTCAATATCCATTTCTAGTTGGAAAATTCAATACCATTACAATTTCAGTAACACAGAAAACAATGAAATTTGTAATGGAAATCAAAGACAACAATGTAGAACATGACGATAAAATAGTAAGATTTTATTTATTTGAATGTTTCATTGCTACTAAGTTATTATCCATTTGTTATATGGTTTACATGTATTGTTTTACAAATACTTCATATGTAACAGGTTCAAGTACATGAAAAACTTCTTTAAGCATATCTTTCAATTGAAAGACAGTCGCAAGAAAACTTTTTTCAGCTTATCTTCCTAAAAACTATATAGTTAGAAAAAAATAAAAAAAATTCCAAACTTCAAAGATAATTTTAATATGTTCATTGAAAATGGAAAATAAAGTTGAAAATATAAGAAAACTACTTTCTTCAGCGAGTGGAATATGCATGGTATATATATATATATATATATATATATATATATATATATATATATATATAAAGAAAAAAGGATAGAAAGACATTTGATTTCAAGTTTTTAAGCCTCAATTTTCTATATCAATTTTATAACACTTCCAAGGACAACTGACAACAACTAGTGCATATACGAATACATTTGAGATTGTATGTGTGAAATGCAATATTCCAATTACAGCTGCTAGGACTATGAACGAAACTATGGTTTATTTTACAGTTTTTAATGAATATAGTCGCTTCATTTATTTTCATCCATTAAACTGTATCAGAGATGCAAATGAAAAGACTAAAATATATTGTGTTCTAAGAGGTTTGTAATAGGATAAAGTATTACCTGATGTACCAAAAGCTTCCTATGACAAATATTGTGCAGACAAATTAGTTGTTATTGATTTGTTGTCCAGTTCGAGATACATGGCCCATTTACAATAAACAACCAAAACATAATTATACATGCACAATGATGATTTTGTTTGTTTACATTGTCGATGAATATTGTGACGATATAGTTCTCATTTCTTGCATTGTCAATCAATATTAACATTACCTTATACTATATGCTTGAATAATTTGACTATTTTTTGATATTTTTTTGGTTTATTGGATGATTGGGATCTGATTTCATGTTTTGGTTAGATGATCTACTATTCTCATTGCTTGCATTATTAAGCAATCTACTATTGGTAAATTGGAGATAATATTATTGTCAAGTTATCATAATCAATAGGTTTTCTATGAGAAGTGTGGATATCTCTCTTAATGGTAAGTAATAAGACTGAATTTCATTGACTGTTAGCAAGTGGTCAGTCGTCCATTTCTATGCTTTTAAATATCTATACTTCCAATCTTCACATCGCCATCTACTTTATAGTTTAAGAATTTGAGCATTGTTGAAGATTTTTTTTTTGTTTTGTCATTCAAAAGCACTAAATTTATATTACTGTGGTGAGAACAAGTACATTCAATTTTTCATCAGCTCATCCTACCTCGCTACGACTGAATTTGTTGGCAAGGAGAGCTAGAATATAAAGCTGGAGATTTAACAATTTACACCTTATTTCTGGAGAGCTATGCAGCCATACAATCCATAAAATGACAAAATTTTCATGAGCCAATTGCTCCATTTGGTCATGTTGGTGAAATTCAATATGCTCTATTCATGCTTCAATCTCTTGCGTTCATTGATTTGCTCGTCACTGGCCTCCAGGAATGTTTTCCAATTTTCCCAAAATTTCCTCCTGATTGAACAAAATATGATTCCAATTGGTAACATTTTCATTACGATCCTTGTAGCTATGGTTAAGGAGGATATCCAGGTTAGATTGGATCCCTCTCAATTACACAATTTTTTTTTCCATGCAGGCAACCTGAAAAACACGACTAGGAGATAGTGCAGGGTTCTATGATAACTCCTCCTCCTTGTCCAATTTGGTTGAACGAGCCTTGATGGAGGAAGAGGCTCCACTCCCTTACCCTGTAGGTGAGGGGGTCTGCCTCTCTTCCTTAGCATACCTGCAAGCACTAAAATAATTCCAAGCATACCAAAGGCTTAATCAAATAGGCTCTTTAGCTCACCACAACATAGCACAATCCCAATTACCCACCACATGACTACTGCAAAATCGAGGTTTAAGGGTTCAACTGCACAATACCAAGACCAGACTGCCTCAAACCCCCCAACACAACAAAGATAATTAAACTGATTGAGAGAAAATAACCTCCAATACTTAACAATATACTCCCCACAATCCAGAAAAATGGATTTCCCCAACCATTGGAGACCTCATAAAGTTAGACTTGATTTGTCAGGAGCCAAAGAGACAAAATATCTCTTCCCCCAAATACCCTTATCTACCACTACCCCTTGATCAATTGGGACCATAGAGGCAAGAGAAGGGTTCAATTGTTAACAATTCCAACTATGTAGGTGTATACTTCTTCCAGGGATCTTAGACACCCTTCTAAGTATCACCAAATACTTCCCACCCACAATAACTCAAATGACTTCTGATGCAAATCCCAGTGTTACAAACCCTATGGACGACTGAATTAGCCCAACATGCCCACCTTCTCACTTGAAATATAACCCAAACGAAAATGACATAAAGGTAATTAGATATAACTAGCAAACACTAGCTTAAGAGATAGGGTGTTACCCATATATGTTTGATGAAATATTTCCACTAGTACAGAAGGAGTGATGCGAGTGGGTGAAGAATACATAACCCATAGGAAGAAAATCACACCATCATAAATTCCCCTGAACTCACCGCACTTGGATCTTAGACAAAGTCTTAAGCATAAAACCACACACAGGGGTCGATTCTAGTAGCTAACTCCTTATCACCTCAACCTTTCAGCTTTCACTGCAGACCTGACCAGTAAACACAATCGTCAACACCTTGCTCAACATTCTTTATCATAGCCCACCATAAACAAACTGTGACCTTCCTTCGATTAAGAAGATAATATATCCCTTCCTTTTTCAAGGAATTCCTTATTGGGAAGGGCACCCCCCACCTGCTCTCTTTAATCCATGCATGTGTGACACTTGCTTGGGGGTGGGGATCTTAAGGCCCCCTCGATTGAGGGTCGGTGACCCACATCAGGGAATTATTGAAAAGTTTTTAACATGGAAGTGACATCTGATTTCATCTTCTGATTACAAAATATGTAGCTATTAACATTTTACAAAAACGTATTTCAATGATTTTTTTTTCAAGTTCTATGTTTTGTACTATGTTATTTACTAATATTATTTACTATGTTTTGATTGTAATGTGTAGTTGGTTCATTGTGATATGTTGTGTATGCTTTCTCACGATCTAGTTTCTTACATTGATTTATTGAATTATCTAATTTGCAACTTCTATATTTAGTCACAACATATTACAAAACATAATTCCTTTGCACGTTGTTTATGATAGAAAAAAACTATGTGAGGAGTCTCTATATTTGAATATTTAAAGATTATATGGATGCTTTAACCTTGTTTGATGTCTCTATCAAGAAAAAGTTGTGTTTAATAATATTTTACATTGATTGTTCATTTTTCCAGTTTAACTCAAAGTGTAAGAAATTTACACCACAAAATCAGAGCTTTCAATGTTACATTGTTATTTTTTTTAGTTTCCAAAAAAAATGTGTAAATAAAGTATACAATATGTTGCACTCAATTATGTTTGAAACTCGAGTTTTACATTTCCCAGGTAGAATAAAATAATTTCGAAGCTTAAAACTCGTGTCAAGTTAACAAATATTATTTCTAGTTTCAAGACATTTGCATAGTTCATGGAACTATTAATGTTGATACATTGTGCAGAGATGCAAAGGAGGATTTGTTTGCCTGCCAACCTAGTCATTTTTTATTCTGCACTTCGCATAATTGGACACCCCCCTCACCCTCCCCTCCATCTCCCTCTTCCCCTTGAGTATTGATGTTTGTAATATTCTATTTAGTAACATTGTTTACTATGTTTTGATTGTAACTAGTTCATTGTCCTATGCCATGTATGCTTCTTTGCAATGTGATTTCTAGCATTGATTTATTGATTTATCAAATTTGTGAATCCTATAATTAGCGAAACAATATTAAAAAGGGTATTTCCGTTTGTTTGTAATGCATTGACATATTTATAGTAATTTGATATTATAACTAATTTATATAGAAAACATCCTTCAATACAAAATTTAAACAAATTTATAAACAAATCATTATTATACCAAACTCAATCAAATTTGTAAATGGAATTATTATTTGAAGAAAAAACGTATGGAAGAGTATAACATAACTTACAAATATTTTTCATGTATAAATACATGTATATTCCACAACATTCTAATATGCTTTTCTTACATAGTTTGCAGAAATATTAACGTTGATACATTATGCAAAGGTGAAAAGTAAGATTTGTTCCCCCGCTCACCGAGTCAGTTTTATTTATGCACTCTACATAAGTCTCCCCTCCTCATCGAGTATTGATGTTTTTATTATGATATTTACTAACATTATTTACTATTTTTTTCATTGTTCTATTCCATATATACTTCTTTTCAATGTGATTTTTTACATTATTTTATTGATATATCAATTTTTCAAATATTTTTACTAAAAAGGGTTTGTCACGCAAAATTTAAACAAATTTGTAAGTCAATATTTTTCATATAGAACTGAAAAAATTTGTACATGGAATGTATAACTTATAAAATATTTTGCATGCATACATACATGTATATTCGAAAATATTCCAATATGTCTTTTTATTCTGTTGAGAAAATTACAATATATAGCCTTTATCATATACTTAATTTCAAAATTAGTTGAGTGAGTAGGGACATTTGGTAGTGGTTTCTTTATTAATCAACCATTTTCCATGGAGGTTGATGCTTGTGCTAATTATGCTACAGGAATGTAGGTCTGATTTCCCCATTCATGTTTTGCAAGAGTCCTTCTAATAATGTTATTATGATGTCCAAATCATTATCCAGCCTCGTAAGCATTTGTCGAAGTTCCAATATGTTATCGATTAACATTAAAATATCTTGGCTAAGAATTAAGATATCTTAGCTAATCATTAAGATATCATAGATTTATGCATATACCTCTTCGTATTTTCTTCTGCCATTTCTTCTTTTAGCCATTTCTCTCACTGTTGGTATTAAATTAAAAAAACAATAGGCAAACGGTAAACCAAATATTGAAAACATTTATCAGTTTTAGAAGAGACAAAGTAATTCATTTGCCTAGAACTTTTAGTGGTGAATTCAACTCTAATTCATCTACAACAAGATGTAAGTTGGAAAATAGATTTCCCAAACATATTGGATACCATTTCAGTGCCAACATGCTTACATACAATGTGTAAAAGGCAATAAGTCATCTAAATCATGAATTGACATCAAAGTTCTGAAAGGACATTTAACTACTATCGATTTGGACATTTAACTACTATCAATTTGGTTCATTACATAATGATCATCATCAAATCGACCGACACTAATTTTCCTGATCTATAAATAGAAAAGACTACTCCAAAATCAATTACTTTAAGTCATATCCGTTTTTCTTAAATTCCAACTCGAGATAGCCAATTGATAGGATTATGTTTCGTGATTTCTCTATTTGGCATGCCTTAGAAATCTATATCAACATACTATTTTATTGATATCCTAAATCGCATTCTACCTTGATTAACTAAAGCTTTCTTGCCAATTGAAATAGAAGTCTTTCTCAACATTTATTCAGTGAATCAACGCATATTCAAGAAATTTACTCTGTTAGCTTGATTTTTTATTAGCTAATGTTTTGCTACCAAAATAAAGTGAATAAACCTTGGTGTTGAAATTTTTCGAATACTAAGTGCATTAGTGACTTCACAATTTTCAATTGAACACATATTATCCAATATTAAATTAACTATGCTTTCAATCCATGTGAGGAAAATTTGTTGTGCGGGAAAATGGATATGCAGACCATACTATGGATAAATCAATTAGGTAATAGTTTGTGACATGAAAAGTTTAGTTTATGTGTGCATCATATGTAGAATAAGTATAGACAATTAACTGTATTTAGAAGACAAATCCGTATCTTCACTCATTATAGTTTCTACCATTTTACGTAAAGCTAAAAAATATCATTTCAAAACTATTATCATTACAACTGGATTTTTACTTCTCTTCAATATACGATGATCATTTTACAGAGTTTTCTCTGCACCTCCACATTCCACATAATGAGAAATATTTTTCACAAGATAACGATACAAGATATGTAAGGTAATATTAATTATTAAAATAACATAAGCTATAAAAAGGCATACATTTGAAAACCAAATTGTGAAAGTTTACTATTTTGAATGGATTAGGCATTAGTAGTTTCTGAAATTTAAAATTGCAACTATAATTTACATTACAACTAACATGTGCTTACCGAAGTATGCAAAGGTAGCATGTGTGAAGCTGTTTGTGTTCCTTGCTTTGCACATTAACTCTCCACACACAATTTTTGGTACACTCTTGCATACGATTCCTACAACAATCATAGCATAGATTTTCTCCATATACTAAAATGGTAGTGCACGAAAATGGCTATGTGGAGTAAGGAACAAATGCTTTAGCCCACAATGCCTTGTATCGCTCTATACATCTGTGCATGTTACATATTAATCAATTAATTATAACTTTCTTCGGGTTACATAAATAATTAATGCGTTTGTGCTGATACCTAGTATAATTCGACTAGATATAATTATATAATTTTTGGTGCGAACATTCAAACGTGAGTCTTAATACAAAGTAAATACAGAGATGGAAAAGCTTGGACGACTAGAAGAGTTTGCGTAAAAGATATTAGGCTTCTCAGCTCCACACAATAGATAAAATTTTGCAAAAAAATAATAAAAATCTTTATAATCAAATTCCTCCTCCATACATTTCCATTTGTAAATTACAGCTCACCAACTATTACATTATTTAATACACATATTTTCTCATCAGGTAGTAATGTTTTATTGGTAAAACAAAACTAGCAATTACTTTATCGTTGTAGATTATTTCCATAAGTGTGCTTACATTATTTTAATAATGAAATACTTATACTTGACATTGTAAATTTCGCAATGCGGATGTGTGATAATGAAGACAAAACAGAATAAAGGCTTCATCCATACTCTACATATATCATTTAGATATTTTGCTTTTTCCCAAATTCTAATAAAAAAATCATCAAAGTTTTTATTTATTTAATTAATTAATTTATTTAATATAACCAAATAAACATGTTTTTAAAACTATTTATTTATTTGTTTATGCATTTTAGCATTTCTTTGAATTTACCAAAAGGCGACAATTTTTCGTTGAAACCTAGTTGTCCGCACAAGGAAAGCTCTACACAACAAAACATTGACTATGACCAAATCAAATTTAACTTTAACTTTATGACCAAATCAAATTTATTTAATAATAAATTTTATCAATTTCTAAAAACAATATATATATATATATATATATATATATATATATATATATATATTTATTTATTTATTTATTTTTTTGAAGTTGAAAGAACGATTTTGTCTCACATTTTTTTGGTTGATTTGAACTGCATAACTTTGACAAACTCTGATTGTGGCAGACTTCCCAATAATGTATTGACAGCCTTGGCATTGGTTTCATATTGCTTTTTACCTATTGTATCTGTAGGAATTTCTGATGGAAATGTATATCCTCCTTCCACGATTTCCCAGACATTTGTTCCAAGAGATTGAAGATAGGCTATGGTTATTACCTTCCAATAAATAAAGTTTCTCCCATTAAAGATTGGCGGTCTAATGGATCCCTCGCTTTCTTGATTACTCATGACGATGGATCTTCCATCAAGTGATCAAGCTTCTTCTGAAGGATGTAATTTGATACCAATTGTTGGAAATAATACTGAGAGGGGAGGTGAATCAGTATTATCAGATCAATAATTTAATTTTCAAAATTGATTTGTATACACGACTTCAACTTAGTGAACTAGCGTGTATACACAACTATACTTAATGCAAACAACGTATATGTAGAGATATTTGATTTACCCAAATTATCATGCATTGAACATTAACCAGTATATCAGGAATTCGTTATATAGTGTAGTAAAAACAGAATAAATCATCACACATAAGAAACACACATGAACACCAAGATGTAAGGTGGAAACCCAATGTGGGTGAAAACCACTTGCTACAATCGTCTCTATCTTCTTTTAATAATAAGAATATTATGTTTACAATTTTTCTACTAGTGCAGTCTTATACCAGTACACAGGCTTCTACCTACAGAAGGCTACAACCTTCTCTCGTTCTCTAGCTTCTACTGGAAGGGAGCTACAACCCCCTAGCTCTTGTACTAGCTGATATGTTTACTAGTACGTAGGTGCTGGCCTATAGAAGGCTATAACCTTCTCTTTTCTTCCAGGGACCATGTTTCATAAATTTTCAGACTACATCCATCAAAAACATAATTCAATCATCAACTATATCTACATCAACCAATCTCCTTTTGAACCAACCACAACCGAATCAATCAATCACTCCATCAATTTGTTCATTCAGAATGCTGTCACTAGAATGCAGTAACCAGAACCCAAGCAATAACCCAAAATACTGTAATAGCAAACAGAAGAAACTAAGACATATTTTATAAGGTGTATGCTACTTCCATGTGTTGAACCTGCATGCATACGTGCTCTCCTCAAAGTGAACCAGCATACAGATCTGCAAATAAAATTTATGATGTATACGTTGTTTTGATATGCAGAACCAACGTGTATATGCTTCTTTGCTATAGTGAACCTGCGTACAGATCTGTAAAAGATGCTTTAAACATAACAAATATTCCGAACTTCAGTCATACCCAAATCATGATATTTAGAGACTACAACATGTGCGAGTTATTCAGATACATGATCAAACCACATAAAGATATTTCACTTCAAGTCTTAAGATCCTGATACATCATTAGATCTTATCCTTCATCAAATGCTAAGGTTCATCGTTGGTTCAAATCAAGCACAACACCATAAGCCAATAACCTGCATATTAGATCTCATACTACATCAAATATTCGATACTTGCACACTTGGCCTAATGATCTTCTCCTCCTTTTATAGTTTTAGGCCTTTCTCAATACCATGAACCAAAACCACTTAGGACCAATACCTTAGACCAAATACTTGGGGTCAATACCTCGGACCCGATACCTTCGACCAATACCATGGATCAAAATACCATGGACCAAATACTTCAGACCAAACACTTAGTTTTCCAATGTATACACGCTTTTCCTTTTGTGAAAGTGCATGTGTACGTATACGCGACTTGTATACAGTGAACTTGTGTGTATATGCGGCTTGGTCAATGGTGAACCTGTGTACACCTCTCTTTCTTCATTCTGTGTAGTCTGATATGTAACTCTGTGCTGTTAACCTGCAGTACTATGATCTGTCATTTGAGTGAGTTGCTTTTTGAACTAATTCCGTGAAGCTGCCCTGCATTTCATCACATTTGTAAACACTCCCGTCATGCATTCTTTCACATATCATATCTCGTTTGTAGATTCATCTAGTTGCCATATACAAGTGAGTTGTTCTGCTATAAGTGGGTTGCCATCAAGTACAACACATACATCATAACACCAACATTAATTAGCGGTATGGGTAGGGAATATATCAAGTCAAGATTTATTCCTCTGAATTCCCACAAGGCTAATTTAACACTGTAGTATAAATTTACTTAGCAAGAGGAAGTTCTCAAAGTCTACGCTGTCCCTACGCATTGTCTACATGGTCCAGCCCAACTCTTGTGATTAGAAACCCAGCACCCTCTCCCTCGCTGTCTACTCCCACATCCCGTAACCTAGCCCCCTCACCTACATTGTCATGAACAGTGATCACTCAATCACCTATGCTGTCACAAATCCATAATACCACGCAGATGAAAGAAATAACGCAACACAGTAATGATAACAAGACTCCCTAGCCCACACATTAACAACCAACATGGCCAGACTCTAGCATTAAACTCCAACCCACGCCTACATTCCAACCTATGATGTCCCAACTTGCACACAAATACTAGAAATATGACATCAATAATGAACCTAGATCACAGACAAATAATAATAATAAACCCAATGACAACAAGGATAATCTGGTCATAAATCTATCTGACCTCCAACTTAATGAACACACCCTAAAGTCATTAAGAAAAGGATTAAATTTCTCCATCACACCTCACAAAGTCCCTGTTGAAGACATTCTATGCAATATTGAATATGGTATCAAAAACCTTCTAGACAACATAAAAGAACAAATCATACAAGACTACTCCATCACCCTTAGGAAAGTAAAACTCCCCGAAAGCAATGTCAACAGACAAGAGTATTTAGCTCTCAAAACATTGAACTACAACCCTAATATTATAGTGTTGAAATCAGACAAAGGAGGAGCCACCGTTATCATGAGAAAAAGTGACTACATAGAAAAAATGCTAGATCATCTAAATAACAATGGCTGCTACATAAACTCAACAAAAACCCATTAAACAAAGTCTCCAAAAAAGTATGCAACCTAATCAAAACCAGTAAGATACAAGACAACAAAAATCTCATAGTCAACAATCCTTACACACCAAGAATCTATGGAGCTCCAAAGATTCACGAGGAAGAAATCACTCTCAAACCAATATTAAACACGGTTAATGGACCTACATACCATCTAGCAAAACACCTAGCCAAGAAACTAAAACCGCCAGTGGGAAACACAGACTCCTTTGTCAAAGACTCAACCCAATTCATTGAAGAAATCAAGAACATCAAACTTGATCAAAATGACATTTTGGTCAGTTTTGATGTCACCGCTCTATATACCAATATCCCCATTGATGATGCCATGGAGGTCATCTACAAACTCACAGATCCAGACACATCAAAACTTATAGAAATTTGCCTAAGATCAACCTTCTTCAGCTTCATGGAAGACATTTATGAACAGACATGTGGAGTTGCCATGGGGTCACCTCTGTCCCCTATTATTGCCAATTTATTTATGGAGGACTTTGAAAACAAAGCACTCATGACAGCACCCCTAAAACCTAAATTGTGGAAAAGATATGTGGATGACACATTCATCATATGGCCTCATGGAAGAGAAACCCTAGAAACCTTCAAACAACACCTAAATAGTTTATCCCCTTCAATAAAATTCACTATGGAAGTTGAGGTCAACAAAAGCCTCCCCTTCCTTGATATCCTCATCACTAGAAATGATGATGGCTCTATATCCCACCAGGTATATAGAAAAAAGACTCACACCGAACAATATTTACATGCCTCCTCACATCATCACCCTACCCAAAAACTAGGAGTCCTCAACACATTAGCAACCAGAGCCCTTAGAATCTCTGACAAAGAACACCTAAAAAAAGAAATAGAACACCTGATTAAAGTTTTCCTAAAAAATGGGTACAACAAGCATCAAGCCATCAAAGCCATAAACAAGGCAAACACTCAACCTAACAAAAACAAAAGCTTTGATAACATAATAGGTAAAGTCAACCTCCCCTACATATTAGGGACTACAGACAAAATCTCTTGCATCCTGAAAAATAATGGAATTCTCACCACTTTCAAACCCTTAAACACTATCTGGAACTGCCTTAAGCCAGTCAAAGACAAAATTTATCCCAAATGCCATAAAGGGGTCTACTTAGTTCCCTGCTCTTGTGGCAAACCCTATGTAGGTGAAACTGGGAGATCCTTTAACACAAGAATCCAAGAGCACGCCACTGACATTAAACACAATCATTCCAAATCCTCAGCTCTAGCTGAGCATTCAGATAAAACCAAACACCAAATATGTATAGAAGATACCCGCATCTTAGCTAGAAGTGAACACTACTTCATAAGGAAATTCAGAGAAGCCATAGAAATTAGCAAACACCCTAATAACCTCAATAGAGACGATGGATGGACCATAAGTAAAAACTGGACTCCTATCCTATCATCCAAATCGACCCCACCTATCCATAACCCTCCTCTAATTGACCTAGAACAAACATAAAAATTCTAAAACATTATAAGTTAAATAATTAGAATTAAAATAATTATAATAATCACAATTAAAATTAATAATTAAGTGAAATAAATATAATTAAAATTAAATAATCAATTAAAATGAATATAATTATAAAATTAATCTAAATAAATATATTTAAAAAGATTAATACAAATTCATAACCATGATTACAATCAAACATAAAAATTTACTCTAATTAATATTAAAGATAATTAAAATTAATACAAAAACAAAATAACAATTACAATAAAACATATTAATGAAAACAAATAGAATAAGAATAATGGATTTACTACAATAAATAATGAGAATAAATAATTGATAAATACATTAAAAAAAATAGAATTAGAATAATAATAATAATAATAATAATCAAAATAATCAAAATAATTAGTGAAATAAAATGATCAAAATAAATAAATAATTAAAATAATGAAAAGAAATATAATTAAACATTAATACTAATTCAATTCATATAACCATGATTACAATAAAACATAGGAAACTTATTCTAATTATTCGACATAATGAAAATTAATACAAATACAAAATAACAGTTATAATAAAAACATATTTAAAAAAAAGAATTAACTATAATAAATAATTAGAATAAATATAATTAATTAATAAATTAATTAAAACAAATAGGATTAGAATAATTAAAATTAAAAATTAATTAAAAGAAATTAATTAAAAATAATTAAAATAAATAATTAATAAAATTATATAATTAAAAATAATCAATATAAATAATTAATTAAAATAATCAAAATTAAATAATTAATTTAAAATAATTACAAAATTAATCAAAATAATATAACCATAACCCTAATAATAATAACATTTTATAATTTAAAAAAAGAGAATAATCAAATTAATTTGCAGAATTTTAAAACCCTATATTTCACAAATACAATCAAAATTAACAAAATATAATAAAACAAGTAAAATTATAACTGTCGGCTAAACATCTCACACATCTCTATATATTTAAAAAAATGGGATTAGTCTTTCAACAATTTTTCACATCCTGATGATGAACCATCATTGCTGGTTCGAAACGTCGACTATAAACAAACCTAATGCGATGTATCCGGAAGATATGCTACAGAAGTTCTCAAACATATGATGTTTTTAAATTAGATCATATTATGACTTATATAATGTAAATATCGTATTTTGCAAAGGTGCAAAAAAGTAACATTGATACATTATGTGGAGTGCTTAGATATTATATGGATCCTTAATACAATTTTTTTTGCTATATGCAAAGTAGTTGAATATAGCAGATTCAAAGGAGGCAAGGCAATTTTTGGAGTGGCATGACTTTTTTTCCATTTTTTGGAAACATAATTAATTAATTAATATGTGTATGAATATTTAATTAATACTAATAGTAGATTCGAAGGAGATGAGGAAATTTGTGGAGTGTCAAGTCTTTCAAATGAGGAAGTAGTTGTGGACAATTGTTCAGGAGATGTTGACGCAAGGATGTTGAAAAGGTTAAACAAGTATTAAGGCTCATTTTTTTTCATAAAAGGATAGTTAGTTTCATTTACAAACTCTTATATCATTATCGACTGTTCGATATTTCCCTTTTCCTTCTATGACATCCACATATTCTTTTTTCCTTATTTACATTTATTTTTTAGTTAAAATTAGATGAGATCATTGTTTTTCTTCATTGGGACTTTGTATCGAATCCCCGCGTGCTCAAATTCATTTTTAGTCTTCAATATATTGTGCTTCATGATTCATACATCTTTAGAGATTGCTTTGATGCATTAAAAATATTTCTATTTTTCATATTCCACAACACCGTGATCAAATGTTTAAAATGGGAAAAAAAAATTTGAAAGCTTCTTCCATGCCTCCACCACAAATTTAAGAAGTTGGAACTAGATAAACATCCAAATAAAGGACTATATCTCTATAGGATAAGTATTACAACGATTTATAATACTAAGGATCAATACCAATCTCAGGAATAACAATGTTAGAGCACTCACTAATGAAATAGTCATTCATAAATTTAGCTTAGCTTTACACACATTATGGAGGATGAAAGCATGACTCGATATATTCCCTGTTACTTAACAAACTACCTCGCACCCAATTTCTCCACACACACTTTCTGTTGAACTTCCCCCACAACATTCCTCCCTTCTCTGCAAAAGAATTACAAGGACTAATTTAACATTTACTATTGCAAAATTAAATATGCAGATTTTCACAATGCTTTGAAAATAAAACCCATAGTTTAATGTATTATTCGATCCTTCTTTCCACTTCAAAATATATATATATATATATATATATATATATATATATATATATATATATATATATATATATTGTTTTTAGAAATTGATAAAATTTATTATTAAATAAATTTTGATTTGGTCATAAATTTAAAGTTAAATTTGAATTGGTAATAGTCAATGTTTCATTGTGCAGAGCTTTGCTTGTGCGGGCAACTAGGTTTCAATGAAAAATTGTCACCTTTTGGTAAATTCAAAGAAATGCTAAAATGCATAAACAAATAGATAAATAGTTTTAAAAACGTGTTTATTTGGTTATATTAAATAAATAAAAACTTTGATGATTTTTTTATTAGATCTTGCGAAAATGCAAAATATCTAAATGATATATGCAAAATATGGATGAAGGTTTTATTCTATTTTGTCTTCATTATCACACATTTGCATTGTGAAATTTACAATGTCAAGTATAAGTATTTCATTATTAAAATAATGTAAGCACACTTATGGAAGTAATCTACAAAGATAAAGTAATTGCTAGTTTTGTTTTACCCATAAAACATTACCGCCTAATGAGAAAATATGTGTATTAAAGAATGTAATAGTTGGTGAGTTGTAATTTACAAAAAGAAAGGTATGGAGGAGGAATTTGATTTTAAAGAATTTTATTATTTTTTTTTGCAAAATTTTATCTATTGTGTGGAGCTGAGAAGCCTAATATCTTTTACACAAACTTTTCTATTTGTCCAAGCTTTTCCATCTCTGTATTTACTTTGTATTAATACTCACGTTTGGATGTTCGCACCAAAAATTATATAATTATATCTAGTCAAATTATACCAAGTATCAACAAAAATGCATTAATTATTTATGTAACCCGAAGAAAGTTATAATTAACTGATTAATATGTAACATGCGCAGATGTATAGAGCGATACAAGGCATTGTGGGCGAAAGCATTTGTTCCTTACTCCGCATAGCCATTTTCGTGCATTACCATTTTAGTATATGGAGAAAATCTATGCCGGGATTGTCGCAGGAATCATGTGAAAGAGTGTACCAGAAAGTGTGTGTGGAGAGTGAATGTGCAAAGCAAGGAACACAAACAACTTCACACATGCTACCTTTGCATACTTTGGTAAGCACATGTTAGTTGTAATGTAAATTATAGTTGGAATTTTAAATTTCAGAAACTACTAATGCCTAATCCATTCAAAATAGTAAACTTTCACAATTTGGTTTTCAAATGTATGCTTTTTGATAGCTTATGTTATTTTAATAATTAATATTACCTTACATATCTTGTGTCGTTATCTTGAGAAAAATATTTCTCATTATGTGGAATGTAGAAGTGCAGAGAAAACTCTGTAAAACGATCATCATATATTGAAGAGAAGTAAAACTCCAGTTGCAATGATAATAGTTTTGAAATGATATTTTTTAGCTTTATGTAAAATGGTAGAAACTATATTGAGTGAAGATACGAAATTATCTCCCAAATAAAGTTAATTGTCTATACTTATTCTGCATCTGATGCACACATAAAATAAACTTTTCATGTCACAAACTGTTACTTAATTGATTTATCCATAGTATGGTCTGCATATCCATTTTCCTGCACAACACTTTTTCCTCACATGGATTGAAAGCATAGTTAATTTAATATTGGATAATATGTGTTCAATTGAAAATTGTGAATTCACTAATGCACTTAGTATTTGAAAATTTTCAACACCAAGATTCATTTTGGTAGAAAAAAATTAGCTAATAAAAATCAAGCTAATAGAGTAAATTTCTTGAATATGCGTTGGTTCATTGAATAAATGTCAAAAAGACTTGTATTTCAATTGGCAAGAAAGCTTTAGTTAATCAAGGTAGAATGGGATTTAGGATATCAATAAAATAGTATGTTAATATCGATTTGTAAGGCATGCCAAATGGAGCAATCACGAAACATAATCCTATCAATTGGCTATCTCGAGTTGGAATTTAAGAAAAATGGATATGACTTAATGTAATTGATTTTGGAGTAGATTTTTCTATTTATAGATCAGGAAAATTAGTGTCGGTCAAGTTGATGATACTTAAATGTCCAAATCGATAGTAGTTAAATTTCCTTTCAGAACTTTGATGTCAATTCATGATTTAGATGACTTATTGCCTTTTACACATTGTATGTAAGCATGTTGGCTCTGAAATGGTATCCAATATGTTTGGGAAATTGATTTGCCAATTTACATCTTGTTGTAGATGAATTAGTGCTGAATTCACCACTAAAAGTTCTAGGCAACTGAATTACTTCGTCTCTTCTAAAACTGATAAATGTTTTCAATATTTGGTTTACCATTTGCCTATTGTTTTTTTAATTTAATACCAACAGTGAGAAAAATGGCTAAAAGAAAAAATGGCAGAAGAAAATACGAAGAGGTATATGTGTAAATCTATGATATCTTAATGATTAGCTAAGATATCTTAATTCTTAGCCAAGATATTTTAATGCTAATCGATAACATATTGGAACTTTGACAAATGCTTACGAGGTTGGATAATGAATTGGACCTCATAATAATAGTATTAGAAGGGCTCTTGCAAAACATGGATGGAGCAATCAGACCTACGCTCCCATAGCATAATTAGTACAAGCATCAACCTCCATGGAAAATGGTTGATTAATAAAGAAATCACTACCAAATGTTCCTACTCACTCAACCAATTTTGAAATTAAGTATATGATGAAGACTGTATATTGAAATTTTCTCAACACAATAAAAAAAACATATTGGAATATTTTTTAATATACATGTATGTATGCATGCAAAATATTTTATAAGTTATACATTCAATGTACAAATTTGTTTCAATTCTGTATGAAAAATATTGACTTACAAATTTGTTTAAATTTTGCGTGACAAACCCTTTTTAGTAAAAAGATTTGAAAATTTGATATATCAATAGAATAATGTAAAAAATCACATTGAAAAGAAGTAGATACATAATAGGACAATGAAAAAAATAGTAAATAATGTTAGTAAATATCATAGTAAAAACATCAAAACTCGACGAGGAGGGGAGAATTATGTAGAGTGCATAAAAAAAAGCAACTCGGTGGGCGGGGGAACAAATCTTACTTTGCACCTCTGCATAATGTATCAACGTTAATAGTTCTACAAACTATGTAAAAAAAAGAATATTAGAATGTTGTGGAATATACATGTATGTATACATGAAAAATATTTGTAAGTTATGTTATACTCTTCCATACGTTTTTCCTTCAAATAATAATTCCATTTACAAATTTGTTTGAGTTCGGTATGATAATGATTTGTTTTTAAATTTGTTTAAATTTTGCATGGAAGGCTGTTTTTTATATAAATTAGTTATAATATCAAATTACTATAAATATTTCAATTCATTAAAAACAAATGGAAATTAATATTGTTTCGCTAATTATAGGATTCACAAATTTGATAAATCAATAAATCAATGCCAGAAATCACATTGCAAAGAAGCATGCATGGCATAGGACAATGAACTAGTTACAATCAAAACATAGTAAACAATGTTACTAAATAGAATATTACAAACATCAATACTCAAGGGGAAGAGGGAGATGGAGGGGAGGGTGTGGAGGGCATCCAATTATGCGAAGTGTGGAATAAAAAATGACTAGGTAGGCAGGCGAACAAATCCTCCTTTGCACCTCTACACAATGTATCAACATTAATAGTTCCATGAACTATGGAAATGTCTCGAAACGAGAAATAATATTTGTTAACTTGACATGAGTGAAGCTTGGAAATTATTTTTTTCTACTTGGGAAATGTAAAACTTGAGTTTCAAATGTAATTGAGTGCAACATATTGTATACTTTATTTACACATTTTTATTTTTTTGGAAACTAAAAAAAAAATAACAATGTAACTTTGAAAGCTCTAATTTTGCGGTATAAATTTCTTACACTTTGAGTTAAACTAGAAAAACGAACAATCAATGTAAAATATTATTAAACACAACTTTTTCTTGATAGAGACATCAAACAAGGTTAAAGGATCCATATAATCTTTAAATATTCAAATATAGAGACTCCTCACATAGTTTATTTCTATCATAAACAATGTGCGAAGGAATTATGTTTTGTAACATGTTTTGACTAAATATAGAAGTTGCGAATTTGATAAATCAATAAATCAATGTAAGAAACTAGACCACGAGAAAGCATACACAACATATCACAATGAACCAACTACACATTACAATCAAAACATAGTAAATAATATTACTAAATAACATAGTACAAAACATAGAACTTGAAAAAAAAATGATTGAAATCTGTTTTTATACAACGTTAATAGCTACATATTATGTAATCAGAAGATGAAATCAGATGTCACTTCCATGTTAAAAACTTTTCAATAATCCCTAGATGTGGGTGGCCAACCCTCAATCGAGGGGGCCTTGATATCCCCACCCCCAAGTAGCTGTCACACATGCGTGGATTATTGAACCCTTTTGTTTGAGACTTATCAATTGGCTAAAAAAAGTGTTGCTTTTTGTATCCTCATATTGTGCTGTCAATTCTTCCATAAAAATTGCCCAAGTGATAATTTGTTTACGAGAGCAAAGCCATTGATACCATACAAACTGATTTGGTTCCAAATATAAAGTTGCAATACGTACCTTTTGTGTGTTTTGCACATTATTGAGATTTAAAAATTGCTCCATCTGTAATATCCATGTTTCGGGATCCTTGCCATCAAAATTCCTCATATCGATTTTTGGAATATGGTGGGTCTTCAATCCAACATTAGAGTCTATGGAATCATGATTAACATTTCTTTTGTTCTCATCATGAGTTTCCTTTACTACCCTTTCACCATTAGTGACCATTTCTTGTAGCAACTTATTCATATTTATCTTCAATTCTTCCATCTTATCATCCATGCCATCCATTTTAGCGTCCATGCCATTCATCTTAGCGTCCATGTCATTCATCTTAGCTTCCATGCCATCCATCTTAACTTCTACGCCTTTCTTTAAACAATCTATTTTAGCTGCTACACCTTTCTTTAAACCATCCATCTTAGCTTTTACATCTTTCTTTAAACCATCCATCTTAGATTCTGTTACTTTTTGTGCAAGTGACACTTGTTGCACTTGGTCTCGTAATTTTGATATATCATGTTGCATTTCTTCCTCTTCTTCATGAGTCATGCTAGAGATTTCAGGTTGCTTACTAGGTGTTTGCATTTTCTTTCCTCGGGGCATCAATTACCAATAATAATGCTTTACTATGCCCTTTGAATTCCTTCAAACTAATTTTTCAAACCAAGCTTATGCAAAAATTTAAAAAAAACTACACACCTTTTTTTCACTTTGTAGGAGCTTGATATTGAATCTGATGTATCTCTGTAATTTTGGATCATCTAATTCTGAAATTGCGATCTATAGTAGCCTTCTACGTCCTCTTTCCAATGCCACCAGTCCGATCCAAATTGGATTCTCCAAGGAAGAGTTATGCACAGTCTCCCAAGATGACCTGATTATAGACCTTTCCAAAAGAGCGAACTTGCATGAGTGCCATATGTCACTGTTTCAACCTTTGGCTCTGAAAAATATACACAAGAAACAACAGTCCATTCTCTTTCTGTACCTTCTTACAAAATTTAAATCCGGTTCTCAGAGAGAAAGTTATGACAATTTTACCGAGGTCACCTGTTTGGAATGTAATTCAGGAGCCTACAAAGAGACCAACTTCCTCAGATCATATCTCGACAAATATAGCATGAAAAGCGCTGACATTAGCACTCGAGATTCAGTGTGACTTCGTCTCAAATGGGTTTTTTTTTTGCTTCTGAAACGTCGCAGAAAAAAAGTTATAGCGAAATTGCCACGATGACCTATTTGGAGCAGCGAAACCCTAGAATCCAAAGCTCTAATACCAAATGTTATGAAACCAGCTCACAAAAGGATAGAAAAGATAGATCAATGCCTTATAATTCAACCTCTTCGAGGGGGAAACCTCCTTTACATTACACAAATGAACAATTCTTGGATGATTCAAATGACAAAACCTCCTTTCTATATATAGAAGTCTAAGGGGTCACAATATAACCAAGCCGACCTAACAATAATAATATAAAGGCCCAAAAATAACAATAGAGGGATTCTATGGGCCACAGTAATAACAATATGGGGACAATAGGGGCACAACAATATTAATAAGGGATACAACTACCATATCAATGGCGGCATCACTAGTATTATAGGGACCTAACACAATATGAAACTCTCAAGATGCACAATGATGAAAGTATAGCTAGTTACTTCTTACGTATAGATGAGATTGTTAATTGCATGAAGAATCTGGGTGAAGAGATAAAGGAAGTTACCTTAGTTGAAAAAGTTTTAAGATCCTTATCTACTAAATTTGAATCAAAAGTATCTTCCATAGAAGAAAAGCAGGATCTACAGACTATTACTATAACACAACTTCACAGAACCTTAACTGCATTTGAGACGATAAAATGAGGTCCGTTAGATATGAGAGAAGCCACATTTAAAGCTTCAACAAAAGGAAAATAAGAACTCAATGAATCAAGACATATTTCAAAAGAAGAAGAGGAAGCAAACTTTGTCAAGAAGCTTCAACGGGGTTCCGAAAGATTCAGAGGTAAACTACCTTTAAAATTATTTTCCTGTGATAGAGTCGGTCATTATGCTACCAAATGTCCTCATAAAGATAAATACGATAAAGGAAAGGAATCTGCAAAATGGCATAGAAAACAAAGTGTAAGTAAAAAGAGCTACTATACTCATGAATATAGTGATGGTTTATCAAATAGTGATGAAGATGAAAATAGTAATGACTATAGACTTTTGATGGCTTATGAAGATGATGATTTTTTGGATGCTTTAGATGAATATGATCTTTATGAAGAAATATATAAACTTAAAATCTGTTTATAAAAAAAGAATATGATTATAGATACCTTGATATACCAACTTGCTGAAAGAGAAAAACACAATGAAAAGCTAGAATGTGAAATTGTGGGTCTAAGAAAGGATCTTGAGAAAACAAAAGCTCTCAATCTTAGATTTTCTAAAGGATCATAAACCTTAAATGAAATTATCAAAGTGCAGCGCTCTCCTCTAATAGAGACAGGTCTTGGATATACTGAAGAAACATCTCAATCAAAGAAGCCGTCAAACTTCACTAAAAGCTATCTTGATGTAGAAAAGAGCAGTGAACAATTTGAAAATCGTCAACAAAGGCATAAACCAGATCACCAGGTGAATCAGGGTTAATTTACTTTAAGGATGAACAGAACCCGCAATCAACCTCAGGTAAATCATACTCAATTTGCTTCGAAGACAAATATCAATAGAAACTACAATCAACAGGTCAGTAGATTTGATAATCGCAGGAACTTCTTTAATGGTCAATATTTTTCATATCATAATTTTGGACACAAAGCTAATCAATGTGTTTCTTACAAAACTATCATGACTAGAGAAGCACGAAATCAAAGGAATGTGACAGGGATCAAGAAAAGTTCCTATAATAACTTTTCTCTTCTTGAAATTGAAATAGAATGCTCAATCTGTAACAACTTTGGCCATGAAGAATCTGAATGTAGGAGTAAATTTAGGTAAATAGCTCAAAAGGAGAAAACTCCATTAAATCCCAAAATATGGAGAAAGAAAGAACTGCAAATAGAAATGTGTGGTATAGCCTTGTATGTAGAAGGACAACAAAACCAGTGGTACATTGACAATGGATGCTCAAAACACATGACAGGTGACAAAGAAAAACTACACTCATATAATGCCTTAGAAAAGGAAAAGAGTGTCTCATTTGGAAATGACACTCCTACTGTCATGAAAGGTAAGGCTTTGCTTTCTTGAAAGAAAATTTAAAGTTGGGAATGTTATGTATGTTGATGACTTAAAGCATACCCTATTGAGTGTGAGTCAAATGTGTGATCAAGGAAATGAAGTAGTGTTTCGATCAAATGGATGTGTTGTTCATGAGCTTGATACAGGAGAAACCGTGATCAAAGGGACAAGAAATCCAAACAACCTATACATACTCAAGGGAGGACAACAAGAGTGCTATCTAAGCAAAAATGATGAAAACTGGCTATGGCACAGAAGATTGGGACATCTAAGCTTTTCTGAAATAATAAAAGCATGCAGATGCCAGGCTATTCGTGATCTTCTAGATATCAACATTCCTAAAAATACTATATGAAAATCATGTCAATTCGGTAAGCAAACTATATCTCACTTCATCGAAAAGGAAGGGACAGCTAGTAAGCCTATTGAACTTGTTCATATTGATTTATGTGGACCATCAAGGAAAAATTCACCTCGTGGAGAAGAATACTTTATATTGTTCATTGATGATCTTTCCAGAATGTGTTGGATAGGTCTTCTAAAGCATAAAGATGAAGCATTTGGAAAGTTCAAAGCCTTCAAAGCTTTGGTTGAAAATGAAACAGATCCCAAAATCAAATGCCTCAGATCTTATCAAGGAGGGGAATTTACCTCATACAAATTATTTGACTTTTGTGAACAACATGGAATAAAAGGGCAGTTCTCCACCACAAGGACTCCTAAACAAAATGGAGTGGTAGAAAGGATGAACAGAATGGTTCAACAAATGGCTCGTGCTATGCTAGATGAATCTGGAACTCCTGCAACCTTCTGGGGTGAAGCTGCATTCGTCGCCGTCATTATTCTCAACCAAGAAAATGTTCATGTAAACAACACTCAAACTCCACATGAACTTTGGTATGGTAAGACTCCTATCGTAAAATACTTAATTTTTTTTTGAAGCAAATGTTACATCAAAAGGACTGATGAAAAACTTGGTATGTTTGAACCCAGAGCAAATGAAGGTATTCTTCTTGGCTACCCTTCCCGAAGTAAAGGATATAAATGTTACAATAAAAGACTTGGGAAAATTATTGAAAGTATTGACGTTGTGGCTGATGAAGCATGCAAAAATCCAAAACAGATAAAAACCAAAGATTATGACAATGAAGAAGATGAGGATCATCTTCCCACATCAAATCACACTGATTTTGAGGAAGAAACCAATGAAGCACCAGAAGAAGAGATAATGATAGAAGAAAAGGCTCCATCTAGGTATGTTCTAAAAAATCATCCAGAGACTCAAATCTTAGGGGAAAAAGGGGTAGGTGTGCAGACTAGAAGAACCATTGTCGAAGCTTCAAACTATCTAGCATTACTATCTTCCACTGAACCTCAAAATGTAAATGAAGCATGCAGAGATGAATGTTGGGTCAAGGCCATGAATGAAGAACTTAAGAAAATTGAAAAGAATAATACTTGGGAATTAGTTCCTAGACCTCATGATAAGAATATCATAAGAACTAAATGGATATTGAAAAACAAGTTGAAAAAAAATGGAGAAGTTATTAGAAACAATGCCAGAGTTGTTTGTAAAGGATATGCTCAACAAGGAAGTATATATTTTGAAGAAACGTTTGCTCCTGTTGCTAGACTTGAAGCCATCAGAATGTTTATTGCTCTTTCTAGTTTTAAAAAATTCAAAGTATACCAAATGGATATAAAATATGCCTTTCTTAATGTAGACTTAGAAGAAGAAGTCTATATTGAACAACCAAAAGGATTCATTCTTGGAAATTTTGCAAAACTTGTATGCAAACTTAGAAAATCTCTCTATGGTCTAAAATAGGATCCAAGGGAATGGTATTACCATCTTGACAAATATCTCCACCAACATGATTTTTCAAAGGGGTCAGCAGATAGCAATCTATATACAAAGATGGACACTGGTAAATTGCTAATAATTATTGTGTATGTTGATGAAATCATTTTTGGTAGCAATGAATAATCCATGAGTCAGAATTTTGCTTCAATAATGCAGCAAGAATTTGAAATGTCCTTGCTTGGTGAGCCTACCTATTTTCTTGGTCTACAAGTTCAAAAAAATAAAGAAGGTATATTACTCTCACAAACTAAATATCTCAAACAGATCCTGAAAAGTACGGCATGGAAGATTCTAAACCAGTATGTACCCCAATGGTAACAGGATGTATTCTGAGGTCAAATGATGAATCAACAACAATACATCAACCAACTTATAGATCGATGATTGGTAGTCTGATTTATCTAATAGGTACCCGACCAGACATCATGCATGCAGTGGGAATAGTTGGAGGATTCCAAGAAAATCCAAAGGAATCACACCTTCAGGCAGTCAAAAGGATCTTCAAATATCTTCAAGGAACATAGAAATTTGGTTTATGGTATCCTAGAGATACAAATCTTACACATCATGCATATACAGATGCAGATTGGGTAGGAAGTGTTGATGATAGAAAAAGCACTAGTGGTGGTGCATTCTATATGGGTTCCAGGTTGGTGTCTTGGTTCAGTAAGAAACAAAGTTCAATTGCATTATCTACAGCTTAAGCAGAATACGTGGTTGTTGCATCTTGCTGCACACAATTACTTTGGATGATGCAAACCTTGCAAGATATTCAGATCACTGGTACTTCACCCATCTCCATTCTATGTGATAATACAAGTGTTATCAATATTTCAAAGAATCCAATCATGCACTCCAAGACCAAGCACATACCCATCAAATATAATTTCCTACATGAACAAGTGATTGAACAAAAGGTCAAATTAGAGTATGTTCCCTCCAAAGAATAGGTTGCTGATATATTCACCAAACCATTGTCCAGAGAGACATTTGAATATCTCAAACAAAAGGTGGGAGTAGTTTCTGCATCATCCTGCTGTTAAATCCTATTTTTTAGAGAAAGGTGGCTATACGTGAGTTTCATGAAGTATAGTCACGTACATACACGATTTTCTGTGGATACATTCGCGTATATGTTGGTTTAAAAAGTAAAACAATGGGCCAGACTCAGGAAAAAGGGGGTCTGCTATGGTTTTGTCAATTATCTGCTCTATTTGATGATGATTTCAATCTGCTGATATATTGGTCCTCATAGTGTTTTTGATCACTTGATGTATATCTGATTGATGATGATGCTTTGATAAATCTTATTGACATATGCAATGATCAGATCTGACATTGAACATGTGGAATAGGTTCAGGGGAAGAACATGGTTGATGATATTTTGGGAAATAATGATGCACATATACAGGTTGCTGGTCTAGATGCTATTGACAAATGCTGCTGATGATAGTTTATGATCACTATCAAGGTCTTGTTTAAGACATTTGGTCTCTATTATATGTGACATGTATATCTTTTAATGTCATGGTAATGAAAAGACCTAATTAGTAACCCCACTATGCATGGGATGGATGATGTAATGTTTCTTGTTTTTGACATGTACAAACAATTGATATATCCCCACTTGGTTGGGTGGATGAGTCAAATTTGGTATATCCCGACTTGGTTGGAAGATGGATGCATGTATCAGTCACTCGTGATAGGAAGGTCATTTGTGATGTATGTATAGAGCGTGTTCTTCTTCTAGAACATCTTTTTGCATACTTTGCTTATGCTAATGGGGAGCATGGAATCGATCATGGGAGCTCAATCAACACAATTTAGCATATCAAAGAATTCAGCATGCACTTAGGGGGAGCATGACCCTTTTCCCTTGATGTCAAAGGGGGAGGGTGACTTGGTGTGGTTGTTGTCATCAAGTCCAAAGGGGGGATTGTTGCAATTTTGATGTATGTGTTGTACTTGATGACAACCCACTTGTAGCAGAACAACTCAGTTGTATATGGTAACTAGATGAATTTGCAGAACATATATCAGATGTGACAGAATGCATGATATGAGTTTTTACAGATGTGATGAAATGCAGGGAAACTTCAAGGAATTAGTTCAGAAAGCAACTCACTTAGATGACAAATCACAGTACTATAGGTTAACAACATAGAGTTACAGATCAAACTACACAGAATGAAGAAAGAGAGGTATATGCAGGTTCACCATTGACCAAGCTACGTATACACATAGGTTCATTGTATACAAGTCGCGTATACGTACACACGCAATTTCACAAAAGGAAAAGCACGTATACCTTGGAAAAATAAGTTTTTGGTCCGAAGTATTTGGTCCATGGTGTTTTGATCCATGGTATTGGTCCAAGGTATTGGGTCTGAGGTATTGACACCAGGTATTTGGTCCAAGGTATTGGTCCTAAGTTGTTTTGGCCCATGGTATTGAGAAAGGCCTAAAACTATAAAAGGAGGAGAAGATCATTAGGCCAAGTGTGCAAGTATCAAATATGTGATGTAGTGTGAGATCTAGTATGCAGGTTATTGGCTTATGGTGCTATGCTTGACTTGAACCAAGGATGAAACTTAGCGTTTGATGAAGGATAAGACCTAATGATGTATCAAGATATTAATGCTTGAAGTGAATTATCTTTATGTGGTTTGATCATGTATCTAAATAACTGGCGCATGTTGTAGTCTGTAAATATGATGATCTGGGTATGATTGAAGTCTGGAATAGCTGTTATGTTTAAATCATCTTTTACAAATATATGCGCAGGTTCACTATAGAAAAGAAGCATATAAACACTGGTTCTACATATCAAAACAATCTATACATCATAAATCTGATTTGCAGATCTGTATGCTGGTTTTCTTTGAGGAAAGCGTGTATGCACGCAAGTTCGACACATGGAAGTAGCATATACCTTACAAAATATGTCTTAGTTGCTTCTATTTGCTGTTGGAGTATTCTAGGTTATTTCTTGGGTTCTGGTTACTGTATTCTGGTGATAGCATTATGAATGAATAGATTGATGGAGTGATTAATTGATTCGATTGTGGTTGGCTCAAAAGGAGATTGGTTGATGCAGATATATTTGATGATTGAATGATGTTGTTGATGGATCCAGTCTAAAAATTTATAAAACATGGTCCCTGGAAGAAAAGAGAAGGTTGTAGCCTTCTGTAGGCCGAAACCTACGTACTAGTAAACATATCAGCTAGTACAAGAGCTTGGGAGTTGTAGCTCCCTTCCAGTAGAAGCTGGAGAATGAGAGAAGGTTGTAGCCTTCTGCAGGTAGAAGCCTGCATACTGGTATAAGACTATACTAGTACAAAAATTGTAAACAGAATATTCTTATTATTAAAATAAGATAGAGACAATTGCAGGAGGTGGTTTTCACCCACATTGGGTTTCCACCATATATCTTGGTGTTCATGTATGTTTCTTTTGTGTGATGCTTTATTCTATTTTTACTACATTGTGTAATGAATTCCTGATATAATGGTTAAAGTTCAATGCATGGTAATTTGGGTAAATCAAAGATCTCTACACATACGCTAGTTGCATTAAGTATAGTTGCGTATACACATTAGTTCACTAAGCTAAAGTCACGTATACAAATCAGTTTTGAAAATTAAATTATTGATCTGATAACACTGATTCACCCACCCTCTCAGTATTATTTCCAATAATTAATTGAGTAAGTTGATGCTTCTTTCTGTGGAGCCTAGATTTTTGCAATTTGTCATTATCACAGAGTGGAGAGGTATAATAAAAGTTTTTATTGCCCGAAGTGCTTCTCAATACTAACGTATCTCTACACAAACCAATTTTATAGACACAATACACTATTTTAAAGCCACTTATTCTTATTTGGATCCCCTGTCAACTTTGGTATCATTGGATAGAGTAGTAGCAATCTTAGGAATAATAGTGTTAGAGTATGCACTGACAAAATAGTAAGTTACAAAATTGCCCTTTATCTTCCATATGTCAACTTTGCATACTAAATGAGATTTATGCACAGTTTGGAGGAAAAAAACTTGACTCAATATAGTCCTTACTCCTTAATAGACTCCTTCACACTCAATTCCTCTGCACACCCTTTCTTCTTCCTTGGCATATCACAAAGTTAGTCCTTTTTTAATGCCTCGACTCCGCATACTAAATTAGAATTATGAAAAGTGAAAAGGAAGAAAGTTTGAATTGATATAGTACCTTCTCTTTAACTATTTCTCCACACACCCATTCTTCCGCACTTCCCATACACCCATTTTCAACAAAACAAAATAGTAGCAGTTAGCCTCGCCCTCATCACCCTTAGTTCTATCATCATTGGCTAGAGAAATGTCGTGAAACTAATGGATACTCAATGAAATTTAATCTTGAGGTATAAATATAAACAAATAATTGGATGTTTTGATTTTTTGTATTTTATTTCCTACAAAATAATTAGAATTTCCACAACTCATTTTTCCTTGTAGGTTATTTAATTAGGATTTTGTCTCACTTTTCTGAGTTCATCTATCTATATAGATATTTTTGAATACTTTGAATACTCATATCTTCAACTAAACTTGTCCCTTGGTAAGGATCTCACAAAAATAGGAAGGTAAAATAATAGTGGAAGAATATTTCATTGTGTAAAGTGAAGAGCTTTCCTTATAGACATGGTACTCTAGTTGTTGCATAGCACGTCAATCTTGCCCAATGAAATCCACCTTTGCATAACCTTACTCTACATTTCTTTATCTTACATAATGAAGGGAATCCTTGTATAGATTCATTCGTACTTGCACACTCCACAATGAAAACTTGATCTGTATCTCCACATTTTGAATATCCACATTTCCGACAACTAGTAAAATGAAAACTTAGTAGAGCATGTAGAAGAGCACTTTGGAAGAAACTATTTGTAACAAGCCCCCTAAAAAACCTAATCAAGTATGTGTTTCCGATGTGCATTTTAACAAATACATGATTTTATTGACCAACCACATGTGTGGAATGCAGAAGTGTGTAGAAAACTACGCAGAGTGTGGAAGTGCGAATGCAACAATAACAACAGATAGCCAAAAAGATTGTCAAAACAAAGAATTCTTGAATAATGAAAAACTTCATATCCCACATTTTATGAACTATGAAGAGATGTGAATAATGATAAAACACACACCCTACATTTCTTTAATCAATTAATTAACCGACTAAGGTCATGTTTCTTTCTATGGGGCCCACATTTTCGTCTTTTTTGAGAATGCCTGCATTTTTGCAATTTGTCGTTATTTAAATGTTCACATAAGTGTGGGATGTGTGGAGCAGAAGAAACATTTTAATTGTGCCCAATGTAGAGGGGAATTGAATATTTTTATTGTGGTGGAGTCCAGAAGTAGAATCTCTCTAGAAAGATCTTTTCTACACCTCCACACTTTGCACATGTGGCCACCCAACAACATGTCTTATAATTATAACGGAATATCAAGATTTTTTGATACATTATACAAAATGATGAGGTGTGAATTCATACAATTGTACTAAACATAGTTAATATTTATACATTAAAAGCTGACTTCATTTAATATTAGATAATAAGTTCATGTTTAAAGTTAAAATAATTTCATGTATACGAAATAAAGTTTGATATCTCTATGTGGAGGAAGGAAAACGTGTGTGCGGAAAGTGCTAAGTGCGGAGGGGCAATAAACTTTTTCATTTTGTTGAGTGCAGAGATGGATTTGAAGTTTTTAAATTTGTGGATAGTTAGAAGGGGAAATGGATGTTTTCATTCTACAGAGTGCAGAGGTGGAATCAAAGTTTTTATCGAGCACTAACACTAGCTATGATAGTGACAATGTCAATCTTATTGCTCTAAAATATTTTTCTTCACCTATACACTCATTATTACCCCTTCTGCACATGTGGCCATCCAAAAATGTGTCTTAGGATTTCATTATGTGGAGTCGAGAAACTAATCTTGAGAAAATACTGACCAATATTATATATGAGTTGTTTTTTCTGAAGTTCGTATATTGTGTGACTATCCCTTTGTACAGGTGTTGATGAAGATTTCATTATGCAGAATATGAAGATAGGGGAGAGGGACAATGTAGAGGAAGGAGAAAGGGTATGCGAAAAGTGTGGAGCACAGAGGGGCAATTAATGCTTTGATTGTGCGTAGCTCCTTATCTTTGCACATACCCCTTTAGCTTAAGTCATGATTATAGGGCATGTATCTTATTGCAAGTATCATTTGTGTTTGATTTTTCAAGTGAATTATGTTTAAGAAAATAAATTTGATTCAATAGGCGAGTCTATAATAATTAGACCACTGCTTTGTTTCAATGCTCACTGCCCAAGAGATCTTTGGTGCATAGATATATGGATGTTTTAAACAAGATAGACAAAAGTACCTAGAATGCATGGGGAGGGGGGTGGGGGGTGCTGAAAAAATAGGTAGAGGAAGGAGAAAGGGTGTGCAGAAAGTGCACCATGCGAAGGGGTAGTGAACAATGAAAGCCTTTCCCATACTTCCGCATTCCATACAAATTGAAAAGGTTAAATCTTCCTACATTTTTTGAAATGAGTGAACTGATGCATAAATAGTTTATTTCATTACCTTAAATCAATTTAAATAACATAAATGAAATAACATGAAGCATTATTTTTTTTGAATAATAACGCTTCGTTTCTGAGAAGTTCTTATTCTTCTTAAGATTAAAACATTTAATATGAAGCAAATGTATACCTAGAAATCTAAGTTTCACAAAATCAATATATACATTTCATTACGAAATGTGGAAAAATATTTCATTATGTGGAATAGGGAGATACAAGGGAAGCATAATGAAAGCCTTTCTTGTATTTCTGCTCTTTAGACAAATTTAAAAGACTAAAACATTGAACATTATTCGAACTTCATAGCAAATAGAGCTACTAAAATTTTAAAAAATCTTAACTACATTTCTATTATGTATTCTTTCCAGATGTATGTATGATATAATATAGGATCTCAAAGCATAAGTCTCAAACATTAAGCAACACAATTACAGTAATAAGAATTTTATCAAGATTCAAATTCCAATCATCATAGTTATGATTAAAATAAATACTATACACTGAACATATATTTTAAATCTAAAATTTTTCTTCACTATTCATTTTCATTATGATCAATAATATAATATTATTTATAATATAAAAGTTAAAAGCATATCCTTCAAAAATTATGTTCTATTAATGTTTTTTAGCAATCTCCCAAAATTTAGATCCATACAAGACCTTATGAAAAACATTTAGAACTATGATTTTTAGTAGAAGTCACTTATATCGGTAATGAAAATGCCCAACAAATCAACTCATGATCTCCTACACTATGTTGTACTAGAAACTTCTCTTTAATTATCTACTCATGCATTCTAGGGAAAATGAGTAAACAAAATAAATTTATTTTATCTCTAAAACAATGATATCTGGTAAAAGGAAAGTTGTTGGAAAAATTATTGGGGGCAAGGGGGTGAATCAATATTTGAATTCACTTTAAACTTTTCATTTCATATTCTAATTTTCATATGCTACTATCATTCATGCAACCAACATATGTATGCAACTTCAGTAAAAGGAAAATAACATATATCCAACTGATCCAGATTTAGACAGGAACGCAATAGATTACAGAGATAACCATAAATACAGAGATGCGATAACCATAAATACAGAGATGCAGCGGAAATAATACTTCATTTCATTAATGGAAAATACTGAAATATGCTTACAACCAGAAATAGAAATAAACCAGCTAGGGCGATGGTAGCTTATCTCTGAGAAGAGATGTGGCGGCTACATGCCTCTGAACTGTTCTAAAAACTCAGTTACAATGAGGCTCGAAGGCCTATTTATTGTTGAGAAACAATGGAAAACCCTTCACATCCCGAAACCTAACCCTAGAAGATGAAACGCCAAATTGTGGGCCCTGTTTGGGTAAATTGGTACATCAATTTCCCGGGGTCGTAACTTTGGCATACGATCTCCGTTTGACGCGTACGATAGCTCGTTAGAAAGATCTATCCGAGTACTACCACTTTGGGAGGCAACATCGGTCCATGGACCCATGTTGCCCCAGAATCCCAAAAAAACGTCGTTTAGGGCCTCAAAACGGCTCCGGAAGTTCAGGACCCGAAAAACTGCTAAAAATAGTAAACTGTGATACAATTTAGGAAACTGAAAAGACTGAAAGAGACAGTTGTGGGGGTCCAAATGGGTTGGTGGGTGGCCACCAACATCCACCTGGATCATTCCTCCCCCCTTAGGAAGCAATGGTCCCCATTGCGTTGAGCTCCTCCATCTGCTGAACTTGTCCTGCAATCTCTGATGTGTCCAGTGATGGTGGGAAGCATGGTCGACGATGGTCCACATTGAATACTCGGTGCAAGCGAAGGAATGGAGGAATGCTGTGCTTCAAAGCATTGTTGCCCATAGCCTTGGTACTGCTGTGAGGACCATGTCGAAGTGATCTGACCTTCTGATGGGTTCTGGTAGGGCGTTCTTTCTGTCGATGCAACCAGACTTTGTTGCCCACTTGAAGCTTGTGTGGTACCCCTGTGCGTGAGAAGTTGTTCCTGTTTTCTGTCATGACCGTATTCCTTTGTTGCTGCTGCTGCGTAGAGGAACCCTTTGCAGGGGTCATGGATGTAGCAACAATCTTCCCCTTACTTTGGGAGTGGACCAGACAGATGAATTTCCTGGTCTGTGATATGAGCTTGCTGCCTTTCTTGGTAGTGATCAAAGATGTGGCGGTAGGTGGGGCTACCTCCGGTATCCTGTATAATGAATTATTCAAAGAAATAATGACAGCACGAGGCCTTGACTCATACACGGCATGTCGCCTCCACAAGTATGGCTGGCCTAGTAATACATCACAAACATCCAGAGGTGTAACATCACACAATACCTCGTCTGTGAATGGTTTGATGCTGTAGGGAAGGCGGCACTGCTGGCGAACTTTCAGATCTCGTCCTTCGTGAAGCCACCCGATACTGTACGGCTGTGGGTGTGGTGTAGTCGGTAGGCCCAACCGCTTCACGACCTCTGCTGAAACGAGGTTCTTTTGGCTGCCACTGTCGACAATGAATTGTAGCGGCGAACCCTTCACCCACATCTGTGAGTGGAAAAGACGCTCCCCTTCCTCTGGATTTTCAGGCTCATCTTTCTGGATCTTGGCGGTGGCAACAGTGGCGCTGGGATCCGCATCGATGATCTGCTTCCCTTTTCCATTCCCCTTGTCGGGTTCTGGCTCAGGGTCAGAACATGCATCTGATTCAGAAGCCTTCAACTCGGCCACTAGCGACTGCTTGGTCCGACACTCACTTGTGTTATGAGTGGGACTCTTGTGGAACTCACACCACTTTCCTGTGTCCTTCTTCGGCTTCGTGGTGTTGTTCTTTTCTTGCGGCTTCGACGGGTTGTCTTGGGTCACCCCGCCTTGGCTTTGTCCTTTGGGCTTCAGATTTGCAGATCCAAAGTCTCGCTTCTTCTGTTTGAACTTTTGCTCGATTTTGACAGCGTATCGGTATGCTGTGCCGAGTGAGGAGATGTTCAAGAACACCATCTCTTCCTGGATGTATCTGTGCAGGCAGCCACGGTATTTGAGTACCAGATGCAGCTCAGAATCTTTGATACCCAACTGTGTGCGAAGGGTATGAAAAATGTTTGTGAACTCCGGCACATCTTGGTCTCGTCCCTGCCGCAGTGTGGTCCATTTGATGTATTTGTCCTCATAGCTTCCGACAGGGTAGTACTGCTCCTTGATGGCATCCCTGAAGTCATTCCAAGTGGGTGCGGCTGAAAATAGTGAGGCTGTACTTTCATCCTTCTGCTCGCAGTAGGTTTCCCACCAATCCTTGACGTGGGGGGCTGCTTTGAGAAGAGCAAAAACAATCTTTTCCCGACTTGAAAATTCATGAACAGAAAAATACCCATCTAGCAGATTTAACCATTTATCTACGGCATCTGCGTCTATTTGACCCTCGAAGATGGGGATTTCAAAATTAACTTGTACCTTAAACGGTGTGGCATTTCCAGAGTCGCTGTTGGAAGCTGATGCGTCGCCTCTGGGTAGCCGCTGAAGGATCTGCGCAAAGCTATCCATCATCGCGTTCCTTTGCCGCTCGAGCGCTTCTTCGAGCAAGATTTTGATAGGATCTCCTGCCCCCTCGTCTTTCTTCTCATCTGCCATGGGAGGCCGTCGGGATTTTCGAGGCTGGTCTTGCAAAGGTTCGACCAGTTCAAGCCCTAACTCCTTATATCCCGACCTCGTTGGGGACATGCAAAGAAAAACAGAGAAAAAGCAGACCGCTCTGATACCACTGATCCGGATTTAGACAGGAACGCAATAGATTACAGAGATAACCATAAATATAAAGATGCGATAACCATAAATACAGAGATGCAGCGGAAATAATACTTCATTTCATTAATGGAAAATACTGAAATATGCTTACAACCAGAAATAGAAATAAACCAGCTAGGGCGATGGTAGCTTATCTCTGAGAAGAGATGTGGCGGCTACATGCCTCTGAACTGTTCTAAAAACTCAGTTACAATGAGGCTCGAAGGCCTATTTATTGTTGAGAAACAATGGAAAACCCTTCACATCCCGAAACCTAACCCTAGAAGATGAAACGCCAAATTGTGGGCCCCGTTTGGGTAAATTGGTACATCAATTTCCCGGGGTCGTAACTTTGGCATACGATCTCCGTTTGACGCGTACGATAGCTCGTTAGAAAGATCTATCCGAGTACTACCACTTTGGGAGGCAACATCGGTCCATGGACCCATGTTGCCCCAGAATCCCAAAAAAACGTCGTTTAGGGCCTCAAAACGGCTCCGGAAGTTCAGGACCCGAAAAACTGCTAAAAATAGTAAACTGTGATACAATTTAGGAAACTGAAAAGACTGAAAGAGACAGTTATGGGGGTCCAAATGGGTTGGTGGGTGGCCACCAACATCCACCTGGATCACCAACTAAATAACTTTTATATATTTCATCATTTGTTCATCTTTGACTAGTGCATCATTACTTCATTATTCATTAATTAAAAAGTAACCAAAACAGTAAGAGAAAGATAAACCATCACACATAAGGAACACAAAAACACACAAGAACACCCAGATTTTTAGGTGGAAACCCAATGTGGGAGAAAACCACTGTTGTCGTCCCCTCAATCTTCTTCTTTTATTATTAAGAAAAATTTATTAAATTCTTGTACTGGCGCAGGATCTTACCAGCATGCAAGTAGTGACTTGCAGAAGGCTACAAACTTTCCTCGTTCTCCAAAACTCACTGGAAGGGAGATCCAACCCCTTGATCTTGTTTATGGCTCCTACCAAAAGGGAGCACCTATCCCACTCATAAATTTACTAGCTACCACTGAAAGGAAGCTCTAACTCCCTCACTGAATGATCCAACCCTCAGCTCCTCTTGTGGACCATATTTCATAATATTTCATACTAGATCCACTTGACTCAAAACATAAAACTTGTAGCGCCTCCTTTCATCATATTTTCAGACTAGACCCATATCCAACATTAGGTCTAATACCAAGTAACAATTCTGAAACTAAATACAAAACCAACTAAATCCTTGTATTACCATAAAACTAATCACTGAATCTCAATCAAACATTGCAACAAGGTAAAACTAATCAATAACATATATAAACCATTATATCATACTAATTCACAATGATTATACCAAACCATACAATATTCATCATCACGTAAATTGTTAGGTCCCTATAATACTAGTGTATTCCCCTTACTATTATTGTTAGTGTATCCCCCTATTATTATTGTTGTGCCCATGTATTCCCCATGTTGTTATTTTGTGCCCCATAGAATCCCACTATTGTTATTCTTGTGCCCTTACATTATTATTGTTATGTAGGCTCTCATTATATTATGACCCCATAGACTCATGTATATACCAAGGAGGTCTTATCATTTGTATCACCCAATAATTGTTCATTTATGTAATGTAATCGAGTTTCCCCCTCGAGGAGGAAAATTTTTAAGTCATTTATTTGTGTTTTCTTCTATTCATTGAGCTGGTTTCATACCATTTTGTATCAGAGCTTTTGATTCTAGGGTTTTGCTTCTTCAAACAAGTCATCTCGTACTTTTTCTATAATTTTTATTCTACGAGGTCTTAGAAGATGAAATTACAACCTTTGTGGAGCTGAAATATTGGTTAATTTCTTGTATGAATTTGAGGTCTTGGTTCATTATATTTTCGAAGATATGATATGAGGAATTTAGGGCTTTTGCAATCTCCATAATTCAATCTCAAATAGGCAACCTAGGGAAAATCATAATAAATTTCTATCCGGGGATCAAATTTGAATTTCGTAAGGATTGACTGAAATTGCATGGACTCTAGCTTTTTTAGGTATATTTTTTAGGGCCAAATATCAAAATAATGATACGTGGACCTCCATACAAGTTTTCTCTACTGAACGAGTCTATAATCAAGTCATCATGGGAGATTGAGCATAATTATTTCCTAGAGAATCCAATCTTGGTCTGACTTGAGGGGTTAGAAAGAAGACTCATATGGATACCACAGGACAAAATTTTAGATGTTGGATATACTAAATTAAAAATATACAATAGTTTTAATATTGAGCTCCTAAAAATAAAGAAAAAGGTGTGTATTTTTTTTAATTTTGCATAACTTTTGTTTGAAAAAACAGTTTGAAGTGATTCAAAGGGCTTAATGAAACATAAATACCATTCTCTAATTTCAAAGTGCCCTGACAAAAATAGACACACCTAGTAAGAAACCAAAAATATCTTCTATGGCGCATGAAGAAGAGGAAGAAATGTAACATGATATATCAAATTTACGAGATCAAGTGCAACAAATTTCACTCTCACAAAATGTAACAAAAAATGAATTAGAAACCACGATGAATGTTCTTATAGATGGTATAAAAAAGGGCATGGGAGTTAAGATAGATGGTATAAAAAGGGATATGGTATTTTTGAATGATGGTTTAAATGTAGACATGGAAGCAATGATGAATGTCAGGATAGAGGAGTTGAAGGAAGGTTTGGGAAAGTTGTTAGAAGAAATACTTCCCAGTGGCGACAAGGTAATCCATGAAAATCATGATGAGGAAAAAAGTAATATGAATTTTTATTTTAGACACTCCAATGTTTGGTTAAAGAACTACCGCATTCCAATGATCGATATGAGGAAGTTTGATGGAAAGGATCCAGTAACATGGATACTACAGATGGAGCTATATTTTGATCTCCATGTTGTGCAACAAACATAAAAGGTACACATTTCATCTTTATATTTAGAATCCAATATATTTATATGGTATATATGGATTTGTTCTCGTAATCCACTTATCATTTGGTCAATTTTTACAGAGGAAATGATAACACATTATGAAGATACAAAGAGAAACACCTTCTTTAGCCAATTGATAAATCTCAAACAAAATGGTTTAATGGTGGAGCACATTGAGGACTTCAAAAAGTTTAATATCAGGGGAACCGATAATCCAGAGGATCATAGGATTGATGTCTTCATAGGGAATTTGAAGGATAACATCCAAAATGAGGTTCGCCTTTGGGAACCTAATCCATTGGAGAATGCATTTAGTGTGGCAAGGAAAGTTGAAAGCAAAAATATGGCAACAAGGAAGTATACCACTCACAACTATAAATATGGAAGTTTTTATGCTCCTATCCTTCCACAACCTACAAGATTGATGCCACAAAAATTGGAGGAAAAAAGAGAAAAAGGTATTTGTTATAGTTGTGATATAAAATACACTAAAGGTCATAAGTGTGTTGAGAATAAATTATTCTACATAGATTGTGAAGAGGAGGAAGAAAATGAACAAGAAACATCAAAAGAGGAGGATATACACCAGGAAACAACCCTAGGGAAAGAAGAAATCAATCCAATCATATCTTATAATGCATTGGTAGGAATTACCACTCCTCAAACTCTCAAGATAGAAGGATATATCAACAAGAAAAATGTAATAGTGTTGATTGATTCAAGTAGTACTCATAATTTTATTCATTGTAAGATAGCTAAGGAATTGAATTGCTTCCTATATCTAGCACCAGAGTGTCAAGTGATGGTTGCAAATGCAAGAACTATAAATTTCCATGGAAAGTGCCATAATCTCAAGATAACCATAGGGGAATATCTATTAAATATTCCAATTCTTTCCATTCCAATGGGTGGTGTTGATGTTGTACTAGGAATCCAATGGTTAAAATATTTGGGGATGATAACTTTTAATTTTCAAGAATTTCTCTTGAAATTTTTGTGGGAAGGAAAGTAAGTTGAATTAAGAGGTATTGTATGGAAAACATGAAATATCATAAGCGCTAATGTCATGAAAAATATTTTGAAGAAAGAACAGTGGGTTGTAATTGAACTATTATGCTCACTAGAGGTTGAAACAACAAAATCATTTATTTCTCCAGATATTCAAAAAATCTTGGACAATCATTCCAAGGTATTTTAGAATCCCAAAGGCCTCCCACCTATTCGTGATCATGATCTTTTTATTCATTTGATTCCAGGAAGTGTTCCTCAAAACATGAGACCTTGCAAACATCCATATGCCCAAAAGAGTGAAATTGAACATATGGTTGCAAAAATGTTGGAGGCTAGTATAATTCAACCTAGTCGCAGTTATTTATCCTCTATAGTAGTATTGGTGCACAAGAAGGATGGATCATGGTGTATTTTTCTGGATTAAAGGGAGCTCAACAAGCTCACTATTAAAGAAACATTTTCCATTCCTGTCATTGAAGAATTGTATGATGAATTACATGGAGAAATTTACTTCACCAAGTTGGACCTTTGTTCAGGGTATCATAAAATTAGAATCAAGACTAAAGACATTGTAAAAACAACATTCATAACTCATGAGGGCCATTATGAATGTTTGGTCATGCTTTTTGGCCTTACTAATTCACCTTCGACATTTCAAGATTTGATGAATTCCATTTTAAAACCCTTCCTTAGAAAATTTGTGTTAGTATTTTTTGATGATATACTAATCTACAACAAGTCTTGGATGGATCATGTTCAACATATTGAGAGGGTGCTAAAATTATTGGAGGAGAAACAATTATATGCAAAAACCTCTAAATGTTTCTTTGGAGTAGAGGAGGTGGAATATTTGGGTCATATTGTATCTCATTAAGGTGTTATGGTAGACCCTAATAAATGTATAGCCATTAATGAATAGAAAATCCCCACAATGATAAGGCATCTTCGAGGATTTCTTAGGTTGACAGGGTATTATTGCATGTTAGTTAATAATTATGGGACAATAGTAGCACCTCTTACAACATTATTGAAGAAATATACATTTTCTTAGATTCTAGAAGAAACTAAGTCCTTTGAATATCTTAAAAAGGCAATGTGCCAAGCATCGGTCTTAACTATGCCTAACATCAAAAAACCTTTATTGTGGAATGTGATGCCTCAAGAAATGGAATTGGTATCATTGTAATGCAAGAATGAAGACCCATTTATTTTAAAAGGCATCCAATCAAAGGAAAGTATTTACACAAACCTATTTATGAGAAGGAAACGTTGGAAATGCTACATGCACTAAAGCAATGGATACCTTACCTAATGGGAAGACACTCCAAGGTTAAACCATATCATGATAGTCTTAAATAATTTTTTGAACAAAGATTATATTCATAAGAGTAGCGAAAATGGGTCACAAAGATGATGGGTTATGACTTTGAAATCATCTACAAAAAATGGAAGAAAAATTCTTTTGTAGATGCAATCTCAAGAAAGGATGAGGATGTAGAAGCATTGATATGTGCCATTTCTATTATCCAACCTAATTGGATAACCAAAGAAAGGGATGAATTGAAAAATGATGAAGAGGTGTGGACACTCTTTCAAAATTTGTGGCAAGATCCTAGTACATATGATACATTTAGCTAGAAAAATTATTCATTATGGTAAAAAGATTGATTATATCTTTGTAAGAATTCCCCACTCAAGCAAAAGATTCTTTTGGAATTGCACACCTCCCCCTTAGGAGGGAACTCTAGATTTTTAAAAACTTATCGAGGGACCAAGAAGGATTTTTTTGGGATAGTCTTAAATCTAATATTTAGAATTTTGTGGCATAATGTTTATTTTTCCAACAAAATAAAGTTGAGACAATTAATATCGTGGGTTTGTTACAACCTTTAGCCATTCCAAGTCAGTGTTTTGAGGAGTTCTCAATGGATTTTATCATAGATTTACCCAATTTTGAGGGAAAGAGTGTCATCATGGTGGTAGTTGATATACTTACCAAGTCTGCACACTTTTGTGCATTATCTCATCCTTTTAAAGGAAGTACAATTTCTATTGCATTTATGGAAAAAATTTAAAAGCTACATGGAAATCCAAATATTATTGTAGGTGAGAGAGATCCCATTTTCACTGGAAATTTTTAGACGAAATCATTTTCTTGTCTTGGTACTCAATTAGCTCATAGCTCATCTTATCATCCTCAATCTGATGACAAAATGAGATAGTAAACGGATTTTTGGAAGTATATCCTTGTTGCTTTGTATCTGATAAAAAAACACAATGGTTCAAATAGTTACCTCTAGCTGAATGGTGGTATAACACTTCCTTCCATATTGTAGCAAAAATGACCCCATTTATGGAACTTTATGGATATCGTCCATCATCCATCACATCATACTTAAGATAAAAATATAAGGTTCAAGTAGTGGAAGATCACATCAAGCATAAACAACAAGTTCTCCAACTCTTAACAAATAACCTCACTCTGGTGCAAAATTGAATGAAAAAACAAGAAAATCAACATAGTAGTGAAAGAAGTTTTGATGTAGGCGACTGAGTATTTTTACAGCTACAAACATACAATTAAATGTCCCTCAAGCAAGCTAAGAAGGATGATAAATTATCACCCAAGTACTATGTTCCTTACAAGGTGTTGCAAAATATTATTACTATGGCATAAAAATTGGAGCTTCCTGCATCTTCTCGAGTACACTGAGTTTTCCATGTTTCATGCTTAAATAAGGTTTTCAGTGACAAGCTTCTAGTTCAAAGAGTGTTGCAAAAACTTGATGAATAAGGAAAAAACATATTTGAGCCTGAAGCAATCATGGAAACATGAACTCAACAACTATGAAATCGACTAATTTTAGAGTATATCATTAAGTGGAAGAACTTACCCATTGAAGATTGCACATGGGAGGATGAGAATTTTATACAGAAGCATCCAAAACTAATCAACCGTTGAGGACAACACTTTTCTGAAGGAGAGGGTCATGTTAGGTCCCTATAATACTAGTGTATTCGACTTATTGTTATTGTTAGTGTAGCCCCCTATTGTCATTATTGTGCCCATGTGTCCCCCATGTTTTATTGTTGTGCCCCATAGAAGCCCACTATTGTTATTGTTGTTCCCTTACATTATTATTGTTATGTAGGATCTGATTATATTGTGACCCCTTAGACTCCTATATATACCAAGGATGTCATATAATTTGTATCATCCAAGAATTGTTCATTTATGCAATGTAATGGAGGTTTCCTCGTCGAAGAGGACAATTTTTAAGTCATTGGTCTAGTTTTTCTTTTTTTCTTTGAGCTATTTGCATAATAAAAAAAAAAATTATCACTGCAAACCCTCATTAGATATACTTCAAAATTTATACGCTACTATTTTGGTCATTCCCGCAAATGTACGCGCTTCCTCTGTACAAAAACCACGTAGAGATCTCAGTTTACTGAATACTGAATCTGAATCATTGTATACCTTAATCAACCTCTTAATCATACACTGTATCAATCATAGATTACTAAATCAATCATAGATCATACCATAGCATAGTTACCAATCAATATTCCATTCCATAATCAATTCAACCAAATCAACAATATTAAACACATATTATCATTATAGAGACATCATCGATGAACAACAACATATAGAAATGCTTTTGATCAAATGTCATAAAAAATCCATACTCAAAACCTATATATATATATATATATATATATATATATATATATATATATATATATATATATATATATATATATATATATATATATATATATATATATATATATATATATATATATATATATATATATATATATATATATATATATCTATATCTATATATATATATATATCTATATCTATATCTATATATATATATACACGACTTCCACAAAACATGTCAGCGTATGTATGGAACTACCATGTGTAACACCCACCTACAAATCTCAAGATATGGTATAAATTTGCAAAATTTATACGTGACCCTGCAAAGATAGATCCGCTTATGTATGCAATCATTCATAGGAAAACATGCATACATATATTAAATCATTGAATTAAACTTTCACCATATAATATAAGATCTATCAAATCCAAATCTCAGCATACATATCATTACATTCACACATCATTATATGTAGATACATATCATCATAGATCTATCAAAACTTAAATAGATCAAGCAACATGTATTCATTTCAGATCTATCAGATATGATTCATATCCATGCTCCTTGGTGCATCCCTATTTTAGATTAGATTACACATTAATAACCCATAACTTGTACACTTAAAAACTTGATCTCCATCTCCTTATATAGCCTTTTCCTTAACCAATACCTTAGGTCAATATCTTCGTAATGTCATTAGTATTCTTTGACGGGATGAAAGAACCATTGTTGCTTTAATTACTATGGGCAATACCATGGTAATGACCCCTGGTATCCATATATCCATGGGTCGGATTATGTACATGACTTTTTCTCATAAGAACTGTGCATGTAGGTGACCCTTCTTTACAAGAACAATGTATTCTTTCTCAAACTTTTACTTTTGTCATCCATCTGTCTCTAAAATGACATTTCTCTATTCATTTCATTTGTAGCATATGTACAAGTCTGAATTAGCTCCATAGTCATTAATGTTGACATAAAGTACATATTTATTAAGTGGGTTGCAATCAAGGACAACACATTAGCCATAATGCCAACAATCTCCCCCTTTGGACTTGATGGAAACCATTTTTGTGTTTGGAAACCACCTGCAAACACCAAGTCTTTTAGCAAAGCATACCAAGATTCTCTATTGGCTTAGGGTGTCCTGACCCAGGTTCGGAGTTAGTTGTGCCAACCAACAAAACCCTTCACTGTTGGCCCTTTCGGAAACAACCTGTGTAGCACAGGCACCCAAAACCATATTGGGGGATGCAAGAACCAAGTTTCTGCATCCAGAGACTTGTGTGATGTCTTTCGGCACCTTATATTTGTCTCCCTACAAATCAATAGACATCTAGGTTTCGTTACTGTAACTAAGTTAAAGCTCCTTCTAGACCTCCGTGAAGGTCCACGATCAGTACTTACGGATCTTAAACAGTCGACTTACCTACTTTCATGCATTAACAAGCAACCCTAGATCATAGTTCACATAGATCTACTTAATTCATTATAAAACATAAGAGAAATAGCTTGTAACTTCACGGAAGAGGCTAAGAATTTATTTCATACATTACTAAGACAGATTCAATGAATCCGCATAGCATTCTTTCAATATTTCATAAAACATATCATTAATCGACAACATATAACATAAACAGATTCAATCGAAATACTCAGTAATTCTCCAAAAAGTTGTCTTTATTTATCTCGAGTTCACTGATTACATACTCTTCTACCCTGCGCACACAGCTGTAGGGTCTGCGCACTCAGCTGCAGACTCTACCCAAGCCTCCTACACACTCAGCTGCAGGAGACTTCCCTTCTCTACCTAAGCGTAGGAAGCAGAGCCTTCCTACCTTAGCACTTGCCCAACAAAACCTCTTCAATGTACGAATTATCTATCGAAAGTTATATCTAAGACTTGCTAAGACTCAACTATGTATATCTTTTCTAATACAATACCATGGCCCTTGTCTCATGGGTGAGTCTTCAAAACAAACCAAAACAAGGAGCTAAGACCCCTTTTACTCGTATCTATTTGCATGCTATGTGTCCACAGTTCGCGGAGACTTTACATCTTTTACAAAATTCTTTACAAAAAATGACTAAGTTAACCAGGGAAAATTTTAAGGATGGAAAATTATGTTGAAGTTTAAAAACATTGGCAAATCTCACTAGTCCTTAATATGAAAACTATAAAAAATTTATTGGTATACTTGTAAAATTATTCAAATTTATAATCATTTTATATGTAGTTTCTAAATAATGTTTGTGATTTTTAAGGTAAAATAATTTTATATTCTAAAATTTGGGCGAATCATTTTTATAGAAAATGGAAATTAGCGAATATGCTTTGTATATTAGCCCCTAAAAGTTTCCATGAAGTTAACTCAATTCTACCCCTCAGTACCCCATCACAATAGGGCCCCAACAAAAGGATTGTGACTCGCTGTCAAGTCACTCGACTAGTTGTTCCACTTTCTAGCAGAGATCGCTAAATACCTTGGTCAAAGTCTGAAGCTCCATGGTATTATGTTTTGCTACTTGTTGTATTTCCTGGAGAAGTTTCTTTGTCGTTAGCCCCTCTATGGAATGTTTTGTAGTCCTTTGGGTCTATTGCATGGCCTTCAGCTTCTCATGAATGTTTTTTGACAGTTGGATGGCTTCATCTCTCCAAGGTTGAAGCTGGTCTCTTAGCAAGGACTGTGTTTTCTATAACTCCTAGATATGTATCAACATTTCCTTTCCTTCCTGCAAGCGCGTGAAGCGTTGGATTGGCGCCAACGTTCGCACCGTTGTATTGATCTCATCATATTGTTGTTGCGCTTCCCTGATCTTTTCGTTCAATTGTTGCAGCGTAGGATCCTTCTGTAGTGTATACCATAGGCCCATTGCCTGAGTGAAGGGCTAGTCACAACACTAAACTGTGACATCTAGTTGATCCATGGACTCTTTGATAACTGCATCTCTATGTTCCCGAACTTCTGGCGGTGTGGATGGTTGAAGCTTGAGATTGAGTTCAAATATCTGCATCTCAATGTCAAAAGTGACTCACCCAACTTCATCTTTGGCATCGCACACCGTAGCAGCTAACTTCTTAACTTTCATTTCAACCTGTACATTGTCTGGAATATGCAATTCTAGAACTGTTTGTTAGGCTGGCTCAATTACGATCTCTAGGTGTGTGCTTCGCACTTGCATCTCCTATTTCTCCTTCAAAGCCTGTGTCTTCTCCTCATACATATGTGCATTGTTGACTTTGCATTCATTGGGGACCTCCAAGGTGCACTGCTCCCTAATCTGCAGCTCATCTGAGACCCTCGATGCAATGTGTGGAAGGTTGTGAGCGGCAATGCAACCACATTGATTCTGAGATGCTTGATCCTTTCGAGTGTCGCACGGTCATCCTGATTTTCTGTTTGCAAGGATCCTTCTGGTAAAGGAATGACCCTTAAGTCCATGGTCCATTCGACTTCTGGAACACTCACACTCGCATGAGTCTAGCTTGCTTGCACCATGCTCGCCTACCCCACGCTCACTTGAATCCTACTGGCCTAGATCTACAGTTCACGTAGATCCTTCTTGACACTTCATAGTATCTGCATGTACTGTTGTTCGAATTGTAACCATAACTCGGACATGGTATCTCTAACATTGTTGCTGATTTCATCTAAATCACCCTCTATGAGCACAACAGGGTCCACCTACAATTGCTTATCTGATTTTTTCTTCTTTCATGAACCTGTCACTGGCTCCTTGGTGCGCTTCTAGAATTTAAAGGGGGTGGAGACCTCTTCACTCCCATCGCCACCTTGTGCAGATATCTCCTCTTCATCAGTGCATAATGAGGCTGATTTGTTTCTCACTTCAGTGTCTTGAGTTTCCTTTTCGACCCGCTCTTTAGTAGTCCACTCCTTCACAACCCGCTCTTTCTCCACAACTGCCTTAGCAACAACTTATTTTTTTCTTCTGCTGGGCAGCCTTCTCCCACATGACTTCCTGTTCTTTTTCTTTCTTCTTTTTCACAGCAGAGATCCATGCAGAGGATATTTCTCCAGCTTTGCTCGTCTCGACATCCAACTCGGTAGGCTCGCACCACTCTGTGGGCCATCCACCCACACCATCCTGTACCTCCATGTCAGCCACCAAGTAAGGCAGCTTGTGCCATACCTCTAGAGGGTCTTTTTGCACATGAATCTAGACATTGTGAAAGTATTATTTAAAATCTATGTGGGTCCTCATCTGCTCAAATAAGGTGGGAGATAACCTGGGCCTTTGGCTTACAGCCATTTGGATGTCCATCTCCATAAAAACCCAAAAAACCTTATATTTTGTACTTCGTGCCACATCTTTTGTCTGCACAGCAAAGCGAACGTTGCTGCCTCCAGGAGGGTCTCATTCAAGTGAGGAAATTGACTGTCCTTTGGAAGCCTCCATGCCACCAAAACTATGAGCAATAAGAAACAAGCATAGTGGAATAACTGGCTCTTCTCTTGCGCCACGCAATAGATGGCTAAGAATTCCTTACAAATATATTGGGCCGAGTTATATTGGACCCCTTTCGCACACTGCGGAACTAACCATATGACCGGTGCGGGAACTTCATCCACATGACACTTCTGCATTATCTTACCTGCAAGGATTTGTGCGTAAAACTGTACCACCTTGTCTATTATGGAGTGGATATAATATCCACACTTTCCCTTTACCACCCTGTACTTGGTCTTTATGCAGTTCGCAAGCTTATTTTCTAGGGATTTTCTGACAAACTCTTTTGTCGGGTATGATCTTTTATATGGTAACTTAGTAATTTTGTGGATTAACATATTCATGATGTGTATAGGCTCACTTACCCATAAACACCCATCATGCACTAAAGTCAGTAACTAGCACACACATCATGTATTGATATTAGATCGGTGAAAATGGGGTACAAAAGCATGTGTAAGAGCCCCTCCAGCTAAACTTCACGAACCCATTTCATTGGTTCCAACTTTTTGACCCTTGTACCTTCATAATATATGCGGGTCATATACTAATTTGTCACTAAGTGTGGAAATTTCTCCTGGTCAGTGAGGTCCAGTATTCCATCTTTAACATTGGTATTTGTGCTAAGAGTGTACCCTCAAATTGAACTTCAGGTGGGAGCAATGGTGTAGCAATTGAATATTTGCTAGAATCAGTGTCTTTGGTCACCTTCTTCTATCCTCTTCGTAGACGAAATTATGATGGAATCATAGTGATTGGTTCCGCATCCTTGGCATCCAACTCCCCGACCTCTTGTCCGAGTTCCTATTTATCTAGGTCTAGGGGCACAAAAGGTTGCTTCTACGTATCCATTTTTCCTTTTTGTCGTGCCTCCTATGGATGTTTTCAAGGTGAGTGGCACATTAGCTCGACGATTGGCTTATTTTTCTTTTCCTTAGAAGCAGACTCTTTGGGCCTGGCTAACCTTGGCGCTATAGGTACTACTAGTGTAGCTTCTATGCCTGCAGCTTTTGGGGCTAGGGCCTCAGACACCGCGGCTTTAGAAATCATAGGCTCATATATCATCTGGATAGAAACTTGCCCCAACATATCATAATAGTGAACTAGCCTTAGATGCTTGAACAAAATTTCCCACTCTTCTTGATGCATGCAAGGAATTATTAGGAAACAAAGTGTTTTTTTTCAGACTAACATGCCATATTTATAGTGATGTTTGGATTCAAATTTTTCTGTTCCCTCCATAAATTTGTCTTAAATGCTCCTCCTAACAGATTTTCTTAGTGCAATCAATTACAGTAACTCCAACGGCTATTTGTGTCCTGGGATACACAGTACCCTCCTCCATGGTGTAGCATCCTGAGCGCAGCTCTCTCTGGTGAATCTTCATCAATCTTGGCATAGAATGCTTGCTGCCTTGTCCTCCTAGTCGGGTAGTGTAGTTTATAGTCTCGCGCTCCCTTGCAGCTAGCTGGAGCACTAAGATTGTCTTGCATTCATATAGTCATTGCTTACGGGTAAGATCCCCTGTATACAACTTCCACTGTCTCCCATTCACTTTTCCTAGAAGCGGTTCGCCATTCAGCTTTGCGAGCTAAATTGTGCCACCCTCTATAATTTCCTTGAGAATATAGGGTCCTAACCAATGCATCTGGAATTTACCCAGAAATTTGGTGAACTTGTTGTCATATAACAACATAAGATTATTTATCTTAAAGGTGGGACGCTTGATATGGCAATCATGCCATGCTTTTTTGCATTCCTTCTGTACTTGTTGGTGGAATCCTGCCAAAAATCAGTCCCCCTCCAACTCTAGTAGTTGCGCGAGCCATTCCTCCAAAGCCTCACGATCTGCCATATTTGTCAAAGCTTTTATGCGGAGACTAGGTACAATGTATTCCATAGGCATCACTGCTTTGATGCCATAAACCAATCTAAACAGTGTTTTCCCTGTCATCTTTTTACAAATTGTTCTATAGGCCCATAGTACTGTAGGTACGTGCACATCCTAGTCATTCCATTTTGTGTTATAGATATTTGTCAATGCATTCTCTAAAATTTTGTTAAAAGCTTTGACTATCCCATTAGCCTCGGGGTGATATGGTGTACTCTTTTGATGGTAGAATTGCAATTCATCTGTCAGCATGCTAATTGTTTCATTTAGAAAATGCGTTCCCCTATCACTCATTAATACTCTCGGGCATCCAAACCATGTTAAGACAGGTTGTTCAATCAAGAATTTCATTGTCATTGCCCCTGTACAATCTTTCACTAGCTGTGCTTCCGCCCACTTGGTTAAATATTCTGTCGTAGTGATAATGTAGCACCTACCCATTTTCTTTCGAGGAGGCTAAATTGGCCCAATAAATTGATCACCCACTTCTCAAATGCCTGTAAAGATACATGAGGATGTAGAGGTAGTTCATCCCTTTGCAATGGCCTGCTAGTCCTTTGACATTCATTGGATGCCTTATAGTATGCTTTGGAATCCTTGTGCAATATTGGCCACCATAATCCTGCGTGCAAAATATTTTGCGTAGTTTATTTCCCTGCATAATGGCCTCCCACATCTCCCACATGAGCTTCAGTGAGAATACTATCACGCTCAAAATCCGGCACATATCTCTGTAATATTTCATTTACCCCCATTTTGTACAAATGTCCTGCAATGACCGAAAAATCGGCTGTGCGAACTACTAGTTCTTTCTTCTGCTGATTTGTATATCCTTCAGGTGCCATCCCTGTAGTTAAGAAGTGAATAATGTCAGCAAAATGATCATCCGCTACACGTACTGCAAAGAGTTGCACATCTGGAGACCCTTCCTCCAATTACTGGGTTCTTCGCCTATTTCAATTCTCGACAGATGGTCAGGTCCAGCATTCAACCTCCCTGACTTCACAATTACTTCAAAATCATATTCCTATAATAATAACAACCACCTGCAAATTTCCCCCCAACACAGGCTTGTTGACCAGGTACTTTAAGGCAGAATGATCTGTATACATATTGAAGGGTCTTCCTAATAGATAATGCCTGAATTTTTGTAGGGCGTAGACCATGACCAACCACCCGTGCTCTATCGTTGAATAATATTTTATAGCCTTTGATAACTTCCTACTTACGAACGCTATAGGATGGTCCAATTCTCCTTCACTTGCTTGTGTCAGTACCACATCGAGTGCATTGCAAGAAGAATCCACATGTACATGAAACTCCTTTTAACAATCGGGAAATACCAAGATTGGCATTTTCACCATATTTTCCTTTAACACATCCAAGATGTGTTGACATTCCTCATCCCAATAGAATGTTGCATCCTTATTTAGCAGTTTTTCCATGGCCGCGGTAATTTGAGCATAAGCTTTCATTAATTTTCTATAGTATCCCATGTGTCCCAATGTCGTGCGCAGCTGCTTGATGTTCCTAGGGGCCTCCAAGTTCACAATCACCGTGATCTTTGTAGGTTCCACCATCAATCCTTTCTTACAAACGACATGACCCAGCAAGATCCCGAAAGGAACATAAAATATACATTTTTTGAAATTTAGTGCAATTTGGTATCTTCGACATCCATCCAACATAACGCGCATGTTAGAAAATTATATATTACAGAGCAATGGAACACATAAAATATTGTAGAAATATAAACACAGAAAATGCATAAAACAAGAGAGACATAGATATATGTGGTTCACCTAGTTTGGGCTACATCCACGAAGAAACAACCAATCCTTCCTTTTATATTATCCAACAAACTTAAGAAATACAACCTATAGCAAACCCGTTGTAATTCCCTCTTCACTCTCAATCTCCACTCTCTTCCTCACTCATAATATAGATATATATAGTTGCAATACAATTCCCTCATATATGGTGAGGGGTTGCCTTCTAGGGAAAAAAACCCTAAACTAAACATAACTTCTACCATCATATCTCTGTCTAATGAACAACCCAGATTGACTATGAAATTACAACATTTTACAAGGAAATTTTACATCTATTGTTAGCTTCAGGGGTGATTCCCCCAATCCCCCCACCAGGGGGGACTCCTAAAGGTCGCTCTTGCCCCCCGCTGGACCCCCCTGCAGTGAATATTTTACGGGCAGTGTTGTTTCCCCTTTACGAACTGGGGTCCAATCCGGCAATACCTTTGAATACAGGAGATAATCAGGCTACACACCCAACAACGCAAACTTGCTACATGGAATTTAACCAATCCAAACATAGTCCAGTCATCAAAGTATAGTTCTAGAAACTTATGAATGAATTCTTTGAATGCTACTATGACTATGAGAGAAAATATTGCATGTTCATTCTTTAATCCAAAATCCATAATAGTGTACTAAAAGGACCCCTAATCTGTTGCGAAGGTGGTTTTTCTTCTATCCTTTGGTGCAATCTTAATTTTATGATAGCCACAAAACCCATCAAGAAAGGAATAAGCCTCCTACCCTCTGACATTGTCTAGAACTTCATCTGTAAATGTCGTCGGAAATGGATCATGAACACATGCATCATTAAGCTTCTGCAGATCTACGCAGATCCTTATTTCACCATTTTGTTTCTTCTCTTGGACTACCATCGGGCTCACCCAATCAGACTGCTCATCAGGTTCTATAATTCCTGCCTCCAACATTTTATCCAGCTCTTGGTGAACCTTCTCCTTATAATTAGGATTAAGGTGATAAGGCCTCTGTTTGACAGGATTCATGTTCGGCTTCAATGTGATCCTCATAATGGCCAAATCACCAAGTATGCCCTCTAAATCTAAAAACATAGTCGGAAAGAGATCCTGGTATTCGCAAAGTAATTCAACGAATTTTTCTACTATAGCATCATCCCAATAGTCTCCAACCTTCACGAACTTCGGTCCTTCTTCAGTGTCAGTGTTTACTTGTCTTATTTTCAAAGGTGCAGAGATGTCTGGGTTCTCTACTTACAGTCGTTATACTTCGCATTGCCCTTCTGTCTCTAGAACATTGATATTCCTTGCTTCTTCTTCCTCCTCTTTAGTGGTCACATTATAACATTCCAATGTGTGGCGCAGATGGGTGCTCCAATCTGGTTGGGTCCATTCCATTACTTCCTTCAATGTCCTAAAGATAACCGCTTTAATTTATTGAAGTGCCTCATCAATGCTCTCAAACCCGTCCTCAAAGTTGAAAGTTAATAATAACCTTGCCTTCAATACATCCCATTCTGTTGTGTTATGGCGGAGCTTTGTTTCGAGATACTAGTTCATGGGGATTGTATGCAAGGTGTCACAAAATATATGTACCCATTCTGGCTATAGTTCTACCCCCCATGCCTTAGTCCACTTTGCTAGGTGATTGCGCAAATCATCCTTACCATTATACTTCTCAGCCATTCTTGTATTAGCTTGTCCAAATCCTAACTTCATCATTGACATGTAATCTTGCCATCTAGCAAAACTATCCTTATGTGAACCCCACCATCGTGTAGGTGTAGCACGTAGCACCAATTCCAACGCTTGGAATCGGTGGTATTTAGGGACTTCATGCTCAAAATCAACTAAAAATATATCTATGTTAGTTGAACCATCATAATAAGGTAGCTTTCTTACCTCCGACGAAACGTAGCACAGTGGCTTCGTCATCATATTACACCGTAATGTATACACTTCATGTAAGCAATTTTTCCAATGTTCTAGCTCCTCATCTGAGTCAGAAGTGCAAGAAATCTCCCATTCCCATGCAATCCATCCATCCACCATTGGATTCATCCAATCCTGATCTTGCTTTGTTAACTTGTAGATTTGACCGAGCTCATTGTCACTTTCTACATAATCGCACACTGGTTCAGTATAGAATGCCCCTTCAGCCGGATCCAGTGGCACTATAACCCTTAGCAACTTCCTTTCAAATGACATTATACTCTTTTTCAAATTAATGACCCCATTCATATCAATAGCCCAGTCGATTCCCAAGAGCATGGGGTAGGGGTTACTATCATCAACAATTTCTATAACTTCAAAGTCCACCAATGCACTTGCACCTTCAATATCAACCGTTACTCCATATAATCGTCCCATGGGGATGATTTGATGTTGATTCGCCATTTTGAGTTGAATCAGAGACAACTACAGCGTAGGTCTCCGCATCCTTTCCCATGTCTATTTCGGTAGAACATTCGCATCAAACCCCAGATCCAAAATGACCTGGTCCATTTCATAATCACCTATCTGCGTTGTTAGTCGCATCTCACATCTTGTTCATGCCTTATGCTTACCAATATTTCTAACTATGCACTTCTCCATAGAAGTCTTTTCCGTATTGGCGCACTTGTCTATTAAGTCTTGCAACCCTTCCACAACCTTTTTGTTGCACAGTAACTTCATGCATGTTTCCAAAAAAGTAGTGAGTACAGAAGGATCAACCTCATCGGGTTTTGGTGTCTTTTACTGGCTTCCTGAGGTCGAGGCCTCAATGAAGCTCTTCTTTGCCTGCATGAATGTTTCCTTAGCACGATTAAGGTCAAAGGCAGCTTATTTCTCATGAGCTTTGCGTACCCATCTGTCTTCTTCAGGTTGCTTACCTTTATATGTGCCACTCTTCATACCACTTCTTATTACAATATTAATGCTCTTAACCTCCTTGCGGGCTAGAACCCTCATCATTTGTAAATTCTACGTGGGATGTTGAGGCTACGTTTTCTTCTCTTACATTTTAGCTATTAGCACCAAACATTCTTCTATGGCATGGTCGAATTGTCTACAATATTGACAAGAAGGGTGTCTAGGGTTTGACCAATCTTGCATGAAGTGCCTTGGCTACCCGTACTTGTAACAGATAACCTAACGACGTCATCTACCAAGTCCTCCTCCTCATCCTCGTCCTCAACCTTGAAAACCACCACACGCTCCTTTTGCACCTTGATCTAGAGGCTGAGTTTCTGCTTGCATACGGTAAGTAGGGGTTCTTTCCATCATCATCTCATAACTTCGATAATGATGCTCATCATGGCCCAAAGATTTACAGAAATTACAGAACAACTATTAGGGTGTCTGAATGAACTTCTGAAGTAAGTGGTAGTTATATGTCGCATGTTTCCCAATGACTTGGCAAATGGCACACCATAGCACAGCTCATGTGATCAGTCCAGCTGTGGCTTCTAACTTCAGGGGGTTAGCCCCCCTATATAAGATAATTTGTGTATACTCGACAATGATATTTATTGTGCCCATGGCCCTTGCACCTAAAGCACCAAACCTCTACGTGCACTTCTAGCTTAGCATCCTTTTCTTTCTTTAGACTTTGTAATTCTAGGTGTAGGATGCTAACTGTGAGTGAATCTATTGTACCCTTAGGGTTGTATCTTGAATAGGTGATGTGCGCAACATCATCACGATCTCCAAAGCTTCTTCTTGTGTTTCTATCTTTTACTCTGATAGATGGATTCTTAAATGTGGCAAAAGCGATATGATAAACTAGTCACAGTGTTGGGTATATGAGATTTTCATGTTAGCTTGTCTGATTTGACACTTCAACCTCTGATCAAAGTCCCAAGGTGTCTCATCAACTCTTATTAGGATGTCCTTAAATTCAATAACTGACTATAGCTGAGATGTAGGCTTACTAAATTCTTTGTTCAAATATGTTTGAGTCTCTGCTAATGATTCCTGAGGATTATCAGCAAAATACTTAATGTACCAGGTTAGCACGCGAGCTTGCAAGGTGGTAACCAACTACACCTTCTTTATATTATCATCGGTGATTTCTTGCAATGTCCATACAACATTCGCAACAAACCATAATTGCTTTGAATCTTCACTTCCTATTCCCTTGAAGACTGACATCTTCATTGTGTTGGCCATGATGAATGGTGGAGGTGGGGGCGGAGGTGTAGGTGAAGGTGTATGAGGGTGGAGGTGGAGGTGGAGGTGGAGTGTATGGATACGATATCCTCAGAAAACCATCAGTTATTAACTACACAATGTTTTACGATGTAGTCAGCAGCACCCCTTCATCGCCGCTTGAAGGAGGTTCAATCAATGGACTATACTCTAGACATGATCTGTGATTTCTAAAGAGTCTACCACTTTGCATAGCTCCGAAAATTAAGGTAATGGAATTACCCGCTGATGTCAGCCTAGGCTCACTTTACCCACCACATGCATATAAAATACACAATATCATTTTTCCCAGGAATTCCAATTTCCCTGCCTATTCAAAGCTTCATTAATTAAGGTTTAAGGCCCCTTAATTAAATCTCATGCGGAAACATTATAATTGGCTGTCCATAGTCTTAAAATTTAATAAAGTCTTTCCAGTGGAACTTTATTCACCCTCATAAACTTTGGTTAATTCTATACCCCGCGCATATTAACCATACCTTCTTAACTCTGGTCTCGGCTTAACTCAACATTAACCACACCATTGTCCCAGACTTGCTTGAAATCGACTTAACCTTTTAATTCATTAATCCCACTTTATTTTTATTATAATTCTCCTATAATAGAAATATAACCTAAACTACACTTAACCTTACCTTTTCACCAATCCACAACCTTTTCACATTTCTCTATGCTCACATTTATCGTGTTCAGCCTCCACCGTTGATTTCACTCCATTAGATCAATGGCTGTCACATCATATCGCCACTTAAACCATTTCATCCATCGGAACTAAAATGAAATTAACTTGTATTGATAAACTTCTCAGGATCGCTCAAGCCCAAGTCTTATCATCTTCAATCTCCGCCATCGATCTTACCATTCAATCTGACTGTTGTTGATACACCTAAGCATCTCACATCGCAAATCGCATTTTCTTAAGGCCAAGGTTCATTCACTCATGAAATATTGTGATGCAAAACTAATTGGTGATCCTCCACCATTTGATCAAGACACACTTGATCCAATGGTCAGCAGCGATATTGCATGGAATCTTGCGTGACGTTTACCCGCCCTTGCGGAGCCAATAAGGAATATAAATCCTAGACCTATAAATGTTCGCATCCATTTTTGGAATTAAAGTCTGATCACTTTATGACCCGATTTGCGTTGTATATAAGAGGCCATCAATCTACGGCTTGTGGGACTTCAACTAGCACACGGATTAAAACACCCTTCACCCCTACAGTTGACTATGATCTAAAAGGTTGAATATGAGATCGACAACTAGGAGTGAGTGTGGGACTTCAGCCACAATCAAGGAAATCCATACTCTCCTACCCCTACAGTTGTTGATCACTGTTGATCTAACAAATCTATAGATTTGACAATCCAAATCTATTCCTCCGCCATTCTTCTTCCGCCATTAATATCCGTCGACCTAAATGATCTAACCACTCCTGTGCACATTTACTTCCTACCTTTGTGCCTTTACACTATTTCTTAATGTTCTTCTACAATTTTGGTTTTCTTCAAGGTTCTGGTCTTTCGTTGTTTTGCCACACACCTCTCTCATGAGCTTAACTTTGTGTACTCTTTAATCACTGCCACTTTCGAACTTCACTTTGATCCTTCAATCAGATTTAATGATTCGACATGATCCTTCATCCTCACTTCTTCTCTGTGTTCTGCCCGAACTCCACCTGCATACATATACTATGCAAAACCTCTAATTCACACACAATTTATCCTTCGATTACTCAATACACACACATGAACTCAAAATCAAGTTGTTTGTATTAATAAACAAGTATTTACATAAGAGTCCCTCTCTCTCTAGCCTGATATTCTAATCAGTGGCCTCTGTTTTCCTACTTGTTGTAGGCTTACAATCAAACCTATCTAACTCTTGACCTGAGTAACTAGCTAACCCCTGACTATGCCTTTTAGGCTTACATTTATACAAAAGGATTCTATAACGAATTCCTAGTTTAGATCCATAACCTTCTAAACAAAATGCTAAAATCTCTTCCTTATCTCTAAGGATCCTCTCTAATCCACAAAATCATGAACTAACTCCTAATCTAAGTTTTACAATTAATTCTCAAATCTCCCAATCTCTCAACTATCTTGATTCTCTCATGTTCTCCTACATTCGAGAACATTTACAAATATTCCTTGCTATACTTAATTAAATCCCTATTCTAGCTTCTCCCATTAAAATCACCCAAAACCTTAATAATTACATTAATTCAAAGCATATGAAACCAACTTCCTTGGAAGCACAAGACCCCCTATGTCTACTAAAATACAATGATATTATTGAGCTGAATGCTCCTGCATCAGACTCTCAAGATTGAAAATAAACATGATATCCTGATCATGTGCTTCTGATCTATGTCCTCCTGGATCCAATACTTTGTTCTGTAGTCTGTCCTTGGTTGTTTTTGTTGTTCTCTAGGTCTCCACAATTTATGCTGCATTGCCCCGCTAGCTATGCTCTCGCAGTTTGCTGCTATCTTTTCCTTGTTGTTGCTTTGCTTTCTTACTATTTTCTTCTCCCTTTGAGACACTTTTCTCATCAAATCCATCATCAATTTAATTTCTATGTCCAACTCATTTCTTTTCTGGACTCTTTCCTCTTCCTCTCTTGCATATCCTTTGCAATCTTCATCGGGTTCTTTCTTCACTACTGGTGCTTTCTGCCATTTCTCCAGTAGCTTTAATTCTTTCTCCCATTCACTAATCCTTTGATTAGAGTTTAGTCCTTCTTCTTTATTCACTTTTTCAACAACTTCCCTGGTTATGTCCACTATGCCTATCATCATGATGGAATGATGATCCTTTACTATGTTTTCAGCTAACGTAGTCTCTTCTTTAAATTTTCCTTTAATCTTCTGCTGGTTACTTTCACTTTGTAGTTGTTGTTTACTTATTTCCACCCTTACATCCTTACCCTCTTGTTGCTTCTAAACTTCCAAATAATCTCCAAATAAATTCTGTTCAATTTCTTCGATCACAGCATCACACTCATTCATTCTGTGCATTGTTCCTGCAAAAAAACTATTGGTTTGTGAATCAAAACATTCTTTTGTCTCCATGTCTTTTAAAGACCCTCTGTTACTATTAAGTACTATTGTAACCATTTCTTTTCTATTGCCATTTCCTCCTAGCAACTTCTCCAGCAATTAAATTTCCTCCTTCCATTTAGCAAGTGTTTTATCACAATGCTCTTCATTTCTAGTTTCATCCTTTACATGGTCACTATTTCCCAATGATTCAATCAGACTACCTTCCATAGGCAATTATGTCTTATTCATCTCCACAGAAATAAGTTCCTGTTCAACACTTATAATCCCTGTATTCACACAACAATTTTTAGTTTGAAAATTGTAAGGCTCAACACCCTCAACTAATATTTCATATAGCAGCTCTTCAGGTTGATCTTCATCTCCTTCCTACACAAGGAATTGTCCTTGTTTTTTAACAGTTCCAAATATCAATTCATCAATAATTTCTTTCTACTACAACAATTCAATGGTTTCCTCATTCAAGAGGAATTCTTCATCATATTCTTCTCTAGAATACTTATCCTCTAAAAGGTACTCTTCATCCTTTGTCAGTACATCAGTATGTTGATCCAAGTTCTCCTCTGAACTTTGGTAATTTTTATCAAGTTTTATGACAGCTTCATAAGGCTGCCAATCCTCTGCAAAACCTACACTCAAAAAGAAATTATTATCATTAAAAACATAAGGCCTCAGTGTCTCTTCTTCCTTTGGCAACATTTCAGTATGATGCTCTGAACTATCCCAATAGTTCACTAATCTACATTCCTCATCTTCACCCAGAACTTCACCCTGTTCTGGTTCACAAATGGAAACTTCCATTTCCATCTCAGCTTCTCTGAGTTTTTCCATTAGCCACTTCACTTGCTTCTGATGTAGCCTTCTCTGTAACTTATGCCACTTTACTGCCATTTTCCTCAAAACCCAACCTTGTCTCTGGCTTTCCTCTAGTATCCTCCTTAATGATTCGAGTTGTTATTTTATCTCTACAATTTCCTTGTCAAGCTCCTCTTGACTCACTCTCTTGCCATTTGCCTTGGTATCCTCCTTCTTCACTTTTCTTCTGTTGTGGTTTTCCTTAGAACCTCTGCTATGACTATCAGTAGTCATTTCCTCCTTCTCTATCTTCATGAGCTCCTTACTCACTTACTATGAGCTGCACTAAAGCCTCTGCAACAACAAGTCTTCCCTATTGCCACTTATCTCACCAAGCTTTTCTTTGTACTTGGTATTTTGGCAAGCCCTTGGTTCTCTATCTCTGGAACCTCTTTTGAGCACTTCTCTCTACTCCTTCTAGGCTTCAACTCATCTGCATCTTCTAAGAACACAATTTTCCTCTTTTTTTTGAATCACAATGAAATACTTGGTACTTACCGCCTCTTGTTTCACTTAGAAAGTCTTACTAGCTTCCTTCATCCCTTAGAAATTCTACCCACATCCTCTGTGGAATTGCCTTTGTGAGCTGCAACAATACCTCTCCAGTAACAAGTCTCCTTCTTGCTACATATGCCTCACTAAGCTTCTCTCCTCTTAGCTCAGTCTTTTAGCATCTCTATGGTTCCATCCTCTGGAACCAATTGAGCACTCCTTCCTCTAGGTTGTTGCAATCTTATCACCTTCTTATAATGCTACCTGATCATCAATATAAAAACCACACACTCCAATCTTCAAATCAAATTAAAAAAAAAAACATATCATCTCACCTTCAAGATCTCTACATGATCTTGTTATACCATTCTCCTGCACTTTGAATGGATTGTCCTCTATTCCCTTGCATTTGCAATTCTCCTAATATTCTGCTATACTTTATCTTTGTGTGCATATTGTTTGTCATATTAGAATTTGATCTCCTCTTGCTTGGATACATACCTTAAAACATAAATTTGTTCTAAATTTTCTCAAAGATCTTTTACACAAAATTCCCTTATTCTAACTGATATCAATTGTTTCAACCACAATTCTATTATGATACCAAATGATGCTAGCCTAAGTCGTCTTTACCCACAGCATGCATATAAAATGCATAATCTCATTTTTCCTAAGAATTTCAATTTCCCTAACTAATCAAACCTTCATTAATTAAGGTTTAAGGCCCCTTAATTAAATCTCATGCGGAAACATTATAATTGACTGTCCATAGTCTTAAACTTTAATAAATCCTTTCTAGTAGAACTTATTCACCCTCATAAAATTTGGTTAATTCTATACCCCGCACATATTAACCATACCTTCTTAACTCTGGTCTCAGCTTAACTCAACGTTAACCACACAATGGTCCTAGACTTGGTTAAACTCAACTTAACCTTTTAGTTCATTAATCCCACTTTATTTCTATTATAATTCTCCTATAATAGAAATATAACATAAACCGCACTTAACCTTACCTTTTCACCAATCCATGGCCTTTGCACATTTCCTGATGCTCACTTTTATCGTGTTCAGCCTCCACCATTGATTTCACTCCATCAGATCAACGACTGTCACGTCATAATGACACTTGAAACCTTTCATCCGCCAAAACTCAAATAAACTTAACTTGCGTTGATAAACTTCTCAAGTCCGCTCAGGCCCAAGTCTTATTGGCTTCAATCTCCATTATCGATCTTACCATTTAATCCAATGATTATTGGTACACCCAAGCATTGCACATCGAAAATCGCATTTTCTTAAGGCCAATGTTCAGTCACTCATAAAATATTGCGATACAAAACTAATCAGCAATCCTCCACCATTTTATCAAGACACACTTGATCCAACGCTCAGCAACAATATCACACGGAATCTTGCGCGACTTTTACCCACCCTTACGGAGCCTATAAGGAATATGAATCCTTGATCTATAAATGGTTGGGTCCATTTTTGGAATTAAATTTCTATCACTTTATGACCCGATATCTGTTGGATATAAGCGGCCATCAATCTACGACTTGCGGGACTTCAACTAGCACACTGATTAAAACACCCTTAATCCCCACAGTTGACTATGATCTAAAAGGTTGAATATGAGATCGACGACTAGGAGCAAGTGTGGGACTTCATCCATGATCAAGTAAATCCATACTCTCCTACCCCCATAGTTGTTGATCACCATCGATCTAACAGATCTGTCGATCTGACGATCCAGATCTATTCCTCCACCATTCTTCTTTCACCATTAATATCTGTCGATCTAAATGATCCGATGGCTCCTATGCACATTTACTTCCTTCCTTCATGCCTTTACTTTCTTCACCTTTACACTATATCTTAATGTTTTTCTACGGTTTCGGTTTTCTTCAGGGTTCTGCTCTTTCGTTGTTTTGCCACACAACTCTCTCCTGAGCTTAACTTTGCATACTCTTTAATCATTGTCACTTTCGAACTTCACTTTGATCCTTTAATTGGATTCAATGATCCAACATGATCCTTCATCCTCACTTCTTCTCTGTCTTCTTCCCGAACTCCACCTACATACATATACTATGCAGAACCTCTAATTCACACACAATTCATCCTTCGATTACTCAATACACACACATGAACTCGAAATCAAGTTTTTCGTACTAATAAACAAGTATTTACATAAGAGTCTCTCTCTCTCTGACCTGATATTCTAATCAGTGGCCTCTGTTTTCCTACCTTGTTATACACATATTTGGGCACTGCAATCCCAAACTCATATGTCCATAAACTAAGGACTCCTTAAGTCCCTAAAAGTGTTTTTTCACACCCTAAAAGATCATGGTCAACTGATTACATCATTTCCCATAATTTCCACCTGAAAACCCACTCAGAACTGGCCAAAACTAGACCATACAGACAGATCCATGGGCAAGGTGCAATGCATACTGACTACCTAACTAGCCAAGTGCGATGCATACTCAAATGGCCTTCTGTGGGGTGCGATGATTGAGAATCGACAAATGGCAGAGATAGTTTTCAAGGTGGATGATCATCGAATCTTCTAGAAACTTCTCCTGTGACACTTGACTCTCTGAATTCGCCCAGGGATGAGTAAGAGATCATGAAATATCCAAGTGGAACCAAAAACTATCAATGAAATGACACTAATCAAAAACCCAGAGCTGACTCACACCCTTGCAAGACATTTATATATGGATCCCTCATCTGAAAGATCTAGAGGTTGGAATTTTGTATTTTGTAAGGAAGTGTTGTTGGTTTGTTGAGATGATACATTGCATTGTTGGATGGTTTGCTTGTTCATTAGGTGAAGAGGGCTTCTACAACTGGGAGGATGATGCTAGATCAGACAGCTGGGTTGTAATCCTATCTTACATTACTATTAATAAAGTTCTTTGAGTTTTCCTCCATATGATCTTCTATTTGTGAATCTTATTGTTTATGAATGCAATTGTATAGTCAATGTGTTTCAAATTCTGCATTGTTTATGATGTTATAGATAGATATGCTTTGATAGTTCACTGTTACTTTGACTCTCTAGGTACTCTTTGAAGTAGCACAAGTAGGAGAGGAGTGGAAAATTCTATCAAGGAAAGGGAGAAATCAAGCTATGATCAAAGTGAAATATCCAATTTGGTCTTCTGTTCTTCTCTTCCATCTATCACACTTAAAGGAACTCTTGAAAAGCTTTCATTGTTTGTTTCTAAGATAGCTACCCATCTTAGTGGGACTAGCAATTCGAATCGACACTAGTTTTCCCTGTAACATACCTGCCATAGGCTTACAGTCAAACCTATCTAACACTCGACCTAACTAACCAACTAACCCCTCACTATGCCTTTTAGGCTTACATTTATACAAAAGGATTCTATAACCAATTCCTTATTTAGATCCATAACCTTCTCAAAAAAATGCCAAAATATCTTCCTTATCTCTAAGGATCCTCTCTAATCCAAAAAATCATGAACTAAATCCTAATCTAAGTTTTGCAATTAATTCTCAAATGTCTCAATCTCTCACCTATCCTGATTCTCTCATGTTCTCCTACATTCAAGAACATTTAAAAATATGCCTCACTATACTTACTTAAATCCCTATTCTAGCTTCTCTCATTAAAATCACCCAAAACCTTAATAATTACATTAATTCAAAGCATAGGAAACCAACTTCCTTGGAAACACAAGACCCCCTATGTCTACTAAAATATAATGATATTGTTGAGCTGAATGCTCCTGCATCATCCGCTTTTCACATAATAACATTTTAATCCATGTATTCAATGACCTTAAATACTTACCTTGCGGTCCTTTGAAGAATCTCCGCTCTGCCTCGTTATAGATAACTGAGGTATAAAATACAAATTCAGTAACAAATCCTCCCAAAACTTGATCAAGCCAATGATTGATAACCTGCATGATCTTGTTTTCAGATGCCTCTAGTTGTTGCACCAATTCTGGGGCCCACACTATGGGACTTTCGAGTTTCCACCTCCCTTGATTGTTTGTCAATTTAGCTAACCACTCATATAATTCAATTTGGAAAGTGCAAAAGAAGATTTCATGTACCTCTATATACAGATACCTATTCAACCAATCCTCCTTCGACAAGCATGGATTCTTGGTTTCTTGAGCTGCAAACTCATGAATATTCTGACCTAACCACTTTTAAATCTATTTCTCAGTCAGATTCCAATGATGTGAAATCACACATCTTCTTTAAGCAGATCCAGACCTTGGAAATGGAACCATTTGTTGGCTTAGCAGGTCCCGACCCAGGTTTGGGTTTAGTTGCGCCAATGAAAAAAACCATACATTGTTGGCCCTTTCGGAAACAACCCACGTAGCGCAGGCTACAGTCTCACCCGAACCAATATTGGGGGATGCAAGAACCAAGTTTCTACATCTGAAGACTAGTGTGATGTCTTCCAGTGCCTTAGATTTTCCTCCATGCATATCAATAGACTTCTAGGGCTTGTTACTGTAACTAAGTTAAAGTTACCTCCAAACCTTCACGAAGGTCCATGATCAGTCCTCGCGGACCTTAAATAGTCGACTTATCTACTTTCACACATCCACAAGAAACCCTAGATCAGCGTTCGCGTAGATCTACTTAATTCATTAAAAACATAAGAGAAATAGCTTGTAACTTCGCGGAAGTGGCTAAGCATTTATTTCATACATTGTTAAGACATATTCAATGAATTCATGTAGCATTCATTCAATATTTCATAAAAAATATCAATAATAGACAACATATAACATAAAAAGATTCAATGGAAATACTCATTAATTCTCCAAAAAGCTATCTTTATTGATCTCCAATTCACTGATTACATACTCTTCTACCCTACGCACACAACTGCAGGGGTCCGTGCACTCAATTGTGCATGCTACCGAGGCCTCCTACACACTCAACTGTGGGAGCCTTCCCTTCTCTACCTAAGCGCAAGAAGCAGAGCCTTCCTGCCTTATCACTTTCCCAACAAAACCTCTTCAATGTACCCAATTCTCTATCCAAAGTTATGTCTAAGACTCTCTAAGACTCAACTATTTATAGCTCTTTTAATACAATACCATGGCCCTTATCTCATGGGTGAGTCTTAAAAATTGACCAAAACAAGGGGCTAAGACCCCTTTTACTCCTATCTATCTGCGCACTCCACATCCACATTTCGTGGAGACTTCACATCTTTTACAAAATTATTTACAAAAATTGACTAAGTTGAATCAATTCTACCCCTGGGGACCCCATCCCAACATTATCTTTAAGCATTCTTCTCCAAACACCAAGCTTCTCTCCCCATTTCACATCAAGGGAAAAGTGTTGAACCAGCCTGAATATAAAATATGAAATTTGCATATTGACCATGCTCCCCCCGAGCTTATGCTGGACCCTCTAAACATATACAATAAAATCACATGGCATTATGACTTCACCAAACATGACATTTCCTATCACCAATGACTCATCATTACATCAATCATCCAACACAGTGGGGTTATATATTTGACTCAACATTACATCAATTTTCCAAAATAATGGGATTAGATACATATAATGACTTGATCCCAGTATCCCATACATGGCTAAATTTTAAAATTATTACAACATGGGTCTTTTCATTATATTTACATCAAGAGACATATAAGACACTTATAACTAAAAATAGGAACTTCCACCATGGCATAACAAGGCTATACTAGTTGTTGGGACAGGGGCTCCTATGATCAATTTTGGGGCAAAAGCCCAAGTTTTGGGGTAGAAATCCCAAGTTTTTGTTATGTCAAGTGTGGTCACAGAGTGCGTAGATGGAAAAGCGTCATAAGAGGGTTTATCCTTCTGTTATGTAAGTTGTGTTGGCTTCTATAGACCTACCCATTGTTCGCAGACCATGGGATTGTAAAAAAAGGAGAGCCTTAGAGAGTCTAAGGAAGGAAACCAACGAAGAATGAAGATGTAAGGGGTTATTAGTAGTAAGAGTGAAGAAATATTAGAGTAGAAGAGAGGCTCTAAATTTGTGTGCGCACAGGCCTAGAGTAAAGTCTACAGCTAAGTGCGCAGACCCCTGCACCTGAGTGTGCAGGGAAGTCTTGAGTCTGTAAGAAGAACTAAAGCATTAATAAAGAAGTTATTACAACATTTCTTGTGTTTTGTCTATTTCCTTTTGTTATGAATGAATGTGCTATTATGTCATGATGAATGAGGGGTTTATGAATTAATACATCATTGATGTGCGATTTTACGTTATTTACACTGTCATATGAACGCAAGTAATAATAACTGTTTACATGGAGAATATTTTGTTGCATGTTAATGTTATCAAACGCTTAAGCTGATCTGGGTAAATACAAAACTAAGGGTAGTTATAGAAGTGCATAAGCAGTTGATTCACCTATTTAGGGTCTGCAAAAGGTAGTCGTAGACCTTCACGGAGGTATACAATCTGATTAAGAGAAGTTATATCGATAAGCCCTCGGGGCTTATCGATCTATGCAAAGGTAGATTTGGGGCATAAAACAACATCACGATCATCTCTGGGTGTGGAAAATTGGTTCCAACATCCCCCCATACTGCTTCGGGTGAGACTTCAGTTCGAGATGCTAAAAGGGCCAGTGGTGTAGGGATTTGTTTGGCAAACTTAACTTTGAACCTGCGTCAGGACCCACTAATTCAAAAAATGGTTCCATTGTCTGGACCAGGATCTGCATAAAGAGATGTGTGATTTTGCATCACTGGAATCCAACAAATAAAGAAATTGAGGAGTGGTTGGATAGAAAGATCCATGAATTTGCGGTGCAATAAAATAGAAATCTGCCATTGATGAAAGAATAGTGGTTGGAAAGGTATTTGTACACATAGGTACACGAAATTTTATTATATTCCTCTCCGATTGAGCTATATGAGTGGATTGCTAGATTGGCAGATGACCAGCGAAGGTGGAGGCTTAACAATCCAATAGTGTGGACCCTAGAGCTAGTGCGAAGATTGGAAGCCTCTAAAGATAAGATCACATGCGCTGTCAATCACTGGCTTGATCGTGTCATCGGAGGATTTGTCACAGAGTTCATGGTCGATACCTCGGTTAGCTACAACAAAGCAGAGCGACACTTCTTCAAGGGACCACGAGGTAAGTATCTAAGATTTTTGAATACTTGGATTAAAATGCTCTTGTGTGAAAAGTGGATTATGCAATTACCTTGATGTTTGGAGCTACACGAAGTGGAAAGTTATTTAGGGATAGAAGGAGAACAGGTCCTGAATATCGTTCGTTGATTGAGCCTCCTCTGAGTGACGACGAAGGAATAGCAGAGGCTTCTTCACAGAGAGTTGTCCACTTAATAAGGCAAGGGTTTTTGTGAATACCCCATCCACCCACACCACCTCCATCTTCACCTCCATAGCATACCCCTTCACCCACATTGTTGGAAATAATACTGAGAGGGGAGGGTGAATCAGTATTAGCAAGTCAATAACTTTTCATTTCCATAATCAGATTTATATATGCTACTTCAGTTAAGGGAACTCACATGTACACACAATTGTGTTTAAGGCAACTAGTGTATATCCAACAAACTTACGATTCAGTTAATTCATCATACGTTGATCTTTAATCAGTGCATTATAACTTCATTAACCATATAAATAGTAACTAGGTGCAGTAAAAATAGAATAGGCCATCGCTCATAAGAAACACACATGAACACCAAGATTTAAGGTGGAAACCCAATGCGAGACAAAAACCACCTGCTGTTGTCTTCTTTTAATATAAGAAAAACTTGTTTACAATCTTGTACTGGTGCAAACTCATACCAGTACGTAGGCACCCACCTGAAGGCTACAACCTTCTCTCATTCTCCAACTTCTACTGGAAGGGAGCTACAACCCCCTAGCTCTTGTATTAGCTGACCCATTTACTAGTATGTAGGTGATAGACTACAGAAGGTTCCAACCTTCACTCGTTTTCTAACTGCTACTAGAAGGGAGCTCCAACCCCCTGGCTCTTGTACTGGCCGATATGTTTACTAGTCCGTAGGCACCGGCCTACAGAAGCCTCCAATCTTCACTCATTTTCCAGCTGCTACTGGAAGGGAGCTCCAACCCCCTGGCTCTTGTACTGGCCAATATTTTTACCAGTACGTAGGCGCCAGCCTACAGAAGGTGACAACCTTCTCTCTTCCTCCAGGAACCACGTTTCATAAATTTTCAGACTAGATACTCCTGGAACATAACACCATAATATGAAAGCCACATTTCATCCAATTTTCATACTGGACCCATCAACAACATTGAAGCTCAAAATCAATCACCACTCCAACATAACCATTGCATTAACCAATCATTCAATACTCAATCATCAATCCCTAAATCACCCAACCACTGAATCACTAAAGCCCTATCATCAAAACACAGTGACCAAAACATAGAGTGAACCCAAAACTCTGCAACAACCACTAGAACCAACTGCAAATTCAGCTATCATATTTCATAATGTATATGCTACTGTGATGAGACGAACCAGTGTGTATACGCACTTTTATCAAAGAGAACCTGCATACAGATCTACAAATGTTAACATAAAAACTTCACAACTATTTCAGAATTCAGTCGTACCCAGATCATAACATTTGTAGAATAAAATATGCGTCAACATTCAGATCTAGTCTATCCATGATCATACCACATAATGATAATACATTCCAAGCCTTAAGATCCTGATACATCATCCATCATCATCCACATAGGTGCATCCTTGGTTCAGATCAAGCAAAGCATCACAAACCCATAACGTGCATACTGGATCTCACACTTCATTAGATATTCAATACTTGCACACCTTGGCCAATGATTTTCTCCTCCTTTTATAGTTTTAGGCCCTACTCAATACCATGGACCAAAACCACTTAGGACCAATACCTTGGACCAAATACCTAGGGTCAATACCTCGAACTAGATACCTTGGACCAATACCATGGATCAAAATACCATGGACCAAATACCTTGGACCAAAACTTAGTTTTCCAAGATATATGTGCCTTTCCTTCCGTGAAAGTGTATGTGTACGTTATATGCTCCTTTTGGTCTGTTAACCTGCGTGTATACGCAACTTTGTCAAGGTGAACCTGCGTATACCTCTCTTTATTCATTCTTTGTAGTCTGATCAATAATTCTTTGCAATTGACCTGCAGCACTATGATCTATCATCTAAGTGAGTTGCCATCAAAGACAACACCTATATCATAATGCCAACAATCACCACCACATCCACCACCGTTCAATATGGCGAATGCAGTGAAGTTGCTTGTTTTAAAGGGCTTTGGAAATGAGGACCTGGACCAATTTTTGTTCATTTTGAAGGTTGTATGGACAACCCAAAACATTATAGATGATCAGACGAATAATGAAAGGTTGGTTACTTCTTTATAGGATCATGCGCTAGAATTGTACATTAAGTATTGCACCGATAAATTGACAGCTGTGTTGGCAGACATTCAAACTACGTTGAATAAGGAATTCAATAGACCCAAGTCTTAAGCGCAATCAATCATGGGATTCAATGAAATCATGATGAAGCCTAGTCAAATGCCCTGGGAGCTAGATCAAAGATTGATATGCCAAATCCGCAAAGCTAGCATGAATCTTACAGATGGGAAGCACTGTGAATAGTTTGTGGCTTCACTCTTGCCTCATTTAAGGGTTGCTTTATCACAACAAAAGATTGGGACCTAGGTGGAAGCCCTAGAGATTGTGACGAGATTGTATGAGACACTGATTCAAAATGCTACTTTGGGAGTTCAGCAGATTCACGCGGAGTTGTAGAATGTTTTCCTAGAATTCCAAAGTCTGAAGAAGGATAGAGCGGCTCGGCCAGAGGTGCGCGAAGAAGTTTGGTGTCTAAAATGTAAGAGATAGGGGCATGATAAAGATCATTTCCATGTCTTCATGAATTATGTTACAGGAGGAAGGCCAACACCTCTGAGGCCAGAAGCTCAAGTAGGGCCAAGTATGGGGCCCATGCTGTGGTGTGCTATATGTTAGGTAGCTGGAAAACATGTGACAAATAATTGTCACTTGCTGCAAAAATTTGTACAGACACTGCAACAACTCTTCTGCAACTTCTGCAACTTAGTAGGTCACGATGAGTGTAATTGCCATAGTTATGAGTTAATGATGGAGAGAATTCCCGCATATCAGATGCAGATAGAAGCTTGACCTCTAGATCAAGGCACTGGGGGAGTGCGAGGAGGATATTAGAGGTGTGGACGAGATCGAGGCAGAGGAGGACCTGTGAGAGGTTGGGGACAAGTTATTTGCTACAATTGCGGAGGGCCAGGACACTATGCACAAGAGTGTACGAACCTGACACACATGTCGTATTGATACTGTACTCAGTTTGACCACGCAATAGAATACTACAATAGCTAAGATGTGGGAAAAGGGGATGCAGATTCAACAGCCTACCCAGAACCTACAGATGATGAGGGCTCAACCCCATGAAGAGGATCCTACTATGAATATTGTGCTGCGAAGTGGAATGACGACTAGCAACGATAAGGGAAAGCATCCTGGAGAAAGTGAATGGGTCCACAAAGCTCCATAAAAGGAGGTTGGCTTTGATTTAGAGCATGCAAAAGAAACCTTCATGGAAGAAAAGAAAATCTTCACTGAGCCTTGTACCTCAGGAAGTGTGATAGTAAGGCTGTGAAAGGATTACAGGAGTTGATAAATAAATGTTCCGGTAAATAAAATTCTCTTGAAGGACCTCTCGTATTCAGGAAAATTGGTAAGCATAAGGCAAGAAAAGGGCATGAGATGAGGCTCATCGCGCAAATAAGTGAATATGAAGTGGACCAAGTTATTTTGGATGTTGTGTTAGATGTGAATGTTTTTCCTAAACAAACATGGGAGAGAATGGGGAGACCTGCACTACAGTGGTCTCCGATTCAATTGAGGATGGTGTATCAACAAATGATTATCCCCATGGGAATATTGCAGGGAGCGATAATAAATATTGAAGGCGCGAGCGCGTTGTCTGATTTCGAAGTGATAGAGATTGTCGATGACAACAACCCCTACCCCACGCTCCTTGGGATCGACTAGGCTATTGACATGAATGTGGTGATCAATTTTAAGAAGCGGACAATGTCATTTGAGAGGAAATCGCTCCGTGTAGTAGTACCTATGGACCATGCAGAAGGACCGCACTATATTGAACTGGTCTGTGATTATGAAAGTGATGATGATTTGAACCAAATATAGAAAATAATAGCACGAGACCAATATTGGGTGAATCTGATTGTAGATGGATGCATCTCATGGGACTGCGAAAGTTCCTGCACATTGGATTCAGGTGAAGAGTTGGAACACTAGCATAATAGGTTGCATGAAGTATCTATGTTGCACTGTAACATGATGACTAAATTGTTGCACTGTGTATCATCAGAGGTAAGGAGTTTGCCTTATTATGAAGGTCTAAGTGATGTAGATAAATTTTTGGACGCATTTGAAAGGGAAGTTCTTGAGAAGCATCACTTCCAAGCACTGGATTTGGTGTTGCGCTACACTTACAAGACGGTGGGTTGCGCATAAAGACAATTTCAATGGATGGCACGAATACAAAATGATGATGAGGGTGTAGTTTAGTTGCCAAAAAGCATGATTAATAGAGGAATAAGATGGGAGGAGCGATTCGTGTGATCACTTAGAAGAATGGACTAATGCTTATGGAGCAGAGCTGCAACCGGAATGGGCGCATTTGTTCTCTCATACTTTAGATGTAATACCAATGAATTTGTACCTAGAATCCAAGCTCTGCCATGGCACAGACGAATGGGATATCCTGAGACAGGGATTCATGATGACATTTAGCTTTGAAGATGGATTCCAGTGCATCGACGAAGCGTTGTAGGAGGTCAAGGAAGAAATCTTCAAAATACCACAGGATCCCTTGGATTTGATTCAACAAGATTGCACCACCGAGTTGTGACATGCACTGGATCCAAGGAACATTAATATCCCAGAGGCAGAAGGTGACCGTGAAGTTGAGGGACCACAGATAGAGAATCCAGATATCCCCGCGCTGCTGAAAACTAGACAAGTGAACATTGGAATAGAGGCGGAGTCAAAGTTTATGAAGATAGGGGACTAGTGGGATGATGCTATGGTGGATAAGGTCACTAAGTTGCTCCGTGACTACTAGGATTTGTTCCCTACAAAGTTTTCAAACTTGAAGGGGATAGTAGGCGATTTAGGAGTGATGAATATAATGTTGAAACCAGACGTGAAGCCTTTGAAGTAGAGGCCATATCACCTTAATCCTAACTACAAGGAAAAGGTTTTCTTGGAGTTGGAAAAGATGTTGGCAGCAGGTATTATTGAACTAGTGGAGGAATCTGATTGGGTAAGTCTTATGGTAGTTCAGGAAAAGAATCAGAAGGATGAGATAAGGATTTGCATAGATCTCAGGAAGTTGAATGATGGTTGCATTCATGATCCCTTCCCAACTCCATTCACAGATGAAGTGTTGGATAATCTTGGTGGGCAGGAGGCCTATTCATTGACTGATTGGTTCTCTGGATACCATCAGATAAAGATCGCGCGAGAAGACAGGGGTAAGACTACCTTCATGACTAAGTGGGGATGCTTTCAATATACAGTAATTCCTTTTGGACTTAAGAATGCGCCGACAATATTTTCACGCGTAGTCATTGCGGTAGTCAAAGAGTTCATCCACAAGTTTTCGGAGGTATACTTTGACGATTGGATAGTGTTTGGACTGGAAAGGTGCCATTTAGCTAGTTTGCGCTTGATGTTGAATATGTGCCGGAGGTATCAGATTGCACTAAACTTGAAGAAGTGTTTATTTTGCATCCCTTTCAGAATCTTGCTAGGTCATGTAGTGTGTAGACAAGGCTTAATTGTAGACCCTACTAAGATTAGAGTCATAATTAACTTGGAGGCGCCAAGGAGTGTTAAACAGCTGCGCGAAACACTAGGTCATACTAGATACTATCGAAAGTTCATCAAGAGCTATGCCTAGATTATTGTGCCGATGGAAAATCTATTGAAGAAGGACGCTACATTCTATTGGAATGAGGAATTTCAGCGGAGTCTTGATGTATTTAAAGATAAAATGGTCACAGCGCCGATCCTAGTCTTCTCGAATTCGAATAAAGAATTTCATGTGCATGTGGATGTGTCATGTATCACATTGGGAGGAGTACTGACACAGGCCAGTGAAGGAGAAATGGATCACCCGATAGCCTTTGCAAGCATGAAGTTGTCAAAGGCTATAAAGAATTATTCAACAATAGAGCAGGAAGGGTTAGCTATGTTGTATGCGTTGGCTGTGGTGTATGCGCTCCAAAAGCTTAGGAATTACTTGCTAGGTGGACACTTTAAGATGTATACAGACCATTCCGCATTAAAATACTAGGTCAACAAGCCTGTGTTGGGGGGGAATATGGATATGGTTGTTGTTGTTTCAAGAGTATGATTTCAAAGTCAATGTGAAGGTAAGAATATTGAACGCATTGCCAGATCATCTATCACGCATTGAAACAGGAGAGGAGCCAACTAATTTCGAGGAAGGACAACCTGACACACATCTCTTTATGGTGCACAAAGTAGACAATCATTTTTCAGACATTATCCACTTCCTGACTACAAGAATGGCTCAAGAAGGATACACTAGTCAAAAGAAGAAGGAATTGGTAGTGCACGCAACATATTTTTCTATTATTACAGGTCACCTGTATAAGATGGGATCGGATGAGATACTACAATGCTATGTGCCCACTTTTGAACGTAGCAGTATCCTAGCTCAAACTCATGGGGGAGCTGCAGGAGGCCAATATGTAGGAAAAGTAATAGCGCAAAAGATTTTACTCGCTAGGTTGTGGTGGCCAACATTACATAAGGATTCCAAAGCATATTATAGGGTGTGCGCTACATGTCAGATAACCAGCAGACAATCACGGAGGGATGAGATGGCTTTGAATCTGCAGGTATCATTGTAACCATTAGAGAAATGGGCAATTGATTTTGTAGGACCAATTTAACCTCTAGGAAAGAAGATAGGCGTTCTGTACATCATCACCGCGACGGATTACTTGACCAAATGGGTGGAGGTGCAACCCATGAAGGACTGTACAAGGGAAACAACTTTGAAATTTTTGTTTGAGTATGTGTTGACCAGGTTTGGTTGCCCAAATATTTTAATGAGCGATTGCGATATGTAATTCCTTAATGAAACGATCATCGCGTTGACAGAGGAGTTTCAATTTTATCATCAAAAGGGTATGCCATATCATTCTAAGGCCAATGGGATGGTAGAAGTGTTTAATCAGATATTGGAGAGCATGTTGAAGAAGGTCTGCAATGTGGAAAGGAATGATTGGGATGTGTGTGTACCAGTTGTGTTATGGGCCTATAGAACTACTTGTAAGAAGCTTACAAGTCAGAAATCGTTTAGGTTGGTTTATGGCATAGAGGCTGTGATGCCTATGGAGTATATGGTTCCTAGTCTACGCATAGTTGCATTCATAGGGCTGGAAGAGCACCTCACGCAGCTGACAGAGCTCGAGGAAGACAAATTTTTAGCTAGATTCCATCAGCAGGTATAGATGGAACAAAAAATGGTATGGCACGATAGACACATCAAACTATGCATCTTCAAGGTAAATGATTTAGTTTTATTATGTGACAACAAGTTTTATAAATTCCTAGGAAAATTTTAGATGAGTTGGTTGGGGCCATATGTGATCAAGGAGATTACTGATGGTGGAGCAGTTCAGCTTTTGAAATTCAATGGAGATCCATTTCTGGGAAAGGTAAATGGTAGCCGATTAAAGCCATACACCAGGGATCTAGCTCGATAACTACATAATGGTATCATAGTCTTAGCACTACATGCAACTGCAAGGAGGTGTGACACTATAAACTAAACTGCCCAGATTGTAGAGCTATGCGATGATGGGTCTGCGCAAAATAGTAGGGTGTCACGGTACCATAAGAAGTGCAAAGGGAGCAGTGTTATAGGGGTGGAGACCACGTAGTGCAACCAACAAGTGACCGTTACCATCAGTCTTCATGATTTGATTGATAGAAGATGGTTAAGAGGAGCAGGAAACTAACATTTAAGGAAATTAAGGTTGAAATCAAGTGTGAAATATTTTGCCAATCTCGCATTTATGGATGGATTTTGGGGGAGTGATCAAATTTGAATTCGAATTCGCCTATAAATTACAGGTGGCCATCCAGCGAGAAACACTTTGTATTCTGAGAAATTCTAAGTTGTGTTTTCTGTTGCGCATGAATCGTGAATTCTTTGAGGAATTGCTTGCAAGTTCTATGTTCGCTCATTATTCCGAGTCAAACTGCAAGCTTATTTGAGACATCATGTTAGGACTAAGTTTTGCAGAAACTACAAGCACTAGAGAGATTGTTGCCTCTAAGGGAGCTGCCCTTAAGGTTGTGAGTATGGAGGTTCCAGCAACAGTGCCTACGGTGCCAAGGTCACCTAGGTTGAAGCCTATGCCAACGAGAGAGGTCCCTAAGACGAAGAAGGATAAGCAAAATAAGTTGATGCCAGTGCTCAAGTCACCAAGGAAACATGTAGCTACATAGGAATAGTGGAAAAAAAAGCCAAGCACAAAGGAGAATGGGAAGGTGGTTGATCTAGTGGCAGAGGAGGGCACAAAGGATATTGACATTGAGGGGGTGGACCATATTTCAACACTGCTCGAGTATGTCCCTCCACAAAAGGGCAAGGTGAAGGTCCCAAAGGACCTAGATGCCAGATAATCCTCTCTCAACACTCCCCTATTACTGGAGAATATTACCTTTGAAGGTCTGCACTTGGCACAGGTCCCACATTTGAAGCTGGAAGACTGGGATTTGGCAGACCTTGAGTAGTTCCCCCACCTTGCTACCAACACCTTCATGTACAGGTTTTCCTACAAGGAGTCTCGAGTCATCACGTTGGAGCTAGTGGAATGGATTCGCGGAGTCAAAAAGTCATGGCTATTGAACTTGTTATGGGTGCCAGACTACCATCAGTAAAACATAAACCTAATAGTCATCAGACAAATGTTGTGCCTGGTACACAACGTGTGCCTGTGGCTGAATGATTTGATCCCCATAACCAACATGCTAATCCACAAAATCACATTATTACCGCACTCTGGGATGAATCAAGCCAAGGTGTTTGGTGGAAAGATGAGTGAGCGCGACCTCGATGAGAAGATGAAGGACAAGTTTAAGGTTGTCAAAAAACCACACGAGTATTCAATTACCAGCATTAACGATCCAGCGGCCAATATTGTCATGCAAATTATGGCTGGCAAGGTGATGAGAAAGTGTCATGTAGACAAGGTGCCGAGACCAGTAGTTTCTTTGGTGGCTCAATGCGCGGAAGGCATACAGTTCAACTGGGCACACTACCTGTGTTGCGAGTTCCTTGGGAACTATAAAGGGGTAGAACACGAGTAAGACTTTTCACTATTTGTGGTTGTTGCTCTCAATAGTACTAGTCGCATGGGACCAGAAGTAGAAAAGTTCACGTCTCTTTGGGCCATGAAAGATGCTGCGTAGGTGACGGAAAGCAAAGACTTATGGGTGTTGATGGAGGCAAGTATTGGCATGGTCATCAACCAGAATCTGCACTTGTCACCAACTGTGTTCACGTAGTTGTCAGTGTACGCAGAGTTCAAGGCAGACTTCCACCATCTTTACATGTGGTCACACAAGGACCCTAACCAAAAATGGTTTGACTTACCCTACTTAGCCACAGATGATGCTATTGCAGAAGTTATCAAGCATTGGCCAATAGACTGGCACCTTCCATCTGATGAGGCTGCCAGGACTAGCAAGTCCATGGAGAAAAATAAGATGGAAGTAGCAAAATAGAAGGTACAACCATTGGCTGAAAAGAGGAAGAAATAGGTTGAGGAGAAGGCCTGAGTAGAAGCAGAGCACGACACAAAATAACAGGCATAGAAGGAAGAGTGCGGGTTCAATAGAAGCTATAAATCTCATTTGCCACAAATAGAGGAAGAAGAGTGGTCAGATCAAGGTGACAGAGATCGGTAGGAAAGTACTCCCTTTTGGGTGAAGCGGTATAGGGAGCAGGAGAAGGAAGGACTGCGCAAGAAGAAAAATGCCTCCAAGTCGTCGCTAGAACCCATTACCTTGAGAGAGGGTGACTTGGATGATAATGCTGATAAGGTGCAAGACACAATAGTAGAACTGTTGCAATAGTTTGAGAAGAAGCAAAAGAAAGCACTGGTCACCATACGGTTGGGTCTACACGAGCTACAGATCCAAACAACTAGACTACAAGCCGATGCAAGACAGAGCAACTTGACATCAACTAGTTTGGTGTCGGGGACCGCTCAAGCAGTACAGTTAGTTTAGTTAATGGATCTTAGGGCAATCACACTACCTGATGGAGCTTTGAACATGGAGGTGGCTGCTGACAAGGTGATTGTTATAACCTTGAAGAATGTGGGCCTCAACTTGGCCGCGCTCCCCAATGAGTTCCTTCACACCTTACAAGCAGGTGTGATCGCAAAGTTTAAGGCTCGGGAGTAGTGTATGCTGAGCATGATCAACGAATATAAGATTAACAATGAACAGATGTTCGTTGACAAGATAGCAGCGCTAGAGGCATGGAAGAAAGTTCAGGAGCAGAACGAGCGAATTGTAGCCGTGGTAGCCAAAGCATGTAGAACAATTCTAGAACTGCATATACTAGAAGAAGCAACATTGGAGGCGAAGATTGGGAAGTTGGATGCAGGTGTGCACGATGCAAAGACAGAAGTGGTCAAGGTTTAGTTTCAACTAAACCTTAAAATTATAGAGCTTGAGTTGAAGTCACAACCTTCAACTCCACCAGTGGTAAGAGAATGACAAGAGGCAGTTGTAAAGGATGGAGTCACAACAGTAGATGCCGTGGTGGATGTTTACACCGCACTCTTTAAGAAGTCCATGAAGGTTGTCACGATGCTCCAGGAAGATCGTAACCTACAGAGGTTGAACACGGAAGCACATGAATTGCAGCAGTAATAGGACAAAGCAAGAGTGATGGCGCGCACTGTTGCTATATCACTACTATTCTCTAAGCTGAATGAGGCAAAGTAGTTGCTCAAAAATGTGGAGGGAGCACAAAGGAAAGAGGCAGTCCTCAAGGCTAGATTGGGGTCTTAGCTGGACGAGGCCTATGTTATCTCTGCAACCATTGAGGAGAAGCTAGAAAGCCTATAGAGAACACAATAGAAGATAAAGGAAGATAGTGCAGGACCAACAACAAAGCAGCTGGTGGAGCAGATCAAGCAGGCAGCCACACAGAGTGCAGTTGAGATAGTAGTGGTGCAAGTCAAGCTAGGAGGTCTCCACAGTAAGATCTTTGCACCAGTGGAGTGACTCGAGGGAAAGTCACGATATTTGTGATGGGGTCCTGTTGGGACAGCGTCCCATGCAGTCAATTTTGGGGCAAAAAGACGAAGTTTTGGGGCATAAAGCCCAAGCGTTTGTTAGGTGAAGAGTAAAGTCTCTACAAGTTGTGGTCACGGAGCACGTAGATGGTAAAGTGTCATAAAGGGTTTTATCCTTCTATTATGTAAGTTGTGTCGACTTGGATAGACCTACCCATGGTCTGCAGACCATGGGATTGTATAAAAAGGATAGTCTTTGAGAGTCTAAGGGAGCAAACCAACAAAGAATGAAGATGTACTGGGTCATTAGTAGTAAGAGAAAAGAAGTCTTATAGTAGAAGAGAGGCTTTGCAGCTGTGTGCACAGAGGCCTGGAGTAGATTTCACAACTGAGTGCGCAGACCCCTGCAACTGAGTGCGTAGGGAAGTCTTGAGTCTGTAAGAAGAATTGAATTATCAATAAAGAGATTATTCTAGAAATATCTGTGTTTTTTCTATCTATTTTTGCTATGAATGAATGCGCTATTATGTTATGATGAATGATGGGTTTATGAGTTAATACTATATTGATGCGCGATTTTACATGAATTACATTTTCATATAAACACAAGTTATAATAACTATTTATGCAAAGAATATCTTGTTGCATGTTAATGTTATCAAACACTTAAGCCGATCTCAGTAAATACAGAACTAAGGGTAATTACAGAGATGCGTAAGTAGTTGATTCACTTGTTGAGGGTCCACAAAAGACAGTCATAGACCCTCACAGAGGTATAGAATCTGATTAAGATAACTTATATCAATAAGCCCTCAGGGCTTATCAATCTGTGTGAAGGCAGGTTTAGGGCATAAAACAACATCACGCTCATATCTGGGTGCAAAAACTTGGTTCCAACATCCCCCCACACTGCTTCAGGTGAGATTTCCATCTGCACTCCACAAGTTGATGCCGAAAGGGCCAATGGTGTATGGATTTGTTTGGAAAACTTAACTCTGAACCTAGGTTAGGACCCACTAAGCCAACACTAGTCATCAACAACCATCATTTACCATAATATAAACATATAATATAAGCAACATAGACAACATCATGAACATCTTCATCATCAAGAATCATAGAGTAGAAATTATATGAAATCATCATAAACCCATCACTCAACAAGAAGCAATCATAATGCCAACAATGCGGTATTAGAGTCATAGCAGTTTCTCCCTCTGAACCTATGCCAACCATCAATTATGATCATATCCATCTTAGAAAATACATCAAAAACCATATCAGTAATGAAAACATATGGTCAACTTATATGAATCAATCATCGTTTTTACACATCATAAGGCTATCACCATCAAAATGCAACAAAACAATGTTAGAGTTATAAATAATGAAATGATGAAAGCATATAGGAAGTTCCCCTTGAATCTGTGCCACTGCTTTTCTATTACTAAGGAGTATGCATGACTATCTAACCTAGAAACCAAGTATATATGCAAATTTATTTCATATTGTTGACAGTGTTGGACCCGTAAACATGTGAGGGGATCTCCCCAGTAAGAAGTCCCAACTAGATGTCACACTGTTTGGAGTAGGAATCCCAGCAGTGGATAGTAAAGCAATGCCTTGATTGCGATAACTTTTAGAGGTAAGTTTGATATCTTTGTCGGAAGCAAGTGTGTGACCTTGCAACGAGTCTAGTGAAATGCATGGGGGGTTCTAACACAAGGAGGGGAAAAAGATGTGTGTCCCTTAGAAGCTTGTAATAGTACGCAGCCTTAAAGAAACACATGAGATGAATGGCATCACAAGTTTGAAAGAAGAATAGTCCACAATCCAAAGTGATGAGTTAAACCAACAACTGAACTTCAACAAGATTCATACAATCATATACAAAATATTTCATAAACAAATGTGTAAGTTAAATAAAATACATTGCTAGAGCAATGAGAATAGTCCAACTACAATAACAATATATGTATGAATACATGTTGTCTCTGTTAGATATTATTAAATGAAAGTCCCATCCATACATACACCATTTACAACCATTAGCCCAAATAGTGGAATGTTACAATCAGCACCGCTTGCTCCTCCAAAGAGTAAAGGGTGGGGTGACCCTTGACATTCCCCTTTGACTCTTGGACTACCCTCACGACTCTTCACATTACAACAATGACTATTCACATTCTACTAATGACACTTGGAATTTCACTTACAACATGTTTATAATAATACAATTTCCACCTCTACCCATGTGGGACAAAAATAGGATTGGGTCAACCTGAAAAGACAAACAACATCACTCGGGGTCTTGGGGAAGGACCAACTCAGTAAGCTCCTCACAGTGATCTTCAGTGACGAACTGATACCAAGCTTGATACTACACTATTGTGTCCACATACTATTTGATGACATCTTTTCCATAGAGGACTCTTGCCTCCTTGGCTACTAGGTATATTGTTCTGAAACCTTTGTCCAACTCATCTTGAAACATGCATAGCATTTTCTTGAGTGTGGCTGGACTAGTCATGTACCTTTGCATGCTCTCTACACTAAGCTTCAAGTCATCATTGGTGGCTATGTGCATCAACTGCTATGTGTACTTTTCGACATCGAACATCATTTCATTCTTCTTCATGGCCTGGATGAGGGTTCCGATGGAAGGGATCTTGGACGTTGGCACTATGATGTACAGACTCCTAAACAACCATGCATAGGTAGCCTCAATGCTAGTGATGAGTAGAGGGAGCTTCTCATAGTTACAGATCAACATCTGAATCTATGCTTTGTCTAGCTCAGCCTCTGGCTTCATCTTCATGTGCAATTAAAGTGAGGTTCCCTTTTACCTCATTATCCATTCTTGCATGTGCACAATAGCAGTGTGAATGTCTTTGACAGTTAAGTCTATCTACACGCATTGTTACTTAAAGCCGTATAGATGGACAACCTCTTTGTGCAAGGTGAGAAATATTCTATACACTCTCCGCATGCTGACATCCAAAGTTGATATCTCTGCCACTATTTCTTTCTTCATTTATGTCATGTTGGATACCCTAGACTGATTTTCTCTCTTCCTAGCCTCTTGCAAGTCCTTCACCATTTGATCATTCTTTACTATCAAGAACTTGACCGTTGAACTCATGGCTTTTGCTTAAGCCTTAGAAGCCTCGACCATGGAAATTTGATGTCTTCCAACATCTGGTACAATCACCCTTTCTTCTGTTTTCACAGGTGATGTATGATCATCCAGGATATTCTTTCTTCATCCCCATATAATCCTCTATTATGACTCATCGAATCTTAGATTGTACACATCTGTCTCTTGATAATTATCAAGGGGAACAACTCCTCCTTGCTCGTTTGGGACTGGTTGTGATTCTATAGGTGGAGGATACTCTGGTAGATCTCAGATTCCCTTGGCATGAGATCGATATCTTGGTCCTCTAGCTCTTCTTCCGTCTCCATGTTTTTTACCTCAACCAACTGCTCAACCTGTTGAGAAAGTTCCTGAACCTGCACCTGCTCACCTTCTTCTTCATTCGTTGGATCCTTTGTTGTCTCAAACTATATCTATAGATTTTTCTCTATTACTATGCCTTATCCCTCTTCCTATTCATTTTTCTTCCTTTCTTCCTTTTCTCTCTTCCTGAGCTCCTGTTCCACTTTCATCTTCTTCTCCATCTCTTGCAATCTCCTCTCTGCCTCTTCCAACCTTTGCTTGACTCTTCTCTTACGCTTTACTCTCCTTTCGCATTGTCACATATTTGCATCTAACTCCAAAGATACTCTCTCAATAAGTGGCTCTTCTTTGAACTTGTAGATTTGCTCAGCCTCTTCATTCTCGGAAATATTCATATTTCCTTTGTCTTGCTATGGTTTATTTCTCACTATTATCATTGTTGTTTCTTGCTATGGTGTTGTTGCCTACAATGCTACTTTCCATTCTACAACCATACTGACCGATTCATGAAACCTAGAGGAGTTATAGAAATACCTCCAGGGATCTTCCTCTAGCCAATGACATGGCCCATGGATCCATGGGTAGTAAAACTTCACAAAGTGGTTCTTGCATATGCAGTGGGGATCATATGGATTGAAGCCCTTGATATCAAACGAAAAATTATTCAAGTCCTCAGTATTGACATCTGCATCTTTCAATATACATATCTCGTACAACCCAATCTGCAAACAAAGAGTGGGCTATGGGGCCTTCTTCCTCCTATGCAGTCGTGTTGATTACCTTGTGGAGATATGGCATGCAACCTCTTGCATTACTAGCTTTTTCATGGAAAACCTTGGTAGCTCATGTGGGGGCTTCTCCATGCTAAACATCCTGATGAAGGTACCACCACGTGAAGCATACCGATATGAAATGTTAAGTAATGTTTGCAATGTTTCCTAGTACATGCAAGGTGGATCATGTTCAAATATCATCCTATATTGCGGGGCGATGAAGTGGTCAGATAACCTCGCCATGAATCCTCATTAGTTGTACTTAGAGAGAAACTTGCAATAAATGTTCACAACTTCCTTTGATGATGTCCATGTCCAACCCATGTGAGGGAACTGTTGCTAGGCACATATTGCATCAAGCAGCTACATGGACATAAATAATATTTCGTTTCCATCCTTAGGTGGATTTCGGACATTAGAGACATGCAATTTCAGCTGAAGAGACAACACGTCCAACCAGTTGAAAGGCCTTCCTTTATTTTCCAACTTATTTAGTATAACAACCCAAACCTGTGGCAAGGTATTCATTTTCTCTTGACCACACAAGTGACATGCGAATATGACCAAAAGTTGGTAAGCCTTCCTTAGTGACTTTGTCTTATAGACCTGGTTGGGTGGCATCCTAAACATTGATGGCTATTTTACCCAACATTTCATGATGTCTGTAGTGTTTACATTGCTGTTGGGATTGAAGAACAATGCATCCATGTAGTTCATTGGCTGTGAAAGGTGATACATTTGGTGGTAGTTTTCTGACCTGAATGTGGAAAGTTGTGTTCCACTAGTATTTCTCAATGTCATATTCTTGGGATCTGTATGTGAGACAACCCAGTGAATGATATCTGGGCATGGGAAGGTATGGTACCTACATGCACCCCTTGACAAGCCTAATTTTTGAATATTGACATAGAATTGTCGATATTCCAGATCTTCCTTGAAAATCCTTGCAAACATGTCATTTATTTCTTGCCATGTGATCTTCATGTCCTTTAGTACAAATAATTGTGTGTCTGCATAGATGGGAAAGTTCATTGCAACCTTTTCAACCACATCTTAGTGTTATTGTTTAGAGTGTCCTATGATCCATCTGTCCTAGAAACCATGATGCTCATACTGCTAAGAGACTCCTCAACAACTGATGTACTTGGAGATAGACCAGACACCCACGACAAGCAAATGTCAGTTTAAAAACACAAAGCACTTCGAGGATCAATCACGGAACAATTTAGGCGACTGTTGGGCAAGATTACATAGTAGTGACTCTGAGAGGCTGGGATACTATCAGCTGGAACTATCCATTGTGCAGTCCCAACTAGAAATGAGACTGGAACTACGTGATGAACAGTTTAGTCAGCAGTCCAGCTCAGTTGAATGTGGACTGGAACTACGTGATGAACAGTTTAGTCAGCAGTCCAGCTCAGTTGAATGTGGACTGGAACTACGTGATGAACAGTTTAGTCAGGCTTGATTGTTGGTAGATCCTAGTGGGTAAGACTGGGCATTGTCTCCTAGAACTATGCAGAGCACAACTATAGGCTAGTGACAGGAAAATTCAGCATAATTCCTGGAGACAAGGTAGCCTACATTTTCCCAAGAGAAACTCGCAAATGAGTAGATCTAAATGCACGAGTGAGGGATGGTGTAGATGGGAGTGAATGATCATGAATGTAATCAAAACCAATGCAGGAATCAGTGAAACGGGCAAAGTCATTTCAACAACAACTATTAGTGAACAAACAATTTTATGCATGCACCACTTAAGAAAGATAATGCAAAACTTGAAACATCACTTATACAATTTAAAACAAACTAAAATTCCAACGCTTTTTCAGTAAAACATTAAAAAAACACTCACACAAGCCAAGGAAATAAAAGCAACAGAAAAAGCAGCAAAAGACTTGAAAAGAAAAACTTACCCAGAAAAGTTGTGCTGACTGTGCTGGAGGTTCCTAGATGCTTGGGGAATGTTAGAGCTCTATTGCAGTGGCTACAACCACCCTCTAAAATTTTTCCTTAGCTTCGTTTTTGAGCTTCCCTTCCAACCTTGACAACAACTTGCCTTGCTTTGTCAAGATCACAAGCTTCAGTGTTTTTCTTTGTTATAGACATATTTGGGCACTGCAACCCTAGTCACATATGTACATAAACCAAGGTCTTCTAAGTCCCTAAAGGTGTTGTTTCATACCCTAAAGGAGCAAGGTCAACTAATTACATCATCTCCTAGAATTTTTTCATGAGAAACCACTCAGAATTGGTCAAAGCAGGACCATACAGACTGCCCAGTGCAAAGGGTGCAATGCATCTCACCTGCCACATTAAAAAAGTGCGATGCATATTGGGAATCCCTTTTGTAGGGTGCAGCGAGCGAGAGCAGACAAATGGCACAAGTAGTTTGCTAGGTGGAGACCCTGAGAATCTTCTAGAAGCTACTCATTTGACACTTGCCTCCCTGAATTCGCCCAAGGATGAGTAAGAGATCATGAAATCTCCAAGTGGAACCAAGAAATATCAGAGAGATGACACTAATCAAAATCCCAGAAGCTGACTCACCCCCCTACAAATATCTATAAATGGATCCCTCATCCCAGAGATCCAGAGGTTGGAATTTGGTAATTTGCAAAGAGGTGCTACTAGTTTCTCTTTGAAGACATTGTTGGGTGATCTTGCTTTGTATGAGGTGAAGAGGGATTTCAAGCGGTGAGGATGACGCTGGGTCAGACCAAGTGGTTGTAATCCTCTCTTCTACTACTTTTATCAATAAAGCTATTTGAGTTTTCCTCCATATTCTTGTGTATCTCTGAATATTGTGTTGATATATGCATTTGTATGGTCAATATATATTTGATCCTACATTGTTTACAGTGATAGATCTCTATGCTTTGATGGTATTATGCTACTGTGAATCTACAGGTGCTCTTTGCAGCTGGACAAGTAGGGAAGCACTGGTGAGATTCTGTCAAAGGAGAAAGGAAACAAGCAAGGAGCCAAGTGGAAGAGTGAGGTTGGTACTCTCTGCTTCTTTCTCATCTCTCTCTCGTAAAGGAAAAACAAGTGACTTTAATCTGTTTGTTTCTAAGATAGCTACCCATCTGAGTGGGAATAGCAGCTCTGAATAGACACTAGATTTCCCGGTAACAAAATGGCGACTCCACTGGGGACACGACTAGTTTGATTTCTTGTCTCTATTTGTTTGATTCATAAACCACAGACGGAGCCTGAAGTTAAGCCAGCTAGCCTTCGAACTACATTTTCTATGCAAGTGCAAAGTAGATCAATGCTGCTTTATTCAATCTTCGGGTTTGCTTATGAATTGAACAATTGACTTGCAAACATCCGAAGTGCCCTAGAGGTCGCTTGAGTAACCTTATTAGATCAGCTCCTGTACTTTGTAGTTACTGAATATCATTTTATTGGCCTAAATCCCTGAACTAAGCTACAAGCTGTGACCAAAAACCAAGTTAAAGTCTCATCCCTGGACCATCACACCTTCTCTTCTTGGCAATATGGATGCATCACACCTCCCGTGTGCAGTAGGTGGGATGCATCCCTGTTTCCCTGTGTTACAGGTGCGATGATCAGAAAATACTAGTTCTGCCTCCAGATTTTGGTTTTTTCTTCACTCCCTTTAGCTTTATTCAGGAGTTTTATTGTATGTGATCAGTAGACAACTGTTGAAACCCCATTCCTTTGCATCATCCACCCTCCATTGTGCAAATATTTGTGAATGTTTTTATGTATTTTTTGCCATTCACAATTCTCATTTACAAAATGGTAGCTTAATCGAACTGTCATCTTTGGATTTGAAAGTGTCGCAAGTGTCATTTTCAGTCAAGGAAAAGAATCCTTCTCTTTTTGATAGTCAATTACACTATTACTCTTGTATTTGATCTGAATTAATAGTACTTCAAGTGTCAAAAGCAGTTTTCAATTAAAAATCGCAAAGAGTCATCTTGTCTCCCTTTTGTTTTCTTTGAAAAGAAAATTGTTAGTATTGTCGCTTTGAAAGAAGATATAGTTCAGATTTTTGTTTAGCATTATTTTTGTCATTCACACATTAAGAAAGTAGAAAACAAATACATGCATGTGAATTTGCATTTAGACTGCTTGTTGATTTTGATTTAGGACAGTGCATCTAGTGTGTGCTCTCTACGCTATGTTGAAAGGATTTCGTTTCTCTTTCCTTAGTAGCTAGGATTTTCATTGCAAAAAGAAGATTAAATGACTATTTATCATCTTAGATTGCATTTTAGGAATTGTATATCTACATCATGCGGTGAACCTTAAAGGAAAACTTCTTAAGAAATATCAACTATAAAATAAATTCAATGAACATAAAAATTCTTTGGAACCTAACGCACAACATCTAGAAGTCTAGGCTAGAGACGTATTCCGGTGTCGTAAAGCCTAGTAACTGTCGCTTTCATCGTAGGTTGGGTGATTCCTCCTCTTTGAGACGAAAAGTGCCAGTATGGACTTGTGCTCCCACACACAGTCGATTATATATTGGGAGACCACAATCGGCTATATCTTTTATCCTTAGGAAGCCGTGTCTACCGCCCTATCAATTGCAATGCATTGAACACACCATTCGGGAAGATTGACTACCGTACTGTAAAAAGTATTCTGCAGTTTTGTGATTGGTTTGGTAATCCCTCTATCTAGATTCCCAGAGTAGTCTCTTTCGTTCCTTTTTAGACTCCTTAAAAGAAAAGGTCCATCTGAGCACTTGTCACTTCAAGCTCATTAAAAATCAAAGGCGACTAGAGTCATCTCTAGATTTTTCTCGACTCTTAAAAATTGAAAAAGAAAGTTGTGTCAAAGCGTCTAAAATTTATTTTAATCGGAATAACGTCACTGTTCCCTCGTTGGTCTTAGGTTGAGAAAATGTAGTCCACCAACCAAGGATTTCCCCTCAAGGGAAATCCTAGTCCTTTCTCCTCTTGGGGAGATGTTGGTGCACCTCATATGGCCACATTGTCCCTTCCAGGACTGACAATTGGCCTGCCAGTATGGCTTTTCTCGACCTCTATCGTTCAAAGCACTGTGATTCTTGAACAATCAAATCAGCAACTAGATGATACTAGAGTTACCCCCCAACCTTCTACTTTGTCTGTCTCTCCCTCTCCTTCTTTCTCTTCACTTGGTGAAGATAGTAAAACTAAAAAACAAGTAACTAAGAAGAACAAGAAAGGGAAGGAGAAGAAGAAGAAGGAGCCAACGGCAAAAAGGGGTAACCATGCATCGTCTAGCAAAAATCCACACATTGCACTGTCCAAACCTAAATCTCCATGTGTGATCTACAAAGGGGACCACTATCATCGAGATTTTCCTTACATCCCACGGATCTTAAGGGACTGGTCTCCCCGCTTGCACAATCCAGTGTCATCAACCTCTGATGATCATGTTGAGAGTAGACCGTCAACTAGTGAAAACGAAGTCACCAGAGAGAAAGGAAAATCTAAATTTCCTTGCAGACTGTGTGAAGGTTATCATTCCCTCAACCATTTTCCCTTCCTGAACGAAGCTCAAGGAGTCTTGGATAACCTTCCTGCATCACCGCAGCAACTCCCTCCTGGATACAAGAAGCTCTTGCCGAGTCCATTGCTAGTTGAAAATCTTACTGATGCACCTTTGTTGTTAGTTAAAGCACCTATCATTGAATATAAACTCTCTGAGTCCACATCGGACCAAAGTCAATGGGTCGAGACGATAGTCGAGCCCATCTTGTCTTCAGAGGATTTACCTTCGGATGATACAGTCACCAAAGAGAATGAGAACGACACCGTTTAAATTCTTTTTGTAAACACAGACTCTGATGAACATGGTGGCAATCTACCCGTTCCTTAACCGCAGGAAGGAAGTTCTTCAGAGTTGTATCTGGCCATTTATTCGGTCCCACCTCCAAGCAACCTAGTCGTTTCCTTTGATTGGAACCGACTAGGCAGACCTTGTTTACCGTCTAATGTACCATTCCAAATCATAGTGCAAACTTACAGAATGGTCATGGTTGGTACCATCACAGATGAAGGGGCTTCTATGAGTATCCCTTCCTCGACTGCTTGGAAAGCGCTTGGTTCACCATCTCTTTTTCCTGAGATGTGAAATCTGACAGGCTTCGATAAAGGAACCAGTCGACAATTAGGGATCCTTCCAAGTTTTCCTATAACTTTGAGAAGGAAAACCGTTTATCTGAATGTAATGGTAGTCCAAGGACCTTTAGATTACAATCTACGCCTTAGGCGTGACTACATTTATAACATCAAAGTTATTGTTTCCTCACTCTTTTGAGTGATGTGTTTTCTGCATGAAGGAAGAGTGGCCCAACTTGTAGATCAACTTTCACTCCCCGGTTCACACGTAGCTAATAGTCAAATTCCATCCATAACAGGTCTTTTTACACAAGGAATGTCTCATCAATCCCCAGTCTGTCCACCTGATGAACACGAGTGATTCGGTGGTTGTGACTAAAACCCAGGGGGCATGCACCCTAATCTGCTTTGGCGGGAAAACTTCAGGTATAGGGTAGGTTTCTGTGGAGGATATATGACTAGTCTCACACACCCATCTGTTTAGGAAAATGGGATTAGACTAGAATAAGATACCTCTGCCAGAAGGTATGCCTTTCCTGACAGAGCGAGTGTTTTGTCAGCAAATTGAAGGGTAACCTAGGTATGCCTTTCCCGATAGAGCAAGTGTTTTGTCTACAAATTGAAGGGTAACCTGGAAACTCTACTTCGCTATACCTGGGGGCATGCAAACCTTTTTGCGTGAAAGTGAAAAGTGACCATTTATTTTCCTAGTTTGTAGATTCTTAACCCTTTAAACTCGTAGGATTGGTCGTTCCTAGCTTACATAATAAAAGCAGTCGGAGCATAATTTTGAATGGTGCAAGCTCCCTAAAAAATGAACCTATCGATGAGACATCCTTATTATATGACTGGCACGAGCAGTTTTATGTGAAGTTCAAGCTCGTTAAAAATTAAACCTAGCAATGAGCATATGTTCCACCAGAGTTTAAGCTCATTAAAAAATGAACCCACCTCTGGTAAATAACCATTGTGAATTATTATCATCAGCTTTTGAGCCTTGGTCGTGTTCTTACCATCACCTCCACTCTGTTTTAGCCAATCATTCGCCTCTATTTTATTGTTTACCCCTTTTGAGGAATAGCTGCAATAAGTGATCCTATTAGCCACCTTCTTTACACTGCCGTGATTAGGAAAGTTCCAAACCTTACCTTGAACCAGCTGCTATCTGAAAACATCACTCGTTCCTCAAAAAACGAGTCTCCTTTAAGCTCTCTTCATCTGACTCGTAAAATATGAAAAGATTGCCAAGCAATTGGCCTCTCCAGCTCGTTAAAGTGATCGGAAGTGTTATCCCTCCTCTAGATTTTAATCTTTTTTGGACCCGAGGGATCATTACACAAAAATATCAAACGTTTGTCTTGTTAGGCTCATTAAAACTATCAAAAAGTCATCCCTTTCGCATTGTTTTATACTTTTTCGGACTTAAGGGATTATATTACGAAAAAGGAATATTGGAGTTTCCTTTCCATCTCTTTTCATACTCTCTAAAATTGAAAAGGACCGAGTTATCATTGTCGTTAAACTTGTTAAAACAATAGTGACAAACTTGTCCATTCATACAAGAGCGAGTTTCATTATCGCTAGACTTGTTAAAACATAGTGACGGGTTTGCCTGAAGGGAAAATTATAGAAAAAGCATATGTTATCCTCCTCAAGCTTGACAAAAATAAAGAGGTACTGGTCAGAAATGACTGGGGAAAATTGGGAAGAAAATTTGAAGAAACTTTATTGGTAGAAGGTCGCTCTTGAATAGGACACTTTTCACTCCATCACCATGATTGAGTCAAGTTGGGTTATTTCGTTCACCGGTCATATCACCATTGGTCCACCGTACCATCCACCTTTGGGGTTAATGCTACCAATCCATTTTAGTGTCACCGATATGTTCAAGAGAAGTCGATCAGACAATTCACCTACCCATCTTGTGTCTCATCCACTACAATACCCTCAAGCTTCATTCTTTCATGACTACCACCCTGAACCTTGTATCATTAGATTGTTTTCACCTCTAAAAAATCATTTTCTCCATTCTATGTCGTAGATGTGGGATCCATTAATGCCTTCCTACGACGGGTCACTTCTTGTCAACATCAGCTTATTATCCAAGAAGCCGACTTAGGGACAACCCTTCCAGTACTTTGAAGCGTGCATGCCTCAATGGCAAGTTTCTCACTTCCGGTGACAAGTTCACATCAATGGCCTTCGACCAAAAGATTTTGCGTGGTGTTTGACATCGACTCATGTATTCACACCACGTGAATTGTACTGTTGTACCTTGAGGATCATCATCATCATCGGTGATTCCTCTCGCACCTGTTAACAGCTTACATCATTGGCTGGTAATCAGGCGATGTCCTTCCATGTTTGACATCAGAACATCTTTTCACATGGATCGACTTGTACTTTCGGGCGAAGATTGAATGAGTTTTGAAGACCCCAGATCTAGTTTCATCCATCCAGGCTATGATATATTCAGGAAAATAAAGACATCAAATGTACATCATTGTTGCACAGATAATCATCCAAACTAAGGGATGATGGCTCTACCAGAATCATCAGTCTGCACACAGATGGTTGTCTGTCCTATGTACATGAAAATGAATTTATCAAGTTGAGCATGGGAATGCCCGCCTCAGCTAGATCATGAAAATATTATGAAGATAATGTATTGTATTGTATCTTATTATAGGTCATCTTCCAGTGCGAAAAACCTTGGATCCTCATTATAAATCATTTCACCCGACATCAAAAGATTTACAACCTCATGTTTTAGGGGGCAACTGTTATAGACATATTTGGGCACTACAACCCTAATCACATATGTCCATAAACCAAGGACTTCTAAGTCCCTAAAAGTGTTGTTTCATACCCTAAAGGAGCAAGGTCAGTTGATTACATCATTTGCCAGAAGTTTTCCATGAAAAACCACTCAGAATTGGTCAAATCAGGACCATACAGACTGCCCAGTGCAAAGGGTGTGATGCATCTCACCTGCCACATGCAAAAAGTGCAATGCATACTGGAAAGCCCTTCTATAGGGTACGATGAGTGAGATCAGACAAATGGCACAAGCAGTTTGCTAGGTGGAGACCCTGAGAATCTTCTAGAAGCTGCTCATTTGACACTTGCCTCTCTGAATTCGCCCAAGGATGAGTAAGAGATCATGAAATCTCCAAGTGGAACCAAGAACTATTAGAGAGATGACACTAATCAAAATCCCAGAAGCTAACTCACTGCCTGCAAATATCTATAAATGGAACCCTCATCCCAGAGATCCAGAGGTTGGAATTTGGTAATTTGCAAAGAGGTGCTGTTGGTTTCTCTTTGAAGACATTGTTGGGTGATCTTGCTTTGTATGAGGTGAAGAGAGCTTTCAAGCTAGGAGGATGATGTTGGGTCAGACCAAGTGGTTGCAATCCTCTCTTCTACTACTTTTATCAATAAATCTATCTGATTTTTCCTCCATATTCTTGTGTATCTCTGAATATTGTGTTCATATGTGCATTTGTATGGTCAATATATATCTGATCCTATATTGTTTACAGTGATAGATCTCTATGCTTTGATGGTATTATGTTGTTGTGAATCTACAGGTGCTCTTTGAAGTGGGACATGTAGGGAAGGAGTGGCAAGATTCTGTCAAAGGAGAAAGGAAACAAGCAAGGAGCCAAGCGGAAAACTGAGGTTGGTACTCTCTACTTCTTTCTTATCTCTCTCTCGTAAAGGAAAAACAAGTGACTTTAATTTGTTTGTTTCTAAGATAGCTACCCGTCTTAGTGGGACTAGCAGATCTGAATAGACACTAGATTTCCCAGTAACATGCTTGCATAAAGGCAACATGTTGATCACAGCTTGATCAATTCCCCTCATAGGCTGTTTACCCAGACTTGGTTCAGCTGCAAGCTAAGCAACTTCCCCAAGAAAATTGCGCATTTCTGGAGGGAAACCAACCTTCCCTCCATAAATTGCACAATCCTGTCTGGCACCCTGCTCGGCTCCAAGATTGCGCAATTCTGCTAGTCAACACTCCCAGCAGGAATTGCACGATTTTACCCAGCAGGGCTACTCAGCCTAGAATTTGTGCAAATATGGGTAGCAGTTAGCTTCTCTGTCCAGAAATTGCACAAATATCCTAGACAGTCAGCCCGGCTCCCAAACAGAAATATGCATTTCCTTCAAGTAGTAGAGCAGTCTCTTGCATGTGCAACTGAGTCGATCGGTTCCCTCTGGGACCGAGCAAAACATACTTGCATGCATGGGCTACTTCTCCCAAGGCATCATGCAAAGGAATCACATGTTTCAGGAATCATTGTTTAGTAGTTGGAGGTTACATGCAAGGATCATTTTAGAAACCTCCCACCAAGTGTCGCTTTCCCTAGATTTGTGGCATGAGCGTCACAACCTCGATGTTATCAAAACTCATCAACCGGATGCTGCAGAGGTCATTCCTCACATCAACCTTGTATCTTTGACATCCCACATCACATCTAGGAGCAATTGGCATACTCAGCTCATCTGTTTTGGGGAAAGCCCGCTTCCCATGCCTTGTGTTCCATTTTTGTCACTTTTTTGTGTTTTTGCTTGTATGAGTATTGTTTTCTTGATTTATTTGAAATTTTTTTGTCATTTACATGTATATTAGCTTGTCTTAGCACCGTTTCAATTTTCATCAACACCTCACTGCTATAGCATGCATGAAACTATTTTTTGCGAACGGTCGCTGATTTGGCGACTCGCCTCACCCACATGCATATTGTTCCATTTTCTAAATCTGTCATTCACCATATTCATGCATGATCATTCACTTATTCTTACACTTAGTATCAGCATGAATTCACACTCACATTCACTTTTAGTTGCTCTTTAACGAGTCTGGCCAACCTCGGTTTGGACTCTGCCTCACTAAGACAGAATTGCATAATCCTGTGATGGAAGGTTCTGCCTTCCTCTCCCAAAATGTGCATTTCTTCCCAACAACTATTCCCCAGGCCTGCTTTGCACAATCCTTAGGGATAGTGACTGTTGGTCAGGAAAATTGTGCAATGCAGTCACTGAGCCTGCAACCATTTCTAGCTGAGATTGCACATTACGCAATTCCAGTAGTCAGTAGCCAGACTAGACTCTGCATTGCATAGTTCCAGTAGTCAATTAGTCTCCCAGCAACCCAGACTGTGTCTTGTGTAGTCTTGGCAATCAACCTCCTGACCTCTTGGCCGAAATTGCGCAACCTTCATGATCAGTCACACAGGTATGTTGCAAGTCATTTCTGAAGTTAACTTTGGTTTTTGACTAACATATTTCTCGCAATGAGTGTTGCCATGTCCCCAGGTATTACAAGGGCTCATCTGCCTCTCAGTAGTGTAGGTACAAAGGTTTCCAATAGAGCAGATTCGAAGACATCATTCAGAGCATACCTCAAGATGCAGTCGATGAGCTTGCCTACTCACGAAGACATCAAGTTATTCATAGAGAAGGACATCAAGATATGATAGAAATAGCATCACAGTGAGTAGCACCATGAACAACAGTTGAAGGTAGCAAACACAGCGAATGCAAGAGGAAGGTTGTTGACAACACAGAGGTGGGACAAAGTTGCAAGATCAAGTAGATCCAATGATAATGAAAGCAATTTTGGAGACTCAGGCTATCAAGTGACGATGCGACATGAATGTCACGTGAAGATAGAGGATGGAACAAAGAGAATTGCACGTGCTAAAGCAACAACTCAAGAAAGAACATGAAGCTACACAGATAGACAAATGAGTTGCATCAAGATCATGAACAATAGTGGGTACAACATGAACTCGCAGATGAAACTACACCCATACAATTTAAAAATCCATCCCAGCAGTTAACATGGAGCAGACATGGTGAGAAGTGTTGTTGATCGCATGCAAGGGATTCAACAACATGCATGTCATTGTGTGGATGCATGCAATCTAACCCATTCAACACACTCAGCAAGGCGAAGACAAGAAGAAAGTCCAACTGGAGCTGAACATGTACTTCGGCAAGTTGATGTGCGTGACCACTAGTACACACTTCAAGATCAGCACAGACACTATGCATGTGCATGTTAGCAGACAATTTGGATGAAGGGGTCGAACTAATGCACGACTGTAGCAGAGCCAAGCGTTCACTTCAACAAGATGTCACCATGAGGTGCTTGCACACCATCATAGACAACCAAGCTTGGCATCAGCTCACCACCTTCACCATCAAAAAGCATGTCAAACAGTTGGTCTCATCACAACGGACCGAGTGTTAGTGATGCCTTGCAAGGCTTTCTCAAGCCATGTTGTCTCACATGAGTACGTGTGCATTGTAATGTTGAGTCATGTCAAGTGTAAGTCAAGTGTCAATAGTTGGACGTAACAGTCATAGAGTAGGTGAAGAGTCATGAGGGTATTTGAACTATTACAAAGGGGAATATCAAGAGTCATACCACCCTTTGCTATAAATAGTCCCTCATAACTCATTATAGAGGCTTTTCACCAGCCAAGCTTCTGATAAGACTATTCTTGGAAAGAGCTATGACAATATTGTAACGCACCTTGGCTTCTCCACTGCAAAGAGCTAGTTCATCTCTTTGGAGGAGCAGGCAGATGTGGCTATAACGTTCCATTGTTGGGGCTAGTAGGTTTACATGGATGTATTGTATGATTGGAAGTTGAATTCTTTATATAATAAGAGAGAACACATTTTCACACATGTATTGTATATGCTATAAGACAGATCTTTAACACTTGTAATGCACATTTCTTTAACCTATGTTCTACTTCTGAACTGATTCATTTGTTTCAATACATAATATATTAATGGAAATGTGTTCTATATGCTGTTAATTTTGTCCCGTCTGTGTCAACTGCTCTACCAGACATTAGATAGACCCTTCACATGAACCTTGCTGTAATAACCATTGCACTTGTTTGGACTGGTCCATGAGTGTTGTACATGTTATCTTACCTTGTATGTTGTGACCACCACATCCGAGTGGACTGCTCCTCTGGAAGTGTGTATGTATGTGTGTTGTGTGTTCCTAGCCGAGTTGGGATTGATCCCTTTCACCCTAGAGCTCACCTTCACCCTCACCTCAACTCAGTTGTGTTAGAACCTCTCATACAACTTTCTTGACTCAATGCAGTGGTCAAACCCTTGCTACTAACAGAGTTATCTTACTTGCCTCTGTGCGACATCACAATTAAGGCATTACCATACAACCCACTGTTGGGACTCCTACACCAAATGGTCTCAGGTCTAATTGGGACTTCTTACCGGGGATATCCCTTTACATGTTGGCGGGTCCAACATTGTCAACAAGCTCCAAGATCAAATTTGTAAAATTAGATTTGGGGCATCAATTAAATAGATTTGGTAGATTTAGGGTTTATAACACGCATGCCAAAAATCTAGGAAAAACGACAAGTGGCGGGAAGTTTCTAAAATCAGCTTGAGTGTAACTCCAAGTTCTAAAAATAAATCCTTATTTTTAGTGATTCTTTTTTATTTTTGATTGCTTTTCTGGTTTTTAGTAAGGGATGCCATCCATGCATGGAGAAATTTCTCTATTCTGGATGGAGCCGGGCAGCTTTCCAGCACATGCATCGGGAAGTAGATGATGGAATTCTTTTGCGAAATTCCTAGCCTACGTGGCTCTAGCTGCCTCTCATGCTCTACATAATTTACCAACTAAAGACAATGTTTCAGTTGGGTTTCCACAATTTCTGAGCCAAAGCCTAGTGTTGAGATGTTCTATGCAATTAATCTCAGCAAGGTTGTCTACCAGACTACATTGTGTAATTCTGGAGAGTAGGGTTGACTATTAGGCTGCTTTGTGCAATTCCTCATAGCAAGGCTGGTTTCCCTCTAGGATTGCACAGATTGCCAAGACAACGTAAGAATCAGATGTAAACCAAGTCACAGGGTTAGCTTGTGGTTGGTCAGTAAAATAAGTAAGCAGACACAAGATGCAAAGTGAAAGATAAACTTGAATGAACACAAGTACCTGAGAATTTCAAGACAAGTTGCTAATATTTTGAGGAGGGAGGCTCCAAAACAAATTGAAGGAAAAATTTTGGAGGGTGGTTGTAGCTGCTACAACATTGGTGACACACTGGTAGAACTCTAGCTCTCGGTATGGACCTTGTTTTGTGTAAAGTGAGTCTAACTCCTTCGGAAGTATTGTTTAATTCATTGATCATCATGGCTTCCTCACTAGCTTGAGTTAAATATATAGTCCTTGTTGTTCTCTTGATCTGTCAGCACAAATAACAAGAAAAGTCTACTGAGTTGTTTCTATTGGGGATGAGGGGTATATTGATGCAAAAGTAATATGACTGTTAGATTCTCAGTTTCATCTCTGGTGTTGCTCTGCTGCTAGCAAGCTTGGATAGTACCCCAACAGAGTCATGCGGGAACACAAGCATCACTCCGCTGCCAGCGAGCCTAGTCAGTACCTCAACGAAGATTCTTGCTTAACATCTCTGTGCAGGAAGCCTTTCTCTTCTTTTGGCTTTATTTTATTTTTCATTTTCTCATTTTTTTCATTTTCACAGAACTGTGCATAGGAACTTATTTATTTTCATGAGGCAGAAGAGAGATCCCAACTTATTGAGAGCAGAAGAGGTTTTTCCTTCATAGAGGTATGTTATATATAAATCTCTCATACTTGTTAAGGTTTTACCCCTAACCTTACTCTACTTGGCTAAGTTGACAAGGGTTAACCAAATATATAAAAAAAACCAATTAGAGTAGGGGGTACTAGGTAAAAGTGCAAGTGTTATGTTTTCACCAAGAATCACTCTAAAAAGAATGTATTTTCGATCAAGGTATCATCGACTGAAGACAACAAGCTCTTCATAAAGAGAGAGGACAACATATGAGCAATTGTTGATAGTTGTATAAGTCCTCTTGTACTTCACCCTACTTGTCTCAAGAGCCAAACATGGTTTCATGTGAAGCTAGTCCTACAGGTGCATAACAAGAAAATAAATAAACAAGCAAAGGACAGAAGTAAATGAAAGAAAAAAAAATGAAAGGAAAAAAACATGCAAGCAAAGAAAACAAGAAAGAAAAGAAATAAAACATTATGCCCACTCCTATGCTAAATAGTGCATGGGCCTACTCACATAAAGTGATATTTCCAATGCAACCACCAGTGAATTTGTTGACCCATGTTCGTGAAGGAATAATCAATTAGAAACATATTCAGGTAAACCAGTCTACCAAAAATATAAGACAGTGAAGACAAACACGCTCGAAGTTTAAAACCGTCCATAGAAAAGAAAAAAATAAAAGCGCAAGACAAACACTCTATGGAAGTACCATGGTGTTGTAACACACTATGCGTAGATGATGAGCATGTACACTCTTTTGACAATGACAAATGAGCAAACATGGAAAAGGAAGACAACTTCACTTAGAAAGAGTGCTTGTTGTGTATGATTCATCCAATGCATGAGGGATGGGATGGGATCATCTAATTGTGGTGGAGGATGTGAAATTTGTAAACTAGATTGATCTTCAATACAAATAGGAGAGTGATGAGAAGCCTTAGATGTTTCAACATATTTTTGATCGGGAGTGGAACTAACCTTAAGATAGCGAGGATTTAACATAACCATCAACTCAGGCTGAAGTGTCTCAACACCTTGAGGGGTTTCCACTTCATCATCAGGTAGATCATCAAAGACTAGTGGCTCAAAGAGATCAACAATGAATGAATCAACAATGTGATCGAATGAAGGAGTAAAGAGACCACAACAACCTGATCAGAAAATTTTATATGTTAATCGACATCCTCATGATATGATGAATCATAAAGAGGGCTTGATGAGAAACAACAATGTTCATCCTCTAAGTTTACAAAAAGAGAATATGATAGATTGGGTGGATTCAGAGAGAAAGATGTGTCCTCTCCATAATCAAATGACAAAATGACATCCAATGTGTTTTTTGAATGATCGTATGTAAAATAATCCAGGGATGGATTTTCACAAGACAAATAAGAAATGGCAGAGTCACCAAAGATTTAAGGAAAAATCATATTCCCACACATACTCGTCATAAATGACAGGTTGGCTTCTCAACACCAACTCCATCGACAACTTGATCTTCATGACCAACGAATGTGGAGTCTGAAACATGAGTACACAACATAGTAAAATTTGGAGGATCAATAGAATGAGAGGACGAAGGTTGAGAGAACACATTTATGTGAAAACCAATAGGCTTGCAAGCCAAATCGACATAGATATCCAGAGCATGTGGGGTGGGAGGATGTCACAGTTCAACATATGGGTTCACAACTTCTCCCACCTCACATTTTGGAGCTAGAGTTTTTTGATGAGAAGCGGACAAAGGGCCACTTGTGACAGAAACCTTGTCCATCTTGGGTTTGGTAGATCTAACACCGAGGTGTGCTGAGAGGGGTTTCAATGATTTTAACACGTGTATTTGCAGATATGTGAAGAAGATACTGAAATCTTTCATTAAGAAATTTCCAATCAATTTCATCTTCTGGGATTTGAAAATTGAGATTTTAGAAGTGATTCCAAAATTGCAAAAAGGATTCATCAGGTGCCTTTCATAATTACATAATTTTTCTATTGAGTGCTTTATGATCATAATGACAGAAAACATGGACCAAATATTTGATCATCTGATCATAAGAGTGAATGGAGGAGGCGGGTTATGTCACACACCATTGTAGCGCGTGCCCTCGAAACGTGAATCCGAACAACGAGCAAGCAATGTGATCCTCATGGGTTTCATTTCTTTCACAAAAGCCTATGAAGGCCACTCCATGACTAATAAAGGCTACTCCATATTCACCATCGTATGTGTTATGTGACAAGTCATTAAGGAGATCCTCCAAAATTTCAAAATCACGTCCATGAGATAGACATGCAAAGGATTAACTATAATGTAAGTCATGAAGAATGTGCAAACGTTCAAAACAAACTTACCACCTGGCCATATTTCTAGCACTAGAAATGTTGACGGTGCTATACCCACCAACATGTCAGGGGATCTCCCCAGTAAGAAGTCACAACTAGACTCAAATAATTTAGAGTAGGAGTCCCAGTAGTGGGTATCAAAGAAATGCATTGATTGTGATAACACGAAGAGGTATGTGTGATATCTTTGTCAGAAGAAAGTGTGTGACCTTGTAGTTAGTCAAGTGATATGCATAGGGGTTCTAACACATAAAGGGGAAAAGGAAGTGTGTCCCTTAGAAGCCTGTAATAGTACGCAACCAGAAAGAAACACACGAGATGAATGACATCACAATATGGAAAGCGGTATATTCCACAATCCAAAGTGATAGGTTAAACCAACAACATGATTTCAACAATATTCATACAATCATATACAAAATAGTTCATACACAAATGTGTAAGTTAAATAACATACATTGCTAGATCAACAAGAATAGTCCAACTACAGTAACAATATATGCATGAAGATGTGCTGGTTCTGTTATATATTATTAAGTGAAAGTTCCATCCATACATACACAATTGACAACCACTAGCCCCAATAGTGGAACATTAGAGTCAACACCGCCTGCTCCTCCAAAAACATGTACTCACTCGGCACTGTGAAGAAGCCAAGGCTCATCACAATACTCTCCAAGCCTTCTCTAAGCAATGCCTAGCCAAAATCTTGACTCCCAAAAGCCTCTACTATGAGTTATGAGGTTCTATATATAGAAAAGGGTGGGGTGACCCTTGACATTCCCTTTTGACTCTTGGAGTACCCTCATGACTCTTCACATTATAACAATGATTGTTCACATTCCACTAATGACACTTGGAATTTCACTTACAACATGTTTACAATAATAGAATTTCCACATATATCCATGTGGGACAAAAATAGGCTTGAGTCAGCTTGACAAGATAAACAACATATGTCGGGTTCTTGGGGAAAGACCAACTCGGTAACCTCCTCGTGGTGATCTTTGGTGACGAATCGATACCAAGCTTGGTACCACGCTATTGTGTTCCATACTTACTGATGACATATTTTTCAAAGTAGACTCTTGCCTCCATGGCTTCCGGGTATGTGATTATGAAATCTCTGTCCAACTCATCCTAAACCATACACATCATTGTCTTGAGTGTGGCTAGACCACTGACATACCTTTGCATGTTCTCTATGCTATGTTGTAAGTCATTGTTGGTATCTAGGTGCATCAACTACTCTATGTAGTTTTTGACATCCAACATGACTTGGTTCTTCCTAATTTTCAGGTTGATGGTTCTCATATAAGGGATCTTTTGTGTCCCCACTATGACATATAGACTCCTGAACAACTGTGCATAGGAAGCCTCAATGCTAGCGATGCGCAGAGGAAGCTTCTCATAGTTTCATATCAACGTCTGAACCCATGCTTTGTCTAGTTCAGCCTCTAGCTTCATCCACTTGTGCGAGTAAAGTAGGGCTCCCTTGTACCTCATTGTCCATTATTTCATGTGCGCAATAGTAGTGTGAATGTCTTTGAGAGTTTGGGTTTTTGAGTGTACTATTGTAGAATGTCGTATAAATGGACAACCACTTTGTGCATGGTGACAAATATTCTATACATTTTCTACATGGTGGCCTCCAAATTTTATATCTCCACCACTATTTCTTTCTTCACCTCTGTCACAGAGGATCTTGGAGACTATTATTTTCTCTACCTGGACTCTTGCAATTCCTTCACCATTTGATCATTCTTTTCTATCAAGAACTTGACGATTGAACTCATAGATTCTGCATAAGCCTTAGAAGCCCTGGCCATGGAAACTCAATGTCTTCTAACATTTGGTACAATCAACCTTTCTTCTGTTTGCACAGGTGATGTATGATCGTTTCGGAGCAGCTTCATTCGTGCCTATAAAATCCTCTGTTGTGACTTGTCGAATGCCAGATTGTACACATCTATCTCCATATCATCAAGGAGAAAAACTTATCCTTTCTCACGTGGGACTGTTTGTTATTATAGAGGTGGCAAAGAGTGTGATATGACCTCATATTCCCTCGTCATGAGATCAATGTCTTCGTCCTCTAGCTCTTGTTTTGTCTCCATGTTTGTTACCTCAACCAACTGTTCAACCTGCTAAGCAAGTTCCTGAACCTGCACCTGCTCACTCTCTTCTTCATCTACTGGCTTCTATGTTGTCTTAACCTGTATCTGCGTAGTTTTATCTGTTAGAGCACCTTTCCCTTCTTCCTATTCTTATTTCTTCATTTCTTCCCTTTCTCTCCTTCACAGCTCTTGCTCTGCTTTCTGTACTTTCTCTGTCTCTTGCAATCTCCTCTCTGTCTCTTCCAACCATTGCTTCTATCTTCCCTTCCACTCTACTCTCCTTTCACGTTGCGACATCTTTGCATATATATGCAAAGCTACTCTCCCAAAAAGTGGATCTTCTCTGAACTTGTAGCTTTTCTCACGTTCTGTGCTTTGCACAATATTCCTCTTGCCTTTGTCTTGGCCATTTTGCTACTCACTGTTGATGTTGTTGTTTCTTTCTATGGTGTTGTTGCCTACAATGCTACTTTCCATTCTACAACCATGTTGATTGGTTGATTAGGTCTAGAGGAGTTATAGAAATACCTCGAAGTATCTTCCTATGGTCAATGAAAGGCCTCATGGATCCATGGGTATTACACCTTCGCACACTGGATCTTGCATATGTAGTGGGGATCATATGGATTGAAGCTCTTGGTTCCAAACCCAAACTTCTTCAAGTCCTCGGTCTCGACATCTGCATCTTTCAAGGTACGAATCTCATACAACTCAATCTGCAAAGAAAGTTTGGGCCATGGTGCCTTCTTCCTCCTGTGCAGTCTTGCTTATAACCCAATGGAGATGTGGTATGCAACCTCTTACATGACCAGTTTTTCCATGGAAAACCTCAGTAGGTCATGCAGAGGCTTCTTTACACCAAGCATCCTAATGAAGGTGCCATTAGGTGAAGCATATCAATCTTGAATGATAAGCAATCTCTGCATTGCTTCTTAGGACATGCAAGGTGGATCCTATTCAAATATCATCCTATACAACGGGGTGATGAAATGGTCAAACAACCTTGCAATGAATCCTTGGTAGCTGCACTAAAAGAGAAAATTGCAATAAATGTTCACATCTTCCTCTGATGGTGTCCATGTCCAACTCATTATAGGGAACTACTTTTGGGCATAGATTGCATCAAGCAGGTATGTGGATAGAAAGAATCTTGCTTGTCCATCCTTAGGTAGATTCTAAGCATTAGAATCATGCACTTTTAGTTGAAGAGCCAACATGTCTGACTAGTTCAAAGGCCTTGCTTCATTTTCCAACTGATCTAACATAACAACTAAACTTTGCGGGAAGGTCTCTGTTTTGTATTGACCATACAAGAGACATGCAAATATGACCAAGAGTTGGTAAGACTTCCTTACTGACTTTGTCTAGTAGACCTGGTTGGGTGTCATCCTAAACTTCAATGGCTCTTTTATCCAACACTTCATGATGTCTCTAGTGTTTATAACATAATCGTTGGGAGTGAATAAAAATACACCCATGTAGTTCACTGGTTGCGGCAAATGATACATGTCATGGTAGTTTTCTGACCTGAAGGTGGCAAGGTGTGTTTCATTGGTATTGCTCAATGTCATCGTCTCAAGATCAGTATCCAAGATAGCGCAGTGAATGATATTTGTGCATGGGAAGACAGGGTACCTACATGCAACGTTGTACAAGCCTGACTTATGAATGTTGACATATACTTGTCGATCATCCAAATATTCCTTGAAACTGCCTACAAATATGTCCTTTATTTCTTGCCATGTGATCCTCATGTCCTTGTCTATGAATAACTGCATGTCTGCATAGATGGCAAAGTTCATTGGCACCTGTTAAACGATGTCTCCAGTTCTTCTCTCTACAATGTCCTTTGAATAAGCTCTCTTGGAAACCATGATGGTTGTACTATTGAGAGACTGCTCAACAATTGATGTACCTTGAGATAGAGAAGACAATCATGACATGTAAGTGTCAATTTAAAAACACAAAGAACTTTGAGGATCGATCATGCAACAAGTTGGGTGACTGCTAGGAAAGATTGTGATCCGGATTTAAACAGGAACACAACAAATTATAGAGATAACCATATACACAAATATGCAGTGGAAATAATACTTCATTTCATTAATGGAAAATACTGAAATATGCTTACAACCAGAAATGGAAATAAACCAGCTAGGGCGATGGTAGCTTATCTCTGAGAAGAGATGTGCGGCTACATGCCTCTGAACTGTTCTAAAACTGTGTTACAATGAGGCTCAAAGGCCTATTTATTGTTGAGAAACAATGGAAAACCCTTCACATCTAGAAACCTAACCCGAGAAGATGAAACGCCAAATTGTGGGCCCCGTTTGGGTAAATTGGTACATCAATTTCCCGGGGTCGTAACTTTGGCATACGATCTCCGTTTGACGTGTACGATAGCTCGTTAGAAATATCTATCCGAGTACTACCACTTTGGGAGGCAACATCGGTCCATGGACCCATGTTGCCCCAGATTCCCAAAAAAAACGTCGTTTAGGGCCTCAAAACGGCTCCGGAAGTTCAGGACCCGAAAAATTGCTAAAAATAGTAAACTGTGCTACAATTTAGGAAACTGAAAAAGCTGAAAGAGACAGTTGTGGGGGTCCAAATGGGATAGGTGGGTGGCCACCAACATCCACCTGGATCATTCCTCCCCCCTTAGGAAGCAATGGTCCCCATTGCGTTGAGTTCCTCCCTGAGATGAGGAAGCTTCTGCTGAGCTGGGTCTCTGGTGAGTTGTTCTGCAATCTCTGATGTGTCCAGAAATGGTGGAAAGCATGGTCGACAATGGTCCACATTGAACACTCGGTGCAAGCGAAGGAATGGAGGAATGCTGTGCTTCAAAGCATTGTTGCCCGTAGCCTTGGTACTGGGGTAAGGACCATGTTGGAGTGGTCTGAGTTTCTGATGGGTTCTGGTAAGGCGCTCCCTCTACAGATGTAACCAAACTTTTTCACCCACCTGAAGCTTGTGTGGTACCCCTGTGGGTGAGGAGAAGTTGTTCCTGTGTCTTGTCATGACTGTATCCCTTTGCTGCTGCTGCTGCATGGAGGAACCCTTCGCGGGGGTCATGGATGTGATGGAAATCTTCCCCTTACTTTGGGAGTGAACTAGACAGATGAATTTCCTGGTCTGTGAGATGAGCTTGCTGCCTTTCTTGGCAGTGATCAAAGATGTGGTGATAGGTGGGGCTACCTCCGGTATCCTGTATAATGAATTATTCAAAGAAATAATGACAGCACGAGGCCTAGACTCAGCCTCTGAACTGTTCTAAAACTGTGTTACAATGAGGCTCGAAGGCCTATTTATTGTTGAGAAACAATGGAAAACCCTTCACATCCCGAAACCTAACCCGAGAAGATGAAACGCCAAATTGTGGGCCCCGTTTGGGTAAATTGGTACATCAATTTCCCGGGGTCGTAACTTTGGCATACGATCTCCGTTTGACGCGTACGATAGCTCGTTAGAAATATCTATCCGAGTACTACCACTTTGGGAGGCAACATCGGTCCATGGACCCATGTTGCCCCAGATTCCCAAAAAAACGTTGTTTAGGGCCTCAAAACGGCTCCGGAAGTTCAGGGCCCGAAAAACTGCTAAAAATAGTAAACTGTGCTACAATTTAGGAAACTGAAAAAGCTGAAAGAGATAGTTGTGGGGGTCCAAATGGGATAGGTGGGTGGCCACCAACATCCACCTGGATCATTCCTCCCCCCTTAGGAAGCAATGGTCCCCATTGCGTTGAGTTCCTCCCTGAGATGAGGAAGCTTCTGCTGAGCTGGGTCTCTGGTGAGTTGTTCTGCAATCTCTGATGTGTCTAGAAATGGTGGAAAGAATGGTCGACAATGGTCCACATTGAACACTCGATGCAAGCGAAGGAATGGAGGAATGCTGTGCTTCAAAGCATTGTTGCCCGTAGCCTTGGTACTGGGGTAAGGACCATGTCGGAGTGGTTTGAGTTTCTGATGGGTTTTGGTAAGGCGCTCCCTCTGCAGATGTAACCAAACTTTGTCACCCACCTGAAGCTTGTGTGGTACCCTTGTGGGTGAGGAGAAGTTTTTCCTGTGTCTTGTCATGATTGTATCCCTTTGCTACTTCTGCTGCATGGAGGAACCCTTCGCGGGGGTCATGGATGTGATGGCAATCTTCCCCTTACTTTGGGAGTAAACCAGACAGATGAATTTCCTGGTCTGTGAGATGAGCTTGCTGCCTTTCTTGGCAGTGATCAAAGATGTGGCGATAGGTGGGGCTACCTCCGGTATCCTGTATAATCAATTATTCAAAGAAATAATGACAGCACAAGGCCTGGACTCATACACAGCATGTCGCATCCACAAGTATGGCTGGCCTAATAATACATCACAAACATCCAGAGGTGTAACATCACACAATACCTCGTCTGTGAAGGGTTTGATGCTGTAGGGAAGGCGACACTGTTGGCGAACTTTCAGATCTCGTCCTTCGTGGAGCCACCCGATACTGTACGGCTGCAGGTGCGGTGTAGTCGGTAGGCCCAATCGCTTCACAACCTCTGTTGAAACGAGGTTCTTTTGGCTGCCACTGTCGACAATGAGTTGTAGCAACAAACCCTTCACCCACATCTGTGAGTGGAAAAGACGCTCCCCTTCCTCTAGATTTTCAGGCTCATCTTTCTGGATCTTGGCGGTGGCAACAGTGGCGCTGGGATCCGCATCAATGATCTGCTTCCCTTTGCCATTTCCCTTGTCAGGTTCTGGCTCAGGGTCGGAACATGCATCTAATTCGGAAGCCTTCAACTCAGCCACCAGCGACTGCTTGGTCTGACACTCACTTGTGCCATGAGTGGGACTCTTGTGGAACTCACACCACTTTCCCGTGTCCTTCTTCGGCTTCATGGTGTTGTTCTTTTCTTGCGGCTTCGACGGGTTGTCTTGGGTCACCCCACCTTGGCTTTGTCCTTTGGGCTTCGGATTTGCAGATCCAAAGTCTCGCTTCTTCTGTTTGAACTTTTGCTCGATTTTGACAGCGTATCGGTACGCCGTGCCGAGCGAGGAGATGTTCAAGAACACCATCTCTTCCTGGATGTATCTGTGCAGGCAGCCACGGTATTTGAGTACCAGATGCAGCTTAGAATCTTTGATACCCAACTGTGTGCGAAGGGTATGAAAAATGTTTGTGAACTCCGGCACATCTTGGTCTCGTCCCTGTCGCAATGTGGTCCATTTGATGTATTTGTCCTCATAGCTTCCGACAGGGTAGTACTGCTCCTTGATGGCATCCCGGAAGTCATTCCAAGTGGGTGCGACTGAAAATAGTGAGCCTGTACTTTCATCCTTCTGCTCGCAGTAGGTTTCCCACCAGTCCTTGACGTGGGGGGCTGCTTTGAGAAGAGCGAAAAGAATCTTTTCCCGACTTGAAAATTCATGAACAGAAAAATACCCATCTAGCAGATTTAACCATTTATCTATGGCATCTGCGTCTATTTGACCCTTGAAGATGGGAATTTCAAAATTAACTTGTACCTTAAACAACGTGGCATTTCCAGAGTCGCTGTTGGAAGCCGATGCGTTGCCTCTGGGTAGCAGCTGAAGGATCTGCGCAAAGCTATCCATCATCGTGTTCCTTTGCCGCTCGAGCGCTTCTTCGAGCAAGGTTTTGATAGGATCTCCTGCCCCCTCGTCATTCTTCTCATCCGCCATGGGAGGTCGTCGAGATTTGCGAGGCTGGTCTTGCAAAGGTTCGACCAATTCAAGCCCTAACTCCTTATATCTTGACCTCGTTGGGGACATGCAAAGAAAAACAGAGAAAAAGCAGACCACTCTGATACCACTGATCCGAATTTAAACAGGAACGCAATAAATTGTAGAGATAACCATATACACAAATATGCAGCGGAAATAATACTTCATTTCATTAATGGAAAATACTGAAATATGCTTACAACCAGAAATGGAAATAAACCAGCTAGGGCGATGGTAGCTTATCTCTGAGAAGAGATGTGCGGCTACATGCCTCTGAACTGTTCTAAAACTGTGTTATAATGAGGCTCGAAGGACCCGAAAAACTGCTAAAAATAGTAAACTGTGCTACAATTTAGGAAACTGAAAAAGCTGAACGAGACAGTTGTGGGGGTCCAAATGGGATAGGTTGGTGGCCACCAACATCCACCTGGATCAGATTGCGTAATAGTGATTCTCAGAGGTTGGGAGACTGTCAGCTGGGCATTCCTAGCTTCCAGTGACACCTGTTGCTCACTGGAATTGCGTAGAGCGCAGTCCAGCTGGGTTGACTGTGGACTAGAACTGCATAATGCAGACTTGAGTCCAGCTTGACTATTGGCTGGGACTGCACATTGCACAATCCCAATGGTAAAGACTGGACATTTTTTCCAAGACTGCGCAGAGCACAACTAGAGGCTAGTGATAGGTATCTTCTATGCAATTCTTGGAGCCAAGGTAGAGCCTTGAGTTTCGAGAAGGTGTAGTTTATGTGGTACAAAGTGAGATCTGAGCCAAGACAACCCAGATCTACCCAAGGGATACATGAAAACGAGGATATATAAATGCATGGGTGAAAGTTGGTGTAGATAGAAGTGAATGAGCATGCATACAATCAAGACCAATGCAGGAATCAATCAAACAAATGAACAACGAAGCTAGTGGGGAGAATCACTCCAACGACGACTATTAGTAAAAAAAATAGTGTTATGTATGTGACACTTACACTAGTAGAAAATGAGAAATTAGTGACTAGGTGACTAAAACGTTAGTCACCACAGCTTTTCCAAGTGAAATACTACCAAAAATGAGCAATCTTAAGTGACCGAACTAAAAATGACTAACATAAATCACTAATTTAGTCGTGGGTTAAAATATGTGACTAGCTAATAAGTAATACAATTAAAAATCAATAACATGAATGACTAATTTAGTCTAAGAACAAAAATACAACTACCTAACATGTACTACAATAATATGAATTCATTTTTTTTGTTGATCATCTTAATTGAGTCAGGCAATCTAAACTTACAAGTGATAGGGGATTGAAATGTTGTTAAAGATTGGTTGAAAGGTTATCCTTACTTAAACACTTATTCATACTCACATGGTGTATAGGTGAGCCAACTTTCCATTATTTATCTCTAATAATTTGTAATTTTAAAAATATATTTTTTAATAAAAAAAAATATTTTATGTATTTTTCAAAAATTTATTCATTGAATCTAATTGGATCTAGTTCCAATTTAAAATTAATTCTAAGATCAATTTTAATTTCTAAGACTATAATATCAAATAAAAACTACTTTAATTTCATATTAACCAACCTAGATCCTGTTAGGCCCCTATACTACTAGTGTAACCCCTTATTGTTATTAGTACAACCCCCTTGTTATATTGTTGTACCCATGTAGTGCCCATATTGTTATTATTGTGCCCCATAGAAGCCCACTATTGTTATTATTGTGCCCTTACAGTATTATTGCTATGTCGACTCTAATTATATTATGACCCCTTAGACTCCTATATATAGAAAGGAGGTCTTGTCATTTGTATCATCCAAGAATTGTTCATTTGTGTAATGTAAAGGAGGTTGCCCCCTCAAAGAGGTTGAATTATAAGTCATTGATCTATCTTTTCTATCTTTTTGTGAGCTCCTTTCATAACATTTGGTATCAGAGCTTTGGATTCTAGGGTTTTGCAGCTCCAAATAGGTCATCATGGAATTTTCGCTATAACTCTTTTTTTGTGACATTTCAGAAACAAAAAAAAAACCCATTTGAGATGAAATCGTGCTGAACCTCTAGTCTAAATTTCAGAGCTTTTAGTGCACTATTCGTGGAGATATGATCTAAGGAAGTTGGTCTTTTTGTAGACTTCTGAATTACATTCCAAACAAGTAACCTAGGGAAACTCATCATAACCTTCTCTCTGAGAATCAGATTGAAATTTCATCAGAAGTTATAGAAAGAGGACGGACTGTAGTTTCTTGTGTATATTTTTTAGATCCAAATTTCAAAATAGTGACATGTGGCACGCCATACAAGTTTGCTCTACTGAACTAGTCTATAATCAGGTCACTATGGGAGATTTGGTGTAACTCTTCCTTGGAGAATCGAATTTGGATCAGACTGGTAGCATTGGAAAGAGGATGCAGAGGGCTACTATAGGACGTGATTTTAGAACTGGAAGATTCAAAATTACAAATTTATAGTCATTTCAAGATCGAGCTCCTAAAATCAATAAAAAGCGAGATGAGGAAGTTTGATGGCAAGGATCCGGTAAATTGGATACTACAGATGGAGAAATATTTTGATCTACATGGTGTACCATTGATACAAAAGGTATGTATTGCATCTAAGTATTTAGAACCGAATCAATTTTTATGGTATAAAGGGCTTTGTTCTCATAAACCACTTGTCACATGGTCAATTTTCACGAAGGAAATGATAGCACATTATGAGGATAGAAAGAGAAACTCCTTCTTTAGCCAATTGATAAATCTCAAGAAAAAGGGTTCAATGGAAGAGCACATTGAGGACTTTCAAAAATTGAGTAGAAGGGTAAATTATATTCCAGAGAAACAAAGGATTGATGTCTTCATAGGGACTTTAAAGGATAACATTCAACATGAGGTTCGTTTCTAGGAACTTGATTCATTGGAGGAGGCATTCGAGTTGGTAAGAAAAATTGAAAGCGAAATTATGGAAAAAAAGAATCCCACCACTCATGACTATAATTATGGAAGTGTTTCTTCTCCTAGCCTTCCACAACCTACAAGGCTTACACCACAATAATTGGAAGAAAAAAAAGAGAAAAAGGGCTTTGTTAAAATTGTGATAGAAAATGCACTGAAGGTCATAAGTGCGCTGAGAAGAAATTATTTTACATAGAGTATGAAGAGGAGGAAGAAAAGGATCAAGAAACATCAAAAGAAGAGGATATATGCTAGGACCCAACCCCTGAGAAAGAAGAAATGAATCTGGCCATATCTTGTAAAGCATTGGCAAGAATTACCACTCAAAATCTCAAGATAGAAGGACATATCAAGAAGAAAAAGGTTCAAGAAGTGAAAGATCACATTGAGAAAGAAGAAATGAATCCAACCATATCTTGTAATGCATTGGCCAAAATTACTACTCCTCAAACTCTTAAGATAGAAGGACATATCAAGAAGTGAAAGATCATATTGAGAAAGAAGAAATTAATCCAACCATATCTTGTAATGCATTGGCTGGAATTACCACTCCTCAAACTATCAATATAGAAGGACATATCCAGAAAAAAAAAATGTTCAAGAAGTGAAAGATCACATCAAGCATCAAGAAATGAATCCGACCATGTGTTGTAGAGCATTGGAAGAAATTACCACACCTCAAACTCTTAAGATAGTACATATCAAGAGGAAAAAGGTTCAAGCAGTGAAAGATCACATCGAGCATCAACAACAAGTTCTCCAACTTTTAAAGGATAATGCCACTTTGGTGCAAAATCAAGTGAAACAACAGGTAGATCAACATCGCAATGAAAAAAGTTTTGATGTAGGTGATTGGGTATTTTTACGGCGACATCTCAAGCAAGCTATTTATGAGAAGAAAATGTTAGCAATACTACATGCACTTAAGAAATGGCGACCTTACCCAATGGGAGGACACTTCAACGTAAAAATGGATCATGATAGTCTTAAATACTTTTTAGAACAAATATTATCTTTAGAATAACAGAAAAAATGGGTCACAAATATGTTGGGTTATGACTTTGACATCATCTATAGAAAAGGGAAGAAAATTTTTGTTGCAGATGCACTCTCAAGAAAGAATGAGGATGTGGAAGCATTGTTTTGTGCTATTTCTATTATCCAACCAGATTGGATAAACGAAGCAAGGGATGAATGGAAGAAGGACAAAAAAGTGTGGCCACTCATTCAAAAGTTGCAGAATATTCCAATTCACTTGAAGAGGAAGGCAAAATCAAATTGGAACCTGGAGCAGTCACAGAAACAAGAACCCAAAAGCTACGAAATTGATCAATTTCAGAGTATCTAATCAAGTGGAAGAACTTACCGGCCAAATATTCAACATGGGAGGACAAGAATTTTATACAGAAGCATCAAGAACTACTCAGGCAATGAGGAAAACACTTGTTGAAGGAGAGGGGCAGGTTAGGCCCCCATACTACTGGTGTAACCCCTTATTGTTATTAGTACAACCCCCTTATTATATTATTGTACCCATGTAGTCCCCATATGGTTATTATTGTGCCCCATAGAAGCCCACTATTGTTATTATTGTGCCCTTACATTATTATTGTTATGTTGGCTCTGATTATATTATGACCCCTTAGACTCGTATATATAGGAAGGAGGTCTTGTCATTTGTATCATCCAAGAATTGCTCATTTCTGTAATGTAAAGGAGGTTTCCCCCTCGAAGAGGCTGAATTATAAGGCGTTGATCTACCTTTTCTATCTTTTTATGAGCTGGTTTCATAACAGATCTATCTTAACCTCGGATCTATCAAGCGCTGAGAGGGTTCCAATCCCTCGAGGTGCAAACTTTTTTTCTAGTGCAAAACATGAGGAAATGTTTTCACCTCGATAGATTGGATCCCTCTTGGCACTTGATAGTTATAGGTTTAATATGGATCTAGGTTGGTTATATAATACTATATAATATCTATATTTATATTTGTGTCTCTTTGTTATTCCTTCTCTCTATCTCACCCGCCAAACATACACACACTCTCTCTCCCTCTCTTCCCCTTCTCTCTCTATCTCTCTCTTCCCTTTTTATCCCTCTATCTATATCCTTCTCTCTATTCCCTCCCATTCTCATCTCTCCCTCGCTCTTTATCCATGACTCGCCTGTCATCCCCTCTATCTCTCTCCAACTTTCTCCCTCTATGATTTTCTTGTTCCCTCCCTCTCCTACCCCCTCCAATTCCATCTCTCTCTACTCATCTCTATATTCCTTCCTCTCTATCCCTTATCTCCCACCTCCCTCTATATCTCCCCCACCAAATCACTCTCCCTCTCTCTCTCCCTCTCTCTTCCGTCCAACTCTATCACTATCTCCCCCCTCCCTGTCCTTCTCCATCTCCGTGTCTCCATCTCTCTCCCTTTCCCTTCTCTACCTATCTCTATCCTCTCCTCTTCTTTATATTCCCTCCTCTCCTCTCTCCCTTACTCTCTCTACTTCTCTCCCTTCCCACTCCTCTCTCTCTCCACCCCTATCTCTCTATGTCTCTATTATTTCATCCCTCTCTCTCAAAATCCAACTTCGTCTCTCTCTCTCTCTCTCTCTCTCTCTCTCTCTCTCTCTCTCCTCCTCTCGCTCCCTCTCTCCCACCTCACTCTCTCTCTCCCCCCATCACTCTCTGTTTCTCTCTCTCTCTCTCTTCCCTCCAACTTTTTCACTATCTCCCTCCCTCTCTCTGCCCCCTTCCCAACTCTCTCTTAAATTTGATTACATCTTATTGTGTTTAAGAAGTTATCTAAATTAATAAAACTTAATTGGTTGTAAAATATAAACCTATATTTTGGATCAATCATGTCAAAGAAAATAAAATAATGAAAAAAATTAAAAAATCATGCACTATATTTAATCTATTATAATTAGTCAATTTGCTTGCTCTCATCCCTTGGATCCTTAGCTAAGATGGATCTTTGCGGGTTATATATATATATATAAAGAACCGACATAGATCCATCTTAACTTAATTTTATTAAAACCTTAATTTAATTTCTATGGGAATACATTTAGTAGTGGTTTAGGTAGAGGGTTTAGATATATCTCAAATTGTAACATTTTCCCTTTTAGATTCAATTAAAAAAATGTGGTAAAAAAAATTAAAATGAAATATTTTTACTATGAAATAAGTTATTGTTTTTTGGCATGTGGTGTTGATAAACCATGGTATTAGCCCATGGTATTGTAACAAAGCCTATTTACAAGTTAATATCCATGGTAAAGTGACGGTGAATATCCATGGTTACAAAATATTTTTATTGTAAAATAACTTATTGTCTTTGGGCATGTGGTATTGATAATCCATGGTATTGACCCAATCTATTATAACAAAGGCTATTTTTTACAAATTAATAATATCTACGGTAATGTGGGGGTGAATATCCATGGTTAAGAATCTTTTCATATTGTTATAAAATATTTTGGTTATGAAATAAGTTATGGATTTTGGACTTGTAGTATTGATAAGCCATGGTATTGGCCCATGGTATTGTAACAAATCCTATTCACAAGTTAGTAACAAAATCAAAATATAACAAATTGAATTTTATTATTTCTGTTAGTTTAACTTTTTACTATTAATTGAGGTCATATTTAAATGTTTACACTCATCCCAATATCACTGTTAACTTCTTCTTCTTCTTTTAATTTAGTCTTACGCAAAAATAACAAGCTCCTATTAAAAATAAATCATTTAACCCAATTACAATTTATATATTTCATTTTATACTATAAATATTTCTTTTATTTTTTCCATTATAAATATTTTTTTTCTTTTTCATTTCTAGTTTAGGGCTGGGTTCAAATAAAATATTCATTGATTACAACATCACATTATAGCACTGCGTTTTTCTCTGCCTTGTTGATATTTGTCCAAATTCAACCATTTGATCTATGGATTTCACGGGATTCGAACCCCAAATGGAATTTGCATGGGAAACACCTCATGATAGCATCAACAGTTAGATGGAGGAAGGGAAAGATGATTGGTCATGGAGATTTTGGCCACTTGTACATGGGTATGAATTTGGACTGTGGAGATTTCTTCCCTTTTACTAAAGATGATTTTTTTTCTTATGGATAAACAATTTCAAGGGTTTATATGATCAAAGCATAAATTTTATCTATAGTCGAGGGTTTAATGACTATGATAATGTATATCTTGATTGCGGCCGACACTTCATTAAAAGACAATGTACAAGTAACAATTTTTCATGTCCTTATTGTACAAAGGGTTCAATGATTATGATAATGCAGATCTTGATTGCTACTAAGATTTCATCAAAACAAAATGGACAAGTAAGAATTTTTCATGTCCTTATTGTATAGAGCAATTCGCTCCTCCCTAACTTTTCAAGGGTAATGCATGAATTTTTCTTTTCTTTTCACCTTTTATTTTATTGGTTGATCATTTATGTAATGGAATCTACCATGGCCAAATTCAAAGGGCTAAAGTGATGCAAGCAAATTTTTTGGTAGGATGAAAATACTAGACCTTTCTCAAACTTTATTACATGAAATTATAATTTCTTGTAATCATGAACATAAAATCTTTTATGTTTCATCCTTATATTATGATCTCAATGCCTACAATTTTAAACCATCTTACTATATTTTAAGTAGAATATACTTAGATCCATTAAACCTTACAACTCTCCAAAGCTTAGGTTAATTTCAGATAAAAAGAAGGAGCCTGAACGGCATTTGCAATTTATACTAAATGCTCATAAAAAATGATTAAAAATGGAAGAACCCAAATGGTCTGATAACTTTCACCCACCCATCAATTTCTAAGACCTTTGCTATTATTCTGATCCTAAAAAGAGATAGTAGAAGAAGAAGAGGAGCCTGGATGAGGTGGACCCTGACCTGCTTGATACTTTTCAAACGGTGGGCATGCCCTTGACTAGAAGAAGAGATTGACCAGCATTATTGTATATGTTGTTTTTTACAATGTTTTCATTGCTACCATGCATAGGTAGACTCTGTAGGAAGTTGAGGTTATCTTTTGTTCGTTATAAGGGGTAATTCAGGAGTATTTTGATCTAGTTAGGAAGTAGCTTGATAGGGTTGTTCATCTTGCTGAGAACTATTATGCTACATTCTATTTCCTTTTTAGTCATAGTTCTTTCTATTAAATCCCCAAGTACACTTTGTCACCAATTGAAATATCCACTTATTTCAGGATGAATGAGATGGAGACCAAATAATTTGAGATGACTCTTCTTGTTGTAGATGAGAGGAATTATGTGAGGTGAGAGGAGTTCTGTGACATATATTGAAGGATGCACTGCACCATTTTATGAAACCAATCATCTCCATGCCACAGTAGTGGATCTCTTTTACATCGAGGGAGAAACGATAAAGTTTCCACTTTAAAGAATTGGTATGTCGAGGACGAGTAATGAAAACATGGGATTTATAATTTTATTACGAAAATAAGTTTGTGTGATGGAGGCAAATCAAGGATTTCATGGACCTGAGTAGAGACTAGTTCAACAATCATCTGGAAATACTCAAGCATTGTTTTGAAAGCGATGATGCAATTGGAGAGTGCTATTCTATTGCCTTGAAAAATAACTATCAAAGGGGGGGGTGGGGAAGATGACCCATATAGGGGATTGTTTCTAAAATTATATCTATAGGCAAGTGAAGGAACTACTAGAGAGGATTAGTGCAGGTGCAACTAAATTCTCATAATGCAAGAAATTTTTCACAGTGTGATTTGATGCTCATCAGTGACCAGGCAACTGAATACTTATCGTTACACTCAGGTACAATTTGAGTTGCATTCTAAATTTTTTAATTTCATTTATTGATAGCCCCTCTTTTGTCCTTGTCTCTCTTAATTTTATTTTGGTAGGATTGGAATGGGTTAAAAAATCAAGCATATCATTGAGTAAAATAGACACCCACATGTCACTACATGTCATTATGCATACTCTATGTTTTTTATACAATTAGAAGTGAGAAATATGATGCGTGCACAACTAAAAATACTAGCATGCATGATGAATCCATTCTTAGCATGGAAATCGAAACCAAGAATCATAAAATATCAATAAATTTGTGACAGAGAGAAAAAAACACAATAAAAGATTCTATAACAACATTGTCTATTTAGTGCAAGATACTACTAATATTTCATCATTTTCAGAGATGGTGGATGTCATGAAGATGCCTTCAAGAAAATTTACTGACTTGGAGATAAGATCGTCAGTGCAACTATTTAATTTAAATAGGCGAAATTTAGGTAATTAAAACAAGTTTGAAAATCACTAGAAGCACCACCCCCACATATTTTTATTTCCATCACCAACTATAAGATACTTGTTAATGAGATGAGAAATTTTTTGTCTTGATATAACATGTAAACGTCATATTACTTATAACTCATGCATATTATATCTTATTGTGCATATGTTAATAGTATAACTTCAATCTGGGTAAATTTTTACGCTTAAATTGTCAAATATGTAGAAGTTACATTACACTAGCTTAAATCCTCACACAAATAAAATATCATAAATATGGCAAGTGAATGACTAAGAATCTTCACACTGGTTTAAAATTTCTGTTGGGTCAAGAACCAATTCAATGCTATTTTTGGTGTTGTATTAAGTTATTAACCGAAGATAAAAATATGTTAGTCTCTTAAATGACTGAAAAAGGATATTTATAATGTTATATAGAAGTTACATTTCACGTAACTATGATATTCGAACTCCATTTTTTATATAGAAGGTACATTTCATGTAGCTATAGAAGTTACATTTACGTGTTTTAGATAGAAGTGACATGTTACATAGCTATATCTACCCTGACATAACTATAATATTCCAACTCCATTTTTTTCGCACTTTTCAACATTTTAAATATTTGTCTATTTTAGTGCCATTATGCAATTAAAAAGTTGATATTGTTTAAGACGTCTCCTATTTGCAACATTTTGAATTCTTAAGTGGGATCTTGGGTAGGTTTTCTTACTACCATATATCATGTATTAAGTAGATGGTGTTTTATAATTCACCCAAGAAACCTTAGAAGCAACCTTGAATTGGATGCTTGTTTCCATTATACATCTAATATTTGCAACCTTTTCCAAGTGAAGAACCCAATGCCCATGTTTTACATGAAGCAAGTACCTAAAAAATTGGGAAATATCAGTTATTCTATTTCTAGGGGGGTAAATCCAGAGAAGGCAATGATAACTATCATAAATGGCTTTTGTTGGGTTGTATTTAATGAAATCTCACTACAATTTGTTACTAAAGTAAATCAATTGTTGAATTTGAAGCTTGAAGGTCGTTTTGAATAGGTGTTGCAAGGTATCTCTATAACACTATCTATCTACATGATTCTAATGACATGAAATGGTGTCTCAATAACACTATTGTCCAGTGAAAGGTGCTAGATGTACATAGCTTTCTCATACCCTACAGGTAAATCATATCATTATATTTCTATGAAATCTCAGAATGTGTTCAAAGTTTGTCTCATATAAGGAAATATGTATCTACTCTTGAATTTATCTATGTTGTGATAAGATCAAGAATAAAGTTATCATTGCAAATAATTTGGATCTACCATGTAAGTTTACCTTAGTACATGAAATTCTTGATTTGTTAGATCACAACTAGTTAGGGTTGAATTTATTTTTGTTGTAATGAGATTAAGAATAAAGTTGTCATTTTAATCATTGAAATACACCATGTAAGATTTATTCACTACATGAAATTTTTTATTTGTTGGAGCTCAACTTATTAGGATTATGAAGAGTCCTCTTTCATGACAATGTTTATGAATGCTCTACTCTTGCTCAAATAATTACATGTTACAAAAAGGTGGAAAATAAATGAGATGCATCTAAATGGTTTCTATTTTAAAGTGTTTTGAAGGAGTATAAAATCATTTTCAGTTGCGTTCAAATATTTTGAAGCACCCACTAAAGTTCTTCGTTTTCCTCCTAGTTAATTCCATTTCTACTATCCCAATGCTTCTAGAAGTCCTTCTCCGAAGTGATCTCTTAACTATCTTGGAGGGAAATTGATTACTTGATTGGAACCCATCGATTACAATTTGATTAGGAGCAAGGGATGAGAAATATGCATATTCTTCAATATATTCCACAAGTTAAAATCATATTTAACAATTGCCTTTCTGTTTAATTGATACGAAAATCCCTCGAGAATTTGTTAGGATTTTGAGACCTTTTTCAATGAATTTTTTTTTGAAACTTATGTTCTCAATTAAAGAAATTAAATAAAAGGTGAAAGTGATGCAATCAAAAGATTTTTTGTTGTAGTACCTAAGAATGTCTTGCTAATATGGAGGGCTTGGTATTTTTGTGACTCAATATTAGTCGCATTTGACTTCCTAGCATTTCCTTTAATTTCATTTTTGTTGTGTTTATATTGTTATCCTTGAAGTTGGTGATCTACTCTGTGTGTAATAGGAAGTATTAACTACTAAGCACTCTCAAAGGTGATATTGATGGATTCCTAACTTTAAATGTCCCTACATGACACTTTAGTATTACATGATCATGAAGAGAAATTATTAATTAATATTAAAGGGAGGGCGATTAACGTGCAATGTTTCTTGGCTTGTCATATAATTACTGCATTTTGGCCTTAAATAATATATTTGAGGCTAATTTTTCGTTGTTACTTGTGGAGCTTCCCTTTGGCTCAGAAAAACATCGAGGATAAATGTCAAATACATTGGCATTGGACATCATCAAAGAGGAATTAACCAAAAGTAGTTGAGGACATGGGAGAAATTGGTACAATGAGAAGATAATTGTTAGAGAAACAACGAGGCACCATAATTTCTTGTGTATTTAGATTCACTTGAAATTAACTAGTCCCAAAAAGTACCTTTTTTCCAAATATTTTCATGTATATAGAAATACTTAAAACACAATTTCAGACTAATTTTTCAAACTAATAATTGAATGATAGTCGTAATTTATAATTAAATAGTATGCTATGATTAGTATTATAGGACACAACTATAGGGTTGAACTGTGAGGGGCATTGCGACAATATATGTAAACTTCTAATTGTATTAGATAATCATCTCTCAGAGTCTGATATTCATCCAACGAAATGTACTTTGATAGGCCATTGTGGGATTGAAATTTTGTCTTTCAGTGGACAAGTGGTGATATATTTTCTTAGGCCTTAGTGTTCTGCTTCCCTAAGGTTTTGACACTACTCAGAACTAGCACCTTCATTCAACCAAGTGAGGTACTCATCTTGGAAAGTTGAATCATTTTGTCTCCACAATCCAATATGATGTTGGACCAATCTCTTGATCCTAAAAAAGTAGGTCATAATAGTGAGGAACTTTTACTGTGGGAAAAAGAATATCCAAATTTAAGGAACATCACTCTTTTAGAACAAGCAATAAGGATATTTTTTACGATGATAATTTTTTTTTCCATTTGTTTTCACAAGTTATCTATTGCCTGATATTTTTAACATTTAACTTGGTCTGATTGTGCCTAATGTTTTGTTTAAGGATGAATACTAAGTTCCTAAGGTGTTATTTTCTATGGTGATGTTTTATTTGCTTTGTTTATACAGGTCATCTAGCCACGTAGTGGCCACTATCGAATGTTGAGGTATATGTTGTATAAATATTTTATAGTCTACTTTATTTTATATTCAGGTATTCATCGTCTTTCATGTATTATACGCTACAATGTATCTTTTTTCATTTTCAGGGGAGGAACTCAATATTGATGGTAAGAAGCAGAGATTGAAGAAATAAGAGAACAATAACACTAGAGCAACAAATGAAAAATGAGATAGAGAAGAGAAGTTTTCTAGTGATACCCTTAAAGCCAATATCTTGCACTAGATACACTCATAAAGACTGATGTTCAAGCCTTAAGAGTTCGTGAATTCACTTGCAATGCTTTGGAAACACAGTGATAATGTTTTGAAATGATGAAACAATATTTCATGTGTAAATTGTAGTCCAACTGATATTAAGTTGGAAACTCATATTGTAATACTTGATATTTTTTATAATAAAATTTATATGATTTAAATTATTTTTATTTTCACTTGATATTATTTAGTGTTGTAATTAACATATGTAACTTTGCATTAGCATATTAGATAAACGTGCACATTGTATGACATTTTTTTTAAATTTAGTCGCAAAATCATACTAATTAATTTATGTTGATTAATAATGAACACATAAAATCAATCTAAAACTACTAAATTAGTAGTTTATATTAATTAATGATGAACACGAATAAAATGAATATATGACTAAATTAGTCATTTATAATGATTAGCAATGAAATTAAATGAAATGAATAGAAACTACTAAATCATTCGTTTATATAATGAATATGAAAATACCAAAAAAAGATAAATGATGACTGCAAATGATATTTTTTTTATTAAAATGATGACTAAATTTTGCATATATATGACTATTAGTAGCTAATTTATAGTATCTTATAATACAAATAAAATTTAGTCATATTTATTTGGTCATTAATTGGTTTCAAATGATGACTAAAATTTGCATATATATGACTATTAGTAGCTAATTTATAGTATCTTATAACACGACCAACATTTTGGTCATATTGTTTTGGTCATTAGTTATTTTTCTCGAGGATTCATATAGTAATATATTTTGTTGTATATTTGGTCATTAATTGTGACAATTAATGACTAAACCAATGAAAAATTTATGACCAAATTTATGACTAAATATACTACTACATGGTAAAATTGAGGAAACCAATTAAATGACTAAGATAAAAATGACTAGAAGTTGGCCACGTTATGAGATACTATAAATTAGCTATTATTGGTCACTGACTGAAAAATGGTTGTTTATATGAAAATTTTAGTTGTTTTTTTAGTAACTAATTAGTCATTTTGTACTAGTGAATTAAGAAAGACATTGAAAAACTTGGAACAACACTTCTACAAGTTAAAACAAACTGAAATCCCACTGGTCGTTCAATAAAAGATAAAAAAAAACACTAACACAAGCCAAGGAAATAAGAGCAACAGAAAAAGAAGCAAAAGACTTGAAAAGCAAAACTTACTCAGAAAAGTTGTGCTGACTGTGCCAAAGGTTCCTAGATTCCTTGGGAATGCAAGAGCATCAAGATCGAATGTGTAGAAAGAGCTCTAGGGAATCATTTAAATAGATTTTGTAGATTCAGGGTTTATGACAGGCATGCCAAAAATTTAGGAAAAATAACAAGTGGCGGGAAGTTTCTAAAATCAAATTGAAAGTACCTCCCAACGCTAAAAATAGATCCCTATTTTTTAAGGGATGATTTTTTACTTTTGTTTCTTTTTCTTTTTTTAAGGAAGGGCTGCCATGCATTCGTGGAGAAATTACGCAGTCCTGGAGGGAATTGGGAAACTTTTTGGCACATGCATCAGGTAGTAGCTAATGGAATGGTTCTTCACAATTCCTAGGCTAAGTGGCTCTGGCTACCTCTTATGCTTTGTGCAATTTCCAAGCTGAAGACAAGTTGTTAGGTGGGTCTGCGTAATTTCTGAGATGAAGCCCAGTGTCAAGATGTTCTGCGCAATTTTTGAGTTGAAGCCCAATGTCAAGATGTTCTGTGTAATTTCTCTAAGCAATGCTATCTACCAGACTATTCTACGTAGTTCTAGAGAGTAGGGTTGACTTCCTAACTACTCTGCACAATTTTTGAGAGGAAGGCTAGTTTCCCTTTAGGATTGCACATTTTTCCAAGAAAATGGAATAACCAGATGTAAACCAAGTCAGGGGCCAGTTTGTGGTTGGTTTAAGTGAACACAAGCTACAAAGTGCAAGATAAACTTGAATCAACACAAGCACCTGAATAGTTCAAGGAAAGTTGATAGGATTTTGAGGAGGGAGGCTCCAAAACAAAGTGAAGGAAAAATTTTGGAGGGTGGTTGTAGCCGTTACAACACATACCATTAGAATACAGAAAGTAAACTGTAGGATTTTACGGCCACAACTCCCCCTGAACATGACATGTTTGTTAGAACAATTAGAAAACTGAAGTGGTAGGAATTATTCCTAATTTCTATCTGAGATATTCAAAGGATTCACATGGAAGTGGCTTTGTAAATGTGTCTGCAACTTATTCCTTTGAAGGAACAAACTATAGTTTTACCTTTCGATCAATCATCTACTCTCTTAAAAAATGGTATCTTATTGGAATGTGCTTGGTTTTTTATTGCATGACAAGACTTTTAAAGATTCTTATGGCACTATTATTATCATAGAGAATAGGTACAGGTTGAGGACAAGTGTCTTGAATATATTAGAATGTTTAGATAATCCATAGAAGTTCAGTACAATAATATGAAACAACAACATATTCTGCCTCAACAATAGATAAAGTGATAGAGCTGAGTTTCTTAGTGAACCATGAAAGTAAGAAAGGTCCCAAATAGAATGCTCCTCCACTAGTAGTTTTGCAGTCATCAACATTACTTGCCCAATTTGCATTTGTGTAAGCATGAAGTGAAAACGCTACATTTTTCGAATACCATAGGCCAAAACCTTGATTTACTTACAGATACTTGAATATTCTTTTAACTATTTGGAGATGAGTTTCCTTAGGATTTTCTTGAAATCATCAAACTATACCAACTACATGCATAATATTTGGTCTTGTACATGTAAGATAAAGCAAGTTGCCAATCATGGATTTGTATTTTGGTTGATTAACTAAAGGAGAATCATCATTTTGACTAAGATTGCATCATATTCCCATAGATGTGCATACAAACTTGCAGTCCTCAATTCCATATTTCTTTAAAATCTGTTTGAGATACTTGGTTTGAGAAATAAAGCTACCATATTTAGTTTTCTAGAATTGAAGACCAAGAAAGTATGTTTGTTCAATAAGTAGACAACTTTCAAATTCTTGCTGCATAACTAAATGAAATCCTTAACTCATAGATTCTACATTGATTCCAAATATGACATCATCTATATAATCTTCTACTATAAAAAGTTTTTTCTCATCAATTTTGATATATAAATTTCTATCTACATATCCCTTTTTGAATCTTTGTTGTTGTAGATACCTATCAAGATGATAGTACCATGCACGAGGAGCTTCTTTTAACCAATACAATGACTTAGTATGTTTGGAAACAATATTTTTATCATTCGCAAGAATGAATCCATCAAGTTTTTCAATACAAACTTCTTCTAGATCCCCATTCAAAAATGCAAATTTAGCATCCATTTGATATACCTTAAAGTTTATGAAAGCTGGAAACTGCAAGAAATGTTCTTATGGCTTCAAGTCTATCTAAAGGAGAAAATGTATCTTCAATGTCCACCCCTTCTTGTTGAGTATAGACTTTGTCTACAATTCTTTCCTAGTTTCAAATTTATTCTCCATTTTCATTTAGTTTTTTCTTGAACCCTCACCTTTTTATCACGAGACCTTGGTAGTAGTTCCCATGTATGATTATTTTCTATTTGATCAAGTTTTTCATGCATTTCATTAACCCAACATTCATATTAACTTTCTTGATTCACATTTTGAGGTTCAATTGTGGATAGTAAGGCTAAGTGACGAGAAGTCCCAACAAGAGTTCTTCTAGTTTGTATTCTTGCTTCCTTTTCACTTAAAAATTGAGATTTAGGATGATTTTTCTAAACATACCTTTATGGTATTTTTACTGATATATCTTTTCCTTCTTCTGATGCTTCTCTTTCTCCTTCTCCTACAACGTTTTTGTTTGAGGTAGGGAGAGTTTCACGATTTGCTTGTGCTTCCCTTTTTGTACCAGGGAATGCTTCATGAATCACAACATCTATGTAATTCAATATTATTTTGAAGTATTTTATTTTAAGATTTATATACTTTTCTTCTAGAAGAGTATGTAAGGAGGATTCCTTTATCAACTCTTGATTCAATCTCTCCAAGATTATCATCATTTTTCTTTATGGAGCATTTTCTTCCAAAAATTCTAAAATGTTTGACAATTGTAGGTTTACCAAACTAGATTTCATATGTACTTTTATCACTGCTTAGTTAGACATGTGATTTGTTAAGTATATTCACGATATTATGAGTTGCTTCTCCCCATAAGTTGTGAGGTGTTCCTAACTCATCAAACATGGCCTATGTCATTTCTCGAACTGTCTTATTCATTCTTTTTACCACTCCATTTTGTTGAGGAGTTTTAGCTAGGGAAAATTGTCTTTTGATGCCATGTTGTTCACAAAAATTAGATAAATCACCTAATATAAACTCTCCTCCTCTATTGGATCTAATTCATTTGATTTATATATCTAATTCATTTTCTATAAAAACCTTAAATACTTTAAACTTATCAAATTCCTCATCTTTATACTTTAGTAAATCAATCCAACACAATTGCAAAGTCATTAATGAATAATATGAAGTAGTGTTCACCATGAAGTGTCTTCTTTCTCATATGAATAGATAAATCAGTGTGAACAAGTTCACGGGGTCTACTTCAAGTATCTTCTTTAACTTTAAACTAAACTTTGGATTTCTTACCAAATTGAAATGATTTTCAAATGTTATTTTCAGGTGGAGATATGTTGGAAAAGTCATGAAATACTCCCATCCTTCTTGATTTGTATAACTGAGAAAAGCTAAGGTACCCCAACCTTTTCTGCCAAAGCCAACTTTCTTCAAATTTTCTCAAAAAGCAGTGCTCTTTTCTACCTTCTAGGACATAAAGATTACCTGGAGTTATTTTTCCCTTGATTATGATCTTACCTGTTAAGTGGTTATTTTCTTAAGATCGAAACAATCTGATTCTGTAATTGGTTGTAACATGTCCATAGTTATGACATTTATAGAATTCAACATTATTGATCGAGGGAAATAATCGATTAATTCTTCTTTTATTTGGATCAAATGATTTATTTTGAAAATTAATCTTCCTTGGATTTTGATCTCGTTGACTTCTTATCTCTTTAAAAAGAATTTCAAATTTCATATTGTTATCCTTCAAGATCCTTGCACAAGCCTCTGAATTAGATACTTCTTTTATAGTTTCATGAAAACCAAGACCAAATTTAATGGAAGAAGACGTTTGGCTACTAAGAATGTTATCCAATCTTAGTACCATCTTGAAATGTAAAGTGTTTTACCTTTTCTTCTAATTCTCCTTTTAGAATGTTTACCTCAACCTTCGTTCTTTGGTACTATTCTTGATTTTCCAAATACTACTTCCTCATTCCTTCTTCAACATTTCTTCCTTCTTCCAATTGCTCCTTTAATTCGATAATCTCTTCCTTGATCCCATTCTCTTATTATTCAAATATCTGAAGCATCTCTTCATTTCGCTTGTTTGACTTTTCAATATATGATCTTAAAGAGATCATTTCAACTTCAAGTCCTTCACAATATTGTTCAGATTATACTGCAACATTTACCGATTTAACATGATCCCTATTAATATATGCCTCCAACTTATCCTTAAGATCATTAATATTTCTCGAGGAAAAATCAAGTTTTCTTCTAATATTACGAATTTCCTCTAACCTATCTTATTCTGAATCAATTATTCCATCTGACATAACATACTCACCTTTTGATACAAGATTACTTGTTAGTTCTCCTTATGAAAAATATTCCTTTGTTTTTCCTTCATGGATTCCCAACAAATCATCACATACTTATCAGTGGTATAACACATAGTAATTTTTAATGTTGAATAATATATGTTATTAATCATGTCACTTAGTGCCTTATTATTCTTATGCACTTCTTCGCCTGATGGGGGAATTTCAGTGTAACCGCATACTAAATTCCAAACATCAGAACCAAGGCCCATTAGATTAGACATCATATTTTCTTTCCATTATTGATAATTATCATTACTTAGCATAGGAATACCTTTATTGTCCATTATTTATGACCTTCCTCGTTCTTCTACTGCAAAACATTAGACACATCATTGTGATTTCTCTCCTGAATTGACATCTTCCTTTGAGCTGCCTTTCTACTTTTCTTCTTTTCCATTGTCCCTGATCCACTCCGAGCGGTTAAGCTTCAACTGAAGTGACTTGATCTAATACCAATTATTGGGAAAAATATTGGGGGGGGGGGGCACGGAGGGAGGTGAATCAATATTTGAATTAACTTTAAAATTTTCATTTCATATTCTAATTTCCATACGCTACTATCATCATGTAACCAACATATGTACATGACTTCAGTAAAGGTAAACAATGTATATCCAGTTAACTAACTTTACATATATTTCATCATCTTTTCATCTTTTACTAGTGAACCATTACTTCATTATTCATTATTCATTAATTAAATAGTAACCATGAGCAGTACGGGTAGAATAACTGATCACACATAAGCAACACAAGAACACATGAGAACACCAGGAATTTTGGGTGGAAAACCAATGTGGGAGAAAAACACCGAAGTCGTCGTCTCTATCATATTCTTTTATTATTAAGAAAACTTCATTACATTCTTTTACTAGCGCATGCTCTTACCAGCATGTAGGTACTGGCCTACAGAAGGCTACAACCTTCTCTTTTTCTCTAGCACCCACTTGAAGGGAGCTCCAACCCATGTGATGTCATTTACCGACTCCTTCCAGAAGTGAGCACCTATCCCATGCACAAATTTACAAGCTATCACTGGAAGGAAGCTATGACACCCTTGCTGAAGGATCAAACCTGCAACTCCTCTTATAGAACAGGTTTCATAATATTTCATACTGGGTCCACCTGAATCAAAACATCAAACTTGTAGGGCCTCCTTTCATCATATTTTTAGACTGGACCCACTTCCAAAATTAAGCCCAATACCAAGTAACAATTCTGAAACAAAACACTAAACCAACTAAATCATTTTATTACCATCAAACAAATCATTGAATCTCAATCAACCATTGCAACAAGATAAAACCAATCAATAATAGATATAAACCATCATATCATACAAATACACAACCATTATACCAAACCATACAGTGTTCATCATCGCAAAAACAAAGCGCTGTCAATAAAAACCTCATAAGATATACTTCAAAATTTATATGATATTGTTATGAAGAATTCTTGTGTATGTACATGTTTCCTCTATAAAAAAACCCTGTTATGAAACCAACTCACAAAATGATAGAAAAGATAGATCAACGCCTTAGAATTCAGCCTCTTCGAGGGGGCAACCTCCTTTACATTACACAAGTGAACAATTCTTGGATGATTCAAATGAAAAACCTCCTTTTTATATATAGGAGTCCAAGGGGTCACAATATAACCAAGCTGACCTAACAATAATAATATAAAGGCACAAAAATGACAATAGAGGGATTCTATGGGGCACAGTAATCACAATATGGGGACAATAGGGGCACAACAATATTAATAATGGATACAAATACAATAGTAATGAGAGAATCACTAGTATTATAGGGACCCAACATGCCCCTCTCCTTCAAAAAAGTGTTTTCCTCAATGCTTGAGCACTTTTGGATGCTTATGTATAAAATTCTTATTCTCCCATGTGGAATCTTCAGCGGATAAGTTCTTCCACTTTATGAGATACTCCGAAATTGATCGATTTCAGCGCTGTTGAGTTCTTGTTTCTGTGACTGCTTCTAGTTCCAATATAATTTTTGCTTCCTCAACAATTTCCGGTAGTATTGTTTGAACTAGGAGCTTGTCGCCTATAACCTTCTTTAAGCATGAAACATGGAAAACTGGGTGTACTCGAGAAGCAGTAGGAAGCTCCAATTTGTATACCATAGTACCAATCTTTTGCAACACCTTGTACGAGCCATAATACTTTGGTGATACTTTATTATCCTTCTTAGCTTTCTTGAGGAACATTTGTTTATATGGTTGTAGCTGTAGGAATACCCAGTCACCTACATTAAAACTTCTTTCGCTGTGATGTTGATCTGCTTGTTGTTTCATTCTATTCTGTGCTAACACGAGGTTATCCTTTAAGAGTTGGAGAACTTGTTCTTGATGCTCGATGTGATGTTCCACTACTTGAACCTTATAATTTTCTCTTAAATATGATGTGATGGATGGTGGCTGATATCCATAAAGTGCCATAAATGGGGTCATTTTTGCTGTAGTATGGAATGAAGTGTTATACTAGCATTCAACAAGATGCAACCATTAGAATCATTGTGTATGTTTATTAGATACAAAGTAACGAAGATATCCTTCCAAACATTTGTTTACTATCTCAATTTGCCCATCAGATTGAGGATGATAAGATGAGCTATGAGCTAACTGAGCATCAAGACAAGAAAATGATTTGGTCCAAAAATTTCCAGTGAAAATGGGATCTCTATCACATACAATAATCTTTGGGTTTCCATATAGATTTTGAGTTGTTTCCATAAATGCAGTAGAAACTGTACTGGCTCTAAATGGATGTGATAATGCACAAAAGTGTGCATACTTAGTAAGTCTGTCAACTACCACGATGATTACACTCTTTTCCTTCAGAATTGGGTAAACCTGTGATAAAATCCATTGAAACCTCCTCCCAACATTGGCTTGGAATGGATAAAGGTTGTAATAGACCTGGGGTCTTAATTGTTTCAACTTTATTTTGTTGGCAAACCAAACATTCTGCCACAAAATTTTGAATATCTGATTCAAGGCCATCCCAAAAAAATTCCTTCTTAACCCTGTGGTATGTTTTTAAAAATCCTGAGTGCCCTCCTAAGGGAGAAGTGTGCAATTCCATAAGAATGTTTTGTTTGAGTTGGGAATTCTTACAGAGGTATAAGCGATCTTTGTACCATAATGAATCATTTTTCCAGCTAAATGTATCAGATGTACAGGAATATTGTTGTAACTTTAAAATAAGTTTCCACACTTATTTTTCATTCTTCTATTCCTCCATTGCTTCGTTTATCCAATCTGGTTGGATAATTGAAATGGCACACAACAAAGCTTCCACATCCTCATCCTTTCTTGAGAGTGCTTCTGCCACAACATTTTTCTTCCCTTTTTTGTAGATGATTTCAAAGTCATAACCCAACATCTTTGTGACTAATTTTTGATTCTCTTCAGAGGATAATCTTTGTTCTAAAAAGTATTTAAGGCTATCATGATCAGTTTTTACCTTGAAGTGTCTTCCCATTCGGTAGGGTCGCCATTTCTTAAGTGCATGTAGTATTGCCAACGTTTCCTTCTCATAAATAGCTTTGTGAAAATACTTTCCCTTGATTGGATTACTTTCGAAAGCAATGGGTCTTTCATCTTGCATTAAAATAGCACCAATTCCATTTCCTGAAGCATCACATTCGACAATAAAGGTTTTTGTGAAGTTCAATGTAGCTAAGACCGGTGCTTGGCACATTGCCTTTTTAAATGTTCGAATGCCTTTGTTGCTTTTGGAGTCCATGAAAATGCATCTTTCTTCAATAATTTTGGTAGAGGTGCTGCTATTCTCCCATAATTCTTAACAAACTTGCGATAATACCCTGTCAACCCGAGAAATCCTCGCAGATGCTTTATGGGTGTGGGGATTTTCCATTCCTTAATGGCTTTAATTTTTCTAGGGTCTACCTTAACACCTTCATGAGATACAATATGACCCAGATATTCCACCTCTTGTACTCCAAATCCATTTGGAGCTTTTTACATATAATTGCTTCTCCTCCAATAGTTGTAGCACCCTATCAACATGTTCAAGATGATCCTTCCAATACTTGCTATAGATTAGTATATCATCAAAATATAGTAGCAAAATTTTTATAAGGAAGGATTTGAAAATGGAATTCATCAAACCTTGAAATGTAGAAGGCGCATTGGTAAGGCCAAAAGGCATGACCAAAAATTCATAATGACCCTCATGAGTTCTAAATGTTGTTTTCGGAATGTCTTCAGTCTTCATTCTGATTTGATGATATCCTGAACGAAGATCCAACTTGGTGAAGTAAATTGATCCATGCAATTCATCCAATAATTCATCAATGACAGGAATGGGAAATTTATGTTTAGTAGTGAGCTTGTTGAGCTCCCTATAATCCGGACACATGCGCCATGATCCATCATTCTTGTGCACCAATACTACTGGAGCAGAGAAAGAACTTTGACTAGGTTGAATTATACCAGCCTCTAGCATTTATGCAACCATACATTCAATTTCACTCTTTTGGGCATAGGGATATCTATACGGACTGATGTTTGGAGGAACACTTCCTAGAATCAAATGAATAGCATGTATCATGAATAGGTGGGAGACCTTTGGGAGTCTCAAATACCTTGGAATTATTGTCCAAGACTTTTTGGAGATTTGGAGAAATAGGTGATTTCGATGTGGAAACATCTAGTGAACATAATTGTGCAAATTACACCTCGTTGTTCCTTTTTTAGAAGCTTTGTCATACCGTTAAAGATGATTATCTTTCTCGGTTTCCCTGTAATACCCCTTAATTCAACTTCCTATCCTTCCGCAGAAAATTTCATGAAAAGTTCTTGAAAATTAAAAGCTATTGTAGCTAAGGATTGTAGCTATTGGACTCCTAGTACAACATCATCACCTCCCATTGTAATGGAAAGCATTGGGCTATTCAATACATATTATCCCATGGATAGCTAGATATTATGGCACTTTCGAGAGAAATTTATGATTCCTCCACTTGCAACCATCACTTGACACCTTGGTGATATAGGAAGTGATCCGACTTGGATCCATGAATATTATGAAGGTGCCATGACTGTATCCAAACAGGAAAGACTTCGAATTTATGGATAAAGAGCAATCAAGAAAACCTCTAGATAGTGGTACCTTGCAACGCGCAAGGAACAACGAGGACCTCAGTCAAATCGCACTAACTGAGGCCCATGGAGACTGCGCGGGAGGCAAAACTGGCACTTGGGAAGCCCAAATTAGGAAACAGATGCCATTTCCCGCATTGCTGGGAAAACCCCTCGAGAAGGAAAGGCCCCAAGCACTCGATCACATGGGAAGCCAGGAAACTGTGGGGAAGGTACTAAGGCGAAAGGCGGGACCCGTGCTCCAGAACCAGCGGTATATCGGGGGCATCCTTGGGCGATAAGAGGATTTGGCTGAAGATGAGTCATTCCATTTAGCGCACAATGCGTGTCCGGCGGATGAGAGAGAAAATTGCCTCTCATCACATGCTAACGTTTGACCAAGTCAACCACGTGAAATGAGCGAATGTCGTACGATCTGGGGGCTCCAGATCTGACGGTGAAGATTGCACCCGATGGACGAACTGGATTTGATAGGGGATTAAGCCATGGCATAGAGAAGTTTGACGTCTGATTTGACCATTGAGTTGGCAGATGAGTCATTCCACAGTGTAACTAAACTACCGAACCATTGAGGACAAGCTAACGTAGTTCGTGAGAGGACAAGTGGCCACTCCCTGTGAGACGTTGGCGATGACGCAGAGGCAGGGAACTCCAAACGAACAGCAGCAGGAAATCTGAAGGGGTGGAAGAGGAAGCGAACAGTCAGAGATAGATTGGTTTTAAGCCATGAACAGATAGAGAACAAAAAAAAACAGAATAGAAGAGGACAAAGACAAAGAAAGCGAGAGTGAAGGAAAAATAGTAAAGAAAGAAGCAGAAAGAGAGAGCTGAGTTGGCCTAAGGCAGCATTGAGGAGACAAAAAGATTGAAAGGTTCAAGCAATCCCTAAGAGGATCTGTCGGGAATTGAGCACCACATTAGGCTCCTCCCATTAAAGACCAGAGAGGTCAAGATCTGGTAAGGAAAAAAGTCTATGCACTTTCGTGGCTTGGGGGATCCAAAAACCACCCAACCAAACATTATCTGTTTCAGGAGACTCAAAGTGAGCTCCTCATTGTAAATATTTGCTTTAAAGACACAATAAAAGAAGGCCACCACTGAAAGCTGGATCGGAGAAGTAACCCTAGAGGATAGGGTGAACTCCTTATTAATTGTTGTGTTCTTGTATTTTCTTACTGTGTTTCTCTTACTGTTTTCCATTTTCCAGTGTTTGTGTATTTTGCAATCTAATCGGTCCATTACCTAAAATAACATATACACACACCAGCACATGAGTTTGTAATACCTTCATTCAATAATTATTTAACTGTGGTCACTCACAAGTAATTTTCATATCAGGTGGTATCAGAGCTTTAGGCTGTCAAGGTTAGACAAGCTTCTGTTAGTTTAGCTGTTGAATTCTAACTAGATCAAATCTCAAATTAGGAGAAGGAGAGTTGGTCGAAACTAATCCTGAGATTGGGAGAGTCCATCTGCAGAAGCCAATGTAGGTTCTATGGGGCCAGACCCTCAATTCATAGACAGTTTCCTAGCCATAAAATCCATGGTAGAAGAAATGTATAGGGACTTTAGAAAACACAAGGATGAAGATTCATCAGGCTCTAAACAAGACAAAGGAGAAGATGAATCTCACTTCCATGACCACTCAAAAGGAAAAGGAAAAGAGGAAAGCTTTCTCACACCTCCTAATAGCCTTGAAAACAAAAGTAAAGCATCTTTGATCAAACTAGATGTTAAATTTGATCTACCTATATATGATGGAAAGTTAAATGCAGAAAAATTGGACAATTGGATTAGACAAATTGATGTTTATTGCAGACTGTAGAATATCGACTCAGACAAGAGAAAGATTCAGCTGGCAAGCCTACACCTTGGAGGCACTGCCTTGGTTTGGTAGGAAGGCAGAACCCAAGCTGACATGAAAAGACATGGTAAGACTATCTCTATCTAGAGTGAATTTGTTTCTGTAATAAAAAAGCAGTTCTATCCATTGGCCTACATGCAGCAATCCATGATGAGTTGGCAAACTCTTCGACAGTTGAAAGGGAAAAGTGTGCAAGGCTACACTCAAGAATTTAGAAAGAAATCATTTATTCTAGGAATCTCATTAGACTCACCTAAGACTCTGTTGAAGTACATTGGTGGTCTATATAGCTACATGAGGCACACTATCCTCATTTTTAATCCCACTAGTATAGATGAGGTATATGTACAAACTAATCATCTAGAAGCTAGAGGAAAGAATGGAAGTCCAGAAGTTGGGGAACCATCCCAACCCACTGCAAGAAAGAATAAGGAGAAAAGAAAGCAGAAATGGAAAGCAAGGAAGGCTAACACTACACAAAAAAGCAAAGCTTCATGCACTCATTGTGAAAAGGATGGGCATGATGATGACCACTGTTGGATTCTACATCCAGATCTGAGACCTAAGAAGTTCGAGGGCAAGAAGAATAAGATTGATGCAACTATTCAGAAAGATATGGGGTTAGACTCGGGAGATGAAACAACCATTGCAACCACAGGTATAAGAGGTAAGAATTCTGAAGCATCTACTAGTAATTCTACACAATCTATTATCGATGAGGGAAATGAGAGAAAAAGACATGAGATTTTCCATACTCAAGTTATTTCCAAACATCAAAAGATTGATACTTTGTTTGATAGTGGCTCACAAGTAAATTTAATTTCTGAAGCAATTGTAAAGAAGTTGGGATTAGTAACTACACCTCACAAGAAACCATACCCATTAGGATGGTTGAATGATAAATCACAACTACAAGTGACTAGACAGTGCAAACTCAAGTTTTCTTTTGGGTCAACATTTCTAGATGAGGTTGAGTTGGACAAAATTCCTTTGGATATATGTGGAATTATTTTAGGAATTCCTTACTTGTATGATAGAAAAGCTATTTTCTATAGAGCTGAGAACAAGTATCTACTTATCAAAGATGGAATCAAATACTTTGTGAGAGCTCATAAGCTCAAGAATAATTATACTCTTATAAACTCAAGGCAGATGAAAAGAATGATAAATTCATGCAAACAATTCTTACTGATGGTTGTAAAGGAAAAGAAACCTGATAAAACCAATGTATTTGAGGGATGTAATGCTAAACAACAAGCTGATTTAGAAAAGGTTGTTTTAGATTATGATATCTAGTTTCAAGAACCTAAAGGTCTGCCACCCAAAAATGAAATAGTGCATGATATTATTTTGCAGCAAGATACTCCATTGCCTAACATTGGAATGTACAGGTTTTCCACTTTAGAGAAGGCTGAAATCAAGAAGCAGGTGCAGGAGTTGCTCGAGAAAGCATTCATCAGACCTAGCACATCACCATGTGGGTCACCAATCATTTTGGTGAGAAAGACAGATGGCTCGTGGAGTATGTGCATTGATTATCAAGCACTAAATAAGATAACAATCAAAAATCATTATCCCCTTCCTCGCATAGATGATATTTTAGATCAATTGAAAGAAGCTGTTTATTTCTCCAAGCTAGACTTGAATAGTGGATACCATCAGGTCAGAGTTGCAGAACAAGATGCATGGAAGACTGCTTTCAAAACAAAGCAGGGATTGTATGAGTGGCTGGTTATTCCTTTTGGCTTAACTAATGCTCCTACTACTTTCATGAGATTAATGAATGATGTACTCAGACCTTTTCTTGATGATTTTTTTTTTGTGTTTCTGGATGACATTCTTATTTTTAGCAAAACATGGGAAGAACACTTAAAGCATCTTAAGCAAACCCTATATGTTTTGAAAAGAGAAAAACTTCATGTTAAACTCTCAAAATGTGAATTTGGCAAAACATCTTTTAATTATTTGGGTCATATAGTAGGGGGTGGTGAATTGAAGATAGATCCCTCTAAGGTGGCAGTCATTGTAAACTGGCCTAAACCCAAATCTATTATAGAAGTTAGAAGCTTCTTAGGAATAGCGCAATATTGGAGGAAGTTCATTTCTAACTTTTCCTTAATTGTAGTTCCCTTACATGCTTTAACAAGATTGAACAAGGTGTTTCAGTGGGGAGGCAAATAGCAGAAAGCCTTCGACACCTTGAAAGCAAAGATTAGTACATCACCTGTACTAGCACTGCCTGATCTTCAAAGACCATTTGAGATCCAAATAGATGTCAGTGACTATGCCATGTGTTATCACTCAGGTTGTCCCTTGGCTCCTTAAGGGATATGGCCGAGGTAACCACAAACCAATCTTTGGGCTACAGGTCCTAGCCTACCTGCAGTCAGAGAGGGCTCTCTCTTTAAAATTTAGCTTTGTTTTGGTTTGATTTTAGGCTACTTATGGTGTACATGGGTTTTGTTTTGATTTTGGTGGGAAGGATGATGTTTTCAAGCAGAGTTGGGATGCATAGAGTGAGAAGTTCAAACCATTGGGCATGGAGTCATGGATTAGGGCTTTCTGTTGCGTTTTCTTGGTCACAAGAGGAATACAGAGCAGGATAGCTACACATAGAACAATATCAGGCTGGAATAAAGATGGAATGAAGGTCAGAGATGAAAGGCAACTAAGAATCTTTCATTAGCTAACAGAGAGGGAAGGTGGATGAAAGTTTGTCTGGGAGTAGTCAAGAATTCCTAAATAACGGTCATATGTGAAAGAAACAGGGTAAACATGATCATTTAAGTATGCATATTCATAACCATTTCTGAAGAAAACATATAGAAATAACAATAACTGAGCATAGGGTGCAGTCAAGCAAAACCTAATCTATTCTTCTTTCTTGCTATTTAGATGGTAATACAATGGTGGTGTAAACATATATAAACTGTAAACAGAGGTAAGTAAACACTTATTGAGCCATGTAGTAGCACAGGAATTCCACAGTCACTCTTTGGCCATTAAATAACACAACAGACAGTTCTTCATCCAAAGCATTCCAGCAGTCTTTGATTACAAAGCTCTCAAAATATACATCGCAAGTCTAGAATGAGGATTATCAACCAACCAACCCCTTAAACAATGAATTAGGGTGGTTTATATAGCGAAAATATCCAAAAATATATATTACAGCAGATCTTTAAATAGATCTGAGGGAAATGAGTTCTTTAGCCTAATCTTTTCCTAAAGTTAATGCAAGGAGATATTTATTTGAGCTGCGTTGGAGGCAGCTGCATCAAAATGAGTTAATATGGTGTCCTTGGTGGCTCGGTGCAGTGAGGCGATTCTGCTTCTTTTAGGTGGCTTTAATGTGCACTAATCCCGATCCGATGAGCTTTGAATGGCCTTTATTGCTTCTTTGACTTGGATGGAGGCCTTTAATGTTCACCTGCTTTGGTATTTCCCATCTGATACTCTTTGCCACTTCACTGATACTCTTTAATTTAATCTGGGCTTTATCTTTCCTCCCTTGATATGCTTGAAATTGTCAAATCGCCCCTTTTCTGCCCTGTCAAGGCACAAACAACTGCTGCAAATGCTTTCGTAGCCTCTAGAATGCTATCGGCGCTGGCCGATTGAATATGAAGATAGATGAAGAAATCCTGTTGCCTCCCGCGAATTTTTGGGTTTTGCAGGTAGCTGAACCATGAGAAGCCCTCCATTTTGAGTATTTTTTCTTAGCGATGTGCGATTAGCGCTAAGCGCTAAGCGCTAATCGCGCATCGAAAACTGCCTCAGCTTCTCATTCCAGGCATCCTTTGTTGCGAATTTTGCCCTTCGCGTCTTTTCGGTGATCACGTCGGCATGATGTCAGCGGTGGGTCCCGGTACAGTGGGGTGACGTGGCAGGGTAATGTGGCAGGGTGACGTGGCAGTACGACAGGGTGACGTGGTAGCTGACTGATTTTGAAAACATGGCACAGGACACGGTGGCGTGGTAGGGACGGAGGTAGATGCGGTGGCAGTGATGTGGTGCTAACATCAAGGGCAGAGAGATAGAAGGCAGTTTGTGGTTTCATCGAACCGCCTTCTATACGAGGGCGGTATGTGTCAGAGGGGCTTCGATACAATCGCGTGGAGACACGCGTCTTTTGTATGGTGGGGAAACCGCTAGCCTATCGGAGGCTAAGTGTCGGACGTCGAGGTGGCTCCGAAATGCACTTGGGCCGTTGGATCTGGGCGGGCGGATCGGAGGGCCAACGGAGCGCGGAGCTAACGGCAGGTTAATGCACGGGGCCCGCTGAATATTATATTGATTTATTTATGTGCAGGGGGTTCAAACCTTTGGAAAGTGGGTTATTAATGCATCGGAAGGGGTTTGATTGCATGGAAGAGGGTTTTTATGCTTTGGAAGGGGTCCAAAAGCATAGGAAAATGGTTAAAGAAGCAAACTAAGGGTTCTTACTAAGTCTCAAATAAACTTAGTAATTCCCAAGCATTATTTATGGTTATGTTTCAACCAGAGGGAGGGGATATGTATCTAAGGGGGATATTTAACATATTTTTAATAGGGGAAGGGGAAATAGATAGGGATTTACATAGTAAGTTAGAAATTAATATGAATTTTGATTAGAAAGCGCTAAGGATAGAAATCTTAGGCTACATAAAAGGGAAAAAATGACTTATAGAGTGAATAAGAGTACTCCTAAGCAAAGCAAACCTTTACTTAGGCCAATGATACGACAAATGATGAAACTTAAGAGATATCAAGCAGATCTTGACCTCTTTGGGGAGGTTAGTGAATGATTTTGGGGAATAAGAAGAAGGGGGAGTTAGACATGCCTCGCTTGAGCTCCTCCAAATGAAAAAACTGCCTCACAATTGTGATCTGAATAGATATAACACTTGAAAACATGAAATGGATCACATAGCTTGATTCTACAACCACAAAACTACTTACCCAGCCTACTTACCTAGCATTTTTTCTTCTTTTCGCATGGGTGCACTTGGACTTGCAGACCCTGATTATCTTCTTTTCTTTTAACTGCCCTCCTATCTAAATGTACCCTTATATCTTTCAAGGGCCCAGATTAAGCAGTTGGGCTCCTTCATTTCTCTACCTAGCTACTGATCTGCCAAGCTTAAGCTATTTGGACAGATATTCATTCTCTATCTTCTAAAACAAACAATTTAAACCTAGGGAAGCCAAGATTAAGCTGTTTGGCTTTCCCTTAAATTTAAAACTCTTCGAAAAGGGTATGATTCTTCAAAATGGAACTTCTTGGAAATATGGAACCTTGCAGCATGAAAAGATGACATATTTGGCATGTAAAACAGTCAATCATGAAATATGAAACCTATTGCAATAGGAGGCTAACAGTGGCTCCACTTGGGGATGGTTTTTCAAAATGAAAAGCCAAGAACAGTAGGTCAGAATGCCTTGATCTTCAATTGTTGCTATAAACTGAAATTCTCCTTCTTCTCAATGCCTTTGACTGAATTCTTATAAGCTAATATGCAGTATCCTTTTGAGCTGAATTGTAGAAAAATTACAGCTCTGCTTCTTGCCTTTTGGGTGCTTGTAAACATATTGAAATCTACTTGAGCACTTCTTTGGGATTATTTCAAAAACAGAGATCTGAAATAGAGCTTTCTTTGATCTTTCCTTCAAAATTTGTTGCGTTGTTCCCTCTTATTTGCCTGCTATAAGAAAAAGTGTTGAAAATACAAATATTAATGTACAGATAGTATACGGAGCTGTGTTGCGCTCAACAAAAGGGATCATGATAGTGCTTTAGCATTCGACCATTGACAGGGCCTTCTTCAGCTGTGCCGCCATCCAAACTCTTTAGAATATATGTGTTGTTGCCTTGAACAGTAGAAATAATAAAGGGGCCTTTCCACAGGAAGTCAAACTTGCCATGCTTTCCTTTGTCCTCTCTTCTTGAATCCCATCTTAAGACTTTGTTGCCTATGTAGAAATCTTCAGCCTTGGTTCTTTTTTCAAACATTTTCTTGAGATTCTCTTGTAAAATATGAGCTCTGTCGTACACTTGCTCTCTTGTTTGCTGCAATTGGATGGTTTGGTTTATTCTTCTTTGGATATCATTTGGCTCTGCCTGCATCTCTTGCAGCAATTTGATAACAGGGATTCCCAAAGAAGAGGGGAACTTGGCCTCCATGCCATAGACTAACTCATATGGGCTCATCCCAATGGATCTCTTGGTTGACAATCTGTCTGCCCATAGGGCATTTACAAGCTTTTTGTGCCAGTTCTTCTTGTTCTCCTCCAAGACTTTCTTAATGATGTTAATCAGACTCTTGTTGGATGATTCGGCTAAGCCATTACCTTGAGGGTAATAGGCTGTGGAGTGACCTAAGGTAATGTGGAATTTGTAGCAAAAATTGATCATTTTCTTGGATTTGAAGGCAGCAGCGTTATCTGTAATGACCTTCTCAGGACAGCCAAATCTAGACAAAATGTTGGTTTCAAGAAATTGGATGATGGTGGAGTCATTGGCTTGCCTACATGGGATGGCTTCAATCCACTTGGTAAAGTAATCTGTGGCTGTTAGAATCCACTTATGCTGGCCAGAAGAGGATGGATGGATTTCTCCAATGAAGTCAAGACCCCATTGTTGAAAAGGCTTCTCGGTTGAAATGGGCTTAAGGGGCAAGGGCAAAAGCTTTCTTTTGCCTTCAAAGATTTGGCATTTGTGGCATGAAACAACAAACTTTCTCACATCAGCAAACAAAGAGGGCCAATAGAAACCAGCCCTTAGTATCTTATCAGCAGTGGACTTCCAATATAAGTGCCCTCCATAGTCCCCTGCATGAAATTCCTTCATGACACTGTCAGTTTCATTCATAGTTATACAATTCAGCAATATTCCTTCATGATTTTTCCAAAGCAGGGCACTATCTAAGACACAAAACTTTGATGCTTTCATCTTTAAAAATCTCTTTTTGGTTCTGGACAACCCTGGAGGAGCACACAGGTTTAACAATATAAAACATATATCAGCATACCATGGGGAGTGTAAAAAGGCTTGACTGACTTGTGGAGTCGCCAGCTCCTGTTCATTGTCGAGTTGATTAATGTCTAAGGCTTGAAAATTGGTTTCGGACATTAGTTTGGCTAAACCTTGTCCCTTTATTAGCTTGGTGGGTTTTATCTCAATGTCATACTTAAGGATATTGGCAATCCATTTTCCTCTTTTGCCTTCTATGCCCTCTTGAGTTAATATGTCTTTTACAACAGCGTTTGGTACATAAGCAATCACATGTGAATATAAAATGTAAATTCTGGAATCTTTGATTGCTTTAACAAGGGCATATGCTTGCTTCTCCATGATTTGGTACTTCAAGGGTGCATCTCTAAGGGCTCGGCTGAAAAATGCAATTGGCTTTTCATTTCCCTGATCATCTTTCTGCAAAAGGACAACAGCAATGGTGTGTTCAGATGCAAATGAGAAAATGATGAAATCCTTATCAAATTGAGGACTGGGGCTTGAGTTAAGGTATATTTTATGCCCTCAAAGGCTTGCTTGGCCTCTAAAGTCCATTTTACCTTGGAATACTTCTTTAACATTTTATTTAGCATTCTTATCAGCTCGGCCAAGTTTGGGATAAATCTCCTTAGGAAATTGATCTTTCCTAGGAATGCTTGAATCCCATCTTTTGAAATGATATGGCCTAGAAATTTTCCTTCTTCTAGGCCGAAGAGAGATTTCTTAGGATTTAAGGAAATGCCATATTTCCTACAGGTTAGGAACACTTGTCTCAAATGTTTTAGGTGCTCTTGATCAGATTTTGAGAAAGGATTAAGGTCATCAAGGTAAACCACTAGGAAATCATGGATTTCCTTGGCAAATGCAATGTCCATGGCCCTTTGAAAGGTAGCACCTGCATTCTTTAGTCCGAAAGGCATCTTCACATACTTAAATGTTTCCCACGGTGTTGTAAAGGCTGTCTTGTCTTGGTCATCCCGATGAACAAGTATTTGATTAAAACCTGAAAAGCCATCTAGCAAAGAAATTCTTGAAGGCCCCACTACTCTTTGTATAATGTGGTCCATTTCTGGCAGTGGTTAGTGATCTTTAAGGGAGACTTGGTTTAAGTTTCTCAAATCTACACAAAGTCTAATCTCCCCTGTTTTCTTCCTTGTGGGAACCAGATTGGATACCCATTCTAAAAATCTAATGGGTGCTATGATACCAGCCTCAAACATTCTTTTCACTTCCTTCTCAATGAAAGGGAGAAGCACAGGATTGATTCTCCTTAGTTTCTGTTTGAAGGGCTTTTGATTTGGCTTTAAGGGAATGGTATGTTGAATAACAGAGTTTTCATAGGACTTAAGGTCCTCATAACTCCAGGCAAATACATCTTGAAACTCTTTAAATAAATCAACATATTTTGGTTTTTGATCGGGAGGCAAAGACTTGGACATTTTAATCATTTTGGGCTTCTCTGCTGTCCCAAGATTACAGTCTTCCATAGTAGCGTTTAAGGGCTGCATCTTTGGCTTTTTGGGGACATCGTTTGAATCAAATATGTCTTCTAATGGAGTGAGGCCAACAGGTAGAAAATTGTCTTTTAAATCAATCACTTCGGCCTCCGCTTCAGCTATTTCATCTAAATTCATTTGCTTCAGCTCTTGCATATTTTTCTCATAAAAAATGGTTGGGTGCAGCATTTGATTTTCTGCTTCAGCTGTTATAGTTTTCTCATTTTGGCTCATTTGCTGTTGTGGGTCATCCATGGCATCTTCATCAATGTTTTAGCTTGAGAATTCTTGCTGTAAGGTAAGAAAATTGTTGATTTGAGCATCATCCTCAAACACTTGCCAATCTTTGATATTGTTAGGGACAGTAGGCCTATGCTTTATCTCAGCAGTAAAGTGGTAATTAGGCTCAAAGGGCAGCTTGCAAGTGCTAGCAAAAGTAGCTAGACTATGAGCATGCATGTTATGGCTTCTAGAAATCTTAGCAAGCTTGGATTCGGTGAGGGAATTGAGTATTTATGTGGCAGTAGACCTATAAGATCTTAGCCTATTGTCATTAGTAACAAAGTTACCTTTCATCTGTTGAATGATCAAATCTGAGTCACCTAGAATGGACACTTTTGCAGCTCCTAGAGCTTTGAGCAGTTTAAGGCCTGAAAGGAGAGCCTCATACTCTGCCATGTTGTTGGTGCATTTCAAGTTTAGTCTGTAAGCATGACCCTCTGCATGGCTGTTATGTGTATTGTGAGTCCATATTCCTGCCCCTGCTCCTAGCTTATTAACAGAACCATCAAACTCTAAATACCATGTGATTTCTTGGTTGTGGTTAGTATTAAGAGTTTCAGCCATTTTAGGATTAGGCGGACCTAGGTTTTGTGCTTCATGTGGTTCTTCTTGTATGCTGGTTGCACTAATTGTTTTAACAGTTTCACGGGCATGGGGAACCGACTCTTGATTGATGCATGTTTCTTGTTCTAAAGGCAAAGGCGTCTCATCAGTTGGAGGGCAGCTATCATCATTGAACAATATAAAGGAATCCATATCAGAATGGATTGAGTAAATGGGAAAGTTTTGGGGTTTTTCCTCACTACTTACCACATACTTCATCAGTGTTTCTCTATACAGTCTCTTTGGTTGCCCAAAGACTGAAATAGTGGCATAGGAGAGGTCTAGCTGGAGAGATCCTTGGAGTTTTTCTCCCCAAGATCTTGATAAGAGCATGCCATACTTTGGTGGAATGTCAGCAACCACCACGTCCATTAGGATCGTTTTGTTGGGAAATTGGACTAAAGACACACAAAGGTCTTTGATTAAGCCTAAACACTTGATCTGACTAGAATCAAATGAGAATAAGTCTTTGCAGGGTCTGGTGACATCAAGGTTTAGCTTCTCCATTACAGCTTTGGGCATTAGATTGTGTGAAGCACCTGAATCAAACATAGCATTGTGCAACACTTTATCATGAATGTGAAAACTGACATAAAAGGGTAGAACAACTCCATGTCCTGATTTACCATTGACTTCAGGACCAAAAAGTAATTGAGGTTGATTATCTAAGACATTAACATCATCCCTGTTCTCTGGCATTTGCAGTGATCTTTTGATTTGATGTCTGTACACATCATGTTAGGCAAGCTCAGAGAGAGGAATAGATATCTTTAATTTACCAATTTCTGCTTCTAAATCAAAAGTTTTTTCTGACTGTGTTTTAGTATTGTGACTGGCAGATTTTCCCTTTTCAATTGTATCTACAGTGATCTTCTCTTGGTTATCAGTGATTTCTTGAGATTGTTCTATTTTGGGAAGGCTTTGAGGAGTGCTATTTACATTGTCTTTTGAGGGAAAGGATACAAAAGGCTGGTTATTAGAGGGTTGCATGTCAGATACATCCTCTATGGTCACTTCCTTTAATTTTGGGTCTGTTTTATCAGCAGTTTCTGTGATAGCGGCCTTGTCTTTTACTTTCTTAGCTTGCTTGGCATCCTTTAGCTTGATGGGATCAGACACATCAATGGTTCTTGTTCTCAATTTGTATTGTTTATGGACTTCGTAGACAGCTGAATCATAGCCTTGTTTGAAGTAAAATGACTCTGCAGACTTGGTCTGGAATTGATTTATATCATGGTTATCTTGGTCCTCTTGGGTTAGAAATACTTGTTGTTCACTCTTCAAACGCATCAAGTTTATGTGAGTGTCCTCTGTCTGCTCACTAGATGTGGATGCTTCAGCATAGCTTTCATGAAAAGGAGGTCTTATATCATGGTCAGGACTTGCCCTTCCAACGTTTGGGTTCTGATTTTTTCTAAAGTTTGGATTTCTGATAGGATTGTTTTGTTGTCCTTCCCACGAGGCTTTTCTTTCAATAGTTCCCATTCTATTTTCAAAGTTGTCCATGCCTTTGATGATTTTGTCCAATTTTTGCTCAAAGGCTGAAGGTTCATCTTTAAAAGTAGTTCTTCTCTCAGCTCTTGCTCTATTTCACTTGGCAATCAGATTTGCCTCCACACTAATAGCTACATTCTGCATATCTGCTAAGGTTTGAGGGGCTCTTTCCCTTAACTGATAAGCCATGTCTGAATCAAATCCATCAGGGAATTTGTATAAAGCAAGATCAGGTGGAGGTTTAAGGTTTTGTGGAATAGCATTGTAAACATTGTTAAACCTGGCACAATAGTCTAAGACAGCTTCTTGAGGGCCTCTTTTGATAGTGTCATACTCGGATAATATGTGCAGAGGGTCCTTCTTCTTCTCCCATCTGTTAAGAAATGTTTGGTAAAGGGCCTCTGGGTCAGCTATGGAATTTGCAGGAAGAGCTCTAAACCAGGGCCTTACATCTCCTGTTAAACTTTGGACAAAAATCTTCATTCTTACGCTATCATCATCTATTTCATAACTCTCAAAATAGTCCTACATCTTCTTGGTATGTTGCAGGGCTGTGCTAGAACTAGTACCTTCAAAGTATGTGATTTTGGTTTGATAATCCTGAGGCATAGCCCCTAGATTTGCAGGTAACTGTAAAGGTGCATATTTGTTAGCCATATTTATAGGGATAAGTGGAATGACTGGAACAGCTGGAAGAGCTGTAATAACAGTGGTGGTAGTGGTAGTATGCGCAGTGAATGGAGGTGTGGAAAAGGTGCTTGGAGAGGTGGATGATGAACAAGGGGAAGTAGGGGTTGAATGAAACAAAACTTTAACAGGGGTTGGAAAATAGCTTGGCTGAACTGTTTCAGGACTAGAATCAACAACCTCTTCTTGTTTTTGTTTGCTAAGGTTTCTAGAGATTAAATTGGGATTTTCAAAAACAGCTGGTGGATTTGGGTCTGGATTTGACCTAGTATTATGTGTTTTCTTCTTGGGAGCTAGCTTCTAACTTGTTTTTTGGAATTTTCTGAATAAGTTCCCCAGCGGAGTCGCCAATGATGTTATCACTCAGGTTGTCCCTTGGCTCCTTAAGGGATACGGCCGAGGTAACCACAAACCAATCTTTGCGCTGTAGGTCCTAGCCTACATGCAGTCAGAGAGGGCTCTCCCTTTAAAATTTAGCTTTGTTTTGGGTTTATTTTAGGCTAGTTATGGTGTACATGGGTTCTGTTTTGATTTTGTGGGAAGGATGATGTTTTCAAGCAGAGTTGGGATGCATAGAGTGAGAAGTTCAAACCATTGGGCATGGAGTCATGGATTAGGGCTTGCTGTTGCGCTTTCTTGGTCACAAGAGGAATAGGGAGCAGGATAGCTACACATAGAAAAATATCAGGCTGGAATAAAGATGGAATGAAGGTCAGAGATGAAAGGCAACTAAGAATATTTCATTAGCTAACAAAGAGGGAAGGTGGATGAGAGTTTGTCTAGGAGCAGTCAAGAATTCCTAAATAACAGTCATATGTGAAAGAAACAGGGTAAACATGATCATTTAAGTATGCATATTCATAACCATTTCTGAAGAAAACATATAGAAATAACAAGAACTGAGCATAGGGTGCAGTCAAGCAAAACCTAAGCTATTATTCTTTCTTGCTATTTAGATGGTAATACAATGGTGGTGTAAACATATATAAACTGTAAACAGAGGTAAGTAAACACTTATTGAGCCATGTAGTAGCACAGGAATTCCACAGTCACTCTTTGGCCATTAAATAAAACAACAGACAGTTCTTCATCCAAAGCATTCCAGCAGTCTTTGATTACAGAGCTCTCAAAATATACAACGCAAGTCTAGAATGAGGATTATCAACCAACCAACCCCTTAAACAATGAATTAGGGTGGTTTATATAGCGAAAATATCTATTATAGCAGATCTTTAAATAGATCTGAGGGAAATGAGTTCTTTAACCTAATCTTGTCCTGAAGTTAATGCAAGGAGATATTTATTTGAGCTGCGCTAGAGGCAGCTGCATCAAAATGAGTTAATATGGTGTCCTTGGTGGCTCGGTGCAATGAGGCAGTTCTGCTGCTTTTAGGTGGCTTTAATGTGCACTAATCCCGATCCGATGAGCTTTGAATGGCCTTTATTGCTTCTTTGACTTGGATGGAGGCCTTTAATGTTCACCTACTTTGGTATTGCCAATCTGATACTCTTTGCCGCTTCACTGATACTCTTTAATTTAATCTGGGCTTTATCTTTCCTCCCTTGATATGCTTGAAACTGTCAAATCGCCCCTTTTCTGCCCTTTCAAGGCACAAATAACTGCTGCAAATGCTTTTCGTGGCCTCTAGAATGCTATCGGCACTGGCCGATTGAATATGAACATACATGAAGAAATCTTGTTGCCTCCCGTGAATTTTTGGGTTTTGCAGGTAGCCGAGCCATGAGAAGCCCTCCATTTTGAGTATTTTTTCTTAGCATCGAAAACTGCCTCAGTTTCTCATTCCGGGCATCCTTTGCTGCGATTTTTTCCCTTCGCGCCTTTTCAGTGATGACATCGGCATGACGTCAACATCACGTCAGTGGTGGGTCCCGGTACGGTAGGGTGACATGGCAGGGTGATGTGGCGGTATGGCAGGGTGACATGGCAACTGACTGGTTTTGACGACGTGTCACAGGACACGGTGGCGGGGTAGGGACTTAGGCAGATGCGGTGGCAGTGACATGGTGTTGATGTCAGGGGCAGAGAGGCAGAAAGCGGTTTGTGGTTTCATCGGACCGCCTTCTGTACGAGGGCGGTATGTGTCAGAGGGGCTCCGATACAATCGCGTGGAGACACGCGTCTTTGGTACGGTGGGGAAACTGCTAGCCTATCGAAGGCTAAGCGTCGGACATCGGGGCGGCTCCGAAATGCACCTGGGCCGTTGGATCTGGGCGGGCGGATCGGAGGGCCAACGGAGCGCGGAGCTGGCGGCAGGTTAATGCACGGGGCCCGCTGAATATTATATTGATTTATTTATGTGTGGGGGGTTCAAACCTTTGGAAATCGGGTTATTAATGCATCAGAAGGGGTCGGATTGCATGGAAGAGGGTTTTTATGCTTTGGAAGGGGTCCAAAATCATAGGAAAATGGTTAAAGAAGCAAACTAAGGGTTCTTACTAAGTCTCAAATAAACTTAGTAATTCCCAAGCATTATTTATGGTTATGTTTCAACCAGAGGGAGGTGATATGTATCTAAGGGGGATATTTAACATATTTTTAATAGGGGAAGGGGAAATGGATAGGGATTTACATAGTAAGTTTGAAATTAATATGAATTTTGATTAGAAAGCGCTAAGGATAGAAATCTTAGGCTACATAAAAGGGAAAAAATGACTTATAGAGTTAATAAGAGTACTCCTAAGAAAAGCAAACCTTTACTTAGGCCAATGATACGAAAAATGATGAAACTTAAGAGATATCAGTAGATCTTGACCTCTTTTGGGAGGTTGGTGAATGATTTTGGGGAATAAGAAGAAGGGGGAGTTAGACATGCCTCGCTTAAGCTCCTCCAAATGAAAAAATTGCCTCACAATTGTGATCTGAATAGATATAACACTTGAAAACATGAAATGGATCACATAGCTTGATTCTGCAACCACAAAACTACTTACCCAGCCTACTTACCTAGCGTTTTTTCTTCTCTTTGCATGGGTGCACTTGGACTTGCAAACCCTGATTATCTTCTTTTCTTTTGACTGCCCTCCTATCTAAATGTACCCTTATATCTTCCAAGGGCCCAGATTAAGCAGTTGGGCTCCTTCATTTCTATACCTAGTTACTGATCTGCCAAGCTTAAGCTGTTTGGATAGATATTCATTCTCTATCTTCTAAAACAAGCAATTTAAACCTAGGGAAGCCAAGATTAAGCTGTTTGGCTTTCCCTTAACTGTAAAACTCTTCAAAAATGGTATGATTCTTCAAAATGGAACTTCTTGGAAATATGGAACCTTGCAGCATGAAAAGATGACATATTTGGCATGTAAAAAAGTCAATCATGAAATATGGAACCTTTTGCAATAGGAGGCTAACACCATGGAAGCAGTGTTGACATAGCACGGTAAACCCACATGTTATAATTCTAAGACCTTTAATTCTGTAGTAGTTAACTATCCTACATATGATAAAGAATTGTATGCATTAGTATAAAGTGTGAAAAAGTGGAAACATTACTTAATGGGCAAAGGGACAATAATACATACTGATCATCAACCACTTCAATATTTACACTCCCAAACTAAGTTGCAGCAATCAAGACACTATACATGGATGGGTTTTCTACAACAGTTTCATTTAATCATCAAATATAAAAAGGGCATACATAATAAAGTTGCATATATGTTATCTAGATCCATTATAAATGCATCTACTATACTTAAGCATAATTCTATGCTACATGAGAGCTACATTGAACAATATGCTCAATATAAAGACTTTAAATATGTATATGCAACTTTAAGTAAAGGAAAACAAGTAGAAGAATTGGATTATCATGTAAAGGACCGACTCTTATACCATTGTGGGAAGTTATGCATTCTAAAAACTGAAAGAATAAAGATAATTCAAGAAGCACACACTTCTCTAATATCAAGTCACTTTGGGATAAGTAAAATAGTGGCATAGCTGCAAGGATTTTATTATTGGTCAAAAATGAATGAGACAGTTTCTAGATATGTAAGAGGGTATACTATGTGTGCTAAAGAGAGTGTTAGTTGTATCCCTAGGGGATGGGTATTAAAGACAAAAGTAAGAACCTACACATGTAATTAAGTAAAAATATTGTGCCAGTGAGTGCCCTTAGCTAATACATTTAGATTGTTTAGTGTGTATGAATAGAAAGAAGAATATGACTAGGAACAAGATAAATATAGATCATAAATCCACCCAAAAAATCACCAAAGCCCAAGGTCAAGTTGGCATTGGAAGAATGAATTTTATAGATGAAATCATTCACAGGTCAAAATCTCAAGCATTAGTAGGTCCCCGAGTAGTGTTTGGGAATGGTTCAATATTATTACCCCTTGAGTAGCAGGGTTATCTTCTCCAGCTAATGTTGAGATTCATGAAAAAAATTAGGATCTGAGGAGAGCTTCCAAGACATATATGTTTGGTATCTCAATCCTTCTTATAAGAGTGAGGGGTACTCTTGCAATTTAAGGGAAGGGGGAGGTGAGAGAAGCCAACCATACCCACAAAATTCTGAGCAAGACTTCCCTATAACACCCATTGTGAGGCGAGAAAACGAATTTCCTGATATAAGTAGTGTTGTGAGACCTGGTCAAGGTCTAGATCCCCGTCATTACTTTTTAGGTATTACCTCCTAATTATGGGATCCCTAAAGATTACTAGCAGATCTCTGACAAAATTGCAAATGTAGTAATAGGAATGAAAAATTAAACCATTGAATATCCTATTGTTGACCCATAGGCTAATGCATCAATGAAGGCTATCCTATTGCAAAATCTTCCAAACTTTAATGGAATGGCCTCTAAAATCCCAATGAAATTTTGTTTGTGTTTGATGTCTTATTTCGAGGATATTATTAGACTACTCAACCCCAAAAATTAAAGTTGTTTCCTTCTACCTTAAAGCGAAGAGTGCTACGATGGTACTATAACTTCATGGGATCAAATGAAAGAAGATTTCCTTACTAAGTATCAGGATTATTGCCAATCTAGGGATCTAAGGGAAGAAATATTTATGATGATATAAAAAGAAGATTATAATTTCGAAGAATGCGTTGAAATATTTCAATATAATTTACAGAGATCACCATACACTAGTTTACCTAACGATGCATTGAAAACTACTTTGATTAGAGGTATGAAAGATGAATGGATAGAAACACTTAATTTAATGGAGAAGGGTGACATTTCCAAAGAAGAATATGATGACATTGTAAAACTGTGTATTAGGTGTTCACAAGGGAGTACATGAACCAAGCCTGAGACTCGCCATCCTATTAGTAGATCTAATAGAATTACAGGGGGAGGAGTTACACGAGAAAACATTGGTAATATTTTATAATATTTTAAAACTAATAATTTAAGTACACTAAAAACACAATTGGATTCTTTATAGGTAAAACAGGAAAAACTTGGAACTGAACATGCATTGGCTATTTTTTTTGTTCTCGCTATCGGAAGAAGCATAGTCACAGAGAATTTACATTGGAAACAGTCGAGATAAGTTCTATTTTCTCCTAATATCATTCGACTAATCACTATCCTTCTCTTCCTGGGTTGAAATATTTATTTAAGGAAGCCTAAGAAGAGCCATAACTAGTGTATTTTGTGGCATAGCAATGACATTGGAAAAATATCCCATCAGCTATGTCGCAGGACCCTTCTATATTTTTTCTAGACAATTTCTTCAACAACAATTTCTTGGATTAAACTAGCAGGGCCAACAACATTCTCCTAACAACTGGAAGTCACAGCCATATAGTTTATCACCCTAGACAAGTCACTCATTCCCTGATCCCTCTTGGATGAATCAACAATATTCCACAACTTCATGGAAAACTACACCAAATAATTCATACTCTCTGCAATGGGAAATTCAACCTACTCAAGGGCCAATGTGGTCCCAAACTTAGTAACACCTGACTGGAAAAATTAATCAACTAATGGGAGCAATGCCTCAGCCATAAAATTAACCACGAGTGCAAATTGCACTTCAATTACCTCCAAGTGTTCCAGCTCTGCTCCAACCTGAGTTACCTACATAGCCAAATCGAAATCCAATAATAGACCTATGCACTTTTTTGAAAATTTTGAAACCTTAGATTCCCCTCCTTTAGAATGTAATGAACTACGTATGAGATCTGGGAGAACCATCTCTCTATAAGATCACTAAAAAAATCAAGAGAAACAAAAAGATGATAAACCCACTAAGGAGAAGTCTTTGATAGAATGTTCTCATGTTGCCATAATCATTACTGAAAAAGAGTCATCTAGCAAATCAACTTAAGAAAAAAGGCACCTATTTAGATTATAGACGTTTCTCCTCATTTCCGTGAGATATTAGCCACACTAAAATCAAATTACACTATGATCTTGATCTCTTAGGGGAATTAAATACTTTATCTATAAAAATTCCTCTCTCAAAATATTAGAGAGATATCCATTTATGCCAAAACCATCAAAGAATTATGTGTTGCAAATCCTGGTAGTGTTGGGTGTGGAGCCTGATTATCTTCTGTATTCAAAGGTATCGCCACATTGCACCCCAGTTTGTAATGAGGTGGCAACGTTGCCTGTAAAATATTTTCTGCAGGGGGGTCCACCTGGGGGGGGGCGATTGCAACCTTTGGAAGCCCCCCCTGGCGGGGGGATCGAGGATAGTGCCGCTGAAGCTAAGAATAGATGTAAAATTGCCTTGTAAAATGTTGTAATTTCATAGTCAATATGGGTCGTTCATTAGGTGGAGATCTGACGCTAGAAATTATGTTTAATCTATGGTTTTTTTCCCTAGAAGGTAACACCTCGCTATATATGATGGAATTGTATTGCATCTATGTATATCTGTATTCTGAGTGAGGAAGAGAGAGGAGATTGAGAGAAAAGAGGGAATTACAGCGGATCTATCGTAGGTTGTATCTCTTCAGTTTGCTGGATAATATAAAAAGAAGGACTAGTTGTTTCTCCGTACACGTAGTCCAAACTGGGTGAACCACGTATATCTGTGTCTCTCTTGTTTTATGAATTTTCTGTGTTTATATTTCTGCAATATTTTATTTTTTCCATTGTTCTGTAATATATAATTCTCTAACAATTGGTATCAGAGCCGAAGGTCTATTTGGCTGATAAACTCGGAGGATAAAAGGGTTCATGGTTCAAGTGGGAGCAATGGCGACAAATGGTAGGTTTAGGGTCGAAACATTTAATGTCCAAAACTACCAGTTGTGGAAGATGTAGATGGAAGATTATTTGTACCAGAGAGATTTGTACCAACCATTGAGCGGAAAGATAAAGAAGACGACAAGTATGATAGACACAGAATGGGATATTCTCAATAGAAAAGGACTTGGAACAATACGGTTGTGCCTAGCAGCGTCAGTAGTGTTCAATATTTCAATGGAAATGACAACAGAGGGTTGAATGTCGACATTGGCCAAACTATATGAAAAACCCTCGGCCTCAAATAATTTATTTCTTATGAAGCATTTATTTAATATGAAGATGTCAGAAGGTAGATCTATTGCTGATCATTTAAATGAGTTTAATACAGTTACCAGTCAGTTAAGTTCTATAGGGGTAACTTTTGATGATCAAGTTAGGGCTCTGTTATTTTTGTGCTCATTGCTAGAAAGTTGGAATGCTTTAGTTATGGCCATTAGTAACTTTGTCTCTGGATCTAGTACTTTAAAGTTTGATGATGTTATCGATGCAATCCTTAGCGAGGAATGCAACGGAAAGCTCCAGTGAGGCATCAGGTAATGCTTTCACTACAGAGACTAGGGGAAGAAAAATGGAAACAGGAAAGAGCCCTGGATATTGCAATAAGTCAAGAAAAGGCAGATCCAAGTCTAGATCGGCGATAGTGTGCTGGAAATGTGGGAATACAGGACACCTAAAGAAAGACTGCAAGTCTTGAAAGGGAAAAGAAGGAGACACGTAGCAAGAAAATAATCATGAAGCGAATGTAACAGGTGACGTGTTGCAAGATGCTTTGATTCTTTCATTAGAAAATATTATTGATGCTTGGGTGGTAGATTCAGGAGCCTCATTCCATGCCACACTTGATAGGAAAATTTTTTATGATTATGTTCAAGGAGATTTTGGACAGGTTTGATTAGGTGATGATAAACCCTGTAAAATCATTTGAATGGGTACAGTTTTCATAAAACAACAAAATGGAAATCAATGGCTATTGAAGGAGTTAAGACATGTAATAGATCTGTAGAAAAATCTGATTTCAATAGGGCAGTTGGGAGGTGAAGGTTACATAACTACTTTCACAAATAAAACCTGGAAGGTCACTAAAGGATCCTTGGTAATAGCAAAACGAGGAAAGGTTGGTACATTGTATTTATGCACTGGTATTTCTAATTCTGTTAATGCTTTAACCTCTATAGGAGAAGATACAAAATTATGGCATCATAGGCTCGGGCACATGAGTGAGAAAGGGATTCAAATTCTTCACTCAAGAAATTTGTTGCCAGCTTTGAAGCATGTTGATTTAAAATTTTGTGAGAATTGTGTTTATGGAAAATAGAAGAGAGTCATATTTCTTAGAGTTGGGAAAGAAAAGAAGAGCGAAAAATTAGAGCTTGTGCATACAAATGTATGGGGACCTTCTCAGGTGTCATCTCTTAGTGGCTCTCATTATTATGTTACTTTTATTGATGATGCAACAAAAAAAACTTGGATTTATTTTATTCGAAATAAATCTGATGTATTTGATACTTTCAAGGAATGGAAAGCTTTGGTTGAAAATGAGATAGGAAAAAGATTGAAGTGTCTCAGATTAGACAATGGAGGTGAATATTGCAGCAAAGAGTTTGATAGGTAATGTTCAGAGAATGGAATCCGTAGAGAGAAGACAGTTCCAGGAACACCACAAGAAAATGGTGTGTCAGAAAGGATGAACAGGTAAAAAGGTAAACTACTCTTTTTTAAAGACTTTTGTTTGTGAAGCCTTTGTCCACATTAATAAAAAAAATAGAACAAAGCTCGAGGCAAAATCAAAGAAATGTACATTTATTGGATATGGTGTTAATGATTTTAGTTATCGCTTTTATGATTATGAAAAACAAAAAATCATTAAGAGCAGAGATGTCATATTCAATGAAAAGGTTTTGTATAAGGATCAACTGCAGGAAAAGAAATAGGAAAAAGAAAACCAAGAATACACAGTACTTGAAGAGATCATAGGAAAAGTGATGGTTCCTGGAAATCATAATGGTCAACAGCCAGAACAAAAACCACAACAACAACAAGCACCTCAAACACCTGAAAGTGGTGTTAGAAGATCTACCAAGATAAGTAGACCCCCTGAACGATACTCTCCTTCATTATATTATGTATTGTTGACTGATTGTAGTGAACAAGAATGTTATGAAGAAGCAGTATAGGTAGAAACTAGGAAGAAGTGGGAGCAAGCCAAGAAAGAAGAGATGGACTCCTTAGCACATAACTAGACTTGGGACTTAGTCAGGTTGCCTGGAGGTAAAACAATGTTGCAGAATAAATGGGTTTACAAGTTGAAAGAAGAAGATGGATGTAGAAAAGTCTATAAAGCCAGACTTTTCGTGAAAGGGTTTTTATAGAAAAAAGGTATAGACTTTGATGAGATATTTTCTCCTATTTTTAAAATGAATTCAATCAGAACTATTTTAAGTCTAGTGGTAGCTGAAGATTTTCATCTTGAGCAGTTAGATGTAAAGACAACCTTTCTCAATGGGGATTTGGAGGAAGAGATATATATGCAGCGACCACAAGGATATGAGGTAAAAGGGAAGGAGAAACTAGTGTGCAAGTTGAAGAAGAGCTTATATGGCTTAAAACGGGCTCCATGGTAGTGGTATCTAAAATTTGACAGGTTTATGTCTGAACATGGTTACACTAGATGTCACTCTGATCATTGTGTTTATCTCAAAAGGAAAAATTATGGCAGCTATATTATATTGTTATTGTATGTAGATGACATGCTTGTTGCAGGAAATAAATGTGCTCAAAAGAAAAGTGGCAAACTCATTTGCAATGAAGGATTTGGGTCATACAAAACAAATCCTTGGTATGAGAATAACTAGTGACAGGAAGAATCGCAAATTAACATTGTCTCAAAGTGAGTACATAGAAAAGGTGTTGAAATATTTTAATATAGAGAATGCAAAACCAGTTAGTATACCTTTGGCTAGCCATTTCAAATTAAGTAAGGAGGAGTGTCCCAAGACTTAGGAAGAAATGGCTCATATGTCTAAAGTTCCATATGCATTAGCAGTTGGAAGCTTAATGTATGCAATGGTCTGCACAAGGCCTGATATTGGACATGCAGTGGGAGTTGTAAGTGGGTACATGACCAATCTAGGAAAAGAACATTGGATGGTGGTGAAGTGGATTCTAAGGTATTTGAGAGGTACCACAAATCAAGAATTATGCTTTGGTGGTTCAGAAATTGCTCTACAGGGATATGTTGATGCAGATATGGCGAGTGATAGAGATAAAAAGAAAAGAACAACAGGGTATGTGTTTACTTTAGGTGTAACAACTGTTTGTTGGGTCTCAAAACTACAAAGTGTTGTTGCACTCTCAACAACGAAAGAAGAGTATGTTGTTGTTACAGAGGCTAGTAAAGAAATGATTTGATTACAAAGGTTTCTGCATGAATTGGGTAAGAAGCAAAATTTGGGAAAGTTATATAGTGACAGCCAGAGTGCCATACATCTTACAAAGAACTCTACATTTCATTCCAAGACTGAACATATATAGCTCAAGTATCATTTCATACGGTCAGCGTTAGAAGATGGAAAGTTGAAGCTAGAAAAGATACACACTAGCCAGAATCCTGTAGATATGTTAACAAAAGTTGTAACCAGGGAGAATCTAAGAATCTGCTCAGTTTGAGTTGGTCTTCAAGTATGATGAAGAATATGAGAAATGGTTAGGTCCAAAGTGGAGTCATTGTACAGAAAATGAAGCAGTGGTGGAGTTACTATAATTAGTCTCCAAGTGGGAGATTGTTGGGTGTGGAACCTAATTATCTTCTGTATTCAAAGGTATCGCTGCATTGGACCCCAGTTCCTAATGAGATGACAACGCCGCCAGTAAAATATTCACTGCAGTGGGCCTCTAAGGGGGGTGGCGATACCTAACTTTTAAGGAGTTGACATGCCACCCCTTTTACTAAGTAACTTATTAATAAAAATTACAATTTAATAGAGGATAGGAGGTATCATCACGCACCAAACTACCAAGATCATACAATCTAGTGGAGTGCCATTACCATTTCTAATTAACAAGCTAGGGTAATGGCCTTTTCCATTTAAGTGAAAGGCGAAGAGGTCTCATGGCGAGCTAAGTTGTTTACCTCATTAGATCTAGTGAATGGCATTTTTGTTAGTAGGTTATGATGCCAGAACAATGACCTTTTGTAAATTCTTGAACACACATGCACACACACACACACACACACACATATATATATATATAACAAGAAAATTTGAATCTTTTTTAGTAAATGGGACAATAGAATCTAAATGGGTTAGAAAAGAAACCCTGTTGAGGCTATGGATTCCTACTAGAAGCATAGGACATTTCTGTGGTATTTAAGTAAAATTAAAAATTATAATATAGCTTGGCTATTTTGTTCCTTCAAAACTACTAAAAGAACGATCGTTAAATTTATAGTAAACATCCCTAAAATCCTACTAGAAAGTGGTGATGTTTGGTTGTCTATGAGTATTTCATTATAATTATACATAATAGAAATTTTTTTTTGGAAATTCAGCATTCTAAATTAATCTCCCTTATTTTCTCTAATGATGTACTTGATACAATTATTTCTTCCATCTCTCTAATTCCTTGTACAAATTTTTGCATACCTTTATTTTTTTTGCATCTTCCATGGGTCATAGCAAATCGTGTTATCGTTACAACACATGAGTCATAAAAATATTAATGATTTCCTCATACATCATAGATATACTCTAATTCCTATTTTTCCTTTTAACAATCACTTTATTGCACTACATTAATACACCATTTTCCTTCAAACATTCCAAACCTTCCATATTATAAATATTTCATTAACGGCCACGGGTGACCTTTACTTTTATTGGGAGGGGTGAGTTGGCACTGACATATGACTTCTATTAACATTTTCAGATACCATTGCATGTTGTTGAACCTCTATATTCTGTACAAATTTAGTATTATGATATATTATGAATTCTGTTGTTTCCAGTTACAAGACCGCATCATGTTGAACATTCAAACAATGGGTGGACATTTAGTTTGATACGAACCTACACAATTACAAGTTTCAAAACATGTACACAACATCTTGATTCAATATGCATCAATAGAGTATTTTAAACGGTTACAGGGGTTTGAAAATGAGGTAGAATTGGAATTCACAAATACTTTTGAAAACAAAACAATAATGGTGAGAAATGTACAAGTACAAGTAAGTGAAAGTGAAATAGTAGAAGTAACAGAGTTTCTTATGGAAGGAGAAAAGTTGTATGAGATACACACCTCTTTCCAAAACATGAACCTTATGTTCTTGTATACTAGCGAAGAATTGATCAGAAAATAGAAGGGGTATAACCCCAATTCATTACCTGAACCATGGAAGGAAATACTAGGGATTGTCTAGTGATACATCCCCTGTGATGGAAGGTACTACATGGTAAGAGGGTATCATCTCAAAATCATGGCATCCCTCGGGAAAAAGGTAACTCTAAGCCTTCCATAATTTCTTAATTCATTATTGCATGAGATTGCCAGTATATTAAGGAGGTCTAAGGACCAATATTTGGTTGTAAGTCACCATGGACTCATCAATATATTAATCATAAGAAGTATTAGCCAAGTTTAATAGACTTGGGAAGGGTTCCTTCAGAACCCTGGCGATGGTCAAGACATTCCCTTGGAAAATTAAACAGTCATTGAAACATCTAGGGACATTCCAATTAGTGATGAGAATCGAGAGAAGGGAAATGAGGAAAAAATAAATGAAACTCTTGTGACAGAAAATATCTTGCAAGGAACTAAACAAATTATAAAACCTAAAAAATCTCAGTAAAGCAGAGAAAATAATTGCATCAGTTCTAGTTTCTCTACCTAATAGAAGAAGGAGGCCATCTAGACTTGTGAAGTAGGGTTAGAGTTCTTCGAACCTTGTTGAGCAGCTAAAAGAGGAAAAATTGACACAACAAGAAGAAAAATCAGCTCAAAATGTATCAAATTCAGAATAGTTGGAGCAGGAAAGGACAATAGCCCAAGAATTAGAAGGGCTATAGAGTTTATTGGATACTACGAATTTCAAATAAGCCTCGACAACTTCATTAGAAGAACTTGTAGTTCATTCTGATAGTGCTCTCGACTAGGGGGATCCAACGAAATCACCAATTGTAACTTCCCATTTCAATTTTGCAGCTATTGTTATCCTAGAATAGGATAATGCTCCTAAAGTTGTTTCATCTTAGTGGTGTTATAGAAACTTTTTTTCTACTTTACTAGAGTTGTCCTCTCCAGAGGGGATGACTCCACGGTATTTTGAAAATTTGATTGATGAAGAATGAGATGATGGCACTAAATTTTCAGCTCAACCTCAGATTGATTTTCCAGATGAGGACTTCCTAAAGTCTAGAACTAATGTGACAATAAGGGAAATTGACAACTTATCGAGAGTTAAACCCACTCCTGAAGCTATTGTCGAAGAAACAAAACTAGTAGTTGTTGTTTCCTCCCCAGTAACCTTGGTTAGTAGTCCTGTTCAAGTGACCATAGGTACTAAAGTTGGGAGAAATAAAGGAAAATGGAAATTTCAGAGGGAAACTAATAAATTAAAGAAATAACATAAAAAATTATGAGGAAAAGTACTACAACTAAAGAATTGATTACATGGTAGTAAGAAATTTCATAGAGATTATGTGAAGAGGCCTAAAAGATAGCATGAAACTCAAGAAATGGAAGTGCAGACTAATTTTATATTCATTTTTAATGAAGTCGGTACTCAAACAAACTTTTTTCTTATTTCTATTAAATTGGGAACCTAGACTAATCCCTAGGAATAGATGATGGTCACTCCTCCTACCCTTGTTGAAATAGGAATTCAGACTAATCCGCCATTTACTTTTAATGACAGAGAGGTACAAACAAAAGAGGTGACTCCACATACTCCCTTGATTGTAGAAGAATCCATTAGTGTCCTACATAAAATTATGGAGGAAAAACAACAAATCATAGAAAGATATCAGGAAGAACTGGTGTCGTAGAGGGAACATCAGGAGTTTCTTCAACGATTTAAATCACTGAAATAAACAGAAGATGAGACCTATGCTCAAGCAAGTGTTGGGTGTGGATCCTGATTATCTTCTTTATTTAGAGGTATCATTGCATTGGACCCCAATTCATAATGTGGTGGCAACGCCGCCCATAATATTTGTGCTGCAAGGGGGCTCCATGGGGGGGTATGATCTTTGGGAGCCGCCCCGCTAGTGGGGGATCAGGAGTAGCACCCCCAAAGCTAAAAATAGATGTAAACTTTCCCTGTAAAATTTTGTAATTTTGTAGTCAATCTGGGCCGTTCATTAGGAGGAGATCTAACGGTATAAGTTATGTTTAATTTATGGTTTTTCTCCCTAGAAGGCAACCCCTCGCTATATATGAGGGAATTGTATTGCGTCTATGTAGATTTGTATTCTGCGTGAGAAAGAGAGAGGAGATTGTGTGAGAGCGAAGAGGGAATTACAATGGATCTGTTGTAGGTTGTATCTCTTTAGTTTGCTGGATAATAGAAAATGAGGGATTGGTTGTTTCTCCATGGACGTAGCCCAAATTGGGTGAACCACGTATATTTGTGTCTCTCTTTTTTATGTGTTTCCTGTGTTTATATTTCTGCAATATATTTTATTTGTTCCATTGCTCTGTAATATATAATTTTCTAACAGTAAGGTCATATGAAAAGGAAGTACAAAATTTAACAACCATCTTAAGGAACCTCTAGAGCAAACGAAGGAAATTTTCTCTATTTATTTAGATGCTTTGGCATGTAGGTCTCAGGCTCAGAATTATGCCTTATATTTGATTGAGTGATATCTTTTGTTTAAAGTGAAAGAAATTGAATCTGGACAGCTACATGAGTTCAAAAATGTACTAGATTTTATTTCTACTTTCCAAATATACGATGAGAATACATTATATCTTCTATGAGAGTTGTATATGTAGAATTTCTTTTAAGAAGATGTGGTAGAAGAAAATCTTGTCCCATTCATTGGAGATATTCAAGTTCAGGATTTTATATAATTTTCCAGGAACTAGGTAAAGTGGGAAAATGATTTTCATACCTTCTAGAGAAGAGATCACGATCTACATATTTGGGTTAGAGGGGAACCTAATAACCAATTTCATACACAAATTTGTCATGGTATTTTTATAGATGGTTGATCCAATTTTCTCTCTTGGTAGGCCTAATTCCTGAGCTCCAAACTGCCAAGCTAATAGTCATCTCAGTCCATCATGGTGCTCCACTTCGACACCAATATTCATCCAACCTTCAGCTCCTCTTTGTCACTTCAACATAGTTCGTCCAGGGATACTTTGGGTAGCCAACATGCTGCCCTCCACCAAAACAATCGCACCCAATTCTTCAATGTGAAATCTTCTCCTTCATGACACCGAAGTCAACTCCAATACGCAGTTTCCATAGGATCATAGGATTCAAAAATTTTATCCAAAAATAACCCAAAAACGTGGATCCAACACACATTCAATCTTGTTTCTATATTTTTGTATTGTTGTTCCTAGCTAGGTAAAGTGCCTGAAGCAACAACCCTTCATAAACCAACCTAATAGCATCATTTTTTATGCATCCTAGTCAAGGTGAGATGGCTTCCTTGTGGGTTGTTGTTATGGGCAAGTGGTAGCCCTTAACACCCCAACATTGGCTTACTTTATTGAGGCTAGGCCTACAACCTACCTAAGCTTGTTGTGGCTCCCTAACAACCCTCCAAAAGAGCCTCATCTTACCTTTGTTTGACCCTCAAACAAACTCGCAAACATCCCCAGCAGTCTCGGCCTTCCATCTATTCTCCCTGGCCTCCTATAGAACTTCGGTCAGCTAAAATAGCTCTAGAAATAGTCCCTTCCCTTCGATGTCCCTTCCCTTTAGTTGTTGCAGCACCACATAGATAAATGAGCTCTTCTCCCTTGTGTGTGTTGCACTTGTTGGACATGAATATGCTCCTCCTTCACCCTTTATACATACACAAATGAGGGGCTCCATAAATCTAATAAGAGCCATGTCTCTTGGACAATTTTACTTCAATCCTATACGACTTGAATACCAAATAATTATTTGTCAACTTAAAAAGTTCATTTCTACACTTATACAACTCGCAATTCGATGATATCAAAGAGTTGGATTCTCCTTTCCACCCTTTATCGTCTCATGCCATCACATGTAAAAATGTGCTCTTAGAAACGCCCAAAACATGATTTGGTGCAAAACCCCATACTTGGGTTCCAAGCCCATAAGTGACCCTTGTGGCACTTTTCCATCCAAACCCCGAATGCTAAGGCTTGGAGTACCTCCAAAGATACAAAAATCAACAGTATGAACTATTTTAATTCACGTGGATGTGTCCTAAAGGATAATCTAAAATTAATATGTCATTTAATGCTAAAATACAATTTCAAATAGCTTTTAAACCACACTGATGCACTAACTAGAATAAAATTCACCAATCCCTTTAAATAATAAGAGCACCAGGGTGTTTTAATAATACTAACACCAGTTTTTAGCATTCTGGATAAATAAAAAATAAGTTATCATATCAGTTCTCTTTTAAATAAAAATGAACTAGTAAGTTTAAAATAAAAACAACACTATTATAGAATGCACTGTTGTGTTAAGAAAAATAATCATACCGTTTCGGGATCTTGAAAATGAAAAAGAATTGAAACATGTCAGTGCACTGAAAAAAATGCCACCTCGGAAATGTCAGTGTGTTTTTTATATAAACACATCAATGCGCTTGACTATCGAACACAGTGATGTGCAGAGAAATTGAATAAAAAAAACATCACTTTTTATTTTTAAATTAAAAAATAAGCGGCAATTAATTTTTTGAAATCGAATTTCATAAAGTCTTTTAAATATTAAAAAGTTATTCACCATTTCATTATTTTACTCAAAATTTCAAGGGAGTGATTTTCAAGAGAGATATACCAAGAGAAATGTGTAGGAACAACAAACTACTTTTGAGTAACATAAATATTCAGAAGATCAAAAGCTAGAAGTATGGTGATTCACTCAAAAACCTACATAATAAGATATAAATTTTAAATTTTATTTTACTAATTAAAAAATTTACAATTTTTGTTAGGGTTTAATTAAAAGAGAGAACATTTGCAAGAGAAGATCAGATCATAGATGCAATTTTTTTTGGATCCGCTGAAATATTAGAAGTTGAAAGGTATGGTGATTCACTCAAAACCCTGGATAGAAAGAATCTTAAATTTTACTATTAAAATAATTTACAATTTCTGTTAGATTTATTCACAATTAAAAAAAAAAAAAAACCTGCATAATAATAAAAAATACTATAGATCTTAATATTAAATTTTTTACAGTCTCTATTCCTATTTAAATTTAGTTAAAATTCAAAACAAAAAAAACAAAAAAAATCAACACTTACCTTAAACCCTTGCTTCTTCCTACAAAATTTCACATTAGGGTTTAACTTTCTCTACCACTTCACAACCAGGGTTTTTCAATTTAGACATTTTAGATTTAATGTGTTTTTGTACTTACTATATATAGGATGTTTGAAATATAAAGTAAGGGGATCACTTGTTGAATTATATCTAAACCTTGTCGACCCTCTTCATTTCCTTTTAAAACAACTATATATTTCGCAGTGCGCCATTGGTAACATAATGCACAAGTGGTACCTAAAAAATATAACACACTGGTAAATTATAACACTTTTGATTATGTCTATTTTATTCATCCTTGCTGGCAGTGTAACATAATGCATTGACATTCTTGTTCCTAATAACACCTTTAAATTATTATGGTGCGTTGAGCCTTACAAATCGTACCATCAACCCTCTCCAATTTTTTAAAAAATGGCTAGATGTTACGCGGTGCACCCTATGCAATATAACACGTTGGGGCTACCTAATTAACACAACACACCAATATATTATAACACTTTGGATTGTGTCTAGTATGTTCATCATTGTTCCCAGTGTAATATAACGCATCGGCACCCCTAATCCTAATGAAATCGTTAAATCATTATGTTGCGTTTAGCCTTACAAATCATGTCATTAGCCCTCTATTTTTTTAAATGACTATTGTTTCATTGTGCGCCCTCTGTAATAAAATGCACTGGTATATCATAACACTTTTGATTTTGTCTATGATATTCATCATTGATCCCAATGTAATATAATGCATAACCACACCTGTTCCTAATAGCACCATTAAATCAATGCAGTGTATTTAGACTTACAAATTGCATCATCCTAATTTAAAATTAATTTCCCATGACGGTTCTAAATAATTAAGCACCCGATGCATTTATTCAGATCAAGGCACCGGTTACCATAATTGTTTTTGCCTGAAAATTATTTTATTTATTTGTAAAATATATAGACTAATGAAATCTATATTGAATGGTACAAGTCGTATATTGATAAAAAAATTCTCAGAAAGTCTCAAATAACAAAAATATTGATCGATAAAATAACAACACATAAAAAAACGAGAGAAGGAAAGTTATTTGTAAATTCTTTACAAAATTAATATTTTTGAACTATATGTAAGTTTCACTAATATGTATTAGTTGGTGTGTGTCATGCAAAGCCACGAAATTAACAAGGTCGATAATATTATTTCTAATCTAAGTGCAGAAGAGTGTAGAATCCTGATAGAAAAATTGCAGAATGATGAATCAAGTGAATGAAAAAAGACTATTCAATATGAGTTTTTTTTAAATTTTCATTAATAATATACTTAAGAATATTAGATGACATGTTTTAAACAATCTATTAATTCATATATGTTTAATGTTAACAACGAAGGAAAATATCAATGTTGTTCAAAGAAAATTAAAATTACCGAACATGTAAATGACGATAAATTAGTTGTTAGCTCATCTAAAGTGGTGCTAGAGATTAATGAAAGTGGGGGGATTTTTAAAAAAATATGAGGGATGTAGTGAAATGAATGTATAGACGTACTTTCAGCTTAAAACACAAAAATAAATGCAATGATTCTAAGAACCAAATTATATCTGAACTACAAAAAACGTTTCCAGAGCAATGGTCAATGACACATTTTAGACTTGCAATAGCAAAAACATACAACAAAAAAAGAAGAATCATTCAAAAGGTAATATTCCTAATTGTATAAAATGATTTTCTATAATTATATGCCTATATTACTACAAACCATTAATTTATTAATATTTGTTTTCTTATAGTTGGTTTTCATATATCATTATAAAAATAGTTTATTACTTTCTTCAGGAATATTATGAAAGTCCCAAATGATCAACCCACTGATATGTGAAACGTGCTAGTAGGAATGTCCAAAAAAGTGCATAAGGAGATGGTCAAATATATGGACATAATTGAATCACAAGAGGAGCCATCTCAACAACAATGTGCTTCAAATGTATGTAATCATGATTTAATTTTTGCATTTAAAAAAATATTTAGCATTGAATACTAATTTTCAAGTATTTTCTTGTAGAAAACAAAACAAGATGGAACTCATTCAGCACATAAAATAAGACAACAAGGAAGTAAAGGGTTGATTTCAATGTTTGAGAGTAATTGTTAATATTTCCTTATAACAACTAAAGGTTCCATTTTTTTTATATTTCAAGTTGTTTTACAGAAGCTATCCTTTAATGTCTTCAAATAGGTGGTAACATACAAAGAAGAGCCATCAAAAGAATTGATTGACATTGGGTTAAATAAAGGTTGTGAGTATATGTTGGCATATCAGAAATTAATTGTGGAATTTGAAAGTATCTATGTTGTTTTACTTCTCTAGGTTTATAATTAATAGAACAAAAAATTACTCTATATTAAATCTTTGGTTTATAATGGAGTTTAAAACATGCAGGAAACAAAGTATGGAACTACGTGAGGAGAAGACTTGTTGCAACAAGGCATGAGACTTGGTTTTGACAACATGTGCACAACTTATGAGTCACTTCTTTCTTTGGTGCATTTTTATTTGATTTACATTGATGTATATTGTTTATTTAAATTTTCAATATTCTCACCAATGTAGATACACTGATTACACTTTATTTTTATGTTTGCAGATGGAACAATATCAAGAAGATGAAAACAATCGATGCAATCAACAAAAAAATCCTCGAAATAACCCAAGTCATGGAAGTAGCTCGAGCACTGATAGAAATTCCAGTGAAGAATGATGATCTATTCAAATATCAATGCAACCTGTTGTATTTTTTGAAATAATTGTGTATGGAAATCAGACATTTTTTTAATGTAATCATGGATATAGTGTCCCTATTGAAAGACAAGGAGTTACCAATAAAAATCCCATTTTGTATGGTAAAGAGACTCTTATTGATATATATTAAAATACATTTTCATTTATTGTATTGTGTTATCCAATGTTGCTATGAAATGTTACACCAATGATTAAATATATGGATGATTAAATCTTGTAATGAAGAGATGTGAAATATGATAATATAACAAATTAATCCAAACATCATATACGAATTCACTAATCAAATTTTAATTTATATGAATATTTTTATAAGATATATGTTGATTTTTCAATGAATGACAGATTTTTTAAAATTAAAATAATGGCACTATCACAGGTCGATGTCTCCAAAAAGGACAAAATTTCGTACAAATGAACCAGCGTGTCCATAACATAAAAACACATCAGTGATTTACTTTAAATAAAAGCACCGTGATATCATCTTTTAGCATAATTGGTGCCTTTTAAGAAAATGTCAGCACCAGGGCTTTCAGACCTCCAAGCACCAATATTGTTTTTAATTAATTCCCCAATGCAATGGAACTCTTAATGCACTAGTGCTTTCATAGAATTAACACCCCCCGGTTCTACAAAATAGTATTTCCATTCCTATTTCACTATTAAAATTAACAACAACAATACCTCTATATAACAAACACACCAATGTATTTATACAAAGAAGACATCTTGGTTTTTCTTTTTTAAGAGAAAGAACCAATACTGAAACTATTTTTTGCATGCCCCAAAGCCATTCCTTGATAAAAGAATGAACAGGGCCATTTTTATATAAGCATCGGGGGAGTATGCGTTTCAAGCTCTAGCGCTCTTCAAGTTGAATACATCGGGGTTTTTTTATTCTAAGCACCGGGATGGTATACATTTTAGGTTTTCGTGCCATTTGAATTAAACACCTTGGTGTTTTTAATTATGTATGAAACATGGTGCATTTCTATAAATAGTGCACCAAGGATCCCTATTCCATAAAGTGCACTTAAAAAAAAAGCATTTGCTAAAACATCTAGCCGCCCAAAATTTTTCCGTTGTGGTGAAGTTATGTTATAAGCTCCGCTAAAACATTTGTCCCACAAATGAATGTTTTAGCAAATGTTCTTTTGACAATTCTTGCCAATTTTATAACACAAAAAACCTTCATTATAACCTCTGCTAGAAGGTCTTTTACTTGTAGTGGAATAAGTTAAAAGTCCAACTTTTTCCTAGTTCTATGTGTTTTACTTCATAAATTTGGATCAATTTGTAAATATTACATAAATTAAGATATTATCTAGCCTGGTGAGGAACACCATCTGAAACACTGGACTGAGGGCACGAACTGAGGATGCAAACTAGAGCTGAAGGCGCGAACAATGTTGTGGGCACGATCGGAGCTGAGGGCGCTAACTGCAGAACAGTTGCAGGCCGAAAATCCGCGTTGCCAGAGTTTGAAAAGTTTAGGGCCTGCCTCTAATGGAAACGCGTAGGGGAAGGAGCCCCCCTACCTCCTACAAAACTACGGTAGCTAATAAAGGGAAGTCCCCTCTGGGAAGAGTCAGAGATTTGGAAGAGGAGGAAGAGAGCAATAATGACAAGGAAATAGAGGGGGGCAGACCCAAGGAAAATGTCATCACTAAAGACAAAGAAGAAGAAGACAAAAGTCAGGGTACTAAGAACAATAAACAAAAAGGACCGTGCAGACCCAAAATATGGGTCACTCCTAGAGTGCTGCTAAACGATCCTACTCTTCAGGCACACAGAGAACATATGGGGACCTACGCTATAATCTACAAGTTTATGGACATATGGCCCACAGAAAAGGCTTTACAGTTATGGATTAAGTACCACTGGAAACCCAAAGGAAGCATAGATCTACATCTAGGGTCCAAGGGTTTCTTCACGGTGGTGTTCACAAACATCGAAGACAAAGACAAAATATTCGAAGGAGGACCCTACTTTTATGCAGCAGTTGGCCTCTACATGCGGCCTTGGAAAATAAATTTTGTGCCAGAGCGAGAAACATTCACCTCGGTACCGGTCTGGGTAAGACTTTATTCTCTTCCTCTTGATTATTGGCAAACTGAAACGCTGGCTGCCATAGGTAACAAACTAGGACATTTTTTCAAAGCCTTGGAAGCCACAAGAAGAGGCAAATACACTTCATATGCAAGGATCTGTGTGGAAATGGATCTATCAGGAGCCCTTTTGGATGAAGTCATCCTGGAAGTTTTTGATGAGGAATGGGTTCAAACAGTAGATTATGAACATATCCCTTTCAGGTGTCGTAAATGCCATGAACATGGACACTTGATCAGAGATTGCCCTATTAGTCAAGCAGAAATTAAAAGTAAAACTAAGGAAATGAAGGATCAAGACAACTTCCAAAAAGTTATTAGCAGAGGAAAAGGCGGCAAAAAAGGACCAAGGAAACCATGTAATGAGGGGCAAAAGGTTAGCGAAAATAAGTATCATGTTCTGGAGGAAAACACAGAAATGGAAAATGGAGAACAATCTATGGAGGATGGCCCTAAGGGTATGGATATGGAAAGGACAACAGATTGCAACCCATCACAAGAGATGGAAAATAAGAAAGAACACACATTAAATGAAATGGAACCAGAAATGGATCAGGAAATGACCCAAAGTGAAACAGATCTGGAAGACCATGAGCTTCAAGAAATTCTAGATAAGGAGCATCTAGATCTAGAAGGATTCTTGAGGCAGGGGTCCATGGGAGGGATAGATTCCCTACCACAAGAAGACTGTAACAAGATTCAACAGCTATCCTTATGGAAAACTCAGGATACAGATTTAGAAAATGGAAAAATTAGTGAAAATCAGGAACAAAAAGCAGTTAAGATAATGAAAGCTATGCCAGGGATAGCAACAAGAAATGCAGGAAAAAACAGAGGAAGGAAAAAGCAGAAAGATCTCTTAATGGAGTGTGGAAAGTTAATGATAGACTCAGGTAAGATGAAAGATCTAACTAGTTATTCTTTTACTAATCTTTAATCTTGAAGCTCACATCACGGAATATTATAGGTCTAGGTAGCAAAAGAAAACAAAGAGTGCTCAGTCATAGAATGAAACTGGAAATGCCAGATGTTATCTTCATCTAGGAAACTAAATGTTCCATCCAGAAGATAAAACAACTCCATAGTAAATGGCTTAATAGATTTGATTTCCTAGAGGTTAAAGCGGAAAACACAGCTAGGGGTATTCTAACTCTGTGGAATCCAAAGAAAATCAGTATTACAGATGCAGAAGCATCTAGGAATTATTTATCAGTGGTCCTGCAACCAGTGGGGGAGCCAAAAACCTATCTGGTCACCAATGTGTATGGTCCTCAAAGAATATATGACAAACTTAAATTATTAGACTCCCTTATCGATCTCAGGCATAGACAGGCTGGATTTCCTTGGATCTTGGGAGGAGACTTTAATATGATAAAATCGCTCTCAGAAAAAAAGGGAGGTACCAGAGCGCTCTTCAGAGACTCTTTAGTGTTTCATACTTTCACGGAGGACATGAAACTGGTAGATGTAGCCCTAAACAATGGATTTTTCACTTGGAATAACAAAAGAGGAGGTAAGGCACAGGTTGCCTTGAAGTTGGACAGGTTCATGATTTCAGAGGAGCTATTGCTTACTGATACAGAATTAACAACAACGGTTCTTCCCTTTGGCGGCTCAGAGCACTGGCTGATCCAATTGGATTTCAAGGGTTTTTTCTGTCCCAGGAACAAGCCCTTCAGATTCGAGAACATTTGGCTCTCTCACCCAGATTTCATCAGCAATATTGAAAAGTGGTGGATAGATGATTTGCAATTCCAAGGCACAAAAATGTTCCTCCTTCATAAAAGACTTAAGCATGTCAAGTTTAAACTAAAAGAGTGGAACAAAAAGGAGTTTGGTAATATTTTCGAGAACAAAAGAGCACTGGAAATCAAATTACAAGAACTCAACCAGGCCCTTATCAAAGATGGCTTTGACAAAATCAAAAGCGATCAGGCTGATAAATATCACCAAGAATGGGATAATGTATGCAAACAAGAGGAAACATTCTGGAGGCAAAAGTCTAGAATGTTGTGGCTCAAGGAAGGAGAGCGAAATACAAAATTCTTTCACAGATCCACGATGGCCAACAGAGCACACAACAGAATCTCAATGATAAAGGATGAAAATGGATAGGTACAGAATACCCATATTAGTATTGAAGTGGTGCTTGTCCAATATTTCCGAGATATCACCCGAGAAAATAATCTAGACAGGGAACTTTCCATCAAAGAAATCACAAGGCACATTCCCAAATTAGTGTCTAGAGAGGATAATTTTAATCTCAACAGGCCTGTTACCGGTGACGAAGTCAGTGAAGTTCTTAAAGAAATGAAGAACTGCAAAGCTCCAGGGCCGGATGGTTTCAATGTGGACTTCTTCAAAGCTTGTTGGCACATTGTTAAACAAGATATTCTGGAGGTGGTGGAGGACTCCAGATCCAGTAAAATGATCCTGAAAGCCCTCAATACTTCCTTCATCTCCCTGATCCCAAAACAGGAATCAACCCAAACTACAGACAAATACAGACCCATTACTTTATGCAATGTGGTTTACAAGACCATCTCTAAAGTAGTGGCAAACATACTTAAACCCCTCCTTCCTTCTTTAGCTTCTGAGGAACAATTAGGGTATGTGGAGGGCAAAAAAATCTTGAATAACATCGTTCAAGCCCATGAGGTGGTCCACATGCTTAATAGTGAAAAACAAGCGGGGTTGATAATGCAATTAGATATAGAAAAAGCCTATGATAAGGTCAACTGGAGCTACATCAAAAAAGTTCTCAGGGCTTTTGGTTTCGACCATAACTGGATATGCTAGGTCATGGCTTTGGTAATCTCTGCCAGTTTTTCAATTCTGGTGAATGGTTCCCTGTCAGAGACTTTCGTTCCATCTAGAGGCCTCAGGCAGGGGGGTCCGCTCTCTCCCTTTCTCTTCATTCTCATGATGGATGGTCTGGGCAGATCTATTAAGCATGCTAAAGAAATGGGCAAAATCAAAGGTCTGAAATTATCAGAAAATGGTCAAGCTCTGACTCATCAACAATTTGTTGATGATACCTTGCTGCAAGGGCTCCCCACAGTCAAAGAAGCTTCAGCCTATAATCTAATCCTGAAGGAATTTGCTCTGGCTATAGGTATGGAAGTTAATCTTTCCAAGTCAATTTTTTTTGTCTTTAATACTAATATTGCGGTTCAAAATAACATTTTGAGAATTCCAGGCTTCCAAAGGGATTCTCTCCCTACAAAGTACTTGGGAATTCCTCTTACAGACAGACCAATGCACAAAATTATCTAGGAATAGATGATTAATAAATTGCAAGACAAAGCCAGAAATTGGACTTTCTGGGTCATGAATCTGGCAAAGCAGGTTGGTTCTAACAAAGGTGGTTCTTCAATCGATCCCGGTCTTCATGTTATCAGCCCTCCCAGCTCCCAAAGGTGTTTTAGAAAAATTCAGAAACATTCAAAGATATTTCCTCTGGGGTAAAGAAGAAACCAAGAAGAAATGGGCCCTGGTCTCTTGGGACAAAAACTGCAAACCCAAAGGACAAGGAGGACTAGGCTTGGATGATCAGGAGATTCTCAATAAAACTCTAGGAGCCAAGATTTGGTGGCGCTGGGTTAAAGAGCCACAAGCTCAATGGGCTAGAATCTGGAAAGAAAAATATTCAAGCTCTTGGCACATCAAGGAATAGAGCCTGGGATAACAGAAGCCTTTTTCAAAACAACTGCTTCTGTGAAATCATAGCTGGTTTTCTGGCACTCTTTTGGGAAGATAAATGGCAGCAAGAACCAATTGTACTAACAGAGGATTTTGTTAGTCTCAAACAGGAAATAGATAGTCAAGGGTTAAATAAAGTTAAGGACTTCTGGGATCAATATTAGACCTCAGGAAAATGGAGAAGCTGGAGTAAACTTAACTATGGAGAGGATAGCCCCATTAAAATTAAGGTAGAAGCTCTTGGAAGTATACTTAAACAAAGAATGATTTTAGCGACAGAGGGAGAGGACCAATTGAGATGGGGCAATAACAATAAAGGAAAATTTGATCTTAAGGAAGCCAAGAGCATGCTTCTAGGGCTTGATAACAGGGCTCCAGAAAAAACTTGTATGCGCCTTTGGAAGCACCAAGGCTGGATGAAAATCAAGATTTTCATGTGGTTGGTACAGCATAGAAAAATCTTAACTTGGGATAACATACGGAAAAGGGGATTCTTGGGGCCCTCCAAATGTCAGTTTTGCAAAAAGAAGGAGGAAAAGATGGAGCACATTCTCAATAGCTGCCCCTATACTACCTAGTTATGGGATTCCTTATCTTCCATTTTCCAGCAGTCTAACAGGGACAATAATAGTATCATTAATACCCTGAAAAATTGGAGAGTCAATTTTTTAGAGAATGAGTTCATTAATCTAGCTTGGACTTGTATGCCAAACTTCATAATCTGGAATATTTGGAAGGAAAGGAATAAACGGATCTTCAAAAGTGAAAATTCCACCCCTCAAGGTCTTTTTAATCTGATCTTGAAACAGCTTCGGGAGACTGTTAGTACCACGGTTAATAATCTCCCCAATAAACCTCCGTCATTATCTGAGCTGCAAATTCTCAGCCAACTGGGTATGAAAGGGATTATTCCTCAAGGTCTAAGTAGACAGGATTCAAGCATGGATATAGGGATGGAGTTCTGGCAACCTCCACAGAAAGGATATTTGAAATACAACATTGATGGGGCTTCAAAAGGCAACCCGGGAACAACTAGTGATGGAGGAGTTTTAAGAGATGAAGAAGGCAAAATCATTTTTATCTTCCATTATCATCTTGGTAGAGCTACTAATAATATGGCTGAATTAATGGCGCTAGAACAATGCCTGGAGTTTCTGATCCAACACTAGTGCTCCAATGTCATTATTGAAGCGAACTCGGAGATTACAATTAATTCTGTGAAAAGAATTAATTGTGGGACTCAACCGGAGAAAGTGTCTAATCATTGGAAACTTCTCTTGGTTTACCAAAGAATCCAAGTTCACCTCCAAGAGCTGAGAATGGTGAGTTTCAATCATGTTCATCGTTCGGCCAACAAATTATCAAACCTTCTTGCTAACCAAGGAGTGAACAATGCTGAAAGAGGGATAGCATACAAGTGGCGAGAAATTCATCCAATCCATTTAAAAGTTCTCTGCAAGAAGCAAGCCACAGAGGACATGGAAATGTTTGATTATCGGTCCCAGATGACAATATTAAATTAATTTTTATGTCAAGTGGTTTCTCTTCCTTCTGTTCTGCTTATGACAAAAATTCAAGCAAGGGTCTGTCACATTCTCTTCTCGAAGCTCGTGAGGGAATTATCAGGGTCTCTGACGAAATTTTATGGAGGAAATTCTCAAAGGAGCTCAGACTCCCAGACAGGTACAATGCTCAAAACAGTCAGAGATGGGATATTGGTTTGCCGGCAATGGTTTTCCCCTCCTCCCACTCTCAATTCCAAAAACCACGCTTGGGCCCGTTGTCTGGTTATCGCAAGTCTCATACACAGTAAGTGGTATTCGGGTTATGGCAGCGATCCCATAGATAAGGTGATGCATGGGCAAGGTACAATTCTAAATACTACTATCTCCTGCACACTATTCTTCAGACAAGTTGGTGATTGCGATATTAACCCTGACCGTTGGATCCAACAGCCAGGATCAACGGTTGAGAATGTGGAAGCAGTTTGGTGGGTCTGACAGCCGAGCCACGTCATAACTTTTTTGCATATTCTCCCACCTCTTTTGTGGGTCTAGTGGATGTGTTCAGGGTTTGATGTTCATGCGGCAGAGTGAGTCTTTAGAAATTTTGAAGGATAGCAATTTGCTCTTTATGAGCAAAGCCTATCCTTTTTCTCCCATAGTTCGGGTAGTGTAATAAAGATTTTTATTTTTTTTCACTCTGCTTTCCTTCGAGTCTGTCGGTTTACGCATTGTATTTCTTTTGAGTGTTTAGAGATTTGATTGTTGGGTGTGATGCTTGTTACTCTCGCCCGTTTCCAGTTTCTGTAGGTTATTTCCTTGGAGTATTTCTCACCGAGGATTGTTGTATTCTATGTATTTTTATTTACTGTTTAAGATAATAGAAGGTCTGACTCTTGCTTTAGCAAAAAAAAAAAAAGATATTATCTAGCCTTCACAACATTATATAGCTCAATCCAAGGTTTAGATAGACTCCATGGATAACAAGTCAAGACGAGCATATACACAAATTCTAAATCACTCCTACATGGTATTCCACCTACTTGGCACAACCAAACTTCACTAGTTGATCACAATAGAAGAGGAAAACATTCAGTCAACTATCAAATGGCACATGACACAAACATTTATATCTCTTGGAAATGTATTAAAATATTAGTCGAATGTGATATATATTAAATGGATGAGAAATCAACAACCGAACGATGATGTGTCTAATATAAAATATTTCTATGTTTTGCTTCCTTGATAGTGAATTGTATAAATCCAAATTTCAATAGAAATGGAAGATGTTACACAAAATATTGTCACCATTACTATTTGCAATCAGTATGGGTCTATCATCATTCATACTATCCTCCTCAGCAAGTCTCAAACCTTAGCTCTTCATGTCAAGCTTTAAAAATGAGAGAAAGACCTTAAAAATCAATAAAGCTCTGGTTTCGCACTTTCTCTTACTGTTACCTACGGTCCCACACCCCTTGTTCATGTTACCTGCGTACCTGCCCGCTCTGTCTCTAAAGGAGTGGGTGCGAACCCCTGTGAAAGTAAAAAAGGTGCAAGTTTATTCTTAAAAACTCACTTGTGGTAAATTCTGGATGATTCTAGAAGGAATCTTGACGTGGATGGTTCGCTCCTAGGTGGTTCATCCATCCCAAAACTAAAGGAGCTAATCCCTTGATGAGAGGAGCTTATCCCTTTGAAGGAGGGCTTTATCCCTTTGAAGGTGGACCTAGTAACTTCCCTCCATTTCACTATAAATTAAGGCATTGGGCTAGTTGCTAGAGAGGTTAGAAGCTAAACATTTTTTAGGGTAAATGTTGTTGGAATTGAGACTTCCTAGTTAAGCTTGAGAGGAGAGATTACATACATTTTGGCTTCATTGGGAAGAGAGTGAAACTTGTCAAAGTAGAGGAGATTCTTGCTAGACCCTGGGAGGAGCTTGTACAACATCAAGCCACCAAGGTTGTAAAGTTCTTCTTTGATTAAAGTTAATACAATCAGATTCATTTTTCTCAACAAATTGTCTTATATGGTTTGTTTCATGAATTCCTTGATCATCATGATAAATATGCTTTAATGTGTGTGCTTGTTTGTGTTTGCAGATTCTACGCAAGGGAGCTCATTTGGATCAACAGAGCGTGGCTTCTACAAACTTGCATTGGACCCGAGGTAGGCCTAAAACATTTGTTTGCCTTTATTTATAAATTGCATATTTAGAGCAAGATAGAATTTGTTTGGTTTGTTTGTCGCTAGATATCATTAGATACTAGGGAGATCGGTCTTGTCTGCGAGAATGACTTATTCGGCCGACAAAATGGCGACTCCGCTAGGGAACTTGAATTTTTTATTTTTACTTTGCTTTTACTTTCACTTGAGAAACTATATCTTTGTTTCTGTTTTTGGCTTGATGCGTGCGGGATTGGGTAGGTTTAGTAGATATTGAATTATTTTTTGTTTTTCATACTTTTGAGAGAGGACCGCACGCTCTGCTTGTAACACAGTGCGGACATACCCGCACTTTTGCTTTACACACAGAGCGATACTGCACCTGGGTAAACTGGGGGCCTGCGGACCCTGTCAAAATTTTGAAAAACTTAAAATTTTCTCTTTCAGTCAGCTTAGGATTTGTTTATGTGTTTTTAGCCTCTACCCAGATCTGCACGTGACTTGTCAGGAACTTTTCTTAGGTTAATTCCATTGGCATTAGGGTTTAGGTGAAATTCCTAGAAGTTTTGTGTGCCAAGCTTGATTTTCATTTTGGTCTTGTAGTAACTCAGAGCTTAGAAACCTTAGAAACCTCAGATCACCTTGGTTTTTGCTGGCCTTCTTATGAGTCTGACCGTTTTGTAAAATCTGCCTTTGTTGAGAAATCCATCTTGTTTTTCTCTTTGCGAAACTTCGAAAGAACTTGTGTTGAAAGTTTTGGATTTTCATTTTTAGAAAAGAAAACAAAAGCTGGTTGTTTTTTGACTAATTTGTGATTCTCGACAAATTAGTCCTTAGTTTCATCATAGCTAAGTAAAACATCCTTGAAAAGAAATCTTGTAAGCTTGTACTTCAAATAGTTTTTTAGAACTTATAGATCTCAAGATTAGATTTTTCAATAGTTTTGAGTGTTTTATAAAAATCAAAATAAAAATCTCTTTTGAAAAAGTTTGTTTTAGTAGTATTTGAGTGTTTGAAAAGAAAGGGAAATTTTCGTGAGCATAATTAGTTGTCTCGTTTTGAGTGTATTGGAAAAAACCAAAATTTCTTCTTTTGATTTGTTTGTTAAGGAAAGATTTGTTTTTACAAGCATTTGCATTCTCAACTCTTTCTCTAGCTAGAAATTCAGTGAAGAAAAAGGATTGTTTTTCATCTTAAGTGCATTTTTAGTGATTTGGAGTCGAGTCTTCACACCATAAGTTTCATCTCCGCACCTTTTTTACTTAAGAAAAAACCAATAAAAATAACTCTTAAGGTAAAATCTATCTAGTAATCTTTTTGTTTCTAGGGCTCTTTATCACCAACATAACTTAGGCTAGTATCTTGGAGTAGGGAGTAATTAACTCTCCAAGATAGTAAAACAAACAAGTAGCTGTATCTTGCGGTAGGAGATAAATTCCAATTGTTACATCTATGCTCTGGGAAGCTCCTCTTATAGGACTCAAGCACGAGATCGTGTCCGAACCAGTGGGGTAATCAATCCTTCCTCATTGGGAACGATACTAGATATACACGTATTAAAAACGGTAAACCTCGATTGACCATTGTCGAGGAGCCTGGGGTCACTTATTGGTAAGCCTTGGATTATGTCAAGGAGCCTTCAAGGGGATTGAGCTTGCTACTCTGCCCTTGCGTGTGTATCGGATCACAGACTGTTCCCCTCGGTATATTTGTTTCCGTTGGTAACCATAGTGACCATACTCTATAGGATTCTTTCCTAAGGTGACGGTGGAGGGAAGATCCCACTGTACCTGGAGTAGACGTCGACTAGACTCACTTCGATTTTCTGGGGGGTTCTCTTCACTCGAGACAGTTTAGTGGAGAAACTTGTGCCAGTCTATTCATTAAGCAGGTTGCCGGGGTAACTGTTCTAACCACCATTTCTGTATTGAATTCTACGACGTTGGATTTCATCATCAACTAGTGTTTTTGGTACGGAAAGTTATTGTTTGTGTGTGGTTTGATCTCCTAGATTCTTTAGGCGTGTGATTCAAAATTGTTTGGTTCTTTAGAGGCTTTAGGTGGTTTTCACTGAGATTTTTCTTTGTTTGCGTGTGAAGTAGTTAAAATATTTAATCGTGGCTGAATTACCGAGGAAGTCCCGTAGACTTCGGGGCCAACCTCCTGAGTTTTCACTGAGCCATCTTGAAGGGCTACGAGCCCTTGTAACTCCTAGTGACAGTAGAGTTGGGTCGCCTGAAGAAGGAGAGTCTTCTTTGGTTATACATCCTGATTACCATGTTCAAGCACCAGTATATTTTAGAACCTGTTTCATTTTCTGAAATTACTGGTAGTTTTTCTTCTACTAGTGATTTAGATGAGGAACCTAAAATATCTGAACCTGAAACTAAACCTGCTGCTACTCCGACATTAGGATTTGCCTCTCCAACTTCCAGTGGTCCTGGTTCAACCAGGGTAGAAAAAGTAATTACCCAAAATCTTCCTTCTGGACTTATATCTATTGAAGAACTTGTTACTCCAGAAGAAGGTATCCCTATCCCTGAAAATCAACCAGCTATAGAACTTAGGGAGTGTGAATCAATCTTTTACAGTCCACCTATGAGGTACGCTTGGTATCTTTCATTGACCAATTTTTTGGAAAACCTGGGACTAATTTTTTCACCACCTCGCATTCCTTTTCATCCAACACCTAGGGGTTATTATCCTCCGTTAAATATGTTGAGACAGTCGTCCAGGTTTTCTCAATCTACAGAAACCTTTTTTATATGGCAATCCTTCTGTTCCCTCTAGGTATCAGTCACTTACTAGTACTTTTTCAGGAGCATCTCCTCAACCTATTGAACAAGGGTTATTAACTGGTAATAACGGAACTAAGTTGTTGAGTGTAGAAGATATTCTTATGATGTCAAGTACTATTCCTAATCCGCAACCCCAAGGTGGCCAATTACTGCCTGGGGGGTAGCCTCAAGGTCCTCAATTATCGCATGGAGGGCAACCTCAAGGTACCCAATTACCGCCTGGGGGGCAACCTCAAGGACAGTACATACCTACGAGACAGTACATTCCTCAAGGTCAACCCCAGACTCAATATGTACCTCAAGGTTAACCCCAGTATCAATATGTACCTCAAGGTCAACCCCAGTATCAGTACGTGCCTCAAGGTTATCAACCTCAAGGTCAGTACCCAACCCAAGGTTTCCAACCACCTTCCGGTCAATCATTTGTCCAAGGAGCTAGAAATGTACCTTTGAATTATCAACACTACACTCAACCCGATTATGGTCCTCAATATTCTCAACCTGCTATGGGTCCGTACCCCGGAATGAACTTAGTGTGGGATCCATCTCAATCTCAATAGATCTTGCAATCGAATGTGCAGTTTTCATCTCAAACTGGACAACCTTTGGTTTCTGGTTCACCCAACAATGTGTCCAGTCTATTATTCAAACTTTTGCACCTTCTGTAGTTTCTCAGCCTGGGCTTAGTTCGCCTCGAACTCCGCCCCAAACAACTGCTGCAACTGCTGCAACATCTGTTCAATCTACCCCACCTACTTCTGGAGTATCGACAGCTCCGGTTTCTACTGTTCCTGTATCAACTCCTCAAACATCTTTACCTCAATCTGGATCCACAATTCAGACTTCGGTTCAAATGCCTGTAGGACAACCTAGTCCAAGTACGGTTGTCACAAGTCAACCTTAGTTTACTTATCAACCGTACCAGGGACAGTACCAATCCGGTCCTACTGTGCAGCAGCCAGTCTATCAGTATCAACTGTACCCTATATATACATATCAACACCCTCAACAACCCTAGTATGGTCTGGTTAATCCTGGTTTTCCGGGAGGATATAATATCCCAAATGCAATTCCAATTCCTAGTTATCCTGGATATCCTCCTCCTGGAGCTGGTCTCATGACCCAGGGTTTCAGGGACCCTAATCGTTAGTTACCGTTCATTGCAACTTTGGACTTGCCTAACTTGTCGTGCCTTATGAACGATACAATTAACTATCTTCCATTTTGGTCGCCAATGCCGAATAATTTGCCTAGTGATATTCCTAAGTTTGAAGGCAAATCAGGAGAGGACCCGTCGAACCATGTGATGACTTATCACCTCTGGTGTGTGTCTAACTCCATTTTAGATGATTCAATCCATTTAAGGCTTTTTCAACGCACTCTAATTGGTCTTGCAGCCAAGTGGTACATTGAGTTACCACGAGCCACTTTTTATAACTTTAGTCACTTAGCTACTTCGTTTTTAACTCATTTTCAGTTGCCAATCAGATAAGACAATGGCACGGAATTATTAACTTCATTAAAACAGTCAACGTCCACTTACATTTCAGATCAAATTCATGAATGGAGACGTCAATGGCGTTTAGTGAAAGTTTTTATTCCGGATCAGATCTTAGCTGAATGGTTTTTCAAATCTTTATTACCGAAAATCACTGAGGATGTAGCGAAGGCAGGAGTCGTTACTAAAGAGCAAGTAATTTCTCAAGCTCAATACCTTGACTTAGTTTATACGTAGTCAGGTACGTTACACGAGAAAATCCCCGACCTTCGTAAACAAAATCAAATAATTGCTGCTCCTTTAGGGTCTCATGCCGCTGATGGTATGATTGGTACGGTTAATACCAAAAGTAAGAAGAAATCTTCCAAGAATTCTTCTCCTATCATAAATTTACCAGATTCCCCGACAGGAGATTCTTCCGTGGAAATTTCCGCCGATATTCATGTTGTAGAGTCATCTATAGCCAAATCAAAATCCGGCAGTAAAAAGAAGGGGAAGAAGAAAAATAAAACAGATAAAAATTCGAAAGAGAAACCAAAAAAAACGGAATCAACTGATGAGAAACGCAAACCTTGTTATCCTTGTCTCATTTGTGACGAAGAGAATTTTACAAGAGACTACCCTCATCGCGCTGAGGTTGCGAAAATCGTCAAAGGTTCCCAAATGCCTGCTATTTTGAAGGACCCTTTTTTGAGTCAAGACAGTAAGATGATAGGTTCTTCCTCAAATGCCTCCGAAGAACCCATAATGATGATGTCCCATGTTAGGATTGCGACTCGGTCGCAAGATTATGGAAGTAAAAGTCCTGTTGGTGGTAAGGAAGCAGAATCTTCTAATTTGAACCCATCAACTTCAACTCCCGGTTCCAATCCACTATAGATCGAGAAACCTAACCCAGACTTAGTAATCAAACGACCCGCCAAGGGTATACTTTGAAAGTCAGCTTTCAATCCACATGCGAAAGCGGCTTAGAACTATAACATTGTTGAAGATTTGGCTATTTCACCTTCAACAATGTCGGCTTTGGAGGTGCGGCAATCATGTCCAGCACAACGTAAATTGCTATTGTCAACTATAGGAGCTCTTGACATTAAGGACTTGAACCTTATAATTTTCGATCTAGAAAATAGTACACCTTGCTTATCTCATTAAATGGCTTTCCAGATTCAAGTGTTAGTAAAAAACAGACCTTGCTATAGGACTGTGATTGATGCGGGAGCCTCAACGTGTATTATGTCGATCCAGTGTTGGAGGTCGCTTGGTTCTCCAACACTTAATCAATCCCCGCTGATTCTAAAGGCCTTTGATGGCCGTGGGTTCCATCCTTTTGGATTTCTACAGGATTTACCTATAGGGGTTGAAGGCAAAACTGTTAATCTAGATGTGGAGGTGGTTGATGCCCCTCTAGATTACAACCTTCTCTTGGGTCGTAGTTGGTCTTACGCTATGACAGTTGTTGTTTCATCGGTCTTTCGGCTTATAAAGTTCCCTCATAATGGAAAGATCGTAACTATAGACCAGCTAACTTACCTTTCATCTGACCCAGCCTCTTCTGAAAGTATTCAGCATGTCGGCAAAACAACTATCCCTTATAAGGATGTTGGAGTAGGATTAGTTAAAGATTCTGGTTTACTAGGAAATTTTTCCTTTCCTCCTCCAAGCACATCGTCTTCTACTGCAACCATTCATATGATTTCATCAGACACTATTGTTTATGATGATCCATGGATCCTACCTTGACAGTACATTATGAAGATACAAAGAGCAACACTTTTTTTAGCCAATTGATAAGTCTCAAACAAAAGGGTTCAATAATGGAGCACATTGAGGAGTTCCAAAAATTAGACATAAGGGTAAAAAATATTCTAGAGGAGCATATGATTGATGTGTTCATAGGGACTTTAAAGGATAATATCCAACATGTTGTTTACCTTTGGGAACCTGATTCATTAGAGAAGGCATTCAGGTTAGCAATAAAAATGGAAAGCAAAATTATGGCAACCAGGAAGCATACCACCCACAACTATAAAGATGGAAGTGTTGTTGCCCCTAGTCTTCCACAACCTATAAGGTTGACACCACAACAATTGGAAGAAAAAAGAGCAAAATGGATTTGTTACAGTTGTGATAGAAAATACACTAAAGGTCATAAGTGTGCTGAAAAGAAATTATTCTACATCGATTGTGAAGAGGAAGAAGCAAAGGAGCAAGAAAGGTCAAAAGAAGAGGATATACTGTAGGAACAAATCGTAGATAAAGAAGAAATGACTCTGACCATATCTTGTAATGCATTGGCTAGAATTACCTCCTAAAACCATCAAGATAGAAGGAAAAATCAAGAAGAAAAAGCTAATAGTGTTGATTGATTCAGGAAGTACCCACAATTTTATTCATTGTAAGATAGCAAAAGAATTGAATTGCTTCCTATATCCAGCTCCAGAGTGTCAAGTGATGGTTGCAAATGGAGGAACGATAAATTTCTCTGGAAAGTGCCATAATATCAAGCTATCCATGGGAGAATATGTATTGAATAGCCTAATGCTTTCCATTCCAATGGGAGGTGCTGATGTTGTATTCGGAGTCTAATGGCTACAATCCTTGGGCACAATAGCCTTTAATTTTCAAGAAATTTTCATGAAATTTTCTATGGAAGGAAAGGAAATTGAATTAAGGGGTATTGCAGGGAAACCGGGAAAGATAATCATCTCCAACGGTATGACAAAGCTTCTAGAAAAGGAAAAAAGAGGTGTAATTGCACAATTATGTTTGCTAGATGTTTCCACATTGGAATCATCTATTTCTCTAGATCTCCAAAAGGTCTTGGACAATCATTCCAAGGTATTTGAGACTCCTAAAGGTCTCCCACCTATTCGTGATCATGATCATGTGATTCATCTGATTCCAGGAAGTGTTCCTCCAAACATCAGGCCGTACAGATATCCCTATGCGCAAAAGAGTGAAATTGAACGTATGGTTGCAGAAATTCTAGAGGCTGGTATAATTCAACCTAGTCAAAGTTCTTTCTCTACTCTAGTAGTATTTGTGCACAAGAAGGATGGATCATGGTGCATGCTTTTGGATTATAGGGTGCTCAACAAGCTCACTATTAAAGATAAGTTTCCAATCCCTGTCATTGATAATTACTGGATGAATTGCATGGATAAATTTACTTCACCAAGTTGGATCTTCGTTCAGGATATCATCAAATCAGAATGAAGACTGAAGACATTCTGAAAACAACATTTAGAACTCATGGGGGTCATTATGAATTTTTGGTCATGATTTTTGGCCTTACCAATGCACCTTCTACATTTCAAGGTTTGATGAATTCCATTTTAAAACCCTTCCTTAGAAAATTTGTGTTAGTATTTTTTGATTATATACTAATCTACAGCAAGTCTTGGAAGGATCATGTTGAATAGGTTGACAGGGTGCTAATACTATTGGAGGAGAAACAATTATATGAAAAAAGATCCAAATGCTTCTTTGGAGTACAAGAGGTGGAATATCTGGGTCATATTGTATCTCATGAAGGAGTTAAGGTAGACCCTAGCAAAATTAAATCCGTTAAGGAATGGAAAATCCCCACATCCATAAAGCATCTGCGAGGATTTCTCGGGTTGACAGGGTATTATCGGAAGTTTGTTAAGAATTATGGGAGAATAGCAGCACCTTTAACAAAATTATTTAAGAAAGATGCATTTTCATGGACTCTAGAAGCAACAAAGGCCTTCGAACATCTTAAAGAGGCAATGTGCCAAGCACTTGTCTTAGCTACACTGGACTTCACAAAAACCTTTATTGTGGAATGTGATGCTTCAGGAAATGGAATTGGTGCTGTTTTAATGCAAGATGAAAGACCCATTGCTTTTGAAAGTCGTCCAATCAAGGGAAAGTTTTTACACAAAGCTATTTATGAGAAGGAAATGTTAGCAATACTCCATGCACTTAAGAAATGACAACCCTACCTAATTGGAAGACACTTCAAGGTAAAAACGGATCATGATAGCCTTAAAAAAAATTTAGAACAAAGATTATCCTCTGAGGAGCAACAAAAATGGGTCACAAAGATGTTGGGTTATGACTTTGAAATCATCTACAAAAAAGGGAAGCAAAATGTGGTGGCAGATGCACTCTCAAGAAGGGATGAGGATGTGGAAGCATTGTTGTGCGCCATTTCTATTATCCAACTAGATTGGATAAATGAAGCAAGGGAGGAATGGAAGAATGATGAAGAAGTGTGGATACTTATTCGAAAGTTACAACAAGATTCCAGTACATCTAATACATTTAGCTGTCAAAATGATTTGTTATGGTACAAAGATTGCTTATACCTCTGTAAGAATTCCCAACTAAAACAAAAGATGCTTATGGAATTGCACACTTCTCGCTTAGGAGGGCACTCAGGATTTTTAAAAACTTACCACAGGGTTAAGAAGTAATTTTTTTGGGATGGCCTTAAATCGGATATTCAAAAGTTTGTGGCAGAATGTTTGGTTTGCCAACAAAATAAATTTGAAACAATTAAGACATCAGGTCTATTACAACCTTTATCCATTCCAAGCCAACGTTGGGAGGCGTTTTCAATGGACTTTATCACAGGTTTGGAAAGAGTGTCATCATGGTGGTAGTTGACAGACTTACCAAGTATGCACACTTTTGTGCATTATCACATCCATTTAAAGCCAGTACAGTTTCTACTGCATTTATGGAAACAATTCAAAAGCTACATGGAAACCCAAAGCTTATTGTAAGTGACAGAGATGCCATTTTCACTAGAAATTTTTGGACAGAATTATTTTCTTGTCTTGGTACTCAGTTAGCTCATAGATCATCTTATCATCCTCAAACTGATGGGAAAACTAAGATAGTAAAAAAATGTTTGGAAGGATATCTTCGTTGCCTTGTATCTGATAAAAAAAACACAATGGGTCAAATGGTTGCCTCCGGCTGAATGGTGTTATAACACTTCCTTCCAGACAGCAACAAAAATGACCCCATTTATGGCACTTTATGGATATCAGCCACCATCCATCACATCATATTTAAGAGAAAATTCTAAGCTTCAAGCAGTGGAACATCACATTGTGCATCAATAACAAGTCCTCCAACTCTTAAAGGATAACCTTGTGTTGGCATAGAATAGAATGAAACAACAGGAAGATTAACATCGCAGTGAGAGAAGTTTTGATGTAGGTGATTCAGTATTCCTACAGCTACAACCATATAAGAAAATGTCCCTCAAGCAAGATAAGAAGGATAATAAATTATCACCAAAGTATTATGGTCCATACAATGTGTTGCAAAAGATTGGTACTATGGCATACAAATTGGAGCTTCCTGCAACTTCTCAATTGTACCCATTTTTTCCATGTTTCATGTTTAAAGAAGGTTATAGGCGACAAGCTCCTAGTTCAAGAAATATTGCCAGAACTTGATGAGGAGGGAAAATTTATATTGGAAACGGAAGAAGTCACAGAAACAAGAACTCGAAAGCTACAAAATCGATCAATTTCAGAGCATCTTATCAAGTGGAAGAACTTATCCACTGAAGATTCCAGATGGGAGGATGAAAATTTTATACAAAAGCATCTAGAACTACTCAAGCGTTGAGGACAACACTTTTTTGAAGGAGAGGGGCATGTTAAGTCCCTATAATACTAGTGATTACCCCATTACTATTGTAGTTGTATCCCTTATTAATATTGTTGTGCCCCTATTGTCCCCATATTGTTATTACTGTGCTCCATAGAATCCCTCAATTGTTATTTTTGTGGCTTTATATTATTATCATTAGGTCGTCTGGGTTATATTGTGACTCCTTAGACTCCTATATATAGAAAGGAGGTTTTGTCATTTGAATCATCAAGGAATCATTCATTTGTATAATGTAAAGGAGGTTGCCCCCTCGAAGAGGCTGAATTCTAAGGCGTTGATCTATCTTTTCTCTCTCTTTCTGAGCTGGTTTCATAACATATGGACTAGTAAAAAACCCTCTCTTTCACATCTGAGGGTATTTGGATGTGATGCATATGTACATGTTCCAAAGGAGAAAATAACCAAGTTGGATAGTAAATCTGAAAAGTGAATCTTTATTGGGTATAAGGATGGTTTAAAGGGTTATAAGCTTTGGAACCCAGTAACAAGGAAGGTTGTGTATAGCTGAGATGTGGTGTTTAGAGAAGTGAAATATGTTATTAAACATGAAGTCCAACCAAAGGAACCTGAGAGGATAGAGTTTGAGCTAAAGGAGGAAGAATCAGACTCTACAGCAGAGGAGGAATTAGAAGATGAAGAGCCACAAACTCCAGCTGTGAGAAGATCAATTCAAGAAAGAAAGTAGCCAGAAAAGTATAGTCCATCTGATTTCCATTAAAATTTTTCTTTGTCTGTTACTGATGATGATCCCAGAACTATGAAGGAAGTAGTGGATTCAAAGGATGGAAAACTCTAGGAAGAGGCCATGGTTGATGAAATGGCATCTTTGCACAAAAATGAGGGTTGGGATCTGGTGGGGTTGTTTGCTGGAAGGAAACCCATTGGCAGCAAATGGGTGTTCAAAAAAGAAGACAAATACAGAAGGAAAGGTGGAGAAATACAAAGCTCGGTTGGTAGAAAAAGGTTATTCCCAAGTGCTAGGAATTTATTTTGGTGATATTTTTTCTCCTATTGCCAAGGTAACTTCTATTAGATTACTTTTATCTATGCCTACTGCTTTTGATTTTGAGGTAGAACAGATGGATGTGAAGACAACATTTCTTCACGAGGATCTGGAAGAGGAGATCTACATGAAGCAACCTAAAGGCTTTGTGGTAAAGGGTAAGAAAGAACTGGTATGTAAGTTAAATAAGTCTCTTATGGGTTAAAACAGTTACCAAGGATGTGGTATCAGAAATTTGATACATTTATACGGGGACTTGGCTTCACCAGAAGAAAAGAAGATCATTGCGTGTATTTTAAATTAATTGGTGACCATGCTATTTATTTGGTCTTGTATGTGGATGATATGTTGCTGGTTGGAAATGACAAAGAATTTATCCAGGATTTGAAGACCCATTTGTCCTCCAAATTTGACATGAAAGATCTCGGTGCTGCAAACTATATTTTGGGCATGGAAATTAAAAGAGATCTGACAAAGAAGAAGCTCTGGTTAAACCAGAGGAAGTATGTCGAGACAATATTGCAGAGGTTTAATATGCAGGATAGTAAACCGATGAAGGTTCCTATTCATGTAGGTGTGAGGTTATCTGTTGAACAGTGTCCCAAGACACAAGAAGAGGAAGAGGACATGTCCCATGTTCCATATGCAAGTGCATTCGATGGCCTGATGTATGCAATGGTCTATACTAGCCCAGACATTGCACATGTAGTGGGAGTATTGAGTAGGTTTATGTCAAAACTAGGGCAGGAGCATTGGACAACAGTGAAGTGGGTTTTCAAGTATTTGTGTGGCACTAGTGATTATGGTTTGTGCTATCAAGGAATACCAGGATTGGACAAAGTGTTGGATATTCGTGGCTTTGTTGATGCAAACTGGGCTGGAGATCTAGATCAGAGAATATCTACAAGTGGGTATGTGTTTAACCTATTTGGAGGTGCAGCCAATTGGATGAGTAAGAAACAATCTATAGTGGCACTATCAACTATAGAGGCAAAATACAATGGCAGCCACTCATGCAAGCAAGGAAGCACTTTGGCTGCAGAGATTGTGTTCAAGTATGGGGTTAGTACAGGAAGCTTTAAGGATAGACTGTGACAGTGAAAGTGCAATTTTGTTGGCAAAGAACCATGCATATCATTCAAAGACAAAGCACATTGATGTTCAGTATCACTTTGTGAGGGATATGATAGAAGAAAAAAAGGTGTTGCTGGTAAAGGTGGACACTTTGAAGAATATTGAAAATGCATTGACAAAATCTGTGAGATTTGAGAAGTTTCTTGGTGTAGATAAACAATGGGTGTTACAAGGTTGGATAAATGACTAAGCACTCTTGTGGCCCCCCTGTGGAAAGAAAAATACAAGTGGGAGAATGTTGGGTTGTGTTATATTCTTTCCACGACTAGCTCACGTGGTTAACTGGGGGGTTAGAGGGGGGGTCACAGGGGGTTTGAGAGGCACCTGTAACCCCAGTCTATAGGGTTTGCCCGAAAAATTTTGGTTTTGGACCCTATGTTAGGTTGGGCGGATCCACCTATGGTTTTGGGCATGCTTTTCGCACATGGTTTTGGACGCAATGGTTTACAGTCCATGGTTTTCGATGCGATGGTTTTTCGGTCCATGGTATTGGATGCTTCGACATGTATAAATATGTATTGTAACATTGAAAGGAATATAATGAAAAATCAAGCTGGTAGTCCCGGTTTTGGGATCTAGGGGAAAATCTCTGTGTATATGTGTTTTATGTATTATGCTCTCGCATTGTTTATTTTTGTGTTTTAGAATTCATATGCAAGTAATTTATGTACAGGGTTAAAACCTACACCCTTTTCTTCTTTTTCCTTCCTTTGCCTTCCTTTCTCCAATTCTAGAGTGCTCCAACAATGCTCTAAGTGTGAAAGAGTATGAGGGAGTGGGAATAGAAAGAAAGCTCCAACCAAAATTTGCTAAAAAGTATGTCAACTGATCCTCAAAAGAATTTTTATCATTGAGGCCTCTATTTTCTTCATTTTCTCTACTTTTCCTTCAATTTCCTTCAAATGCAATCTTGTGACGTTTCACCTTCCTTTTCTCCTAATAGAGAAAATTTCCATAATTAAATGCTAAGTAATGCCTCTTTGCCTTTTCAAATCCTTTTCCATTGCCTTTTCCAATTTCCTTTATCCATAATAACCAAATGAACATCGATTAGGGTGTTTTTCCCAACATTCAACTTGGAATATGTGTCCCATGACATTGGTATTATTTTGACTTTATTAACTTTATTACATGGACTTTTTAACTCGAGGATGTTACAAACCCATCCCCATTAGGGGAACATCATCATCGATGTTCTATGGCACCTACAACCAGAAAAAACCAATGAAAAGCAAAACATACTACCCATGGAGCTTATAATCTAGCTCATTGAAGTATTTACAATGGACACCCTATTGAAAGTATGATAATCATACCATTTACTGGATCTTTATAGCACAACTAATTACGGTATTTAAAATAGAAACCAGATATATACACATGCACATTTGCTTCAACCAGTAACCATATTGTTTATGGAGCTTTATAAATCCAGCTCAATACAATATTTATAATAAGACACACATATATACATTTACACATTTTCTTTAACCAGCAAGTAAAAGGATATTATGATTGCATCATCAATTAAGGGAATCCAAAGGATGACACCTCCATCCTTAAAAGTAGTACCAAGATTCACCTCCATCCCAAGAAGTCCAAAATCCATTACCAAAGTCAACTTGCATCCAATGTCCAGCATTGTAATCCAATGCTACTGGCCCTCTCAGAGAAACATTACCACTCATTTTCAAGGATAATTTTAGGGGCGAATGTTCGCCCTTTGGCGAAATTAAGGGGTTTTAAATTTTTAGTGGGCGAATATTTTGTATCATAGTATATTTTTACAAATCACCTCAAATAGCCCACCTTATTTTAAGGGAGAGGGTAAAAAAGGTAAATTTAGCCCTTGAAATTAGGAGTTACAACCTTCCATTCGCCCATTTTCAAGAATAGGTTTTATTTAAGTGAATCCATTCGCCCATTTTCAAGAATAAGTTTTATTTAAGTGAATCCTATGGGCCAAAGGCCCAAATACCATATTTATAAAAGAGGTATGGTAAATTAATAAAAATATAATTAAATGAGAGGTATGGTAAATAAATAAAACATTTTTTATATTTACTCCATAAGTCACCTTATATACATGCAAGGGTGTAAACAAATAAAAATATAAGTAAAGTGGAGGCATGGTAAATAAATAAAACGTCTTTTTATACTTACTCAAAAGGTATGGTAAATAAATAAAAATATAAATAAACTAGACGCATGGTAAATAAATAAAACCTCTTTTTATATTTAGTCCATAACCCTCGTTCTATTTATGAAGGCTCAAGAAAGAGGCTTTATTTAAGTGAATCCTATGGGCCAAATACCATATTTGTAAAATAGGTATGGTAAATTAATAAAAATATAAATAAACGAGAGGTATGGTAAACAAATAAAACATTTTTTTATATTTACTCCATAAGTCACCATATATCGAACACTCAAAAATGTGTTATATTTAGGTGAAACCTATGGGCAAAATAATAAGGGACAAATACCATGGACTAGATTGTTATTAATACCATGCAAAAAAACATTATTAACCCTAATATTAGTATTAATAAAAATAAAAATGGCACATGGTATTGACCCATGGTATTCACCTGGAATGTAGCCTATTTAAATGGGGGATTAAACCAGCATAGATCCATCTTTACTTTGGATCTACTAACCCCCGAGAGGTATCAAATATCGTGATATGCAAACTAGCATAGAGTGAAAAAATATTTGATCCGATCAAGAGTAAAAATGGATGTTGTAATTTAACGTATGTTAAACATTTTAGCCTGGTTAAAATAAAAAATAAAATAAAAGTCAACTATTAATTTTATTATTTTTTATAAATTACTAATAGTAATTTTTAGGCTCCAGGTTTATGACAACCCATGGTATTGACCCATGGTAATACCATGGTATTCATGTGAGCATAGACTATTTAAAGGGGAAATTCTATCATCTTAGATCCTTCTTAATTCTGGGTCTACCAAGTGCTCAGAGGGATGAATAGATTTCATCCCCCTAAGAGTGGTAGATGTGGAGTTAAGATGGATATAGGTTGGTTTTTATGATAATGAAGATATTAAATAGACTTAGGAAATTATATTGTAAAAACATCTTAAGGTGAATGGTTAAAGCATAGACATTGGACAAGTATATTTACATACTTCTGTTATAAACTGAAACAAATCCAAAGCTAAAAGGAATGGATTGATTGCACTAGTCATCCTTCTATAACTTTCCAACATATGCTAGAGTAAATAGATTGTAATTTGAGTAATTTTCCTAATTGCAAACAAGAACATACTTGTGTATTGGCAGGGTAGTTACGAGGTCCCTAGAAGTGATGAATTTGAATTTTTCTTGGTTTTATATATAGTATTAGGTTTCTTCTCATACTTTCTGTGAATGGCACGGGTGAATTTTATCCTACACCCACTAGGTTATCGATATGTAATTTCGGTAATTTTGACTTCAAAAGATATTTTAAAGAAATGCAATGATTTCATTTGTGTATTCAATAAACACAAGATTTTATAATTGAGTAAAATATTCACCATGCCTGGTGAGAGATTCGCCAAAAAATTATATATACATATCATATTATTGATAAAATCGCCTTCCATTTTTCCTATATACCATGGAGATTCGCCCATTTATTATACATGTAAATTTAGGGGGGGTTCTTAAAATTTTCCCTGCTCATTTTTCTAGGGCACACTACCAATGTGTATCTGATTCCATCTAGAAATGCTAATTACAAAAAAAAAATCTATCCCCTGGTCTTTCATTCTTTACTACACAATCCCTTGGTCAATCTATTCACCCCCTTCCATGTAGTCACTCACCTTCCAAGTTCCCCAACATCCCATTTTCCAGGAGATCCATCCCTTGGCAAGGTTTCCTCGTATCGAAAGATCCAAAAACAAAGGCATATCCCTATCTCAAAACCATAATACCAGTAATAACATGATCATGGAAATCAATGGACATTATTGGGTACCACTATCCCACAATGGCCCTACCCCTGAATGCTTTACTAGCATACTATTGCATATTCTAATTCCTTTTTCTGCTACTAGTTCTTGAAGTTAGTTTCAACCACTCAAATATGGCATTTCCCTGATTTCCTGTACCAAGCACAAAATTTCCATTAGATTCAAAATGAATTGAAATAAACTCAAATCATATCTCGTTGGTGACCCATAAATAAGGTACACCTACAATTATGTTTACTTATTGTCACGACAAGTCAAACTAAATGTTTTATCAAACCATCATGTATAAACACATCACATCTGTTTAGCTCAAAAGTCAATCCTCATAGTCAAAATCATGAATCACATGCAATCATCATAAAGTAGAATCATAAATCACTTGCAACCATCATATATCAGAGTCATAGATCACATGCATAATTAAAAATTGAAATAAAATATTGATACTTATCTTCTAATCAAACATTTTTCTTGTTCCTTTGTTCCTTTCATACACACATTGTATCCATTGCCACACCCAGTGAGAACCTACTGCCTCTGCTTCTCTTCAATCATGTACACATACACATAATGTACCTCACACACATACACCCACACATGGCATACAACACCACACAATACATGCACCAACACCCAAAATACAACACGTACACCTACACGCGGCATACAACACAACACATACACCTACACCTAGTGTACAATGCAACATATACACGTACACAAAGTACAAAACAAATAATACATATGTAATGATACGACAACTACATAATCCACATGGATAGTACCACATGTGCATAACATAGCATGTACGACATGCACACGATACCGCATGTACACAACATAGCATCTATGACATGCACAAAATACCACATGTACAATATGTGCACAGTACCACTTCTACACAACACCACCTACACAACATGTACACGCCATCACATGCACATGACACCACCTACACAACGTGTACATAACACCACATGTACCTGACACCACCTACAAAAATTGTACACAACATAACATGCATGTAGGTTTTAACCCCGTAGAGTAATTACATGCATATGAATTCTAGAACCATAAAATAAACAATGGCGAGAGCATAAAATATAAAACATATATAGATAGAGATTTCCCTAGGATCCCGAAACTAGGACTACTAGGTTGATTTTTCATTATAGTCATTCCAATGTTACAATACATATAGATACATCTCTAATCATACATAAACCCCAATCCATTAACCCTGGATTAGAACATAACCATAGTTTCCTTGACCTAATCTAAAAAATACCATGGGCAAAAGAACATCATGCAAAAAACCATAGGTAGGTCTACCCACCTACAATAGGGTCCAAACCCCTAGAGGGGGCCTATTTCCCCACTCAAACCTACCAACAGGAGGGGCTTTAGCCCCCCCCCCAGCACATGTGTCTAGTCATGGAAATAATATAACACACACCCAATATTCTCCCTATTGTTGTTTTCTTTCCACGGGGGGCCATAGGAGAGATTAGTCATTGGTCCAACCTTCCAAAACCCATTGTTTCTCTACACCAATAAAACTTCTCAGCGCTAACAGTCTTCATCAATGCATATGGAGCATTCTTCAAAGTGTCCACCTTTACCAGCAACACCGTTTTGTCCTCAACCATATCCCTCACAAAGTGATATTGAAAATCAATGTGCTTTTGAATGATAATCAATGTCCTTTGCTAAGAAAATTACACTTTATCTATCACAACCTATCCTTATAGCTCATTGTACCAACCAAATAGCTTCCTTGATTGCATGAGTGGTTGTCATGTATTCTAACTCTGTAGTTGAAAGTTCCACTACAGACTATCTCTTTCTCATCCAACTGTCTACACCTCGAAATAGGTTAAATACATACCTGCTTGTAGATCTTCTTAGATCCAGATCTCTAGCCCAGTCTGCATCAACAAATCCATGAATGTCCAAAGCTCTATCCAATCCTAGTCTTCCTTGCTAGCACAAACCATAATCACTAGTGCCACGCAAATACCTAAAAACCTACTTCACTGTTGTCCAATACTCCTTCCCTCATTTTGGCATAAACTTGTTCAATACTCCCAATGCATGTGCAATGTCTGGTCTAGTACAAACCATTGCATACATCAGGCTATCGACTTCACTTGCATATGGAACATGGGACATGTCCTCTTCCTCTTCATATGTCTTGGGACACTATTTAGCAGATAACTTTACACTGACAAGAATAAGAACCTTCATCGGTTTACTATCCTACATATTAAACCTCTGCAATATTGTCTCAACATAGTTCCTTTGGTTTAACCAGAGCATCCTTTTTGCCTGATCTCGTTTAATTTCCATTCCCAAAATATTTTTTGCAGCTCCAAAGTCTTTCATGTCGAATTTGGAGGACAATTGGGTCTTTAATTCCTAGATAATTTCCTTGTTATTTCCAATCAACAACATATCATCCACATACAAGACCAAATAAATAACATGGTCACCGATTAATTTAAAATACACACAATGATCTGATTTTCTTCTGGTGAATCCAAGTCCCTATATATATGTATCAAATTTATGATACCACATCCTTGGTGACTATTTTAACCCATACGAAGAATTTTTTAGCCTGCAAACGAGTTATTTCTTACCCTTCACTACAAATCCTTTAGGTTGATTCATGTACATCTCTTCTTCCAGATCCTCGTGAAGAAATGTTGTTTTCACATCCATTTGTTCTATGTCAAAATCAAATGCAGCAACAACAGATAAAACTAATCTAATAGCCTTGGCAATAGGAGAAAAGTATCACCAAAATCAATTCCCAACACCAGGGAATAACCTTTTGCTACCAACTAAGCTTTCTATTTCTCCACCTTTCCTTCTAGATTCATCTTCTTATTGAACACCCATTTGCTGCCAATGGGTTTCCTTCCAAGCGACAACTCCACCAGATCCCAATCCTCATTTTTGTGCAAAGATGCCATTTCATCAACCATGGCCTCTTTCCAAAGTTTTCCATCCTCTCAATCTACTGCTTACCTAATAGTTCCAGGATCCTCATCAGTAATAGATAAAGAAAAATTTGAACAGGAAGCAGTTGGACTATACCTTTCTAGTTTTCTTCTTTCTCTAACCAATCTCCTCACAACTGGATTTTGTGACTCTTCATCTTCTAATTCCTCTTCTGTTGTAGAGTATGATTCCTCCTCCTTTAGATCAAACTCTATCATCTCATGTTCCTTTGGTAGGACTTCATTTTTAATAACATCTTTCACCTCTCTCAATACCACATCGTGGCTATACACAACCTTCGTTGTTTTTATTTTCCAAATCTTATAACCTTTTAAACCATTCTTATAGCCAATAAAGATGAACCTTTTAGATTTACTATCCAACTTGGTTCTTTTCTCCTTTGGAACATGTACATATGCATCACACCCAAATACCCTCAGATGTGAAAGAGAGGGTTTCTTACCAGTCCATACCTCTTATGGAGTCTTATCCTCCAATGCTGATGAATATGTTTACCAGGTAACATATAGTCTCCACTACCTCTGCCCATAATTCTTGTCCTAACCTGACACCACTGAGTATGCTTCTTGCCTTTTCCATCAACATCCTATCTTTATGAAACTCTATTTTCTTAAGGTCTGTATGGAGTAGTATTTTGTTGTGTTATACGACACTTCTTATAGAACTCTTAAAATTCCTTCTTGTAAAACTCTCCACCATTATCTATCCTCAACGCCTTTATCTTCTTCTCTGTCTAGTTTTCCACCAAAGCCTTAACTTATTTAATCATCTCAAAGACTTTAGGTTTCTTCGTGAGAAAATATATCCATGTATTCCTTGAGAAGTCATCTATAAATGATACATATTACACAGACGTACCTAGTGATGGAACTGACACAGATCAAAATACATCATTATACACAAGTTGTAATATCATTTTCGACCTCTTAACACCAGAGGGGAAACTCAACCGATTCTTCTTCACATAGATAAAATTTTTACAGAAATCAAAATCCAGAGAGAGATTAGATGTACCTTCTACCATACCATTACCATGAAGCATTTGAAGTCCCTTCAATCCCATATGTTCAAGCCTTTGATGCCATAGAATGGTATTTTCTCCAGAGACAACTAGATTTTCTGCTCCACTTTGAGGGACCAAAAAATGGTTGCACCCATCAATAATAGTGTTACTATAAATCTTGTACAAAGTTCCAATCCAAACTCCATGCATCAATACCAATGCTACATAAACCATCTTATAGGTATATTTCTTGAAGATTGTTTTTACACCCGCATCATCTAGCTTGCTTATAGAAACCAGATTTCTAGCCAATGTAGGAATATCCAGAACACCCATAAGTGTTCTAATCCTTCCACCTTGCAACTTCAAGTTGAATTTTCTGTGATTGATAATTCTAGCCTTCCTGTCATCCCATAAGAAGATATCACCACCATCATATTTATCATACTCATAGAACCACTTCCCGTGGGGAGTGAAGTGAAAGGATGCACCTGAGTCAATAAACCATGCCTCATGATCTACATGTGTACTTGAAGAAGAAGCCACGTACACATCCCCACCTTCAACTAAGGTGGTTTTCGCCTCTGTAGAAGGAGCATCATCAGATACCTTTCCTTTCTTAGGAGATTTATATCTACAATTCTTTTTGAAGTTCCCTTCCTTTCTGCATTTCCAGCACACCTTTACTAGTTTTCCTGTAGATTTAGATCTCCCTATAGATTTAAGTATCCCACTCTAGGATTTATTTTTGTTTTGGTTCTGGGACTGTCCTCGTATAGATAAGGCATCACCATTTTTTCCCTCTGTATTTTTGCATCTCATCTCCTTCAACCACATGGATGAGACTATTTCATCAAACTACAAGGCAATCACGTTACTACATATTGAAGAAGTAGACTATCCAACAAATCTGGTAGAGGAAACAACAAACTTATGCACTTATCTTCATCTCAAATTTTTATATCAATAGATAACAACTATCTTACCACAATATTAAAGGCATTTAGATTCTCTGTCACTAAGCCTCCATTCTTCATCCTCAAGTTATACAACTTTTTCCATAGGAACAGTTTATTCACCAGAGACTTAGATTGGTATAAAGTCCCTAACTTGTCCCACAAAGACTTCACCAAATCTTCCCCAGATACATTCAACAATATTGAATCTGATATACACAACCATATTGTGCTCTTTTCCTTCCAATCCAACTTCTTCTAGTCTTCATTGGACATTGTCATTGGTTTAGTACCTAGATCTACCACGATCCACTGATCTTTATCCACCAGCAGATCCTCCATATTTTGTTTCCACAACTCAAAACGCTGACCATTAAATTCCTCGATCTCTATCTTTCCACTGCTTGCCATCTTCTTTCACCAAAGAAATCAATCCCGTACATCTCCCATTAAACAAGGTCTACCACAAGCTCGAGCAAAAAAAACCTCTGCAGCAAAAGCATCCCCTTGAATACAAAACAACTCTGATACCAAATATAGGTTTTAAACTCGTACCTAAATTACCTGCATATGAATTCTAAAAATAGAAAATAAACAATGGCGAGAGCATAAAACATAAAACAGATATACACAGAGATTTTCCTATGGATCCCAAAACGAGGACTACCGGATTGATTTTTCATTATATGCCTTTCAATGTTACAATAAATATGTATACATGTCAAAGAATCCATAAACTCTAATCCATTAACCTTGGATTAGAACATAACCGTAGTTCCCTTGATCTACAAAATACCATGCGAAAAAAACCATCATGCCCAAATCCATGTGTTAAAACGATGCACAAAACCATAGCTGGGTCCAACCACCTAATATAGACTCTAAAGAAAACCCCCTCAAACTCCCAACAGGGGGCGTTGTCGCACCCCTTGCTATGCCTGGCGCATGGGGATAGTTGTGGAAAGAATATGACACACACCCAACAATGTGCACAGAACCACCTATACAATGTGTAAACAACACCATATGTACACATTACCAACTGCACAACACCACATGCATAACATTGCATGCAGACAATACCTAATGTACAACATGTACATAGCACCACATGTATACAAACACCACATGCACAACATGTACTAAATACCATATATTCACAAGACCACATATACACCATGTACACAACAACATGTGTTCATATCACTGCATATACGACGTATAGATAGCACCATTTATATCAAACACTACAAATGAAACATGCACACAACACTATATATGCAACAGGCACGCAACAACATATGTACTCAGTGGTGCATATGTAACATGTACAAAACACTACATGAAAAACATGCACACAGTACCATAGTATGCAACACCATAAGAACAACATGTAGAAGACATACATAATAGTATTACTGTGCATCTAGAGACCACACTGACTGTACCAAGAAACCTTACTTCTCATGTCTTTCCACTATACATGCTTATTTGAACATGTGACAGATCACACTGCTTTCATTCCACTGATGTATCCCTAAACATTAACTATCTGTAGAATAAACATAGACATAGTATAAAAATATAATATCAATTCATATCCACGTGATATTGACCTCATAGTTCTATCAGGGCTACTCTTCCCACTTGATTCATCAGAAAACCATGAACCTCTTCATGCCATTCACCTACATAAGTAATTATTCATACACATGAATTCTCCCTCATAATCCTACTAGAAAACAACATACATACATACATACATATATACATATAAACATCAACGTAAAACAACCATGATCCTGACAACCTTATAAGACAATGACACACACAGAATCATATAGACATCGACATAATCATGATCAAAACATAATTACCAGATAATAATGTCAAGGTTAAAATAAATCCCTTTATTCATGCACAACATGCACAACATTGATAACAACAATTCCCAACATAGTCAAGACATATGATGCCTCAAATCAATTTACCTTACCATTCTTGTTACCTTTATCATGACTATCATGCCACCGTCCATTTTCCTCAATGGATCTAACCAATTCAATCGACTATCATATTCTTACCTTCAACTACCCTTTACTCATGCACCAGGATTCATCATGGTCTCATATTACCTATTGGATACCACAAAGATCTCCCTGAGCTCCATTAACTTTCCTCTTTTCCCAACCAATTCCCAGTACTCTCAAAACATAAAAGGCAAGAACCAAAAGTAACCAAGAAGAAAACGATGAAAAACAACCAACAATATGAAACCACAATGAAAGTAGCATGACCATGCACCAGAAATTAAAAAAAACTGCAAACCAAGCACAAACAACTCACAAAGCACCGAAAGCACAAAAATAGCAAAAAGCACCATGACTCAGCCCCATGGGTTCCCAATGCTTTGTAGGAATTTACAGGGTAAGTTCCTCAGACGGAACACCGAAGGACACTGCTCATAGACAGATCACAGATCAATACACCAGTATTTTGACGTGGTTAAAACCCTCAAAGAGGGAAACAGTCCATGGCCTGAGCCAACGTGGCCACTTCAGGAAATTTATTAATAAAAGAATGAAAATTTACATAAGCTTCTCTCATGGACAGTTACCCTACAAATGACCCTCCATGCTCTTTAAATAGAGATCATGGACCAATCGGGTGTTAAGCCACGGATCAAGTGTCGATAATACCGAGGAGAGAATGAACCGTCGGATCACTACATATCGTGACCGTCGGATTGTAAGTTACAAAATGTACATAGTAAAGAAACAAACTTTACCTAACTCAATACTAGACCAAGTTATACTTAACTATTTCCTATGTGTTGGAATATCCTAACATCCCCCCTTAACAACAACTTGGGATGGGATTGAAGGATTTACAAATATGACACAATAGGAGAAGGAAGGAGGCACTAGAGCCTATCCCCCCTTATGACAACTTCCTGAACTCTAACCATAAATCGAAGTTTAGTAAACTTTGCCTCTGTGAGAGCCTTTGTAAATATGTCTGCAACTTGATCATCTGTTGAACAATATTTCACTTCAAGAACATGGTCATGAATGAGCTTTCTGATGAAGTGCATGTGCAGTTCAATGTGTTTGTTGTGCTGATGTTTCACTGGATCTTTGCATAGTTGAATGGATCTTTGATTATCACACCAAAGTGTAGTCGGATGCTGCTACTGAAAGCCAAACTCTGAAAGGATCTGATGAAGCCACAAGGCTTCCTTACTAGCTTCTGCGGCACCACGATACTCTGCTTCTACTAAAGAAAGAGAAATGGCACCTTGTTTCTTGCAAGCCCATGTAATAGATCCTGAACCATGAGTGAACACATAACCTGCAGTAGACTTCTGATCATCAGGGTCACCAGCCCAATCGGGCACTATAATGAATCCCAAACTGAATTGTACCTTGAACATAACGAAGTATTCTTTTAGCTACTTTCCAATGACTTTCACGTGCGTTTTGCATAAACCAACCAACAAGGCCAATAGGAAAGGAAAGGTCAAGACGAGTATGGGTTAGATACAAACGTTTTCCTACAAGTTGAAGGTATAAGGTAGCATCAACTTCAGGGGAAGTGCAAGTGACTGAAAGTTTGACTCCAGACTGAAAGGGAGAAGGGGCTGGCTTACAGTCTTCCATGTGAAAATGGTGTAGAAGATCACAGGCATACCTGGACTGGGAAAGGGAAATACCTTCCTTGGATTGCAAGACTTGAAGACCAAGAAAATAATGCAAGTGTCCTAAGTCTGTCATTTCAAACTTCTTTTTAAGGCTGGACTTCACATGGTTTATAAGGTTGGGATCACTACCAGTGAGGATAAGATCATCAACATAAAGAACAAGAATGATAAGAGACTTGCCCACTTTCTTGGTGTAGACAGTATTGTCAGAATGACACTTAGAAAAGCCAGATTCTGAAAGAAAGCTATCCATTTTGGCATACCAAGCCTGAGGAGCTTTCTTGAGACCATACAGGGATTTCTTAAGTCGACATACAAGGCTGCAGTCTGTTTGTATAAAGCCAATAGGTTGTTCCATATAGATTTCTTCATGCAAGTCCCCATACAAGAAGGCAAATTTAACATCCATCTGATGGACTTCCCATTTGGAAGAGGCAACAAGGGAAAGAACAAGCCAGACAGAGTTCATTTTGGCAACAGGGGAGAAGGTTTCGGTATAGTCAATGCCTTCAACTTATGAAAAACCCTTAGCAACAAGATGAGCTTTATGTTTATCAACGTTCCCATCTGGTCCATACTTGGTTCTATAAACCCATTTGCATCTAACAAGTTTTCGTCCCTTTGGTAGAGGAACAAGATCCCACGTATCATTTACCAATAATGAACGATATTCTTCATTCATAGTTGCGTCCCAATCTAGATGGCCTGAAGCTTCTGCAAAGGTGTCAGGATCATAATTCGCTGAAGCTTGAGCCAGTAAAGAAGAGGCTCTATCAAACTAAGAACGTGTACGTCGCTGATCTGTAGGATCATCGACAAGATCACCTGCTGCATCCCGAGTAGCACGGACCCATTTTGGAATCTGAGGAGCTGAAGGAGGATCCTGAGAAGGTGGGGGAGGATTTTCATCCTCACTTTCATCATCTCAAGAAGAAATATTTTCAAAAGTAGAAGAGATAGGAAGAGGTGGCACATCCGCCGAACTAGGCTCATAGGCCAATATATTTTCAGCAAACTTTACATCTCTTCTAATGATAACATTTTTGGACTTAAGTGGAATAAGTCTATATCCTTTGACATCTTCAGAATATCCAACAAAAATACATTTTTCACTCTTAGGTTCTAAAGCTTTATTTTTCTCATCTGTAATATGGGCCCATGCTTCACTTCCAAAAACATGAAAGTGACTTACGTCTGGTTTAATTGAGCTCCATGCTTCTTTTGGCATGATGTTCTTTAAAACCTTAGTAGGAGTGCAATTTATTATGTAATTTGCACAGTTAATTGCTTCTGCCCAAAAATTAAGACCAAGTCCTTTAGATTGAAGCATACAATTAGCCATTTCCTTTCAGGTGCGATTCTTCCTTTCAGCTACACCATTTTGTTGTGGAGTATATGGAACAGTATGTTGCATTTGAATTCCATTCTCAGTGCAAAATTTGATGAATTTGTTGTTAACATATTCTCCGCCATTATCAGATCTTAGCTTAAGAATTTGATGTCCAGATTGTTTTTCAACAAAGGACTTAAAGGGAAAGAACATGTTAAATACTTCACTCTTGAGTTTTAAGAAGTATACCCAAGTGCGTCTGGAGAAATCATCAATGAAAGTTAAGAAATACTTGTAGCCAGAGAATGAAACAACTGGAAGTGGACCACATAAATCACTATGCACAAGCTGTAAAAGGGTTGAGGTGTGCCAAGAGGCACGTTTTTCAAAACTATCCCGATGATGTTTTCCGAGTACACATCCGGAAAAAACACCATCTCTGCAAGATACCATTGGAAGAATAGTCACCATATTTTCTTTACATAGATTCTGAAGAGAGCGATAGTTTAAGTGACCAAATCGCTCATGCCAAAGTTTTCTCACTTCATCATTGTGAGCAAAAAATACTGAGGGAAGATTTGATGACCCAAAGTTGTGAAACTTATACAACCTTGTAGAATCATCAACAATGCCAGTAGCTAAAATCTGTCTAGGATCTCTTAGGTCCATAATTACAACATCGTGAGGTGAAAATTCAACAATTTTACCTTCACCTAAATGAGTTATCTGAAATATAGATAAACGGTTGCAGGATAAGGTTGGAACACATAATACATCATTAAATTGACCATTGTCTATATGAACAGTTCCAGTCCCTACAACACTAAGAGATCTATCATCACCAACATATATTTTTTTGGTGTTATAATCATTTAAAGAAGAAAACATGGCTTTGTTTTTCGCCATGTGATAAGAAGCTCCAGAATCAATGAGCCACTCATGAGAATGAGAAGAAGAAGATACATTTAGTGCACAGCCAGACCGAGATGCTTGACAACCACATGCAGAAAGTGCTATTCCTGAAGATGAAGTTGAAGTTGAAGAGTTCTCCAAATGGATGTTATGCTTCTTCATTGCTGCTTCCAAGGCTTCCATCTTATTAAAGAATTTTGATTCTAAGTGGCCATCTCGATTACAAAAGTTTCAATGTCTATCATTCTTCTTCCCTTTGTTTTTATTTGTCTTATCATTTTGTTGAAATGATTTTTCATTTTGAGGTTGAAATTGCTTAGGACCCTTGTTTGGTTTAGGACCATTCCTTTTAGGATACAACTTCTTAGGATTCTTTGAATTTGGTTGCTGCTGGGCGGCTAACGCTTTCTTAGAAGAGTTTCCAAGTTTAAGAAGACCAAGGTGTAAGAGTTTTTCTTGTTCTCTTATTAAAGAATCACAAAAGGAATCAAAGGAAGGGGACTTGTAGGCTTGTCCTTGAGAAATGAAGGCTTCTCTTGTAGAATGGAAGGGGGAAACAAACACATAATAGGATGGTTCCAACTTAGTAAGAATGGAATAGATAAGGCTACTATCTTCTTTCTTAACCTTAACACCTTCCAAGAGGAGTCTAAGGGTCTTGAACTTGGACAAAAAATCTTCAATGCAAGAAAAATTATTGGGGTCCAATGTAAGAAACTCATTTTCGAGTTGATGGGCTTTAAGTTCATTTTTAATTCCAAAAACCTTAGTGATCTGTTTCATTGCTTCTTCAGGAGTATCAAGTTCTGCAATATGGAATCTAAGATCTAGAGAAATAGACATCCCTATTAACCCTCGTGCTTGATCTTTCATATTTTCCCATTTAGATGCCTTATCTTCATCTTTCGGTTTGGTTTCTTGTCCTGAGGCTATTCTGTAGACACATTTACTTCTAAGTAAATCCATAATGTAGGACCACCATTGGAAGTAGTTGGTACTGTCAAGAATAACTTGGCATGGACTTTCCATTTTAATAGAAATTGAAGCTATAGATGCTGAAACTAAGTATTCCAATGGAAAGATCTCGAAAAATTAGGCTGGTTAAAAAAAAACGCCTCTTAAAACGGCTTCTGGATGAAGAAGTTATGGCTTTTTGAAGAAAAATTGATGAAGATGCCGACGAAGTGTGGGAATGTGCGGAAATGAATGATAATGTTATAAAAAAAAATCAGCCCCCTTTCCAAACTTAATCTAATTAGCTCAACAAAAAGAATACTTGAACTCAAGACCTCTACTCTCATAAAGTAGCTTTTTTTTTTCTTAGTCGCTGAAGCTTTGGGATACGTGCTTACTTTGAGAAATCTCTTTTTCCTTGCAAAACAAAAACCACAAAACCCAACATGGACATTAAAAAGAAAACGAACCTTACGGCTCGAAGTTAGCTTTAGCCGGAAACTAAATATTTTCCTCAATGTTTCTGATTTTCCAAGATCACACTAAGGCGCGGCGGAAAAGAGCATACGCATGAGAAAAATCCTTCCTTTCTGTTTCTGATTTTCCCAGATCACACAGAGTTGCGGGGAAAAGAGCATACGCAGAAATGAAAGGTATAGATCCGGTAATAAAAAAGGAGCTAAATAAACCGAAATAATAAACAGAGAGAAAATAACTAGAAACTGCAAAAAAAAACCGTATACCTCCAGATATTAAAAGTGACGTAGCTAAGGCTACTTGAAACCTTTTCATGTGAAACGAAAGGGGTTCCTCACTAGAACATATTATCCTAACAAAACAGAGCAGTCCTCTCGGCTCGAAAGCAGTCAGAAACAATAAATCTAGGAAACGGTAGTTGGATGTAGTTCTACCGGCTTCAGATTTGGATCACCAACGGATGCGGCCCTCAAATAGCTCTGATACCATGTAGGAATTTACAGGGTAAGTTCCTCATACAGAACACCAAAGGACACCGCTCACAAACATATCACAGATCAATACACCAGTATTTTTAACGTGGTTAAAACCCTCAAAGAGGGAAATAGTCCACGGCCTGAGCCAACGTGCCACTTTAGGAAATTTATTAATAAAAGAATGAAAATTTACATAAGCTTCTCTCATGGACTATTACCCTACAAATGACCCTCCATGCTCTTTAAATAGAGATCATGGACCAATTGGGTGTTAAGCCACGGATCAAGTGTCGGTAATACTGAGGAGAGAATGAACTGTCAGATCACTACATATCATGACCGTTGGATTGTAAGTTACAAAATGTACATAGTAAAGAAACACACTTTACCTAACTGTATACTATACCAAGTTATACTTAACTATTTCCTATGTGTCAGAATATCTTAACAACTCAAACCAGGCCTTCTTCAAGATTCCACAACATTATCATTTTGCATGCAATATCGTTCATCATACCTCCATAAACACACAATTGTCAATGCATAAATAAATATATAATATACCAGTTACCTTACCTTGTTGTGCCAAGCACGTTGCCTTGTAACTTAACATGTACACATATCCTCTTAAGGGACTCCAATTCCTTCATGAATCCATCCATAACTAAAAAATAGTTGTTATACTTGTCAAATAGATGTTCATGAATATAGCACATATCACATAATGTCAGAAAAAATCAAGGTTAAGAAGACTTCGTGTATTCATGCAAAGCATTCATTCATTAGGAATTGCAGTTTCCCAACATAGCCAAATGAATTCTCACCCAATTCCTTTCTTTTACCTTTTCCTTGATGAAATTGAGTCTTATTATGTCCTGTCACATCACCCAACTGTTAGTTATCTAAATAAATCAACTATTACATTGTCATGCCAATACCAAGCATGCTGCCCTGCAACTATTCAGACATGCCAGCCACATGTTCCAAATATCAAGACAACATATCTATTACTTTGAAATCAAACTTTACCAATACTAACAACCATGTCATAATCAACTCACAGTCACAAATCATAATACTGCAACTAGCACCCACTTACACTCAAGTACATATCAGTTGTCTCAACACATATTAAGTTAGTAAAACCATCTTAAAACAAGATCATTCCTTCATGCTTTCTTATAGACACATTCTCATATCATGCACTTAATCAAACAATGAAACAACCTATAAACATACCATGTTAAATAAACTAGATAGACAACTTAATCAAACTCATACCTCAATATATCTCAAGGGAGGCTAGCATGACTACACAAGCTAGTCCAAATTAGTATGGTACAATAGAACATTTACATCGAAGAATACCTTAATATCAAAACCATGACCATCTTCATAGGCCAATATAGATTAGCATGATACATAATCATCGTGCATATGACCGCACAAGCTAACTACCATGCATGGCTAATTGATGCACGTGTGCATGACCACACAAGTTAAGTAACATATATCATGCATGTAGTCACAATAGAAGTAAAATGATAGACATGTACATAACACTAATTTTTATAACAACCCTTAACCAACATACCTGCATGCTCAACATACAAACTTGTATGACAATCTTCTCTGACCCTAAGGTCGAGTGCTGCAAACTCACTTTGATAATTTGACATCCTCTGCTCTAACTCAGCCAACATATCAGCATCATAATATACCAACAACATCACGATGACACAAGACCAAAATAACTACCATCATACTGCATGCATAATAAACACATAGAAAACTAGCATGCATGCATGAAAAACACATTCCGCTCATCGATTCCAAGTGTTTGAACCTGCGAGCTCTGATACCACCATGTAACCACCCCTCCCATATCTACCCACTTTCACAGGCATGCTAAGGTAATTATGAGTATAGGGCTACTATGACATGACTCAACCTTCTAGATCAACTTAAGGAAATGGGGACGACAAACCATGACTTTACTAACTTCCCTCTCATGGTACAGTACCCCCAAGGGCTAAACCAGTCTTCCCCATGCACAAACCTTGAGTTAACTTGATCTTTCACTGATATGGACTCCCATACACTAGCATAACACTGCCTAAATTTGACAATAACCCTTTAGTCACATGCATAATCCTACAAGAAAGCAATTATAATATTTTTTACCTAGTTTTGTGCCAACAACCGCGAGATCTAAGCTACTTTTTCAAGGCTACTCTTCAGGCCATTTCCCATAACTTGATGAAACTCTCAAAAATGATAAATGACACAGATACAAAGCCTTTAACACAAAACTAGATCATCGAATTAACCTATCCCATCCTAATGATGATAGTCATTCCACCAAACACATTGTGAACATGAAATCTATAGGTCATGAATGCATATTTGAACATAGAGATATGAAACTTGTTTGAGGTTTACCAAGAAGGACTAATTCCATTTCACAATAGCTTCAATAACATCGATTAGGTCATGCATTCATTAAACATTTATTTACTACTCAAAACTTGATGAGAGACATAATTAAAGTCTATAATAAAGCTATGCTTGTAACCAACATTTAACCAGAATAATAAAATTGATAGAACAACCATCAAATCCATGTATTAATAAGTATAAATACTCATTAAATACAAGAGGTAAAATATTTGTTATTAGCATATGCAAAAGCCAACCAATTCAAGGACTTCCATGTACCACCCGGCCATAGATTGGTTTGAGCCAAGTCTCTCTTTTAGCCAATCACCCCCATGCCATATTCCAATCATGAATGTGGGACTCACAACAAAAGAACTAGGGCTTCCTTAGGCTTTACCAAATATCCATCCATTATTTATCAAGGGATTTCTAGGCCTAAAACCCTCATCTATGCAACCAAGATTTACTGTGTATCTCACCATTACCATTCAAGGGATTCCTACACCCAAGCAAAGAAACATATACTACAAGCTTTACCACAAACTCACCATTACTGGTAAAGGGATCACTAGGCCTAAACAAGCTTTGATGCCTCTATTTCTTCACCAATGCCTTCAGGCATTTCATGTCTCCACCCTCATGCTTTACCATGTATACCTCCATTACCAGTCAAGGGATTCTTGGGCCCTTGTGAATCTTCCTAAGACCACCTCACCTAGTTCCAAAGCCATCTAACAATCTATCTCAACCAAATGAAAGAACCCCATCATATAAGACTAACGAGAAATTGAAAGGAAAGGTTGACACCATTGTCACACCTAGCAAAACCCATGCCAATAACAACAAGATAACAAAATACGCACATGCATACCAAAACTAGCAAGGAAATCATACATGCAACTTGATACCTGCAATTAATCTTATTGTAATCGTTTGATCCAACTCTTCCTTGATTGATATTTGCTTCCCTTTGCTTCATTTTTCTTTCTTTTCCTTCATTTCTCCAATGCTAGAGTGCTCCAAGAATGCTATAAGTGTGCAAGAGTATGAGAGAGTGATAATAGAGAGGGAGGGATCTAACCCAAAACTCTCAAAAAGGTATGTGAACTTATCCTCAGAAGCCTTTTTATCACTAAGGCCTCTATTTTCTTCGTTTTCCCCTATTTTCCTTCAATTTCCTTCACATACAATCATGTGACCTTTCACCTTCCTTTTCTCCTAATAAATAAAATTTCCATACTTAACTTCCAATTAATTTGTATTTACCTTTTCAAAACCTTTTCCATTTCCTTTAGCCATAATAACCAAATGAACACCCACTTGGATGTTTTACCCAATATTCATCTTGGAATACGTGTCCCATGACCTTGGTTTTAATTTCCCTTTATTAACTTTATTACATGAACTTTCAACCTAGGGCTATTACATATTTTCCATTCAAGATACCGCTAGTAACGTTAGTATGAAGAACATATCTCCATCAGTACCTCCTAACTTCCATGGTATGAGAATAAAAGACCTAAAATCTTTTCTTTTTGAATTTGAAGTATTACATAGATATTATGATTACTTCCTTGGTGTGCAAAAGTTGATTTTTTTTCTAGCCAAACCAAAATATGGAGTAATACAAAATTAGACATCACAAATATACGCTATACCATCCACAAGCCAATGGATAAGTGGAATCTACAAATACAGTTCTTGAAGCCATACTGACAAAGATTGTGCATCTACATCGAAAGTATTGGGTAGAAATACTTCTTGAAGCACTGAGCGCATACCATACCATGTGGAGAAATACCCCTAGACATACTCCTTACGAGCTTATTTATGGAAAGCAATTTATACTTCCTAATGGGTTCCAAGTGGAGACACAATAAAATTAGGGCTACATCTTTCTAAAGCCAAAAAGAAAATATTGTCACAACACAATGAGTTAGATGAAATTAGAGAAGATGTCATTCGAAGCAAAAGAAGAATTAAGCAATAGAGGACAATATGGCATGAAAAATTTATCAAGGTAAAAATGTTCAAACTAAGTGATTGGGCCCTTATCTTTGATTCAAGATTCAAAGATATTCAGGCAAAATTCCAAACACACTGGTTAGGCCCTTATGAGATATAAGTTGTTTTTTATAATGGAGTTGTAAGAATCAGGACAATTAATGAGGACAAAATTACTTTTCTTGTTAATAGGAATATATTAGAACTCTATCTAAAGCCCTTGACAAAAGAAGATTTTGTTAAATTTTGTAGAAAAAAATCTGAGTTGAAATCAGTGGAAAAGGGGGATCACTCTCCTCTACCACTTAATGCCATTTGATTTCCTTTCTATATATGAAGAAAATTAGAAATAACAAAAGAAAAAAGAAAAAGGAAAAAAAATAATAATAATAAAAAAATGTATAGTTATGAAAACCAACATTATTGGCATAACTATGCAAGAAACCCTAGTTGAAAACCAAGATTCTTGGCAACTTGGATTTTTCGTTTTCTCTTTTTCAAATAATTGTTTCCAGTTCAAAATAATTACTTTAACTACTTTACTTCTCTTCTAATAAATATTTTCTAGCAACATGAACAAGCTTTCTTGAATAAATTTGGAGAAAAAATTCAAAACTAATAACATTATGTAGCCAACAGAATATTTGGTAGCCAATTAGTTCTAGTAGAAGCAAACAAGCCTTGTCTTCGGTCCAACAAGCAATTGAAAATACAAAAGGCAATAGATCTAAGGTAAACTGATAGGTAACAATGCATGTTAGTCAATTTATCAAATTTAAAAGTATATATTTAGGATATATAAAATTATTTATCATTTTTCAAATAAAAAAACTCATAGAGGCTTATAATAAGCCTCAAATCGAATTAGTGATGGCATAATAAATTCATACTCCACATCATTTCTTAAAATCTTAATACGTTCATCCCATTCAAAAGCATAAATTTGAGATATCAATAATATTCTATGATATTTCATTAATCGATTATATAATCATTATATGAATGGGAAATCCTATTAATAGTTGTCGCCACCATATAGTCCTATCATTACTTGATAACATATGAATCCATAATATTCGACCACCTTTCTCGACCATTTCGCCAAGCCATTTGATACGAAATTACCATCCCTAACCTTCCTTGCAATACCTGTTAGAAGGGGCAGTCTCGGGTCTAAGTTTCCAACACTGCAATGTGTATTTTAGTTCATCATGGGCATAAAGGAGGAAAGTTCTTAATTGCATATCCTAGAGTCACGAAACAGTTAAGGAAGGTAGGTTGGTCGAATTTATTTCAGAAATTTCAGGGAAATGATTTTGAAGTCAGCATGGAATCCGCCAGTGAATTCGATGGAGTAGAAGTTGAGATAGGGGAGATCAGAGTGAATATAACAAAGTCATTCTTGGTTGAAGCAAGAAGACTTCCAATTACTGGTGAGAATTGATTCAAGTGTCAGAATTTTAGAGATGAATCATGGAAATCCATATTTAGGAATCTCAACATGGACATCATGACATCGAGAAAAGGTATCCATGTATCAACATTTAAAAAGAAATGGAAATTTGTTGTTTATATTACAAAAGTTTATCACGTATGAGGACAAGTATGGTGTCATCCTATTCTATCATGTTCAATTTTTAATGTATTTTCAAAAGGAGAAGGAGATAAATTTTCCTTACTATCTACTTAATAGTCTAAGAAAAATGGGCTTCAACATTCAGAGGAACTCCAAAAATATTGATAAGGCCCTTTATCATTTCAGGCTAATTAAAATCCTTTTCGTAACTTAGAGTTAAAAACCAAGAATGATAATTGGAGGGATTTCTTTACCAGAAATCACTTTATTGATCTTTCAAAGAATGACATAGTTCTAAAATGAAAAGGAAGAAGAAGCAATGTTTCTTCAAAAGCTAACCCTTTAAATGAGAACACAAAAAAATTCAAAAGCTAACCCTTTAAATGAGAACACAAAAAAATAAGAACAACCAGTTGAAGAGGTAGAGGATATTGGAATCACTGAGATAGTGGAAATTTTAGTGCTAGAGAAGCAACTAAATGAAAATCAAGACATGCTTGAAGTAGAAGAAATTAGAAGCTCACCAATTACCCTAGGAGAATCATTAAAAGGGAGATACAAGAGAAAGAAAAATGTGAAAGTTCAAAATAAGAATGCACCAAAAGTAGTAAAGGAAGTCAAGAAAATTCAAAAATGGAAAAATTCGAGTATCATTGTTTTACGTGAACTTGAAAAAAAAAGTGTTCAAAGGAAAAGTTCACAGAAGGAAAAGACGTAGAAAATGAAAATAAATTTAGAAGAGTTACCGATAGTATGATGAAAGGAAATAATTTTGTTTCATTTAAAACATTTAAGGATGTATAGGGCTAGGAGAAAGAGACACCATTAGTACCTAAAGTGAAAAGTCCAAAGAATGATGAAATTCAATAGCAAGCATATGACTATTTTAATGCCTTGGAGAAAGAGGAACATAAAATAAAGGTAAAGAAACTTTCTCCTCTCTTTGAGTAGACTTTCAATAATGAAACTCTAGTACCTAATAGTATGGTACATAATGGCAATGATCCATTATCTATGGAAAAAGACATTATCAAGGCATTGAAAGAATAAATTGTTGAACAAGAAGTTCTAGAAAGGCATGTAAAAGGAGAAAATGAGATGCTTAAAGAACAAAATGATAAAATTCTTAAGCATATGTGCTACTAGCTTCATAACAATTCAAATCTTAAAACTATTAACAAAGCATTTCAATAGAAGATCAAAGGATTAAAATCAAAAATGTTAATGAAAAGCCTCAAGTGGTTAGTTGTTGTGAAGGAGAAAGGTGTTAAGAGTAACTTGGATATCCTAATCCAAGGCTTTGAAGTTGTTATTTAAAGTTCAATCTTGTCAAACATTTGAAATTTTGCTACCAACATGCATGTAGACATGCAACACCATTAGCATGGGGGGATGTTGGAATGAATAATTATCATCCTTTTTAATAGCCTATTACCTAGTTTTTTCATCATTTTCCATTATAACTCACTCATATTTGCATTATCCTACTACTATTCTATGCATAATAATCCATCATAGCTACATAAGATATAATAAGGTAAAAGTCCAATATTTTCCTAGTTATCTGTGTTTTACTTTATAAATTTGGCTCAATTTTCAAAGGTTATGGAAATCACCATATTATGTAGCATTGTCAACATTTTGTAGTTTAATCCAAGGTTTATATAGACTCTGTGGAGGACATATCAACTCAAGCATATGGATAGATTCCAAATCACTCCTACATCATATTCCACCTAGGCACAAGAAAAAGTACACTAGTTGATCACAATAGTAGAGTAAAACATTTGGTCAACTATCAAATGACACATTTACTAGACATCCAAACCTTTTGGCATCAAATTAAAATCTCAAGAAAGCATGGTAAATATTCAACGGATGAGAAATCAACAATCGAATGATGATGTGTATAATATAAAATATTTCTATGATTTTCTTTCTTTATAGTGAATCATATAAATCATAATTTCAATAGAAATATGACTCAATTTTCATTCACCGCTCATGTTTTTAGCCGCCAATTTCTCAAGTTTTTTTTTCCTCGAGGAGAAATCATAATTTTCTATTAATTTGAGAAAAATACATGTTGTAGATGCCAACCAGGAATATGAATATAGTTAGTCTGAAGCCTTCAAAAAATATATATGTATGTAAAGAGGTTACCCAAGAGGGTATGTTGTAGCTGATCAAATAAATATGTACATGGATATCAAATCATAAAAAACTATTACGTTATATATCAGCAAGAAAGACTATATTTAGGGCCTATCAGCCCCCTGAAAATTCTAATATATGTATGGCTGATAGTAATACTGTTAGTTTTCATCATCCCGATGTTCCTATATTAACCATAGATCCCTGGGCTGGACTGTGGCCTCCTTGTATAGCTGGTTGGAAATTTTATTACGTTCCCGGTAAATATGATGACAAGAAATATAATCAAAATGTGATTTGAACTATATGACTTCATCCAATATGTTCCTGAGAGAGTGCACATGACTCATGTTTGTGTTATTGAACTATTTTATATGGACTTTGGAGTCCCCGCAAAATCTGAAGGTGTCTGCAATAATGATTTAGAGAAAAATCAAGAAAATGTCTAAGTGTGATGAGTTCATCATATTTTTTTTTTCTAGCCCCCTAGCCCATTTGGATATGGTATGAATGAGTGATAGATATATGCAAAAGTACTCCCCCTCCACATCCTTGATCTTGAGCGGAGCCATCAAAGTATGCCCAGGGATGATTGATCCAAATTGGATCCTCAAACAATTCCATGATTGTTAAGAATGGATGACAGAATTCAAGAAATCTTATAGCTATCAGAAATAACCTCTGAATAATGGTAATTTGCAGCTAGCACGAAGCAACGAGGACCTTCGGTCAAAGCGCGCTAACCATTGGCCCATAGAGACTGTGCATGGCACAAAAATGGCAGTTGGGAAGCTCAAACCCAGAAACAAAGGTTGTTTCTAATACACGATAAGTGCTAATCACGTATTGGAGGACAAAACCCCTCAAGAAGGAAAAGCCCCGAGCACTTGATCACAAGGGAAACAAGAAAACCATGAGAAAGTGCTAAAACTAACAAGCGGATCCCGTGCTCAAACTGGCAGAATATCAGAGGCATTTCGGGCGGTAAGCTGATTTGGCCGAGGACCCAGTGATTCCATACACCAAATGACGCATGATTGACAGATGAGAGAGAAAACCGCTCTCATCACAGGGTAACAGTTGAGAAACTCACCCATGCGATAAACGCGATGACCATACGATCTGGAGGCCCCAGATCAACGGCGGAGATTGCACCCAATGGGAGACTGGATTTAACGGAAGAGTAGGCTAAGGCATATGAAATTTGGGGTCTGACATGATCATTGATCTAGCGGATGAATCATTGCACAAAATAACCGAAATAACAACCGTTCGAGGAAGAGCTGGCACTCAGTTCGTGAGGGGACAAGCGACCACCTCTCTGTGAAACGTTACATAGTGGAAATGACTCAGAAGCAGGGAATTCTAGCGGACAGAGGCAAGCGATCTGAAGAGCCAGAAGAGGAAGTGAACAGTCACAGGACATATTGGCTTTAAGCCATGAATAGACAAAGAGCAAAGAGTAGACAAAGGAGAGATTGAAGCAATAAGTAGAGAATAGAGAGGTCGAGCTAACTTGCAGAGCTAAGGGAGCATCGAGCAGACAAAACCGAGAAGGCTTGAGAGGTTCAAGAAATCCTTGTGAGGATATCAGTCGGGAACTGAGTGCCATATTGGACTCATCCCATTAAGACCAGTTGAGGTCGAGACTCGGTAAGGGGGAGTTTGTGTACTCTAGTGGCTTGGGGAATCCAAGTACCACCCTACTGAGCATCATCTATTACAGGAGACTCAAATTGAGCTCCTCATTGTAAAATCTTTGCTTAAAGGCACAATAGAAAAGATCACCACTGAAAGTTGGACCAGGAGACGTAGCCTAGGAGGATTGCGTGAACTCCTTATTAAATTGTTGTGTTTTGTATTTGCTTGCTGTGTCTCTCTTACTGTTTTCCAACACATGTGTATTTCGCAAGCTATTTGATCCGTTGCTTAAAATAACATAGGAACACACCAACACATTAATTTCCTGAGGTCACCTAGGGGTGATTTCAGATCAAGTGGTATCAGAGCTATAGGTTGTTAAGGTTAGATAAGCTTGTGCTGGATTTAGCTGTTGAATGCTAACTAGATCAAAGCTCATATTACGAGAAGGAGAGTTGGTCGAAACTAATCCTGAAATCGGAAGAGTCTATCCTCAGAAGACAATGTCGAAGGAAGGTTCTGTGGGGCCAGACCCTCAATTTATAGATAGTTTCCTGGCCATAAGGTCCAAGGTAGAGGAAATGTATAAGGACTTCAAAAAACATAAAGATGAAGATTCATCAAGCTCCAAACAAGATAAAGGAGAAGAAGAGTCTCTCCTCCATGACCACTCAAAAGGCAAAGGGAAAGAAGAAAACTTTCTCACACCTCCTAATAACCCTGAACATAAAAAGAAGACATCTTTGATTAAACTAGATGTTAAATTTGATTTACCAATATATGATGGAGATTTGAAAGCAGAAAAGTTGGACAATTGGATCAAACAAATTGATGTTTATTGCAGAGTGCAGAGTATCGATTCAGACAAGAGCAAGATTCAGCTAGCCAGCCTACGCCTCGAAGGCACTGCCTTGGTTTGGTGGGAAGGCAGGACCCAAGCTGACATGAAGAGACATGGTAAGACACTTTCTGTTTCGAGTGAATTTGTTTCTGCAATAAAAAAGCAGTTCTACCCACTGGCCTACATGCAGCAAGCCATGATGAGTTGGAAAACTCTTCGGCAATTGAAAGGGCAAAGTGTAGAAGGTTACACCCAAGAATTTAGGAAGAAATCTATGATTCTAGGAATCTCATTACACTCACCTGAGACTCTGTTGAAGTACATCGGTGGTCTACACAACTGCATGAGGTACACTATCCTCATGTTTAATCCCACCAGTATAGATGAGGTATCTGTTCAAGCTACGCATCTAGAAGCTAAAGGAAAGAATGGGAACCCAAAAGTTGGGGGATCATCCGAACCCATTGCAAGCAAGAATAAGGAGAAAATAAAACAAAAATTGAAATCAAGGAAGGCCAACACTGCACAGAAAAGCAGGTCTTCATGAAGTCACTGTAAGAAGGATGGCCATGATGATGAGCATTGTTGGATTCTGCATCCGGAGCTGAGACATAAGAATTTTGAGGGCAAGAAGAAGAAGACTGCTGCAGCTATTCAGAAAGATTTGGGGTCGGACTCAAGAGATGAAACAACCATTGCAACCATAGGTATAAAAGGTAAGAATTCTGAAGCATCTATTAGTAATTCTGCACAATCTACTATTGATGAAGAAAATGAGAGAAAAATACATGAGCTTTTCGGTATTCAAGTTATTTCCAAACATCAAAAGATTGATACTTTGTTTGATGGTGGCTCACAAGTAAATTTAATTTCTGAAGCAATTGTAAAGAAGTTGGGTTTACTGACTACACCTCACAAGAAACCATACCCATTAGGTTGTTTAAGTGATAAAGCACAACTACAAGTGACTAGACAATGCAAATTCAAGTTTTCTTTTGGGTCAGCATTTTTAGATGAGGTTGAGTTAGATATAATTCCTTTGGATATATGTGGAATTGTTTTAGGAAGTCCTTACTTGTATGAAAAAAAAGCTATTTTCTATAGAGCCAAGAACAAGTATCTACTCGTTAAAGATGGAATCGAATACTTTGTAAGAGCTCATAATTTCAAGAATAATTACACTCTCATAAACTCAGGCCAGATGAAACGAATTGTAAATTCATGCAAACAATTTTTACTGATGGCTATAAAGGAAAAGAAACCCGATAAAACCAATGTATTTGAGGGCTGTGATGCTAAACAACAATCTGATTTAGAAAAAGTTGTTTCATAGTATGATATCTTGTTTCAAGAACCTAAAGTTTTGCCACCCAAGAAGGAAATAGTGCATGATATTAATTTGCAGAAAGATGCTCCATTGCCTAACATTGGAATGTATAGGTTGTTTGCTTTAGAGGATGCAAAAATCAAGAAGCAGGTGCAGGAGTTACTCGAGAAGGGGTTCATCAAACCTAGCACATCACCATGTGGATCTTCAATCGTTTTGGTGAGAAAGGAAGATGGCTCGCGGAGAATGTGCATTGATTACCGAGAACTGAATAAGATAACATTCAAAAATCATTATCCCCTTCCTCATATAGATGATCTATTAGATCAATTGAAAGAAGTTGTTTATTTTCCAAGTTAGACTTGCATAGTGGATATCATCAACTAAGAGTTGCAAAACAAGATGCATGGAAGACTGCTTCCAAAACAAAACAGGGATTGTATGAGTGGCTGGTTATGCCTTTTGTCTTAAATAATGCTCCTGCTACTTTCATGAGAATAATGAATGATGTACTTAGACATTTTCTTGATGATTTTGTTATCGTGTATCTGGATTACATTATGATATTTAGAAAAACGTGGGAAGAACATTTAAAGCATATTAAGAAAACATTAGATGTTCTGAAAAGAGAAAAGCTTTATGTTAAACTCTCAAAATGTGAATTTGGAAAAACATCCTTGAATTATTTGGGACATATAGTAGGGGGTGGTGAATTGAAGATAGATCCCTCTAAGGTGGTAGTCACTGTAAACTGGCCTAAACCCAAATCTGCTACAGAAGTTAGGAGCTTCTTAGAGCAGCACAATATTGGAGAAAGTTCATTTCTAAATTTTCCTTAATTGCATCTCCCTTACATGCTTTAACAGGATTGAACAAAGTGTTTCAGTGGGGAGGAAAACAACAGAAATCTTTCGACACCTTGAAAGAAAAGATTAGTACAACACCAGTACTAGCACTACCAGATCTCCAAAGACCGTTTGAGATCCAAATGGATGCCAATGACTATGCCATGGGAGTAGTGGTAATACAACACGGTAAACCCGTATGTTATCATTCTCAGACATTTAATTCTGCAGTAGTTAACTATCCCACATATGATAAAGAATTGTATGCATTAGTACAGAGTGTGAAAAAGTGGAAACATTACTTAATGGGCAAAGAAACAGTTATACATACTGATCATCAACCACTTCAATATCTACACTCCCAAACTAAGTTGTAGGAATCAAGACACTATAGATGGATGGGTTTTCTACAACAGTTTCATTTAGTCATCAGATATAAAAAGGGCATACACAATAAAGCTGCATATATGTTATCTAGACACATTAAAAATGCATCTACTATACTTAATCATAATTATGTGTTACATGAGAGCTACATTGAACAACATGCTCAAGATATAGACTTTAAAGATGTATATGCAACTTTAAGTCAAGGAAAACGAGTATAAGAATTGGATTATCATATTAAGGACCGACTCCTATATCATTGTGGGAATCTATGCATTCCACAAACTGAAAGAGTAAAGATAATTTGAGAAGCACACACTTCTCTAATATTAGGTCACTTTGGGGTAAGTAAAATAGTTGCACAACTGCAAAGATTTTGTTATTGGCCAAAAATGAACGCGACAGTTTCTAGATATGTAAGAGGGTGTACTATGTGTGATAAAAGCAAGCCCAACAATAGGAAACTTGGCTTGTACACTCCATTGCCAGTTCCTTCTCATCCTTGGGAAAGTGTTTCGATGGACTTTGTTGCAGGACTACCTAAATCTAGGAAAGGTCATGATTATTTGTATGTTGTTGTGGATAGGTTCAGCAAAATGTGTATTTTGATACCTTGTAATAAATATATTATAGTTGAACAAACTGCAAAACTGTTCTTTCAACATGTATGGGTTCATTTTGGATTACCCACTTCCATTATATCTGATCGAGACACCTGATTTGTGAGAAAGTTTTGGTCAAGTCTGTGGGAAATGATGGACACCAAGCCAAAGATATTGCAGTAAGCATCCTAAGCTTTGGGATGAACATTTGTGTTATGTGCATCATGCATACAACCGAACCAAACATTCTTCTACATAGAGATCTCCTTTTGAGACCTGTTTTGGTTTCACACCAAGGTCTCCCTTGGATTTTGTCTTCAGTAAGGACACAACAATTGAGGGACACAACGATGGGGACAAGGAAACTAGGTTCATTGAACAAATCCAAGAGATCCATCACATAGTACAGGGACAAATGGAAAAGAGCCAGGCCAAATACAAGGCAAGGCATGACAAGCATCGAATGGAGCATAGTTTCCAATTTGGTGATCAAGTCTGGCTGTATATCAGGAAGGATAGGATGCAAGGTGAAGGTAAAAAGCTAAAACCAATAAGGTATGGACCTTTCAAGATCCTTGAGAAAATTGGTGAAAATGCTTTTCACCTTGATTTGCCAGCTTATATGCACATCTACTCAGTCGTCAATGTCAATAGCTCGAGATTGTTTGAACCTTCAATAATTGAGGATCCCAAAGAGCAGAGTTAATGGCCTTCTATTGATGACCTATTACCTGAATATCTTAATGAATTACAGGAAGACACAGTTCTAGAAAAGAAGGTGAGAACGACGCACAAGGGAGATGTTGAGTACCTCAGAAATGGGCTCAGGGGTACAAAGCCAAGCAGTGCAAAATGGATATAGATTGGAAAGGTGAGAAAGTTGTATCCTCACTTAGTCGATGCTTGAAAATCAACTTTTGGTGGTCCAAAAGATTTTTCAGTGCGAAGGTCGTGATCCGAATTGGATCCTCAAACAATTCCATGATTGTTAAGAATGGATGACAGACTTCAAGAAATCTTATACCTATCAGAAATAACCTGAATAATGGTAATTTGCAGCCAACACGGAGCAATGAGGATCTTCGGTCAAAGCACGTTAACCATTGGCCCATGGCGACTGTGTATGGCACAAAAATGGCAGTCGGGAAGCCCAAATCCAGAAACAAGACAAAACCCCTCAAGAAGGAAAATCCCCGAGGGCTCAGTCACAAGGGAAACCAGAAAACCGTGAGACAGCACTAAAACTAACAGGCGGGTCCCATGCTCAAAACAAGCGGAATATATGAGGCATTTTGGGAGGTAAGAGGATTTGGCCAAGGACCCAGCAATTCCATACACCAAATGACGCGTGTCCTGTGGATGAGAGAGAAAACCACTCTTATCGCAAGGTAATGGTTGAGCAACTCACCCATGCGATAAAAGCAATGATCATAGGATCTGGAGGCCCCATATCAACGACAGAGATTGCACCCAATGGGAGATTGATTTGACGGAAGAATAGGCTGAGGCATATGAAATTTGGGGTCCAACATGACCGCTGAGCTGGCAGATGAATTATTGCACAGAATAACCGAAATAACGACCGTTCGAGGAAGAGCTAGCGCTCAGTTCATGAGGGGACAAGTGGCCACCTCTCTATGAAACGTTACGCAATGGTGATGACACAAAAGCAGGAAATTCTAGAGGAAATAGGTAGGTGATCTGAAGCGTTGGAAGAGGAAGTGAACAGTCACGGGATAGATTGGCTTTAAGCCACGAATAGACAAAGAGCAGAGAGGAGATAGAGGAGGGAGTGAAGCAAGAAGCAGAGAACAAAGAAGTCGAGCTGACCTACAAAGCTAAGGCAGCATCGAGCAGACATAACCCAGAAGGCTTGAGAGGTTCAAGCAATCCCTGTGAGGATATCGGTCGGGAACTGAGTGCCAGATTGGACTCATCCCATTAAGACCAGTTGAGGTCGAGACTCAGTAAGGGGGAGTCTGTGTACTCTAGTGGCTTGGGGAATCCAAGTATCACCCTACTAAGCATAATCTATTACAGGAGACTCAAATTGAGCTCCTCATTGTAAAAACTATGCTTAAAGACACGATAGAAAAGGCCACAACTGAAAGCTGGACCAGGAGACGTAGCCCAGGAGGATTGGGTGAACTCCTTATTAAATTGTTGTCTTTTGCGTTGTCTTGTTGTGTCTCTCTTACTGTTTTCCAATGCCTTTGTATTTCACAATCTTATTGATTTGTTGCTTAAAATAACATAGGCACACACCAACACATGAATCTGTAATACCTTCATTAATTTCCTAAGGTCACCTAGGGGTGATTTCAGATCAATGATTTTGATCTATATCTTCATGTGTAACAACACGGATATGAGGAGAGTGTTCCTCGTCGGGTATTTCATGGAAATAATTTATAATCAGGGTGATAACATGAGGCCACCAGCCACCTTTATCTCTAAAAATTATTCCATTCCTATTCAACTAGAGTGACCAACAGATAAGAAGGAGGAGGTTGCGACTTTCAAGTTTGAGGACTTAGTCCACCATCGATTCCAAACATTCAATATATTGTCTCCACGCCATCTCTGTGTTATAGCCAATGAGGTGAGAACCTATTCCCATAAATTGATAGCAATAGGGCATATAAGAAATAAGTGTTCATTTGATTCATCAGCTTGATGACAAAGAACACACTAGGAGGGTCCATAAAAGACATTTTATTTAGATTTTTTCCAGTAGGAGTTTTATTCATAACAACATTTCGCATAAAAAAACCTGGTACACGGAGGGGATTTGAGCTTCCAAAGGGAGTGCCACAATCCAACAAACACACGAGGCTTGGGTGCAACACAAATAATAGGATATCCTTCTTTTGGAGAGTATATTCCATGTGCTGTGGGTGCCCAAATGAGTTCATATTCATCCTCCGATATACGAACATGTGATTTAGTTAAAGCGGAGATATAGCCCATCCAATCCTGTTGCCATTGAACAAGGATTCCCAAAATATCAGCCGATTTCCAGGCTTCTGAAAATATGGTGGAAATCTCTGAATTGGCAATATGGGCAATCCAGTTGATGCCTCGATCATTTAAGAAATTTATAAGATCAAGGTGTAGCATATACATGTTGCCTCATCCTCTCCAAGGGTCCATTCCAATGTGCACTGATATGCCAGATTTAATACGCCATACAAGGCCATCTCTAATAGTGGGAAGGGTGTAAAGAATAGCTCTCCAAATCATCAAAATACCAGCTCTATGCCAAGCCGACAGTCAGATCCAATCCATAATATGTAGAGGCCAAATTTATTTTTGATGTACCACATTAGTCAAGAGGCTGCTTTTCAAGAGAATTATCCATCCCATCTTGGCAACGAGAGCATGTGCAAAGTAGGGTAGGTCCTTCAATCCTCAGCCACTCCATTTCTTTGGAAGGGAAATGTGACTCCTAGTTTATCAAGTTGTTATTGTAAAAGAAAATATATATATGATTCACTTAGAATCAAATAGACATCCATTATCATCATCTTTCATTTGATTATTTCTGGCATTTTTTATCATGTACGCATTTTTCTGATTTAATAAAATAATTCCTACTGTCATGATTACTCCTCAAAGGGAAGAGTATGTTTGATAATCAAGTTTTATGAGTAGTTTTAAATCTCCTTCTCCAATAAGAGGTCCCCTATTGCGTATGGGAAGTGTAATTTAGTTATATCTTTTCATTTATATTTTTCTATTTTTATACTATGTTTTACCTCATTTCATTATGTAGATTTTAGCTCATTTTCTTTAGTTGTTTTTTCATATATCAAGTTCTTGAATAAAATTAAAAAACCATAAAACATTTTCGAATCATCTTTGCTATTAATTTTTTACTCCTAAAATCATTTTTAGTTTCTTATTCATAGATATGTTAGAATTTCTTGCATAGTATTGTAGGTATATTTTCAAAAACGATTGAGTTCTAAGTTTTGCATAAACAGGTTAATTGCTTTGGTATTCCATAGATTCGTTGTAGATAATTGTATTTTGTCTTTGTAATTCATAGATTAGAAAATGAATTGTCTCTCATAACATAAATTACCTTTTACTTTTCATAGATTAGAGTTCATACAGTAAACTACCTTTATCTTTCGTAGATTAGAATTCGATTTATTTTATAGGATAAAATTGTCTTTACTTTCCTTGGATTAAAATTTAAATGTCCAATAGAATACATGGTATTTATTTTCCATAGATTAGAATTTTAAAATTTTCATAATGTAAACTATTTGATGTTTTCGTAGAGTTAGTCTACTGCTTAAATTAGATTCATTTCTTTTCTAGATTCAAATTGTATTACTCTCTTAGAATAATTTATTCCTTGTTTCATAAAGTTGTAGTTAATCTTTATTACCTTTACTTTCGCTAAACATGTGTGTCCTATATTTAGTTTTGATATCATAAGTATAATATCGTTTCTATTTTTTGAATAAGTTTTGCATCCTTTGATTATTTATTTTTTTCAAAAGAATAAGATTATTTTCCACAGAGAATAAGTTTTAAATAGAGTGTAGTATACTTGATACACTTAGACTTGCATTTTAATGCAAATAATGTAAAGCACAATTAAATTACCCAACACTTACTTGAATATGATTCTCGTGTGGTTACATTTTATATGATCATGATTTCTCAAAATAATGTAATCTATGTCTAATGTATTAAATGCATGTTTAACCAAGATAAGATTTAGAATGACTAAGTGTCATGGAAAGTAATGATTGTTAATATTTTTTAAAAGAATTGATGATTGGTAGAGTGAGTGGTGTGAAATCCCTCACTCCCATAGAAATTAAAGTGGGACAATTGACTACTAATAAATTATGAGATGCATATCTTAATGGAGAGAGTGAGTATAAAGCCCTTATGGTTGAGAAATTTTATTTTCCTAGCATGAAAAGTATGATTTCCAAATGAAATTTTCTAGCATAAACGAGATGGTATTGAATGAATTATGTTTTCCTTTCAACTGATGTAGAATGTAGCTTAATTGGTTGAATTATCAAATATGTAAGTGGTTTTGAAGACCAATTTATTGGTTGCCATAAACGATGTGTTGCAAATATTTTTAGGTAGGAGAAATTAACATTTTTTGACTAAGTTAAAAGAATTGTAGGTTACATGTAGAATTCCTTTGTCATGGAATGAAATGTAATCCCTCAGAGATTAATGCTAATAATATTACCACTTGCAAGGTACTAAACATTATAATAAGAGTTTCATGTTTGTGAGACCCGACTTCTATATTAAGCAAGTTTTGGAAACAAAATTTTTGATTGAAATTTTTATAATATATCTCATGGGAACTATATGTGGTGATAAAATGCCACCATAGTGACATTGGCTCCCTATACCATGTATTGATCACCATGAGTAATTCAAGGTAAACCATGTTAGAGCAAGTCAAAGGGATTCCACAACCATAAAACTCCATGAGTAATAACATGTAAAATATATTATAGTAAGTAGAGGGAACTATAAGACTCTAATAGTCTCTTTGGTCTTCCTATGTAAGAAATATTTAGTTGGATATATTGCCTAAATGACTATGTCACAAAGAAACTGATTGCCTAAACCTAAAAGGGTAAGTGACCACAAGAAGGACGAGACTTGAAAGAACTACCCATGAGAAACATATGTCACACACTTAGTGGGATAATGAGTGTGAACACATGTGTCTGAAGCAAGTAGTGAGTTTAAATTGTTACTTGTGGAAGCCTAATGAAGTGAAAGATAACCATACAATAAGTATTGAGTTGTAAGTTTCATTTGTTGAAATGCATGTTCCTTTGTAGAAATTAAGATATCATGTGGAAGAGTTAATGGATGCATATGAAAATTGTAATAACACAAATGTTTTGTTGGTTTTGTGATGTACGAACTAGATGGAAAGACATAAATCTATAAGTGACTAGGTTGTAAAGACAAATACCACTACTGAAGTAGATGGAAAAAATGTTGGCATTATGATATAGGTATGACTCAAGTGTTGTCCTTGATAGAAATTCACTTAGATGACAGATCACAGTTTAGAAACACAGAATGAAGAAAGTAGTGTATACACGCATGTTCACTATATACAAAGGCACGTATAATGTACACACGCACTTTCACAGAAGGAAAGGCGCATACATGTCGAACAACTAAGTTTTGGTCCATGGTATTTGGTCCTAGGTATTGACCCCAGGTATTGGTCCTACGTAGTTTTGGACCATGGTATTGAGAAAGGCCTAAACCTATATAAGGAGAAGAATATCATTAGGCTAATGGGAAAGTATTCAAGTAATGAATATCTAATGAAGTGTGAGATCTAGTATGCTGGTTATGGGCTTTTGATGCTTTGCTTGATCTGAAACAAGGGTGCACCTATGCGGTTGATGACGGGTGATGGATCAGGATCATGAAGACAAGGATGCATTACCATTATATGGTATGATCATGAATAGATCTGAATATTGATGCATGCCTTATCCTTTATATCTTATGTTCTGGCTATATCTGAAGTTGAAAATTGCAGCGAAGGTATATGTAATTATTTTAAGATCTGTACGTAAGTTCCCTTTGATGAAACAACGTATACACGTCGGTCTGACACAGTCAAGTAGCATATACTTTATGAGATTTGATATTTGAGGTTGTTGTTGATTCTAGTGATTCTTGCAGAGTTCCATGCTGTGCTCTGTGTTATGGTGACTGTGTTTTGATGACAGGGTTTCGGTGATTCAGTTGTAAGGTGATTCAGAGTTAATGGTTATATTTTCGTAGTGATTTTTTTGTATTGATGGATCCAGTTTGAAAATTTATGAAATGTGGTCCCTGGAAGAAATAAAAGGTTGTAACCTTTTGTAGGTCAGCACCTACGTACTAGTACATCAGCTAGTACAAGAGCTAGGGGGTTGTAGCTCCCTTCCAGTAGTAGCTGGAGAATGAGAGAAGTTTGTAGCCTTCTAGAGGTGGGTGCCTGCGTCTGGTATGAGTCTGCGCCAGTACAAAATTGTAAAAAGAAGTTTCTTATTAAAAGGAAGATAGAGACGATTGCAACAGGTGGTTTTCACCCACATTGGGTTTCCACCTTATATCATGGTGTTCATGTGTGCTTCTTATGTGTGATGATCTGTTTACTATTTATATGGTTAATAATGTTCTGATGCACTCATTAAAAATCAACTAACTTAATCATAAGTTTACTGGATATACACTAGTTGCATTAATCACAGTTGCATATATACGCGGGTTTCCTTAACTGAAGTAGTGTATATGAATCTGATAATGGAAATGAAAATATTATTGATTTGCTAATACTGATTCACCCCCCCTCTTTGTATTATTTCCAACAATTGGTATCAGAGTAGGTACTTCAGAAGAAGCTTGATCGCTTGAAGGAAGATCCATCAGGATGAGTAATCAAGAAAGAGAGGGATCCATTAGACCACTAATCTTCGATGGGAGTAATTTTTTCTACTGGAAGATTAGAACCACAGCGTATCTACAATTGCTTGGAACAGATGTTTGGGGATCGTGGAAGGAGGATATATATATCCAATAGAAATTCCTATAGATACGACAGATAGAAAGCAATATGAACTCAATGCCAAAGTTGTTACTATCATATTTGGAAGTTTGTCAAAATCAGAGTTTGTCAAGGTCATGCAACTCAAATCAGCCAAAGAAATATGGGACAAAATCATTCTAAGCTACGAAGGAGATGGTCAGGTAAAACGTGCTAAGCTTCAAACTCTCAGAATATGGTATGAAACTCTTAAGATGCATAGTAATTGTAGTGTTCTATCTAGGGTACTAGACTAAACCATATTTATTATCGACCAGGATGCGTAAGCTTAGAGGCATGCGTCTAAATTATATAGACATAAAGGATTATTAGCTAATTGGTTATGATGTAGGTCACATAACTTCTTTACGGAAGATTGGGGTATGTTACCTATCATCCAAACACTCAGATCACTCTACTAATATACCTGATTACAACACTATCATTAAATTCATTCACCAAATTAAACACTGAAATTAAACACTGTGTATCACTGCAAACTGAGATTTCAATCTCCTTACAGAGACATTATACATAAAACCCTTGTTTAGCAAATACCCAGCATCCACTAATATTCCTACAAGATAAAAATATACAGAGACCATAAACAGATTTTGAAATGAAAACGAAGTTCATGACATTGCTTTAAACGACAACACAGGGATCGAATCCCTTATAGGATGCGCTTCACGATCTCAGTGATGACTGTTCAAGTATTATCACAAACACAAACCATGTGCATTCGATTGAAATCAACAACCAATTTGAACTATTGAAATCGAAAACCAATCTTAACTACTGTGCAAACCATGTAATACCCTAAGTGCGTATAAAACGAAAAGGACAGTATACCAGTTTAACGCAGGGCCCGTCCGCGTTCCAGAGGTATACGTGTTCAACCGGTTATCAAATCAATGCAACAAGACAAGGGTCGTGACTGTAACTGGATTCTTGATATTAAGTTCAAAAGACTGTTTCAAATGATACAATGATTAACCATCGTTCATTACACCGGACTGTATTTACATATGTCTTTTTACAACACATTTCAAAAATGAATGTACATACATGATATGGTTGTTGCCTCTTTTACTATGTCGAGATTTTTGAAATGTTTCCATCTAAACTGATTTCAAAAAAAGAACAAAAACTAAATCAATTTTAGAATGCTCTATTGTTGCTGCCTTTGTCGCCAGTATGCCATGCTTTGACCTGTGTTGACCGCGCATGTAGGAGGGTCGATTCTGCTGTAGGATAGGTATTCGTCCATGCTTGGACATTCTACTTTTCATCCATACCTTTCGCTCTAGCCTAGCTGTTGTGCCACATGTCAAACAATGAGCCAATTACAGGATGTTGGAACTTCCTATAACCATTTTACCAAAAACTTATAATTCTTTAACATAAAACTCCTAAATCAATTTCAATGCATTTTAATAATTATAGAACCATTAACTAATCAATTTTCAAGGAATCTAAGAGACATATGATGAAAAGAAGTAGGCAAATGATATGTTTTAAGAGGAAAAAGGAGGTCATAGGATGGTACCAACATCTCTCCCCGACTTAAGGAATTAGCATGTCCTCATGCTAACCCCGAAGTGCTTCCCTTGAACTCTGTCCCTGCCTGGATCTCTGCTGCCTTTAGCAATGTGTCCACATTCTTTTTCACCTGGGTATCTTTCTGACCCTTGAGCTCCTGCTTTAATCTTTTGTATTTTTCTTTGAGGGTCTTCTTCTGATTGTACCACTTGGTGGCCCACTTACAAATCTCCGTTTGCTCAGCCTCCAGTTCACTGATTCTCTCCCTTAACTTTTCATTCTTCTTTTGAGTTTCTTTACTCTGCGCTCAGAGCATTTCATTTTCTTTCTTGATAACTTTTTCTAGCATATTAGCCTCCATGAGCTCTTCCTTTAATTCTTCAATTTGTTTCTCCAATTTCTTCTATCTCTTAATGGGAGGTGGTGAACATTTTTCCTGCTTGTTATTGCTTTCTACCTCTATATCAACTCCTGGCCCTGGTAGTGAGTGGTCACCACTCTCAACATCCATTTGTATAGTTGCATTGGATTCAAGCTGGTCTTCTTGTAACTGGGCTTTTGGTGTCCTCCTTGTTCTTCGTGAGTAAGTGGTGAAAATTTTATCTTGTTCTGCCCTCTTAGCATCTTCCTTTCTCATGTTCCTAGTCCTTATGCTGCCCACAGGTAGAGGTGCCTTGCTGGCTTTGGATACTGGGATTTCTTCATCAATATCCTTCATGAACCCTGATTCCTCCTGCAATTCTTCTTTGTCTTCCTCATCTATAGTTTGGTTAGCAGCTAAGAAATCTTTCCACGGTTTCCCTCTTCTCTGCAATTCATGCTCAATAAGAATTTTAATTAAGCCAAAGTGATATAGGCTCTTGTCTTCATTTCCCTTCTTCTTCTGGATGGTCTTGGACATCTTGGTCAAGCTTTGTAATAGAAAATATGGTAGGCTGATAACGCATTGTTTCTTCAAGTGTAGCAGTAACTTAATATGGTATAGATAGACAATACTGTAACGGCCTTCGCAGGTTATGAATTTTTGAAGGATATAGACCATCTCATCCCAGGGATGCATCAACCAACTTCTTGGAACACCTTTCTTCCAGTTAACTGATGAGACTCTGGATCTAGACATAAACTGCGTCCACGATTTCTCTTTAAATTGCTTTGTTTTAAAGTACTTCTCCCCTTCTGGACTAATCCCTATTGACTGGGCTATAGTATCCTCTGAAACCCTGAATGAGAAGTTACCTATCAGGGGTTTTTCTCCATTGAAGGTGAAAGAAAATTGTTTGGTAACCTCTTCATTACTTCCATGAAATTTTTCTAAAAATGTTAACCACTGTATCTCTCTAAGAATTGCAATGCAATCTTCATGATATTGAGAACTGTCGAACACACTCGGCTCGACCCTATTAGTCATTGTGGCAGAGGGTCGTGCTCTAACCCTTCTCTGTTTATGTCTTGCAATTTTAACAAAGAAATTTCAATTTGTTACCTGGTGTGTCACTCCCTTAATCTTCAATATGATGCTCGGTCGGTCGACTGTCTTATGACTTTGGTGGGAGTCGAAACCGAGTGGTTATGTTTCCCTTTTTGTGGTGCTCACTGCTTCGAATCCTCATTGTGTAAGTCGAACCCAAATGGTAATATTTCCTTCGGCGCTCACTGCTTTCGGTTCTTGTCAAAACCATATGATAATATTTCCTTCGGCGCTCACTGCTTCTGATTCTACTGTGGAAGTCACGAGAAATCAAATGCCAGCATAAGATAACCAAAAATGATGGTGGGATACCCAGCTGTACTTACTTCATAGCATATTCATTTTTTTAGAACAGAGGAGTGCTGTACCGCTTGTATAGATGTCACCATAAGAGTGTTGAAGGCGTATATGCAATGCTGGGTATGATTTCGGGAGTCCCTTGAATCATTTGGCTACGTCGGGTGGTGGAGTCATAATTTGGCCGTGTGGAATACAATGAATAGGCCGCTTTACATTTGTTTCTTTCCCTTTTATTTAAAAACACAATCCACCACGTGTCCTGTTTCGGTTGGCATTCGGTCAAATGGAAGATGTTGGTATGGCTGTAGGATACATTTAGCATGACAAGGTTGATGTGTTGGTAATGGGTTTAGAGGTATGAATAGGTTGAAGTATGAAAAATGATAAGAATCGGTGGGATAAGGGATGATGGAAAATGTAGATGTCCTTGAAATCGATCATAACAATCACAGTCATCAAATTTACATTAAAAATTAATCTAAGAAATTAAATGTTAAGAATAAGAAACATATTACTCTTTTGTTAGTTGTTGTTGTATTGACATGTTGAGTAGGACTAGTCCCTTTTGACTGTTCTTTTGCTTGTTGTAACAGGTCCCCTGAGAAAGATTGAATGCAACAGGTCCCTTGAGAAAAATTTGAAGATGTTCATGCAGCTCCTTATATGTATACAGGTTCATTGAGCTTGGGCATTTGATGGAATCTAGGTGCCCAAATCCTTGTAGAAACTTGATGAAACTCTTGTAGAAACTTGATGAAACTTTGTTGAAGTAGCCCTGGGTGTCAATCTCTTTAACAGGTCCCTTCTAGGTGTCTTAAACAGGTCCCATTACTGCTGATGTTGGTAGCATAGTCGTCTGGACAGAACAGGTCCCCCTGCATAATGTTTATAACCAGGTCCCTCTGAGATAAAATAATGACAAAACAACTTATTTATTGAGGTCTGGAATGCTGCAACAAGCTGCTTTGGAAATTTACAGTGAAGAGATAGGATAAGAAATCTTTAAGAATTTACAATGGAGAGATAAAAGAACAAAATGCTGATGCCTCTCTCCCCGACTAAAATTTTGACTTGTCCTCAAGTCATGATTCAGTTGATAAATCAAACAGTGAACAAAAGAAAGAGAATTCATACCCGCCAACGAATTGGTTTTCAAGTAGGAATTCGGGGTTAGAGTGTGCCAGAGGCTGGTTTTCACATCTAACCCATTATTTATTTTTTTTATATATATATTTTTTTAGTTTTTGTTTTATATTATTTTTTTTTATTTCTTTTTGACTCTGAAATTGAAAGGAAATGAACTAAGGCAGTGATACTGCAGCTGAGGGCTGCAATATCTCAACCTCTCTTTGTTGAGATACTGTATGGAGAAAATCTTGCTTACTGATGGGCTTGGTGTATAGTTTCAGGCGATGACCATTGACAGTAAAGGAATGACCTTCTCCATCAATAGTTTTGAGCTTGACTGAACCATTGTCGTAAGCCTAAATAATTTCGTATGGGCCCATCCAATGGGTGGTGAACTTGGCTTTATGATCTCTGAATTTAGAGTCAAAAAGTAAAGCCCAGTCACCTTCCTTGAACTGCGTCTTCTTAATATGTGCATCATGCTACTGCTTCCTTTGTTTTTGCATGAGGATTGTGGTCTCCTCTGCTTGCTGCCTCATTTCATCCAGCTGGTTCAACTGCTGAATTCTTTCTTTTTATGCTTGGTCCAAGTCAATTTGCAAATCTGCAGCCAGTTTAAAAGTATGTATTTGAAACTCAATAGGAAGCATTACCTCTTTGCCGTACACCAATTGATATGGTGTAAATCCGGTAGTATCTTTCCATGTAATTCTGTAAGCCCAGAGTGCATCTTTGAGCTTTTCTTCCCAATTCTTCTTGTTCATTGCCACAGTTTTAGTAATGATCCCTTCCAAAGTTTTGTTTGTGGATTCCACCTGCCCATTGGCCTGTGGATGGTAAGGGGTACTTTTCCTATGCTTGATTTGGTATTTGTCTGTGATGTCCTTCACTAGCTTTGAGGTGAATTGAATACCTTGATCAGTCACAATTTCCCTTGGTACTCCATACCTCACAAAAATCTCTTCAAAAAGGAAATTTACTACTGTGTGTTCGGTGGCTCTAACCAGTGCTTTTGCTTCAGCCCACTTTGTGACATAATCAGTACATACTAAGATGTACTTCTTACCATTGGACGTTGGGTTAATGGGTCCTATAAAGTCTAGAGCCCATTTGTCAAATGGCTCTAAGTGAACTTGGGGCTGAAGGGGCATCTCATCGGTAGCTGTTGGCCTGCCCATTCTTTGGCAGCTGTCACAACTCTTTACATACTTCTTGGCATCCTTGAAAATGGATGGCCAGTAGTATCCAAGAGTAAGAACTTTGAATGCTGTCCGCTTAGCTGCAAAATGCCCACCACACGGTTCATCATGGCAAGATTTTAAAATATCAATTACCTCATCATTTCTTACACATCTTCTAATGATCATATCATAACCAGTGTAAAATAAATCGCCATTAAGCCATGAATATCTAGCACTTTGTTTGACTAGTCTCTTCCTTTCCTTTGCAGTAAAGTGTGGAGGTGTCCTTCCTGTAGACAAATAATTGGCCAAATCAGCATGCCAAGGAGTTACTATGGAAATTGCAAATAAGTTTTCATCTGGAAAAGAATCTTCAACTGGAACAACCTCACCTGGATATTGTAGTCTAGAAGGAAAATCTACCACCTGGTTCTCTTTGCCTGGTCTATCTAACACTGTGATGTTAAATTCCTGTAACAATAATAACCATCTGGTAACTCTGCCACTAGTTATTGGTTTATTCATTAAATGTCTAATGGCAGAATGATTAGTATGTACAAAGACCTCATAACCAGTTATGTAATGTCGGAATTTATTCACAGCATAAATGATGGCAAGTGTTTCCTTTTCTGTAACTGTGTAGTTTAACTCTGCAGGTGTTAGATTTTTGCTAATGAAATAAATGGCATAAGTACAAGATTCCTCTTTTTGGCCTAATGATGCACCCACTGCAGTGTCAGATGCATCTGTGAAGATATGAAATGGTAGGCTCCAATTAGGCCCTCTCAAGACTGGTGCGGTTGATAACTTCTTTTTGAGTAGTTCAAATGCTTGTTGACAGTTCTCATTCCAGTTGAAAAGTACATATTTGGTTAGAATTTTAAACAAAGGTAAAGCTATTTTACTAAAATGTTCAATGAATCTTCTGTAATAGCTTGCATACCCAAGGAAACTTCTTACCTCTCTCTGATTCTGTGGAATTGGAAAATCAGCAATGATCTGGATCTTTGTTGGGTCAACCTTGATGCCTTGAAAAGAAATATAGTGGCCTAACACTATCCCTTTGTTTAACATCATAAAGCACTTTTCATTGCTGAGGGACAGGTTAGCTTCAATACATCTTTTCAGAACTCTCTCAAGGTTTTCCAATGCATGTTCAAATGAATTGCCATATACTGAAAAATCATCCATGTAAACTTCAACACAATCATGAATTAAGTCAGCGAAAATAGCTAACACAACTCTCTGAAATGTAGCTGGAGCGTTGCAAAGTCCAAATGGAAAAACATTGTAAGAATAAGAAATCTTATAGCTATCAGAAATAACCTGAATAATGGTAATTTGCATCCAACACAGAGCAATGAGGACCTTCGGTCAAAGCACGCTAACCATTGGCCCATGGCGACTGTGTATGGCACAAAAATGGCAGTCGGGAAGCCCAAATCCAGAAACAAGACAAAACCCCTCAAGAAGGAAAATCCCCGAGCGCTCAGTCACAAGGGAAACCAGAAAACCGTGAGACAGCACTAAAACTAACAGGCGGGTCCCACGCTCAAAACTGACGGAATATAGGAGGCATTTTGGGAGGTAAGAGGATTTGGCCAAGGACCCAGCAATTCCATACACCAAATGACGCGTGTCCTGTGGATGAGAGAGAAAACCGCTCTCATCGCAAGGTAATGGTTGAGCAACTCACCCATGTGATAAAAGCAATGATCATAGGATCTGGAGGCCCCAGATCAACGACAGAGATTGCACCCAATGGGAGATTTATTTGACGGAAGAATAGGCTGAGGCATATGAAATTTGGGGTCCAACATGACCGCTGAGCTGGCAGATGAATTATTGCACAGAATAACCGAAATAACGACCGTTCGAGGAAGAGCTAGCGCTCAGTTCGTGAGGGGACAAGTGGCCACCTCTCTATGAAATGTTACGCAATGGTGATGACACAAATGCAGGGAATTCTAGAGGAAAGAGGTAGGTGATCTGAAGCGCTGGAAGAGGAAGTGAATAGTCACGGGATAGATTGGCTTTAAGCCACGAATAGACAAAGAGCATATAGGAGATAGATCAGAGAGTGAAGCAAGAAGCAGAGAACAGAGAAGTCGAGCTGACCTACAAAGCTAAGGCAGCATCGAGCAGACATAACCCAGAAGGCTTGAGAGGTTCAAGCAATCCCTGTGAGGACATCGGTCGGGAACTGAGTGCCAGATTGGACTAATCCCATTAAGACCAGTTGAGGTTGAGACTTGGTAAGGGGGAGTATGTGTACTCTAGTGGCTTGGGGAATCCAAGGATCACCCTACTAAGCATCATCTATTACAGGAGACTCAAATTGAGCTCCTCATTGTAAAAACTATGCTTAAAGACACAATAGAAAAGGCCACAACTGAAAGCTGGACCAGGAGACGTAGCCCAGGAGGATTGGGTGAACTCCTTATTAAATTGTTGTCTTTTGCATTGGCTTGTTGTGTCTCTCTTACTATTTTCCAATGCCTGTGTATTTCACAATTTTATTGATCTGTTGCTTAAAATAACATAGGCACACACCAACACATGAATCTGTAATACCTTCATTAATTTCCTAAGGTCACCTAGGGGTGATTTCAGATCAATGATTTTGATCTATATCTTCATGTGTAACAACACGGATATGAGGAGAGTGTTCCTCGTCGGGTATTTCATGGAAATAATTTATAATCAAGGTGATAACATGAGGCCACCAGCCACATTTATCTCTAAAAATTATTCCATTCCTATTCAACTAGAGTGACCAACAGATAAGAAGGAGGAGGTTGCGACTTTCAATTTTGAGGACTTAGTCCACCATCGATTCCAAACATTCAATATATTGTCTCCACGCCATCTCTGTGTTATAGCCAATGAGGTGAGAACCTATTCCCATAAATTGATAGCAATAGGGCATATAAGAAAGAAGTGTTCATTTGATTCATCAGCTTGATGACAAAGCACACACTAGGAGGGTCCATAAAAGACATTTTATTTAGATTTTTTCCAGTAGGAATTTTATTCATAACAACATTTCGCATAAAAAAACTTGGTACACGGAGGGGATTTGAGCTTCCAAAGGGAGCGCCACAATCCAACAAACACACGAGGCTTCGGTGCAGCACAAATAATAGGATATCCTTCTTTTGGAGAGTATATTCCATGTGCTGCGGGTGCCCAAATGAGTTCATATTCATCCTCTGATATACGAACATGTGATTCAGTTAAAGCGGAGATATAGCCCATCCAATCCTGTTGCCATTGAACAAGGATTCCCAGAATATCAGCCGATTTCCAGGCTTCTGAAAATATGGTGGAAATCTCTGAATTGGCAATATGGGAAATCGAGTTGATGCCTCGATCATTTAAGAAATTTATAAGATCAAGGTGTAGCATATACATGTTGCCTCATCCTCTCCAAGGGTCCATTCCAATGTGCACTGATATGCCAGATTTAATACGCCATACAAGGCCATCTCTAATAGTGGGAAGGGTGTAAAGAATAGCTCTCCAAATCATCAAAATACCAGCTCTATGCCAAGCCGACAGTTAGATCCAATCCATAATATGTAGAGGCCAAATTTATTTTTGATGTACCACATTTGTCAAGAGGCTGCTTTTCAAGAGAATTATCCATCCCATCTTGGCAACGAGAGCATGTGCAAAGTAGGGTAGGTCCTTCAATCCTCAGCCACCCCATTTCTTTATAAGGGAAATGTGACTCCTAGTTTATCAAGTTGTTATTGTAAAAGAAAATATATATATGATTCACTTAGAATCAAAGATACATTCATTATCATCATCTTTCATTTGATTATTTCTGGCATTTTTTATCATGTACGCATTTTTCTGATTTAATAAAATAATTCCTACTGTCATGATTACGCCTCAAAGGGAAGAGTATGTTTGATAATCAAGTTTTATGAGTAGTTTTAAATCTCCTTCTCCAATAAGAGGTCCCCCTATTGCGTATGGGAAGTGTAATTTAGTTATTTCTTTCATTTATATTTTTCTATTTTTATACTATGTTTTACCTCATTTCATTATGTAGATTTTAGCTCATTTTCTTTAGTTGTTTTTTCATATATCAAGTTCTTGAATAAAATTAAAAAACCATAAAACATTTTCGAATCATCTTTGCTATTAATTTTTTACTCCTAAAATCATTTTTAGTTTCTTATTCATAGATATGTTAGAATTTCTTGCATAGTATTGTAGGTATATTTTCAAAAACGATTGAGTTCTAAGTTTTGCATAAACAGGTTAATTGCTTTGGTATTCCATAGATTCATTGTAGATAATTGTATTTTGTCTTTGTAATTCATAGATTAGAAAATGAATTGTCTTTCATAACATAAATTACCTTTTACTTTTCATAGATTAGAGTTCATACAGTAAACTACCTTTATCTTTCGTAGATTAGAATTCGATTTATTTTATAGGATAAAATTGTCTTTACTTTCTTTGGATTAAAATTTAAATGTCCAATAGAATACATGGTATTTATTTTCCATAGATTAGAATTTTAAAATTTTCATAATGTAAACTATTTGATGTTTTCGTAGAGTTAGTCTACTACTTAAATTAGATTCATTTCTTTTCTAGATTCAAATTGTATTACTCTCTTAGAATAATTTATTCCTTGTTTCATAAAGTTGAAGTAGTTAATCTTTATTACCTTTACTTTCGCTAAACATGTGTGTCCTATATTTACTTTTCATATCATAAGTATAATATCGTTTCTATTTTTTGAATAAGTTTTGCATCCTTTGATTATTTATTTTTTTCAAAAGAATAAGATTCTTTTCCACAGAGAATAAGTTTTAAATAGAGTGTAGTATACTTGATACACTTAGACTTGCATTTTAATGCAAATAATGTAAAGCACAATTAAATTACCCAACACCTACTTGAATATGATTCTCGTGTGGTTACATTTTATATGATCATGATTTCTCAAAATAATGTAATCTATGTCTAATGTATTAAATGCATGTTTAACCAAGACAAGATTTAGAATGACTAAGTGTCATGGAAAGTAATGATTGTTAATATTTTTTAAAAGAATTGATGATTGGTAGAGTGAGTGGTGTGAAATCCCTCACTCCCATAGAAATTAAAGTGGGACAATTGACTACTAATAAATTATGAGATGGATATCTTAATGGAGAGAGTGAGTATAAAGCCCTTATGCTTGAGAAATTTTATTTTCCTAGCATGAAAAGTATGATTTCCAAATGAAATTTTCTAGAATAAACGAGATGGTATTGAATGAATTATGTTTTCCTTTCAGCTGATGTAGAATGTAGCTTAATTGGTTGAATTATCAAATATGTAAGTGGTTTTGAAGACCAATTTATTGGTTGCCATAAATGATGTATTGCAAATATTTTTAGGTAGGAGAAATTAACATTTTTTGACTAAGTTAAAAGAATTGTAGGTTACATGTAGAATTCCTTTGTCATGGAATGAAATGTAATCCCTCAGAGATTAATGCTAATAATATTACCACTTGCAAGGTACTAAACATTATAATAAGAGTTTCATGTTTGTGAGACCCGACTTCTATATTAAGCAAGTTTGGGAAACAAAATTTTTGATTGAAATTTTTATAATATATCTCATGGGAACTATATGTGGTGATAAAATGCCACCATAGTGACATTGGCTCCCTATACCATGTATTGATCACCATGAGTAATTCAAGGTAAACCATGTTAGAGCAAGTCAAAGGGATTCCACAACCATAAAACTCCATGAGTAATAGCATGTAAAATATATTATAGTAAGTAGAGGGAACTATAAGACTCTAATAGTCTCTTTGGTCTTCCTATGTAAGAAATATTTAGTTGGATATATTGCCTAAATGACTATGTCACAAAGAAACTGATTGCCTAAACCTAAAAGGGTAAGTGACCACAAGAAGGACGAGACTTGAAAGAACTACCCATGAGAAACATATGTCACACACTTAGTGGGATAATGAGTGTGAACACATGTGTCTGAAGCAAGTAGTGAGTTTAAATTGTTACTTGTGGAAGCCTAATGAAGTGAAAGATAACCATACAATAAGTAATGAGTTGTAAGTTTCATTTGTTGAAATGCATGTTCCTTTGTAGAAATTAAGATATCATTTGGAAGAGTTAATGGATGCATATGAAAATTGTAATAACACAAATGTTTTGTTGGTTTTGTGATGTACGAACTAGATGGAAAGACATAAATCTATAAGTGACTAGGTTGTAAAGACAAATACCACTACTGAAGTAGATGGAAAAAATGTTGGCATTATGATATAGGTATGACTCAAGTGTTGTCCTTGATGGAAATTCACTTAGATGACAGATCACAGTTTAGACACACAGAATGAAGAAAGTAGTGTATACACGCATGTTCACTATATACAAAGGCGCGTATAATGTACACACGCACTTTCACAGAAGGAAAGGCGCATACATGTCGAACAACTAAGTTTTGGTCCATGGTATTTGGTCCTAGGTATTGACCCCAGGTATTGGTCCTACGTGGTTTTGGACCATGGTATTGAGAGAGGCCTAAACCTATATAAGGAGAAGAAGATCATTAGGCTAATGGGAAAGTATTCAAGTAATGAATATCTAATGAAGTGTGAGATCTAGTATGCTGGTTATGGGTTTTTGATGCTTTGCTTGATCTGAACCAAGGGTGCACCTATGCGGTTGATGACGGGTGATGGATCAGGATCATGAAGACAAGGATGCATTACCATTATATGGTATGATCATGAATAGATCTGAATATTGATGCATGCCTTATCCTTTATATCTTATGTTCTGGCTATATCTGAAGTTGAAAATTGCAGCGAAGGTATGTGTAATTATTTTCAGATCTGTACGTAAGTTCCCTTTGATGAAACAGCGTATACACGCTGGTCTGACAGAGTCAAGTAGCATATACTTTATGAGATTTGATATTTGAGGTTGTTGTTGATTCTAGTGATTGTTGCAGAGTTTCGTGCTGTGCTCTGTGTTATGGTGACAGTGTTTTGATGACAGGGTTTCGGTGATTCAGTTGTAGGGTGATTCAGAGTTAATGGTTATATTTTCGTAGTGATTGTTTTGTATTGGTGGATCCAGTTTGAAAATTTATGAAATGTGGTCCCTGGAAGAAATAGAAGGTTGTAACCTTCTGTAGGTCAGCACCTACGTACTAGTACATGAGCTAGTACAAAAGCTAGAGTGTTGTAGCTCCCTTCCAGTAGTAGCTGAAGAATGAGAGAAGTTTGTAGCCTTCTAGAGGTGGGTGCCTGCGTCTGGTATGAGTCTGCGCCAGTACAAAATTGTAAAAAGAAGTTTCTTATTAAAAGGAAGATAGAGACGATTGAAATCAACAACCAATTTGAACTATTGAAATCGGAAACCAATCTTAACTACTGTGCAAACCATGTAATACCCTAAGTGCGTATAAAACGAAAAGGACAGTATACCAGTTTAACGCAGGGCCCGTCTGCATTCCAGAGGTATACGTGTTCATCCGGTTATCAAATCAATGCAACAAGACAAGGGTCGTGACTGTAACTGGATTCTTGATATTAAGTTCAAAAGACTGTTTCAAATGATACAATGAATAATCATCGTTCATTACATCGGACTGTATTTACATATGTCTTTTTACAACACATTTCAAAAACGAATGCACATACATGGTATGGCTGTTGTCGCTTTTACTATGTCGAGATTTTCGAAATATTTCCATCTAAACTGCTTTCAAAAAAAGAACAAAAACTAAATCAATTTTAGAATGCTGTGCTGTTGCTGCCTTTGTCGCCAGTATGCCATGCTTTGACCTGTGTTGACCGCGCATGTAGGAGGGTCGATTCTGCTGTAGGATAGGTATTCGTCCATGCTTGGACATTCTACTTTTCATCCATACCTTTCACTCTAGCCTAGTTGTTGTGCCACATGTCAAACAATGAGCCAATTACAGGATGTTGGAACTTCTTATAACCATTTTACCAAAAACTTCTAATTCTTTAACATAAAACTCCTAAATCAATTTCAATGCATTTTAATAACTATAGAACCATTGACTAATCAATTTTCAAGGAATCTAAGAGACATATCATGAAAAGAAGTAGGCAAATGATATGTTTTAGGAGGAAAAAGGAGGTCATAGGATGGTACCAACATCTCTCCCCGACTTAAGGAATTAGCATGTCCTCATGCTAACCCCGAAGTGCTTCCCTTAAACTCTGTCCCTGCCTGGATCTCTATTGCCTTTAGCAATGTGTCCACATTCTTTTTCACCTGGGTATCTTTCTGACCCTTGAGCTCCTGCTTTAATCTTTTGTATTTTTCTTTGAGGGTCTTCTTCTGATTGTACCACTTGGTGGCCCACTTACAAATCTCCGTTTGCTCAGCCTCCAGTTCACTGATTCTCTCCCTTAACTTTTCATTCTTCTTTTGAGTTTCTTTACTCTGCGCTCGGAGCATTTCATTTTCTTTCTTGATAACTTTTTCTAGCATATTAGCCTCCATGAGCTCTTCCTTTAATTCTTCAATTTGTTTCTCCAATTTCTTTTGTCTCTTAATGGGAGGTGGTGAACATTTTTCCTACTTGTTATTGCTTTCTACCTATATATCAACTCCTGGCCCTGGTAGTGCGTGGTCACCACTCTCAACATCCATTTGTATAGGTGCATTGGATTCAAGCTGGTCTTCTTGTAACTGGGCTTTTGGTGTCCTCCTTGTTCTTCGTGAGTAAGTGGTGAATATTTTATCTTGTTCTGCCCTCTTAGCATCTTCCTTTCTCATGTTCCTAGTCCTTATGCTTCCCACAGGTAGAGGTGCCTTGCTGGCTTTAGATACTGGGATTTCTTCATCAATATCCTTCATGAACCCTGAGTCCTCCTGCAATTCTTCTTTGTCTTCCTCATCTCTAGTTTGGTTCAGCTAAGAACTCTTTCCACGGTTTCCATCTTCTCTGCAATTCATGCTCAATAAGAATTTTAATTAAGCCAAAGTGATATAGGCTCTTGTCTTCATTTCCCTTCTGCTTCTGGATGGTCTTGGACATCTTGGTTAAGCTTTGTAATAGAAAATATGGTAGGCTGATAACTCATTGTTTCTTCAAGTGTAGGAGTAACTTAATATGGTATAGATAGACAATACTGTAACGGCCTTCGCAGGTTATGAAATTTTGAAGGATATAGACCATCTCATCCCAGGGATGCATCAACCAACTTCTTGGAACACCTTTCTTCCAGTTAACTGATGAGACTCTGGATCTAGACATAAACTGCGTCCACGATTTCTCTTTAAATTGCTTTGTTTTAAAGTACTTCTCCCCTTCTGGACTAATCCCTATTGACTGGGCTATAGTATCCTCTGAAACCCTGAATGAGAAGTTACCTATCAGGGGTTTTTCTCCATTGAAGGTGAAAGAAAATTGTTTGGTAACCTCTTCATTACTTCCATGAAATTTTTCTAAAAATGTTAACCACTTTATCTCTCTAAGAATTGCAATGCAATCTTCATGATATTGAGAACTGTCGAACACACTCAGCTCGACCCTATTAGTCATAGTGGCAGAGGGTCGTGCTCTAACCCTTCTCTGTTTATGTCTTGCAATTTTAACAAAGAAATTTCAATTTGTTACCTGGTGTGTCGCTCCCTTAATCTTCAATATGATGCTCGGTCGGTCGACTGTCTTATGACTTTGGTGGGAGTCGAAACCGAGTGGTTATGTTTCCCTTTTTGTGGCGCTCACTGCTTCAAATCCTCATTGTGTAAGTCGAACCCAAATGGTAATATTTCTTTCGGCGCTCACTGCTTCCGGTTCTTGTCAAAACCATATGATAATATTTCCTTCGGCGCTCACTGCTTATGATTCTACTGTGGAAGTCACGGGAAATCAAATGCCAGCGTAAGATAACCAAGAATGATGGTGGGATACCCAACTGTACTTACTTCATAGCGTATTCATCTTTTTAGAACAGAGGAGTGTTGTACCGCTTGTATAGATCTCACCATAAGAGTGCTGAAGGCATATATGCAATGCTGGGTATGATTTCGGGGAGTCCCTTGAATCATTTGGCTACGTCGGGTGGTGGAGTCATAATTTGGCTGTGTGGAATACAATGAATAGGCCGCTTTACATTTGTTTCTTTCCCTTTTATTTAAAAACACAATCCACCACGTGTCCTGTTTCGGTTGGCATTTGGTCAAATGGAAGATGTTGGTATGGCTGTAGGATGCATTTAGCATGACAAGGTTGATGTGTTGGTAATGGGTTTAGAGGTATGAATAGGTTGAAGTATGAAAAATGATAAGAATCGGTGGGATAAGGGATGATGGAAAATGTAGATGTCCTTGAAATCGATCATAACAGTCACAGTCATCAAATTTACATTAAAAATTAATCTAAGAAATTAAATGTTAAGAATAAGAAACATATTACTCTTTTGTTGGTTGTTGTTGTATTGACATGCTGAGTAGGACTAGTCCCTTTTGACTGTTCTTTTGCTTGTTGTAACAGGTCCCCTGAGAAAGATTGAATGCAACAGGTCCCTTGAGAAAAATTTGAAGATGTTCATGCAGCTCCTTATATGTATACAGGTTCATTGAGCTTGGGCATTTGATGGAATCTTGGTGCCCAAATCCTTGTAGAAACTTGATGAAACTTTGTTGAAGTAGCCCTAGGTGTCAATCTCTTTAACAGGTCCCTTCTAGGTGTCTTAAACAGGTCCCATTACTGCTGATGTTGGTAGCATAGTCGTCTGGACAGAACAGGTCCCCCTGCATAATGTTTATACAGGTCCCTCTGAGATAAAATAATGACAAAACAGCTTATTTATTCAAGTCTGGAATGCTGGAACAAGCTGCTTTGGAAATTTACAGTGAAGAGATAGGATAAGAAATCTTTAAGAATTTACAATGGAGAGATAAAAGAACAAAATGCTGATGCCTCTCTCCCCGACTAAAATTTTGACTTGTCCTCAAGTCATGATTCAGTTGATAAATCAAACAGTGAACAAAAGAAAGAGAATTCATACCCACCAACGAATTGGTTTTCAAGTAGGAATTCGGGGTTAGAGTGTGCCAGAGGCTGGTTTTCACATCTAACCCATTATTTTTTATATTTGTTTTTTAATTTTTTTTAATTTTTTTTATATATTTTTTTAGTTTTTGTTTTATATTATTATTTTTTTATTTCTTTTTGACTCTGAAATTGAAAGGAAATGAACTAAGGCAGTGATACTGCAGCTGAGGGCTGCAATATCTCAACCTCTCTTTGCTGAGATACTGTATGGAGAAAATCTTGCTTGCTGATGGGCTTGGTGTATAGTTTCAGGCGATGACCATTGACAGTAAAGGAATGACCTTCTCCATCAATAGTTTTGAGCTTGACTGAACCATTGTCGTAAGCCTGAACAATTTCGTATGGGCCCATCCAATGGGTGGTGAACTTGGCTTTATGATCTCTGAATTTAGAGTCAAAAAGTAAAGCCCAGTCACCTTCCTTGAACTGCATCTTCTTAATATGTGCATCATGCCACTGCTTCCTTTGTTTTTGCATGAGGATTGTGGTCTCCTCTACTTGCTGCCTCATTTCATCCAGCTGGTTCAACTGCTGAATTCTTTCTTTTTGTGCTTGGTCCAAGTCAATTTGCAAATCTGCAGCCAGTTTAAAAGTATGTATTTGAAACTCAATAGGAAGCATTACCTCTTTGTCCTACACCAATTGATATGGTGTAAATCTGGTAGTATCTTTCCATGTAATTCTGTAAGCCCAGAGTGCATCTTTGAGCTTCTCTTCCCAATTCTTCCTGTTCATTGTCACAGTTTTAGTAATGATCCCTTCCAAAGTTTTGTTTGTTGATTCCACCTGCCCATTGGCCTGTGGATGGTAAGGGGTACTTTTCCTATGCTTGAGTTGGTATTTGTCTGTGATGTCCTTCACTAGCTTTGAGGTGAATTGAGTACCTTGATCAGTCACAATTTCCCTTGGTACTCCATACCTCACAAAAATCTCTTCAAAAAGGAAATTTACTACTGTGTGTTCGGTGGCTCTAACCAGTGCTTTTGGTTCAGCCCACTTTGTGACGTAATCAGTACATACTAAGATGTACTTCTTACCATTGGACGTTGGGTTAATGGGTCCTATAAAGTCTAGAGCCCATTTGTCAAATCGCTCTAAGTGAACTTGGGGCTGAAGGGGCATCTCATCGGTAGCTGTTGGCCTGCCCATTCTTTGGCAGCTGTCACAACTCTTTACATACTTCTTGGCATCCTTGAAAATGGATGGCCAGTAGTATCCAAGAGTAAGAACTTTGAATGCTGTCCGCTTAGCTGCAAAATTCCCACCACACGGTTCATCATGGCAAGATTTTAAAATATCAATTACCTCATCATTTCTTACACATCTTCTAATGATCATATCATAACCAGTGTAAAATAAATCGCCATTAAGCCATGAATATCTAGCACTTTGTTTGACTAGTCTCTTCCTTTCCTTTGCAGTAAAGTGTGGAGGTGTCCTTCCTGTAGACAAATAATTGGCCAAATTAGCATACCAAGGAGTTACTATGGAAATTGCAAATAAGTTTTCATCTGGAAAAGAATCTTCAACTGGAACAACCTCACCTGGATTTTGTAGTCTAGAAGGAAAATCTGCCACCTGGTTCTCTTTGCCTGGTCTATCTAACACTGTGATGTTAAATTCCTGTAACAATAATAACCATCTGGTAACTCTGCCACTAGTTATTGGTTTATTCATTAAATGTCTAATGGCAGAATGATCAGTATGTACAAAGACCTCATAACCAGTTATATAATGTCGGAATTTATTCAGAGCATAAATGATGGCAAGTGTTTCCTTTTCTGTAACTGTGTAGTTTAACTCTACAGGTGTTAGATTTTTGCTAATGAAATAAATGGCATAAGTACAAGATTCCTCTTTTTGGCCTAATGATGCAGCCACTGTAGTGTCAGATGCATCTGTGAAGATATGAAATGGTAGGTTCCAATTAGGCCCTCTCAAGACTGGTGCGGTTGATAACTTCCTTTTGAGTAGTTCAAATGCTTGTTGACAGTTCTCATTCCAGTTGAAAAGTACATCTTTGGTTAGAAGTTTAAACAAAGGTAAAGCTATTTTACTAAAATGTTCAATGAATCTTCTGTAATAGCTTGCATACCCAAGGAAACTTCTTACCTCTCTCTGATTATGTGGAATTGGCAAATCAGTAATGATCTGGATCTTTGTTGGGTCAACCTTGATGCCTTGAAAAGAAATATAGTGGCCTAACAGTATCCCTTAGTTTAACACCATAAAGCGCTTTTCATTGCCGAGGGACAGGTTAGCTTCAATACATCTTTTCAAAACTCTCTCAAGGTTTTCCAATGCATGTTCAAATGAATTGCCATATACTGAAAAATCATCCATGTAAACTTCAACACAATCATGAATTAAATCAGCGAAAATGGCTAACACAACTCTCTGAAATGTAGCTGGAGCGTTGCAAAGTCCAAATGGCAAAAAATTGTAAGCATAAGTGCCCCAAGGATAGGTGAATGTGGTGTTGTCCTGGTCTTCTGAGGCGATCCTGATCTGGTTGTAGCCACTGAAACCATCAAGAAAAGAAAATGATGATTTGCGAGCTAGGGTGTCTAACACTTGGTCAATAAATGGTAGTGGGAAATAATCTTTGAGCGTTGCTTTGTTCAGCTGTCTGTAATCAACACAAATGCGCCACTTACCATTTTTCTTGGGCACTATAACCAATGGGGATACCCACTGACTGTCAGAAATAGTATATATAAAATTAACTCTCAAAAGTTTTTGCAATTCCTCCCTGACAATATCTTGGAGCATGGGGTTCATTCTTCTCTGTGGTTGCCTCACTGGTTTAATGGTGCTATCTGTATAGATATGGTGAGTGCATGTGTCGGGGTGAATCCCATGCATATCGGTGTATTCCCAAGCAAAGGCTTTTTGGTATTTTCTCAAGAGTCGAATCAATTTCTCTTGCTGAGATGAGTCTAGGTGATTGCCTATGTTCAGAGTTTTCCCTGGACTAATCTCTATGATCCGACTCTGTGTCTTGGTGATGGATTGAACTGGAAAAATGTCGTGAAATGTGGTTTGCAAAGATTGGATGGTGCATGTTTCCTGAAAGTTTTGGGCCAAAAGTACATCTGCAGCATGATATTGTTCATTTCTCAGATTTTCGGACATATCAGGTTGAGAAAGGAATAATTCTACCAAATCATTATTGTCTTGTTCTTGGAAATCATAGATTTGGTCAATGCTAAAAACAGATTGTACTTCTTCTTTATCATTAAATTTATCATCAAGCCACAAATTGTGTGTTACTGCTGGTGATTGTGCCGATGGATAAAGGGTGAGTTGTTTTCTTTCGGTCCCTCTTGAAATGATCATGTTGCCCGATCGACATCCTATAAATGCATCAGTAGTCACTAACCATGGTCTACCAAGGATGATAGGGTGTCCTCCTAAATTGGATTTGGGTTGAAGGACTAAGAAATCCACTGGATACTCCCAAGAGTCCAGTGAGACAATGATGTCCTCCAAAATCCCTTCAGGAATCACTTTAGACCTATCAGCTAGTTCTAGAACAATCGTTGTATGTTGCAAATTTATGAGCTGGAGTGTTCTCATGGTTTCAAGAGTCATGACATTGATTGCGGCCCTGAGATCTATCAAAGTGTTTGGAATCCGTATGTTGTTAATGATGGTGGTCACTCTGGGGATGCCAGGATCAACATACTTCTCCATGGAGATGGTATTGGTCATAAGGCCTGCTAAATTTCCTAAAACATGAATGGTTTGAGGATCAATCCTTTTTCTAGCAGGCTTCTTGAAGCACATGTCTTTGATGGCTTTGGTATAGATAGGAATGTCTTTTATAGCTTGCAGCAGTGGAATTTTTATGTACACATTCTTGAGTTCATCTAAGACATCAAACTGTGGTATAGACAGTGGAGGTTTTATTTGGACCAATCGGTCTGGAAAAGGTGGATGCAGTGGTTGCATCTATTTATCTTTGGTATCATTGTTTGGTTTTCTTTGATTTGTCATTTCATTTTCATTTTCTGTGTTTTTTGCTTGCTTATCTGTTATTGGAGAACCTTTGTGGAGTACCCTACCAGACCTCAAGTTAATATTTTGCAAAGGCAGTGTGGAATATGAGGTTCCCTCTTCTACATTGTAGGCTGGACTCTCTGCTCTATTATTTGGATTTGGGACAGTTTGAGCAGGAATTTGAGTGGGTCTGGGAGGTTGTGAGTTAGCTGGAAATTATAGTTGTGGTGGATTTATTGGTGGAGGAGCAGGCAGTGCTTGTTGAGGAGGTTGGAGCTGATAAGCAACTTGCTGAGGATATTGCTGATATGGTTGAGAATGTGATGGATACGGCTGTTGGTATTGTTGATATGGTTGTGAGTATGGTGGGTATGATTGAGGATATGTATGATAAGATTGGGAGTATTGTTGAGACGGTCTCCATTGATGTTGTGATTGGTTTTGGTGCTGCCATGGCATGGGTACATTCCATGAGTTTTGTGCATACATTTGATCATTCATAGGAAATTGCAAATTTTGATTTGGAAACATACAGTGAGGTGCTGGCCTTGGCTGCCATGGTCTCTTTGCACCCATGTAATACATGTTTTCCATCTCTGCATTGGCTGCCATATTACAGTTCTGCAAAATCTTAACTTTAGGACAGTTAAACATATCATGATGTTCAGTACAGAAAGCACAAACTAAGATGTTTTCTAGAGGGAAGTCTTTTAATGCATGTTTCTTCCGACATTTTGGGCAGAAGATAACCATTATCTGATCTTCATCTTCTTGTTTCTTCTTGGCTTTTAAAGTGTCAATTTGGTTCCCTAGGGTGCTTAACAGATCTGTTTTAAACTCTTCTAAAAGATTCCCTATTTCAGCCCTTGTGACACTTGCAGAGGCAGATTTTGTGACTTTGGATGACAGGGTTCTCTTTCCCATTTTAGCTTTACTCCTTGAATACTTTTCGCACAACTCAGCGATTTCTTCAAAGGGTAAGGCAGAAATGTCACCTTTTCCCATCAAGTTGAGATCATCCATGTATTCCTCTCGGATACCTTTCAAGAATATTGTGCAGATCAGATCAAGAGGCATAGTTCGGTGTTTAGATTTTTGTAAGTTGTAGACAAACCGTTCTAAATATTCCTCTAAGGTTTCATCCTCTTGCTGGCTCATTCTAAAGATATCATATTTAGAGTCTTTGGATCTACAATAAGGCTGATATTTCCTTAGAAATATTCTCCTCATGCCATCCCAATCAACTATAGCATGCTCACTTAGCCTCATGAACCATCTTAAGGCTGATGCCTTTAATGTCGCTGGGAATAATCTAAGCCTATGGGCATCATCTGTATAGCCATACGTTCGACATACAATGTCAAACTCGAACAAGAATGAGTCTGGATCCTCCGAAGCCATACCATAGAAGTTTGGTAGCACGGATGGGGGTATGTTTTTCATTTTGATCTCATCATCCTCCTATGGTTCATGTATAGGAAACTTAAAAGTTGACTCCTCTTCATCTCCTTGACGTGGTACTGATCCAGATCCTTCCTCAGCCATTCTAATAGGTCTCTCTGTGTCAGTGTCACTTGTTTGAAAAAGGAGATTAAAGAAAGATTGTTCGGTCACTGTGCTACTTTCTCCTTGTGTGGAAGGTCTAGGAAAGTGCTTCTTCTGCGATTTATGTGTGAATAAAGTTTGTCTTTCAATAAGAGTAAGTCTCTGTCCTGACTTTTGTTTTTCTTCTAATGCTTGGATAACTTCCTCAGCTGGTGTTGTATTCCCTAGAGAGTCTTCTCCTGATGATGATGGGTTAGTTTTTAGATGGTGGGGGGTTTTTACAAATCTACCTTGACTGTCTCTAAATCTAGGCATAAATGAACATGATTTCTAAATGTATTTTTTTTTGTTTATTTTTGTGTATTGAATTTTTTTTTTAAATCCTTTAAGTAAGCCTCCCCGGCAACGGTGCCAAAATGTAGTGTTCTATCTAGGGTACTAGACTAAACCATATTTATTATCGACCAGGATGCGTAAGCTTAGAGGCATGCGTCTAAAGTATATAGACATAAAGGATTATTAGCTAAGTGGTTATGATGTAGGTCACAGAGCTTCTTTACGGAATATTGGGGTATGTTACCTATCATCCAAACACTCAGATCACTCTTCTAATATACCTGATTACAACACTGTCATTAAATTCATTCACCAAATTAAACACTGTGTATCACTGCAAACTGAGATTTCAATCTCCTTACAGAGACATTATACATAAAACCCTTGTTTAGAAAATACCAAGCATCCACTAATATTCCTACAAGATAAAAATATACAGAGATCATAAACAGATTTTGAAATGAAAACGAAGTTCATGACATTGCTTTAAAAGACAACACAGGGATCGAATCCCTTACAGGACGCGCTTCACGATCTCAGTGATGACTGTTCAAGTATTATCACAAACACAAACCATGTGCATTCGATTGAAATCAACAACCAATTTGAACTATTGAAATCGGAAACCAATCTTAACTACTGTGCAAACCATGTAATACCCTAAGTGCGTATAAAACGAAAAGGACAATATACCAGTTTAACGCAGGGCCCGTCCGTCCTCCAGAGGTATACGTGTTCAACCGATTATCAAATCAATGCAACAAGACAAGGGTCGTGACTGTAACTGGATTCTTGATATTAAGTTCAAAAGACTGTTTCAAATGATACAATGATTAACCATCGTTCATTACACCGGACTGTATTTACATATGTCTTTTTACAACACATTTCAAAAACGAATGTACATACATGATATGGCTGTTGCCGCTTTTACTATGTCGAGATTTTTGAAATGTTTCCATCTAAACTGATTTCAAAAAAAGAACAAAAACTAAATCAATTTTAGAATGCTCTGCTGTTGCTGCCTTTGTCGCCAGTATGCCATGCTTTGACCTGTGTTGACCGCGCATGTAGGAGGGTCGATTCTGCTGTAGGATAGGTATTCGTCCATGCTTGGACATTCTACTTTTCATCCATACCTTTCGCTCTAGCCTAGCTGTTGTGCCACATGTCAAACAATGAGCCAATTACAGGATGTTGGAACTTCCTGTAACCATTTTACCAAAAACTTCTAATTCTTTAACATAAAACTCCTAAATCAATTTCAATGCATTTTAATAACTATAGAACCATTAACTAATCAATTTTCAAGGAATCTAAGAGATATATGATGAAAAGAAGTAGGCAAATGATATGTTTTAGGAGGAAAAAGGAGGTCATAGGATGGTACCAACAGTAATGATAGCATAGCTAATTATTTCCTACGTATAGATAAGATTGTCAACTGTATGAAGAATCTAGGTGAAGAAATTAAGGAAGTTGTCTTAGTTGAGAAAGTCTTGAGATCCTTGTCTGCTAAATTTGAATCCAAAGTGTCTGCCATAGAAGAAAAGAAGGATCTGCAGAAAATCACTATGATGCAACTTCACGGAATCCTAACTGCTTTTGAAATGAGAAAAGGAGGACCATCAGATATGACAGAAGCTGCATTTAAAGTATCAGCAAAGGGAAAAGAAAAACTCGATGAATTAGGATACATTTCAGAAGAAGAATATGAGGTAATTTTTTTCAAGAATCTTCAACGGGGATCTGGAAGGTTCGAAGTTAGCTACCTTTAAAATGTTTTTCTTGTGTTAGAGTTGGTCACTACACTGCTAGATGCCCTCATAACAAAGGAAAGATGTCTGAAGAAGGTAATATAAGTTTTTATACTCACGAGAAAAGTAATGACTCATCCAATAGTGATGAAGACATTAGAATTATCATGGCATATGAAAATAAGGATGTAGAAACAGAAGAAGTTACCAGATTAAAAGATCAACTGGAGATAGTAACCAGAGCAAGGGAGCAGCTGCAGGATCTAGTAAAAGATTAGAGCATAACAATTCAGAGACTTGAATCTAAGATCCTCTCTCTAAAAGAAGATCTTAAAGAATCAAAGAAGCAGAATAAAGAAGCTCTTGAAGAACAAGAACGTGAAGTGCTCGAATTAAGGCAAGAAGTGGAAGAAGGAAGAAAAGTTGAAGAAAACATAAAGAACCAATATATGGAAAAGGAAGAACAACATTAGGTTGAGGTAAATATCTTAAAAGGTAAATTAGAAGAAAGGATAAATTGTTACGATTTTAGGACAATACTACTATTTTGGATGATATTCTTAATAGTCAGAGATCCCCTACTATCAAAATTGGTATTGGCTTTTATGAAACTGTCGAAGGTGAATCTAGCTCATAGGGTGAGGAAAGGAATTCTAATGTAAAATCTGAAATGATCAACAAAGAGAGAAGTGGTCAATCTCAGCAACAACCAAGGAAAGAAATTCTTCAAAGAATATCTTTTGCTCCTAACTATGGAAGTGATAGTCAGCTATTTCCTTAAATGAATAATGTTGAATGTTATGTATGTCATAATTTTGGACATATTGCAGTCAGATGCAGAAGAAGATTGGTTCAAAACCATCACACAGAAATATCATCACGTTCCAGGTACTTTAAGGGATATTGTTTTGCTTGCAGTATGTTTGGTCACAAGGCTATTGATTGCAATAAAAGGAATATGAAACATGTAAGGTGTTATGCGTGTAACAAGTTTGGACATAAAGTAAAGGAATTAAGGAGAAAAATTCAGACACCAAGGCAAAAGGATCATACATCATCGCAATTCCAGGTATTGAAGAAGACAGAATTAGAATCGGGAAGATGTGGCATAACTCGATTAGCAGACATAAGAGAAACAAGGGAAACTGAAAGTGTAGACCTTCAGTATTCCAATTTACATACGCAAATATTATAAAGAGAAATCATGTATATACACGAGTTAGAGGTTGCAGAGTCACGTATATGGAGCTCTGAAGAAAACGTAGTAGGACAGACTCAGGGAAAGAAGTCTAATATGGTTTAGTCATGGTATGTGTTGGTTAGCACAGGTTCAGGGGGAGCATATGCTTCGAATAATTGTTGGCATTATTGGCATTATGGTTAGAAGACTTTGGTGATAATGCTTATGTGGCTAAATGATACATCTTGCTACTTACTATTGGTTGGTCAAGAGAATGATATTGCAGGTTATAGGTTGCTAATGTTGATGAGATATGCTTATAGTGCAGATCATATGGTGTATGATAGTTGTTGATGACTAACATGGCCTTGTTTAGACTCGGCATGTGCTCAGGGGGAGCATGGATGGATTGATACATCTTAGCATATACAAAGGGGGAGCTCAATCAGAAATTTCAGCATATACTCAGGGGGAGTATGGACAACAGAATGTATATCAAGGGAGAAAATATCTTGGTCCACCCTTTGCCCTTGATGTCAAAGGGGGAGAGTGACTTGGTGTGGTTGTTTCCATCAAGTCCAAAGGGGGACTTTGTCGGCATTATGATACAGGTATGACTCAAGCGTTTTCCTTGATGGCAACTCACTTAGATGATGGATCACATTTTAGACTCACAGAATGAAGAAAGTAGTGTATACAGGCGAGTTCACTATATAAAAAGGCATGTAAAACATAAACATGCACTTTCACAGAAGGAAAGGCGCGTACATGTCGGACAACTAAGTTTTGGTCTGTGGTATTTGGTCCATGGTATTTGGTCCAAGGTATTGACCCCAGGTATTGGGTCCAAGGTATTTGTCCTACATAGTTTTGGACCATGGTATTGAGAGAGGCATAAACCTATATAAGGAGAAGAAGATCATGAGACCAATGGGAAAGTATTCAAGTAATGAATATCTCATGAAGTGTGAGATCTAGTATGCTAGTTATGGGTTTTTAATGCTTTGCTTGATCTGAACACACCTATGTGGTTGATGAAGGTTGATGGATTTGGATCATGAAGACAAAGATGCATTATCATTATATGGTATGGTCATGAATAGATCTGAATACTGAAGCATGTCTTATCCTTTATATCTTATGTTCTGGGTATATCTGAAGTTGAAAATTGCAGCAAAGGTATAAGTAATTATTTTTAGATCTGTACACATGTTCCCTTTGGTGAAAGAGTGTATACACGCTGGTCCAACATAGTCAAGTAGTGTATACTTTATGAGATTTGATATTTGAGGTTGTTGTTGGTTCTAGTGATTGTTGCAAAGTTCTGTGCTCTGCTCTGTGTTATGGTGACTATGTTTTGATGATAGGGTTTCAGTGATTTAGTTGTAAGGTGATTCAAAGTTGATGCTTATATTACAGTAGTGATTGTTTTGTATTGATGGATCTAGTCTGAAAATTTATGAAACGTGGTCCCTGGAAGAAATAGAAGGTTGTAGCCTTCTGTAGGTCAGCACCTACGTACTAGTACATCAACTAGTACAAGAGCTAAGGGGTTGTAGCTCCCTTCCAGTAGTAGCTGGAGAACGAGAGAAGGTTGTAGCCTTCTGCAGGTGGGTGCCTACATGCTGGTATGAGCCTACGCTAGTACAAAATTGTAAAAAGAAGTTTCTTATTAAAAGGAAGATAGAGAGGATTGCAACAGGTGGTTTTCACCCACATTGGGTTTCCACCCTATATCATGGTGTTCATGTGTGCTTCTTATGTGTGATGATCTGTTATGTTTTACTGCATCTGTTTGCTATTTATATGGTTAATAATGTTCTAATGCACTCATTAAAGATCAACTAACTGAATCATAAGTTTACTGGATATACGCTAGTTGCATTAAACACAATTGCATATACATGCGGGTTGCCTTAACTAAAGTAGTGTATATGAATCTGATAATGGAAATGAAAAGATTATTGATTTGCTAATACTAATTCACCCCCCCCCCCCCCCCAAAGTATTATTTCCAACAAAAATAAATGGCATGGGAAATGATGTTGATATGTAACAATGATGTTCGCGCAACTAAAAGGAAGCAATCCACATACTACCACAATGAACAAGAGACACTTGGTATGGTGTGATACTAAAGATAAAACATTAAATGGTGTGAACAACAAGGACGATGTTCCTTTAAGAGGAGAGGATTCTAAAACCCCTAGTCCTTAATCACCCATGGACATTGTAATTGTAATTGATTACATTAATTATACCATATCGGACAGTAAATGTAAATGAATAAAAAAACCCCAAAAAATTTTAACTTGACTTTTATTTATATATGTTACCAAAGACCAAAGCAGTGACCAGCCAACACAGATATAAATGCCTAATAGAGAAGATGTAAGGGGGATTTGTGATGTTTCCTATCTTTCCTAAATCAATGCTCTAATATGTTGTTTTTTTAGTTGAACTATCTAACTACCAACATTTATGAGAAGGAATGGGAATGGTATTGAACCACTTGAGAGGTATAGTTTATATACCCATTATGGAGAATTTCAATTCACCACAGAACCCAAGGAGGGGACTCGAATTATCATGTTGGTAGATGGGGTTATAAAAGTAAATGGGATTTGTGTGTATAAACAACACACACACACACACAATCAAAGGGGAGAAGACAAAGAGAGAGATGGAATGTGATCATGTATGTGAATATTTGAGTAACTAGTGGAATGATCCAAAACCACATGTGGATTCCAAGACTGCAATTCCCAAAACATAGTTACCGATCAAATGATAAAATTACCGATTACCCTTTTTTGAGGTAGCAAAAAAATCACCCGATTCTAAAAAGTGGTTATTCATAATACACCTTTTTTTTGGAGGATATTTTAAGCACTTTAAATTTTCCTATGTAAGCATGGACATTTTTTTTTTAATGTTAGTGATTTTCATGTTGATTTTGAAAACTGTTGATACAACATCAACCCATTCTTTTTAGAGGGCTTATTTTTTACACTTTAAATTTTTGAAAGTATTATGTGTGGATAATTTTTTTAAAATGTTGGTGATTTTCATGCTCATTTTGAAAAACATCAACATTTGTTTTAGGACATATTTTTGACACACTAAATTTTATGATGTCCTGAGTGTACACAAATTTTTTTAAATGTTGATTATTTGACCATTTTTCAAGTTGTCTTATTCCTCTTCTTGTTTTTCGTCCTAAGATGTCTATTTTTTAAGGGATTTCCAAACATGTGTTTTATGTTTTTCTTTACAATGTTTTTTTATAATTAATTTTTTTGTATAGTTTTAAAAAAATAATCACATTAATATTTTGAGGTTAATATTTTTTATAAATTATATATCGTTAATTAATACTTCAATACACATAAAATAATTTTCACTAAAAATTAATAATTTTAAACACTCAACAAGAAATACACATTTTTCATATAGATATAGTTAAAAAAGACGTTTTTCAAAACCTTTTCGCTAAAAATGACTTGTTAAATAAAATATTTTTAGGAAAATTTTGAATAAACAAAGTTGGAAATATAGCAAATTTTATGGTTTTTTTAATGAATTTTATATCCAAAGATGACATTTGAAGTTTTTTTTTTCAAAACAAAAAAATGATGCAAAGAAAATTTTAAATAAAAATAACAAAACAAAATGTTTAGAAAAAATAAAACATACAATTTAAAAAAAACAATTAAAAAAATTCCTTAAAAATAAAAATACAAGTTAAAAAATGAAAAAATAAAATGTTAAAGATAAAATAACATAAAAAATAATAAAAAACTTCAAAAACAAATAAATAAACTTCTTTAAAAAATTAAAAAATAAATCAAAGAAAAAATTTAAAAATAAAATTAAAAAATATTTAAAAAACCACAATAAAAACGATTGAAAAAACCATTAAAACCATAAAATAATAATAATAATAACAATATATAACATTTAAAAGAAAATATATTAGAAAAAATTTAAAAATAAATAAATAATAAAACAATTAAAAATAAATAAATAACCCTTTATCTCAATATATTTATCTCAATATTCATTATGAACCATAGAAAGTGGTTCAAAACATGTACTTTCTGATTTCTCAAAAAAATATTTTGTATCATGTTTGATATTTTTTCATTTGTTATTATTTAACCTTTTAATTTTTTTATGTTATATATATATATATATATATTAGTTATTTTTTTTACATTTTTTTTCTTGTTAAGCTTGTTAGGACTACATTTTCAATATATCACCCTGATCTGGGTGGGGAATTGAACCCGTAACTGCATACCAAGGAGTGCCTTAACAAAGCATTTGATCACCATCTATCCAAGACATCGTGGACGTTTTTGTTTTACTTTTAATTTTTTCAATATTTTTTTTCCATTTTCATTTATTTATCTATTTATTTATTATTTTATTTTATTTTATTTTATTTTATTTTTGCAGGTTCCATGTCGATCCTCAACTAGCAACCTAACCCCATTATGTGTCAATTTGATAGTTGATTTTAAATTTTTCATTATAATGGATCAAGTCTGCCCCCATAGTGTCGCAATTTCATGGTTGATTTTTAATATTTCATTGCAACAAGTCAAGATCCCCTACACTACATGTAAATTTGATGGTTGATTTTTAAATTTTCGTTGCAATGCGTCAAGTTGTCTTAGCCTAAGATTTTAAAATAGCTCTACTTTTAGCATTTAAAATGGAAATTACTCTTGGTATAATGTATCTTTCATTCAGGTCTTCATTTTTAAAGATTTTTTAGTGATATAATTTTTCCATAATGTCATTGTTGAAATATATTGAAAACTTAAGGTTTTTTGCAGTCATGATAATTTGTTTTAATTTCATGGTTGAAGAATTGTCCAAATTTTAAGGTTTTTCTAAGTCACAATATTTTATCTTTAATGCTATGGTTGAAAGCAATTATAAGTATTTTATCTTTAATGTCATGACTAAAAATCGTTGGAATTTTAAGGCTTTTCAGAGGCACGGTAATTTATCTTTAATGTCATGCTTGAAAATTGTTGGAATTTTAAAGTTTTTCAGAGTCTTGATATTTTATATTTAACACCATTGCTAAAAAGTGTTGAAATTTACCCCCAACCAACATCAACACTTTTGGATTTGAAGGTGTTTTTTGCACCAACATTAATGATTTTTATTGTTTTTTACTGTTATTTTAAAAAAGTATTGAAAATTTACCCTGAAAAAAAGTGGTGATGCACAATCAACACTTTTAATTTTCAGAATGTTTATCATGTTTTTTTGTGTTTTTTTGGCTAAAGATGTCATTTTCAAGTAATAGTTCTCATTTTATTGGTAACTTTGTTCCAACATAAGGTAAGATAAAAAATCCTTTTAGGTGGAAATATCAAGTGTGGATTTATGGACTGCTTAATTTGTGATGGAATTCAGTGTCAAAGACTTCAACACAAGCTAGAGGGTTAGTTCAATTACTAAGAATGCTTATTGAATCTAGGAAAGAAGTATCTTGTTGAATGCAAGCACAAAAAATACTAAGAAAGAGAACCACAAAGGGACTATTAGATTAGTGAAGGGTTCCTTTCTATTGTACAAGTTCAATGAGCCGAATTGTTGAGAAAGCTGGTTGAAACCATGTATAAAAAACACTAAGAAAGGGATATACTGAGTGATTTTTTTTCTTAGTGAAGGGTTCCCTCTGTGTTATGCAAGGATAAAGTGACAATATAATGAAAGATAGTAGGCCCTATCCTAGCGACTGAAATGTTGCATACTAAATCCTTGTGCATGAAGTAGAGTAGGCTTCATGTTCACTACATTGATTTGAATCTTATTGGACCCTGAGTGACACTTCCTCTTAAGGCATTAGATTTGGCTCAGGGGTTGCCAACTACATGAAAGACTATAGTTTAGGTGAGACGTATGAGTCATTGGAGAGTGAATAACCCTCTTTAATTTCCAACAGTCTTGGCTAAAGTATATAAGTGTAACTATTAGTCTATTAATGAAATTAAGTTGCCGCTCAATATTTCAATATTAATGATATGCTAGATTTATGAATGCGTTTTTAATGATGAGATGAAACAATTAGTACTTGTGTTTGGATTCTAACTGTAAATTCATTTATTATAGAATGCCATATATAGAAGTAATATTTAAATTATGTTACTTGTAATAAATATGTTATACATGTTTATGAGATGAGATTGAAAATTTGGCTATGACAGCTTAGTAACATTCATATTCTAGTTTTTTAATCATATTGTTCTATATTATGTGTTATACACAATCAAATCATTGGACTAATATATTTTTAGACTTAGTTATTTTTAATAATTGTGGTTGTACATCTGTTTTTACTAGTAAATTGTTATGGATAAGAATATAAGGGAGGATAATACCCTCACCCACATGGATAGACATGATGGTTGGTTGGTAGTGAAATGACTCTTAATGAGGCTCAACTAAGAGAGCCTAGTCTTCTTTAGACAAACTAGAGAAGCTCTAAATTCTATTGTTTAAGATTAGGGGGTCCCACTGATGATGTGGACCTAGATGTGAGATTCAAAGCATGATTAAAAATAGAAGACTGAAATAAAATATTATTCATATAAAAGCTAATGGAAACTATTAGACAGTAGAACTCTCGAATGGTTGAAGTCTATTAATGGAATTGAAGTGGGATTGTCTGGTCCTCTAGAGATGTAAGTTGCCTTCAACAATCCAACTAGGGAATGGAAGAACTGTGTCGTATCCTACTTGGACTTTTTGATTAGTTTGAAGGTACCCAAATTGAGATAAGAAGGTTATTGGTATCATATGGGGGGAAGTAATCAGCAATAACCTCTTTGACTTCATAGAGGAAATGCATGGTAATTAGCTATGAAATGAAGGGTTTTGGATGCCCTCGTGGTTGGTGGAGACTTTTGTGTGTTGAGAAGTTTTTTTGTAGATCATTCCCTTGTTAAATTACTTTTTATTGCTTGGAAAATCCAATAAATTATCTCCATGGAGGCTTAGTTCCATAGAGAAATTTAGGGATTGAGCTTGGAAAATTTGGGGATTAGAGTTTTTAGCCTCAACTAGTATGAGGATAGGATGATAGACTTGGTGACAAAGGGACGACATAGGAAAAGGCTATATTTTGAAATCTAGAAAGTTTAGAAATATACAAATTCTAGTTAACGAGATGCATATTAAATATCATAATTGAATAGGAATCCAAAATTATCAACAATGTTATAGAAATTGTTACTTAAGTTATCTAAATATGGATATTGTTCCCAAACTAGTGGAGAAATGATATCTAGGCACCTGTAACACCTCACAAGTGATCTTTTTACAAACAACTAGATGTTGGATGGGTAGTTTAGAGATCTGTTAGTTAACAAATATGGGAGTTTATTATTCTCCTAAGTATCAAAGAACACAATGTCATATTTCATCAATAGTGTGTGATCTATATTCCATCAAGTGTAGTAGACAATAGAATGTTATCCTTCAAGTAATGAACTAGGGATCTAAATTCTGTCAATATATATATATATATATATATATATATATATATATATATATATATCTATATATATATATATATATATATATATATATATATATATATATATATATATATATATATATATATATATATATATATAGATGTATGGGGGAAGTTGGTGAATGCTACTTTAACAAAAGGGATAAATACTAGATATCATATATGATGGAACCTTTGATGTGGCAAAACTCTATGTCACAGGAACCTAGATGTCAAGGTTTCAAATAGGTGTATTTGGATATTCTACCATCTCGAGACAATTTGTACATGGTATCTAACAACATCTTAGATTTGGAATGCTATATGATAGAACCCTTGCATGACATAACCAAGAGGTAGTGAAATAGGAAATTTAGATATCTAGGCATCTAGAATAAATATTTACATGTCTTGTAACAAGAACCCAAAATCCCAAATGGGTCGGGTGTTGGAATGCTCAAACGAAGGAACCTTGAAGTTAAGGGTAAGATATCTTGATATCTTATCATCCAGAGGAAAGTTGTAGATGGATTTTAACAAACACATATATGCCATTTTGATAGGCCATGAGGAGGATATATGGACTACATGTGAGAACTCACAGACACTTTAGGTAAGGGCTTGTTGATTTGGAATGAAGGGAAGGATTTGGGAGATGTGGCATGGTGACCTACTATTGATGTGGTATGTTGATGTGATTAGGTCACATGAACCAAAGTATGTAGCACCACTAAGGTCAAAGTTAAGTGATAGGTGGTGTGGAATACATGTGGATTAAGGATATAAAGGAATCCAAATATCAAATATCTAAATTTAAGGTAAGTTAGACACAAGCATGGTCCCTAGATATGGATGTTGTTGATTTCTCGAATGCATATAGAAGCTAGAGTGTGGTGACTAAACCTATACTAAGTAGATCCAAAACTTCTTCTAACAAGGGATTAAGGAATGTCCTAGATCCATATGCAAGTGGGAGGGTGGTTGATGTATCCATAAGTTCATAGATCCATAAATTATTAAAAGGGAGACTTAAAGAAAGTCTTAGATTAAGATGCAAGGAGTGGTTGATGTGTTAGATTATGACATGGCCTTGTGTGATGGGGACATGTGGGCATGGATACCATGTACCAACCACCTGTTATTCAGTGTAGATTTTTATGAAGGAGACACTTGGGGAAAGGTATTTCCACGTTTATACCACATAATAATGGGTCAATGCTCACCACTTTAAAGGCAAAACCTTCAACTTGGTATACTTTGTGTCTAGAGATCATATTTTGATGAATTTTATATTGTTGGAAAGCTATCAATGAGTAAGAGATGATGTCCGAGAAAGAAATTTTAAGGTGGTTTAATAAAAATGAATTATTTTAATAATTCCACCTCCTTAGGAGAGAGATTAGGGTGTTAGTATGTTACAACATTAATAACACTTCATTTTTGTGTGACAATCTCTCTCTCTCTCTCTCTCTCTCACACACACACACACACACACACACACACAGTGAAAGAGAGATTAGGAACCTATTGTGGCCACCAACAACCCCCCTCCTTATTTAGTATTAGCAATAATACTAGGTAAGAGGGCACCCTTAGAAAAAATTCAAAAAATCAATTAAGGCTCATGTATTTTAGTCCTTAAATAAACATCGCATCGCGCAAAGAAGGACATGACATTTCCTTATGAGTAAAAATGATAAACTGCGAGATTGCGACGTGAACTCCATCGCATCACATGCATTAATAGACACTCACATTGGAAAACCATAAAAAATCGCCGATATGCGATATCGCATATCGCATACCGCAAAATTGTAGGAAAGACACATAATGATTATAACGATACTGCGACCCGCGATACTGCGATACCGCGATCCGCGATCTTGCGATAGCGCGATCAAGCAACCTTGCGATAGCACAACACGATGAAATTGCGATAATGCGATACAACGAAATGCGATACTGCGATACAGATCGCAGAAACATTCCATCGCAAATTTTCCCGGCTCAATATTCAAGAAAAGTTTTTCATAAACCAAGAACTGGATACGCGCTTTAATGATAATTAATGAATTATACAACAGTTGTTAATGAAAGATGGTTTTGTGTTTTTCGAAGAGTCAGGTCACGTCAGGTGGCATGTTTTTGTACATCCGTAGAGTTTAAAGCTTTCCTGTCGATTTTTATTGTCATTACTCTTTCCTCACTTGTGAACTGCAGGAGCAAAAAACAGAAGTTACACAAAACGATGTGCAGGAAGCTATGAGGAAAAAGGGTAACGCTCCAATGATCAAAGACAGAGAAAAGACGCCCGCATGCAACAGAGCCGCAGATTCACAGAACGCTACTGAGCCATCCATTACAGATCTTTCATTTACAGCCATGGTTGAATGAGTATTGAATGATGTTGATATCAACAGGCAGTTTAATGACTCAAGGTCAAGAGCTCACGAAAGCATTATTTTTGCAAATTTTGAAGCTTTATACCCAGTGAAGAAAAAGGCGCAAAAGGCGAAAAACACATCAGAGAAGCCTGGATCAAAGAACGGAGGCAGTTTCCGATGCGCGATTAGCGCATCACTGAGAACATTGGTCAAAAAGAAAATCCTTTAACTGCTCAGTCATTTGTAAGCTTGAAAAATGCAAGAAAGCAATGGTAAATAACAAACTAGAAAAAGAAAGCTAGAGAAAAAGGCAGAAGCAATTCAAGGGTTAACCAAGTTGAACTTGGATTATTACTGAGTATACGCAGTAATTCCACATAGTCAGAGGATGACTCTCGAGTATATCATCGATTTTGCTGAAAAAATGGTGCCATCTCTTACCATTTCTGTTTGCTTAGCTCAACCAAAAGCGGAAGATAGTCAGCCGACTCTACCGAGGCAAAATACTGAATGCTTGCAACATTAAGGAGCAAATGCAGAAATAGTTAGGTATTAGAGTTAATTTTTAGAAATAGTTTTGCTTAGAAAAAGGGTGGTCATTTAAACTGTATCCTAAATCTGTGTAATTAAGTTATTTAGTTAGTAGTATTTAAACCCTTCTCATGCATTTAGAGAAGGGTCCAGAAATTTATCAAAAACTTGTCCTCAGAACATGCACTTTTGCACCCTCAGAGGAGGTTTTGGTGAATGAATGGATCAAGATTTGTTGATGTTTGCATTTGATATCTACTACTGATGTTGCACTTCTGTACTCTTAGTGGATGTTAGAGCAAGGAGAGATAAATCATTGTTTCTTGAAGCTTATGAGTAGGGCTAGTCATAAATGGTACTTTTATCTCTTGACCATTTCTGCTTATATGTTAAAGTGATATACAGTTTTTAGTTGTTTATGTATTATTGCATGAATTCCTGAGTTATCATTTGGCACTTTTGTACAGTGATAGCTATTTATTTATGCTTAATGTATGAATAGCGCATTATGCGATATGTTGTTCACAACTATTTCGTCTAACTTTTGATGTGAAGTGGTTCATCTTTATTGATTTCCTTTCTTATAATCGTTGAATGATCTTTATTACCAGTTTTTATTTGAAATCTCTTTAGATCACATAATAGAAGAATTACATCTTGGGTTAGTATAGACTTAGATGTTACTGCTTATTAGATTACAATAGCATAGAATTAGATTAAAGATAGAATTAGAATATCTTAAATAGGAACTCTTAGATCAGCAACATCAAATTCTACACACACACACTCATAGATTGGGAAACTGGTCCCATTATACCCAGTTGGACCCGCTATACCAAACGGATAAGGAGCTGCCAACCAAGGTCGGGACCGGGTAGGTATCCCCTTTGTTGTTCACCCGATTTTCAGGGCTTCGACATATTTGGCGCTAGAAGGAGGGCCTGAACTATGAATGGCAAGTAAATCCAAATCTGAACACCATTCTGAGAGTAAATCGCCCTCACTATCTCCCCCGACTTCTCCATTACACTTAAATCCAGAGTTAGAAGTTGCTCGATTATCAACCGCTGCTACGCACCCTGACATTTCAGAACAATCTACTGTTGAACTTCCTGAAGTCGAATCTCTGATTCACAAACTTCAGTGATTTTCCATTTCTCCTCAAAGGTCTGATAAATCTCAAGGCAGCATGACTTCGCATTACAATCCTGCTCATCCCCTGACCAGGCTAAAGAGTGAAATGTTTTGCGTTCAGCCAATCGAATTACCTCTTCCCACCAGGAAAAGAGCGAGGAAATCACCTAAAGAGTCCGACAGCGAGACTCTTTCGTCAACATCGTGTATCTCAACTTCTTCACTGCAAAGTCAACCATCCACTCCACCACTCCAGATCATCATCCATCCATCCACTGGAACTCCCACAACTCTTCCTCAATCATCTACAATCATAGTATCCTCATCCTCCCAGCCACAGGGATCATCTTTTTCACTTTCCTCTGTTAGCAGTTCAACAATGGCCCAGTCTCCATGGAATAACCCTGGGGCAGTCTTAATGCCTACACCCTTGAGTCAAATACCGGCCCATCCTGAGAAATGGCTGCCTAAATTTAATCCCGAGGTAGGGATGCTAGCAGAACAGCACATAAATAACTTCATGCTTTCCATTAATCTCAACGGGGTTACTAATGAAGATGTTGTTGTTCGGCTTTTTCCTTATACTCTGTAAGGAACAGTCGGGTCATGGTATTTTTCATTACCCTCTGGATCCATCACAAGTTGGGACATCTTCTAGGAGAAATTCCTGACCAACTTTGGTGATGACAGGTCTACGGCAACGTTAATCAACGACCTATCTAACCTTAGAGCCGAAACTAGAGAGCCTATCAAGGATTTCAATTTACGTTTCAACAAAATTTTCAACAAAATTCCTACTGCTTCCCAGCCCAGCGAAGAAGTACGATGTGAATGGTATATCACCGCTCTACCATAAAACATAGCAATCTTCATGGACAGGTCCAATAAAACAACCTTAGCCGATAACATCAAAGAAGCAACAGTAGTAGAGAAACGAATAATAGCTCTGGAAAAGAAATCCGCGATAGAGGAACGTAAATCCAAAAAAGTCACCTTCAAGGAAGACTCCAAGAAGAAACAAGCAAAGGATCCATTCGATTTGGAAGGATTGCAAAAAGTTCTAAAGACCATGTCCAACGAAATGGTCGACATAAAAAAGCAAGTAGCAAAAACTTCTTCAAAAAAGCCCTACAAAGCTTTTAAAAGAGGTCCTTCTACGGATTCAAAGCCACCCAATGCCATTTCAAATGCTGAATCCGAGGAAGAGGAAGAGGAAATTGCCACTGAAGGGCAGACTTATGACGAAGAAGTTGTGGAATTACAAGGAATGTGGGATTTCATCCTCCCACAAGAAGAAGATCAAGAAGTATTCCCAGTTAGCACACGAAGCAAAAATCAGCTTGATCCTCCCCAAACTATCCCTAAGCCGAAGAGTGCAAGCTCTGCAATAAAGGATAAAGTCGCATCAAAGAAAATGACATCTAAAGCGACTCAAACCAGCCCAGTCCAAGCAGACGAAACAACTCCATCTAAAACACTGATCTTGTTGAATGAAATGGAGTACAATATTATAGAAGATATGAAGAAGACTAGGGCCAACATCACCCTTTACGAAAATAGCAAGTTAAAGCATCAACAGAAGATAATGATAAAAGAATTACATGCCGTGCCAGTTGCACCTTTGCCTACCGCTGTACTTTCTCAAGCTTCCCATAACATGGGAAGACCTCCAACTAATGCAAACAATAAGATTGATCCAAATCACATTGCTCTAATTGGAGGAAGATCAAGATCTCACACTCCCCCATTTCTCCTTACTTATGAAATCTTCAATAAAAATGTGCCCAATTGTTTGGTAGATTATGGTGCTTCATCGAATATTTTACCCAAATCCATATGTGCCAAGTTAAACATTCAACCACAGAAATCCGTTGTGCACATAGTTCAGCTAGATCGATCTCAAGTCGAAGTGATCGGCGAACTAAATCAAGTAACCATAAGTTTGTCATCCAACCCGAAGGTATGTCAAGTGATTGACATTCTAGTTGCTGATATTCCTGAATTCTATGGCTTAACTCTTAGCAGGGATTGGTCAGAAAAACTTCATGGATAATTCGCAACCGACTGGTCGCATATGTGGTTGCCCTACACGGTAAACCGAATCAAATAAAAGTTGAACGAGAGCTACACCGGAAGTACATAGTAACGGAGCTAGAAGGGGAGAATGAACCAGTAGCGTATAACAGCAGCATTATTGGCAATTCCTCGGTAGATTCTTTCCTCAGCAATTTCAATGCTCATGTGTCACCCTATTTAGAACACTCTGTTTTGTCCCAAGTCGAAAATTTTTCTCGAACTGATAGTTCGAAATGTATCAATTTTTTAGATAAACCTGTAAATAAATCTTTGTTTTGGAAATTATTTTTTGATGGTTCTAGATATAACGAAGGAGCAGGAGCAGGATGTGTTTTCATTAGTCCAGAAGGAGATAAAATCATGCTCACATGCAGACTCGAATTCAATTGCACCAACAATACAATAGAATATGAGGCTTTGGTCCAAGGCTTGTACAAAGCAACAGGTTAGACGTCAAGTATCTTCAAGTTTTCGGAGACTCTGAGATTGTGGTTAAACAGGTACGTAACACAATACATTGCTTATGAGGTCATTTAAAACATTATCAATCCTTAGTTCAAGATCTGACTGAGCATTTCATAGCGTTTAATATTTCTTCAATCCCCAGACTCCAAAACGCAAGTGCAGACCTTTTGGCTAACGTAGCTTCTAAGCTTATTCCTTCTGAAGATTTTAGTCCAGATAGATTCTCAATAGAATTAATCTTTAGACCATCCATTCCTGATAACATCACGAATTGGAGAGTATTCAAAGACGATCCTGATATTGTAAATTTCCTCACATCTGAAGGATCCTACTCCAATCAAATAATTGACGAAGACCAACATGATCGACAATTGCAACAAGATAGCACTAACAATTCTATACCTAAGTCGGTGGTCAAGTTAGAAGACTTGTACGATTTGAAAGATTGGTTTAAGAGGTCTACCAATTCAAAACTCCAAAGTTCAACCTTGAACTACGAATTAGTAAACCTAGGAACCGATGCCAAACCACAAAACATTAATCTAGGCTTCGGCCTAGCCCCTAAAGAAAAATCAGCATATATTCATCTTTTGAGACAATATAAAAATGTTTTTGCCTGGAATTATGATGAGCTGAAAACATACGATACTTCCATCATCCAACATACTATTCCTATGATCGATAATGAAAAACCTGTCCAACAAAAGTTGAGAAAGATCCACCCCAATTTAGAAAATCAGATAAAAATTGAGCTCAATAAGTTATTGAAAGCTAGAATAATATTTCCCGTCAGACATTCCAAATGGGTCTCCAATATGGTAGCTGTTAGAAAGAAAAACAAAGATATTAGGATTTGCATTGACTTTCGAAACCTTAACAAAGCCTGTCAAAAGGATAATTTTCCTCTACCAGCTATGGAACAGATACTGCAGGCAGTGGCAGGCTCAGAATTAATGTCTTTCTTCGATGGATTTTCAGGATACAATCAAGTGTTTGTACATCCTGATGATCAATTGAAAACCACATTCAGAACTAAATGGGGCACGTACGCATATCGAAAAATGCCATTTGGTTTGATTAATGCTGGTGTCACATTTCAGAGAGCCATGGAGATCGCATTCAAAGGTTTAGTCAATAAATCTGTAGTAATTTATTTGGATGATATAACAGTGTATTCAAAGAAGTGAAGCGACCATCTCAAAGACTTGAAACAAATATTTCAACAATGTTTAAGGTATGGAATTTCACTTAACCCAAAGAAATATTTTTTCGCACTAAGTGAAGGGAAACTTCTAGGATTCATAGTGTCAAAATCCGGTATTCACATTGATCTCGATAGAATCAAAGAAGTTTCTGAAATATCCCTACCTCACAACAAAAAAGCCATGCAATCTTTCCTTGGTTAGATCAACTTTGTAAAGAGATTCGTTCCAGATTTTTCACGAATCGTGTCTCCTTTGCAAACCATGATTAAAAAGAACTCAAATTTTAAATGGGGCCAAGATGAACATGAAGCATTCAGCTTGATCAAACAAGCTATTATTAATTCTCCATCTTTAGCAACTTCGAATTTTTCATAGCCTTTTATTTTATACACATTTGCCTCAGATAAGTCATATGCTACGATACTAACTCAAGAAAATCAAGAAAAATCGGAAGCTCCAATTGCATTTTTCAGTTCAATTTTACAAGGTGCTGAATTAAATTATTCAGACGTGGAGAAACAGGCTTATGCCGTTTTCAAAGCGGTCAAATACTTCAGACCTTTCTTACTTAAAGCCCATACCAAGATTATAGTACCGTTTCCAGCAATAAGGAACCTTCTAGTACAGAAGGATGTGGGTGAGAAAAGGGCCAATTGGGTTACTGCTTTACAGGAATATGACATTGAGATTAAACCAGCAAACATTGTAAGAGGTCAAGGCTTCTACAAAATGTTGGCTAGAGCATCGTAAATTTCTGAAATTCCATCTAAAGAAGTACAAATGTGCGAGGTAAGCCTAAACAATACAGAGTCATTATACACTGATATCATTTATTATCTTAAGAACGGGTATGCTCCTTCACACCTTGATCATACTAAGAAAAGAGCTCTTAGGTTGAAAGCCAAACAATATCAGCTCATAAATGATATTCTTTTTAGAAAAAATTATGATTCTGTTCTTCTTAGGTGTCTTGAGAAATTTGAAGCTGAAAAAGTTTTGCAGGAACTCCATGATGAGCTGGTAGGCGAACACTATGCTAGAGATTCTAATGCACATAAAATCTTGCGCGCAGGATATTACTAGCCCACGCTGTTTAAAGACTCCCACAGTTACGTGAGGAGATGTCAAGTCTGCCAAACTACTGCTGGAAGACAAAGGAAGCCATCCTTGCCACTACAGTCGGTAAACATCGAGCAACCTTTCAGTCAGTGGGGATTGGACATAATAGGTGAGATCGTTCCTCACTCTTCTAAGCAGCATAGATACATCCTCACAGCAACAGATTATTTTACTAAGTGGGTAGAAGTAGTTCCACTCAAGACGGCTAATTCTGAAAATATCATTGAGTTCATAGATCAATTTATAATCACCAGGTTTGGATTGCCATCCGCTTTAATGCTTGATAATGCATCATACTTTTTTGGAAATGCAATGACTGAATTCGCATTTAAAAGAGGATTCAAACTTAAATATTCGGTCAATTATTACCCGCAAGGCAATGGGTTAGTTGAGTCCACAAATAAAAACCTAATCAGGATTATTAAAAGAACAATTGACCAAAATCATAAGAATTGGCACAAGGCTTTGATATATGCTTTATGGGCAGACTGAATAACGCGCAAAGCTTCTATCGGCAGTTCTCCCTTTAATTTAGTTTATGTCAAAGAAGTGGTTCTTCTAACTCACTTAGAAATTCCCTCTTTTTCTTTAGTTCAATACATTGATGAAGTACCCACTTCCTCCTTACAATTGAGACAAATAGAAATAATTAAATTAGAACAACGAGAACAGGCTAGGAAAACGCATGCTCATCATCAAGCACTAGTAAAATCTTCTTTTGATTCAAACATAATGACCAGAAAAGATTTTCATATGGGAGATTTAGTTTTAAAGTCGGACAAGGCTCATGAAGAAAAGGGAAAACATACAAAATTTCAAAGAATGTGGCTTGGTCATTTTCAAATTGTAGAAGTCATAGGCCCATCAACGTTTATGTTACAGGATTTAGTAGGTAAGAGAGATCCTTTGCCTGTTAATGGACAAATTCTCAAGAAATATTTTCCATAGAAGATTATTCTTCTATTTTTATAGAATAGTTGTTTTTCTTTTTCATAATAAAACCAGTTGTGAGTGGTTACATTAGGAATTTACGAAAAAGACACCAATTCTCTTTCAGATTTTGAACTTTTCGCTAGTATAAATAGCAAATCTTTTGGAAAACTGATCTTTATTATTGATAGATACAGTTAAAGACTCTAGCCTAGATATGATACTAGTTTCAACTTCAAAAAGTTTGATGAAAACAACCTTTAGTGAAGAAACTGTTTTATCGCAGTACAATGAAAGGTATCAATAACGAAATAAAGATTCTCTGTAGAACAGCTGATTCCAAAAAAACTCTATTATTGCCATCCATAGCTATCTTAAGGAAACAATGACTTCCTCCCTGCTCAGGAAATCACAACTTTCAGAGGAATAACCCAAGGATACACTTTATCTTGAAGAATAAGAGGTCTCATCACGAGCCAGCTTATCATTATCATAGATATTATAACTTGCTGACTTTGCCAATATTGTACACCACAACAGGGCAATGACTCAAGATTGTTGCAATCAAAAGACAAGGGGTCTCATCATGAGCCAGCTTGTTCAGCAAAGTTATAAATCAAGTGAATGACTGTGTCATAATTTGGCTACCAAACCAAGACATTGTTCTTTAAGAATAAAAAAGAAAATCAAAGCAATAAGTGTGGATATGGATTTTCCTTTGGAAGTTCTAGGTTGCCTTAAGTAGGATACAGGATCATTGCTAGGTAACAGGTAACACTGTCGAGGCTATAAATTCCTGCTGGCAGCAGAGGCTCTACCTACGACAAACGAGCATATTTAAAACTGGTTCACAGAGGAGACTTTGTTTTATCTTTACAAGACCATGTAATGGCTGATGTAAATACAAGGACTAGCCTGAGGAAGCAAATAATCAAAGTGGAAAATGGTTGAAACAAAATATCATTGACAAGTTAGAGCATAATGTACTTTATCTTTCCATAATAAAGTTTAATTTTCTGAAAAAATTTCTATTTTGGAAGTTTAGAAAATTCAATAGAAAAACAGAGATAACTAGTTCTTCCAAGTGAATCGCCAATTGTTGTGGCCACCAACAACCCCCCTCCTTATTTAGTATTAGCAATAATACTAGGTAAGAGGGGACCCTTAGAAAAAATTCAAAAAATCAATTAAGGCTCATGTATTTTACTCCTTAAAGAAACATCGCATCGCGCAAAGAAGGATAGGACATTTCCTTATGGGTAAAAATGATAAACTGCGAGATTGTGACGCGAACTCCATCGCATCGCATGCATTAATAGACACTCACATTGGAAAACCTTAAAAAATCGTCGATATGCGATATCGCATATCGCATACCGCAAAATTGCAGGAAAGACACATAACGATTATAGCGATACTGCGACCCGTGATACTGTGATACCGCGATCCGCGATCAAGCAACCTTGAGATAGCACAACACGATGAAATTGCAATAATGCGATACAGCGAAATGTGATACTGTGATACAGATCACAGAAACATTCCATCGCAACTTTTCTCGGCTCAATATTCAAGAAAATCTTTTCATAAACCAAGAACTGGATACGTGCTTTAATGATACTTAATGAATTATACGACAGTTGTTAATGAAATATGGTTTTGTGTTTTTCGAAGAGTCAGGTCACGTCAGGTGGCATGTTTTTGTACATCCGTAGAGTTTAAAGCTTTCCTGTCGATTTTTATTGTCATTACTCTTTCCTCACTTGTGAACTGCAGGAGCGAAAAACAGAAGTTACACAAAACGATGTGCAGGAAGCTATGAGGAAAAAGGGTAACGCTCCAATGATCAAAGAAAGAGAAAAGACGCCTGCATGCAACAGAGCCGTAGATTCATAGAACGCTGCTGAGCCATCTATTACAGATCTTTCATTTACAGCCATGGTTGTATGAGTATTGAATGATGCTGATATAAACAGGCAGTTTAATGACTCAAGGTCAAGAGCTCACGACAGCATTATTTTTTCAAATTTTGAAGCTTTATACCTAGTGAAGAAAAAGGCACAAAAGGCGAAAAACGCATCAGAGAAGCCCGGATCAAAGAACGGAGGTAGTTTCGGATGCGCGATTAGCACATCGCTGAGAAAATTGCTCAAAAAGCAAAGCCTCTAACTGCTCAGTCATTTGTAAGCTCGAAAAATGCAAGAAAGCAATGGTAAAGAACAAACTGGAAACAGAAAGCTAGAGAAAAAGGCAGAAGCAATTCAAGGGTTAACCAAGTTGAACTTGGATTATTACTGAGTATACACAGTAATTCCACATAGTCAGAGGATGACTCTCGAGTATATCATCGATTTTGCTGAAAAAATGGTGCCAGCTCTTACCATTTCTGTTTGCTTAGCTCAACCAAAAGCGGAAGACAGTCAGCCGACTCTACCCAGGAAAAATATTGAATGCTTGCAACATTAAGGAGCAAATGCAGAAATATTTAGGTATTAGAGTTAATTTTTAGAAATAGTTTTGCTTAGAAAAAGGGTGGTCATTTAAACCATATCCTGAATCTGTGTAATTAAGTTATTTAGTTAGTAGTATTTAAACCCTTCTCATGCATTTAGAGAAGGGTCCAGAAATTTATCAAAAACGTGTCCTCAGAACATGCACTTTTGCACCCTCAGAGGAGGTTTTGGTGAATGAATGGATCAAGATTTGTTGATGTTTGCATTTGATATCTGCTACTGATGTTGCACTTCTGTACTCTTAGTGGATGTTAGAGCAAGGAGAGATAAATCATTGTTGCTTGAAGCTTATGAGTAGGACTAGTCATAAATGGTACTTTTATCTCTTGACCATTTTTGCTTATATGTTAAACTGATATACAGTTTTTAGTTGTTTATGTATTATTGCATGAATGCCAGAGTTATCATTTGGAACTTTTGTATGGTGATAGCTATTTATTTATGCTTAATGTATGAATAGCTCATTATGTGATATGTTGTTCACAACTGTTTCGTCTAACTTTTTATGTGAAGTGGTTCATCTTTATTGATTTCCTTTCTTATAATCGTTGAATGATCTGTATTACCAGTTGTTATTTGAAATCTCTTTAGATCACATAATAGAAGAATTACATCCCGAGTTAGTATAGACTTAGATGTTACTGCTTATTAGATTACAATAACATAGAATTAGATTAAAGATAGAATTATAATATCTTAAATAGGAATTGTTAGATCAGCAACATCAAATTCTACACACACACACTCATAGATTGGGAAACTGGTCCCATTATCCCCAGTCGGACCTGCTATACCAAACGGATAAGGGGCTGCCAACCAAGGTCCGGACCAGGCGAGTATCCCCCTTGTTGTCGACCCGATTTTTGGGGTTTCAACGGAACCACAATTATGATACTTGAAAAGAGAATAGAAAAATTCTAAACATATTCGTTTGGCCAATAAGTATTTCATATTCGTTCTTAAGTTTTATATTTTGTGTGTATTTATATAAATAGAAAGAATTATGATTAATTTCTTTTGTGGATAGAACCAAGAGGGGTTCAATTGATGACCTTCAAACATAGTGTTCTTAACAATACATTATATCATCAACTACTCTACAGCCTATGAGATTCAATCTCCCCATGGCTACAAGTTAGGTCCCAATGGGAAATGAACTCGGTTTCTACCATTTAAATCCAAGATGGTTTCAAGTGATGAATTTCAAACATAATGTGTCTTAACAATACATTCTATCATTGACTATTCTATACCTTATGGGACTCGATCTCTTCCTGGCTACAAGCTAGGTCACCATGGGAAATGAACTCGCTTTCCACCATTTAACCCAACCCCTTTGGACTATAGCTTAAAGAACGACATAATATGGGATCTCATCCACTTATGTTTGCATAGGCCGGACACTATTTTTAACATAATATCTTTGTATGCAACTACACTGTCTACAAATACCTCAAGGTGTCCCCATGGATACAAGACTAGATCCTTATGTGAATAGAACCTCACCCAAGAAAAAAAATATTCTCTTTCCACCATTACATCCAACCTCTTTACACAAATTATGATTCATTATTATTTAAAATAAATTAAATTTATTCCTACTTTATTTTTAATTTATATGAAAGTATATTTCATTAATACCATTTTTTCCATATTACATTGTGAAATGCAAATCCCTTTCTTCTATCCCTTCATATCTTTCTCTTTTGATTTTTTGAAAGTTATATGATTTATATTTTATATCATGACTTTTCTTTAAATGAGTTTCCTCAAGAATTTAATTATATATATATATATATAAGAAAAATGAGATAAACAAATGTTCAACACTTTTATTTGATGATACAAATAATCAACAATTTTATTTTTCAATTATTGAAATTTGATTTTTAATTGAAATTAAATTAAATTCTGATACAGTTTTCAATATCAATATAGGCTATGGAGTACCAAGTTGTTTTTGGCTTTCCATTTGATATATAAAACAATGTTATTTATGTTGTAAGAAGCTTTGTGAAAAGGAAATTGAAATATATGATGAGCCCGATAAATGGGTAATTATATGGGCTCATTTGGCCTCCTAACTTAGCTTAATCCACCATTCTCATTATTTTATTGCATGTCTTTTATTATATTTATGCTAATAGAGTGAGTTGGGTTAGTCACTATGCCATGAAGTCTAATGTGTGCTTTATGCAGATTTTTGGTCAATTTTGAGACAAAGTCAAAGGTTTAATGAGCATTTGGCAACCAATATTCGAGGAACACAAGGAAGATTATTTATAGGAGGGTGTCCCCCTCATTGATGACTCCCTACTTCGAATCCTCCTTCAGAAAGCTCAAAGCATAAGAAGCCACATCAATGCATCAAAAAGGCAGCCGAGCAAGTGAAGAGTAACTATTGTCTATCTCAAGTCTTGGGAGCCAAGCCACCTCGATTTTAGGAGAAATGTTGGGAGTTCTATTTGTATAAATAGAGAGGCCTAGGGCCTCATTAGGTTGTTGGATGTTAGTCAAATTTTCACACTTTTGTTGCAGCTTTTTCTCAGCTCATTTTGAGCTTACTTTTGTGGACAATTTCATGTAATGTGACTATTATTTTGATAATGAAGATGAAACATTTTCTGAGCCAGCACTGAGTTACCTCACAGGGATGAAGCTCTTGGGTTAGGGCCCAACCCAAGCTACCTAGCACCTTTTGTTTTGTATTTATATATCTTGTTTCAGTTTATGAATTAGTTGCTGTTAGATAGGTTTCTTCCTTGGTTAGAATAGGTCGCTTTTGGTGATTTACAGAGTCATTTCCATTTCAGTCTGCTGAAGTAGGTTAAGTAGTGATAGCAAAAAGATGCAAAAAGGCCATAAATATAGCCTTGACTTCCTTTCCTCCGTTTGGGACCATGAACTAAGGTCAAGACCCTCTTGCTGCCACAAAAACACAGATTTTCCTTCTCCATGCAATTTCTAGTGTTGTAGTTTTATTTAGAGGTTAATGCTTTGCTTTAGATCTATTTTGTCATGCTCATTTCTATTTCTACAATAAATCTTCATTGATGTTTTCTTTTCCATATAGCATTGTTCAACATTTTATTTTCCTATATCATAATTTAGGTTAACATGAGATACAATTATGTTTTTTTGGTGCAACTAGTTTATTTGCTTGCTCAATTTCAGTGTTTGATTTGCAGCTATCTTGTAGTACATCTCTGCTCATTATAAGTCAATAAATCTACCACCACCATCTCTCTTTGCTACATGTTCCACAACTCATTCACAGTCCCTCATAAATCTACCCTAATTTTCTGCACTTTTCTCATAAACTTTCCTCCCTTTCCTTGAACAAATCCAACCACCTCTCTCTTTCCTAATCCTTTTAGATGGACCTTAGACACCTTGTGATGATATTAACCTGCAAGACGATACCAGAATACCAAATATGCGAAAAAAAATATACCTGAACATAGAACAATGAGAAATAACAACAAGTATTTTATTATTCAGAAAGCAATGTTCACTTGCCTCTTCGAGGGGGCAACCTTCGATAGAGCTGAGCTCAAGTACAAAATAATACACGATGCTCCTCAACGGGAGTCTCTATCCTTTATATAGGGTTCATATGTGCAATACCATGGGGCAATACCATGGTTCTTATTAATACCATTTATCTAATACCATGGCCCATTTGCAACTAACTGTGGTCCCTTCATTAAATGCGAGTTAACCACTTACAATTATTAATATGGGCTTTATTGACTCTTTACTTCATTATAAATATGACTCGATCCTATTATATAAATAAGGGGTTTAGGATTGGACCCTAACATGCCCTCCCCCATAAGAATAACCTTGTCCCAAAGGCTAAAGCTGTGGAAACTATTGAAGGATAGTGGCTGGTTCCCAGGTTGCATCTTCCGAAGAGGTGTTTTTCCACTTGACGAGGACTTCCTTGATCGTGCAACCACACAGGTGCCATTCTCATGTGTCAAGAACCTGTTCAGGATGGAGCCAGATTAACCCTTCTTCATCTAGTTCAGGTAGACTAGTTTGAATTCTGCAATTGTTCCCAATCACTTACTTGAGGCATGAGACATGGAACACTGGATGGATTTTTGCAGTGGGTGGCAAAGCAAGCTTGTAAGAAACTTCTCTAATGCACTGAAGTACTTGATACAATCCATAGAATTTTGGAGATAATTCTGACAACCCTTGTCTTTGAGTGATGTTTTCTTATATGGTTGCAGCCTCAAAAATACCTAATCCCCTTCTTGAAATTGGAATTCTGAGCGATGTTGATCTGCTTGTTACTTCATGCGGTTTTGGTCTTGATGAAGATTCTCTCTAAGGTGAGCCAGATGGTTGTATGGTTCTATAGGAGTTGATCCACTTCTTGTATCTTCGAGCATCCCTTGATATAAGAAGTAGGGGAAGGAGGGAGTTGACCATAAACTGCTTCATATGGAGTCATTTTGGTGGTGGCATGATAGTTGGTGTTATACCACCATTTTTCTAGAGGTAACCACTGTACCCAGAGATGTTGCTTTTCTGAAGTGAAACACCTAAGGTAAGTCTCCAGACACTTGTTGATGGCTTCAGTTTGACCATCAGTTTGTGGATGATAGGAAGTACTGAGTTGTAGTTGGGTACCTTGTAGCCGGAAGAGTTCCTACCAAAAGATACTTGTGAAGATCAGGTCACGATCAGACACAATGGAAGTGGGCATGCCATGCAATTTGAAGATCTAATCCATGAAATATTGAGCGACCAAAGTCAATGTAAAAGGGTGGGTTAGGGCACAAAAATGAGCATACTTAGAAAGTCTGTCCACAACCACCATGATGACTAACTTGTTTCCTGACTTTGGAAGACCCGTAATGAAATGCATAGAAACCTCCATCCAGATTGACACCAAGATGGGCAATGGCTGTAATGTGCCTGGGGATTTGACTGTTTCTCCTTTATGGCACTGATAGATGTCACATTCAGCTACAAAAGTAAGAATTTCCTTTTTCATGCCTGTCCAAAAAAATGATCTTCAAGTGCGAGCGTATGTCTTCTGGAAGCCTGAATGTACTGCAGTGGGAGATGAGTGAAACTTCGCCAAAATGTGGCTTTTGAGGGTGGATTTTGGTGATATTACGACTCTGTCCTTGTAGCGAGGAATCTCATCCTGCCATGAGTAGCCCGTTGTGGAATTTGGATCCGCCTGCAATTCATTAATGAGTTGGGAGAGCCAAGGATGTGAAAACCATCCCTTGCGAGACTCTTCAATCCATTCTGGAATGGGAAGGGGAATTGCGATAACGGTACTTTCCTCCTCAAATTGGTGGGATAACACATATACTACAATATTTTTGTGCCCTTTCTTGTAAATTATCTCATAATCATATCCCAGCATTTTGGCGAGCCATTTATTTTGTTGTGGTGAGGATAAGTGTTGCTCCAAAAAATATTTAAGGCTTTGATGGTCTATGTGGATTTGGAAACGGCGCCCCAATAAGTTGTTATGAAACCAACTCACAAAAAGATAGAAAAGATAGATCAACGCCTTAGAATTCAACCTCTTTGCGGGGGTGACCTCCTTTACATTACACAAGTGAATGATTATTTTTTTATTCAAATGACAAAACCTCCTATCTATATATAGGAGTCTAAGGAGTCACAATATAACCGAGCCGACCTAACAATAATAATATAAAGGCTCAAAAATAACAATAGAGGGATTCTATGGGGCACAATAATAACAATATGGGGACAATAGGGGCACAACAATATCAATAAGGGATACAACTACAATAGTAATGGGGTAATCACTAGTACTATAGGGACCTAACATGCCCCTCTCCTTCAAAAAAGTGTTGTCCTCAATGCTTGAGTAGTTTGGATGCTTCTGTATAAAATTCTCATACTCCCATGTGGAATCTTCAGCGGATAAGTTCTTCCACTTGATGAAATACTCTGAAATTGTAGCTGTCAAGTTCTTGTTTCTGTGCCTGCTTCCGATTCCAATATAATTTTTCCTTCCTCGTCAATTTCTAGCAATATTGTTTGAACTGGGATTTTTTTGTCTATAACCTTCTTTAAACATGAAACATGGAAAACTGGGTGCATTCGAGAAGCTGCAGGAAGCTCCAATTTGTATGCCATAGTACCAATCTTTTGCAACATCTTATACAGACCATAATACTTTGGTGATAATTTATTATCGTTCTTAGCTTGCTTGAGGGACATTTTTTTATATGGTTGTAGCCGTAGGAATACCCAATCACCTACATCAAAACTTCTTTTGCTGTGATGTTGATCTGCTTGTTGTTTCATTCTATTTTGTGCCAACACAAGGTTATCCTTTAAGAGTTGGAGGACTTGTTGTTGATGCTTGATGTGATGTTCCACTGCTTGAAGCTTAGAATTTTTTCTTAAATATGATGTGATGGATGGTGGCTGATATCCATAAAGTGCCATAAATGGGGTCATTTTTGTTGTTGTATGGAAGGAAGTGTTATACCACCATTCAGCGAAAGGCAACCATTTGACCTATTGTGTCTGTTTATCAGATACAAAGCAACAAAGATATCTTTCCAAACATCTATTTACTATCTCAGTCTGCCCATCAAATTGAGGATGATAAGATGAGCTATGAACTAACTGAGTACTGAGACAAGAAAATAATTCTGTCCAAAAATTTCCAGTGAAAATGGGATCTCTATCACTTACAATAATCTTTGGGTCTCCATGTAGATTTTGAATTTTTTCCATAAATGCAATAGAAATTGTACTAGCTTTAAATGGATGTTATAATGCACAAAAGTTTGCATACTTGGTATGTCTGTCAACTACCACCATGATGAAACTCTTTCCCTTAGACTTGGGTAAACCTGTGATAAAATCCATTAAAACCTCCTCCCAACGTTGGCTTGGAATGGATAAAGGTTCTAATAGACCTGGGGTCTTAATTGTTTCAACTTTATTTTGTTGGCAAACCAAGCATTCCGGCACAAACTTTTGAACATCCGATTTAAGGCCATCCCAAAAAAATTCCTTCTTAACCCTTGGTAAGTTTTTAAAAATCCTGAGTGCCCTCCTAAGGGAGAAGTATGCAATTCCATTGGAATCTTTGTTTGAGTTGGAAATTCATATAGAGGTATAAGCGATCTTTGTACCATAACGAATCATTTTTCCAGCTAAATGTATCAGATGTACTGGAATCTTGTTGTAACTTTCAAATAAGTGCCCACACTTCATCATTCTTCCATTCCTCCCTTGCTTCATTTATCCAATCTGGTTGGATAATAGAAATCGCACACAACAATGCTTCCACATCCTCATCCTTTCTTGAGAGTGCATCTGCCACCACATTTTGCTTCCCTTTTTTGTAGATGATTTCAAAGTCATAACCCAACATCTTTGTGACCCACTTTTGTTGCTCTTCAGACGATAATCTTTGTTCTGAAAAGTATTTAAGGCTATCATGATCCGTTTTTACCATGAAGTGTCTTCCCATTAGGTAGGGTCGCCATTTCTTAAGTGCATGTAGTATTGCCAACATTTCCTTCTCATAAATAGCTTTATGTAAAAACTTTCCCTTGATTGGACAACTTTCAAAAGAAATGGGTCTTTCATCTTGCATTAAAACAACACCAATTCCATTTCCTGAAGCATCACATTCCACAATAAAGGTTTTTGTGAAGTCTGATGTAGCTAAGACCGGTGCTTGGCACATTGCCTCTTTAAGATGTTCGAAGGCTTTTGTTGCTTTTGGAGTTAATGAAAATGCATCTTTTTTCAATAATGTTGTTAGAGGTGTTGTTATTCTCCCATAATTCTTAACAAACTTGCGATAATACCCTGTCAACCTGAGATATCCTCGCAAATGCTTTATGGATGTAGGGATTTTCCATTCCTTAATGGATTTAATTTTTCTAGGGTCTACCTTAACTCCTTCATGAGATACAATATGACCCAAATATTCCACCTCTTGTACTCCAAAGAAACATTTGGATTTTTTTGCATATAATTGTTTCTCCTCCAATAGTTGTAGCAACCTGTCAGCATGTTCAACATGATCCTTCCAAGACTTGTTGTAGATTAATATATCATCAAAAAATACTAACACAAATTTTCTAAGGAAGGGTTTGAAAGTGGAATTCATCAAACCTTGAAATGTAAAAGGTGCATTGGTAAGGCCAAAAGGCATGACCAAAAATTCTTAATGACCCTCATGAGTTCTAAATGCTATTTTCGGAATGTCTTTAGTCTTCATTCTGATTTGATGATATCCTGAACGGAGATCCAACTTGGTGAAGTAAATTGATCCATGCAATTCATCTAGTAATTCATCAATTACAGGAATGGGAAACTTATCTTCAATAGTGAGCTTGTTGAGCTCCCTATAATCCTGACACATGCGCCATGATACATCCTTCTTGTGCACCAATACTACTGGAGCAGAGAAAGAACTTTGACTAGGTTGAATTATACCAGCCTCTATCATTTATGCAACCATACATTCAATTTCACTCTTTTTGGCATAGGGATATATGTACGGCCTGATGTTTGGAGGAACACTTCCTAGAATCAGATGAATAGCATGATCATGATCACAAGTAGGTGGGAGACCTTTGGGAGTATCAAATACCTTGGAATGGTTGTCCAATACTTTTTGGAGATCTGGAGAAATAGATGATTTCAATGTGGAAAAATCTAGTGAACATAATTGTGCAATTACACCTCTTTGTTCCTTTTTTAGAAGCTTTGTCATACTGGTAGAGTTGATTACCTTTCCTGATTTCCCTGCAATACCCCTTAATTCAACTTCCTCTCCTTCTGCAGAGAATTTCATGAAACGTTCTTGAAATTTAAAGGCTATTATACCCAAGGATTGTAGCCATTGGACTCCTAGTACAACATCAGCACCTCCCATGGATAGCTTGATATTATGGCACTTTCTAGAGCAATTTATTGTTCCTCCATTTGCAACCATCACTTGACACTCTGGTTCTGGATATAGGAAGGAATTCAATTCTTTTCCTACCTTACAATGAATAGAATTGTGGGTACTTCCTAAATCAATCAACACTATTACCTTTTTCTTCTTGATTTGTCCTTCTATATTGATGATTTGGGGAGTGGTAACTCTATCCAATGAATTACAGGATATGGTTGGATTCATTTCTTCTTTATCTAAGCTTTGTCCCTAGAGTATATCCTTTTCTTTTGACCTTTCTTGCTCCTTTCCTTCTTCCTCTTCACAATCTATGTAGAATAATTTCTTCTCAACACACTTATGACCTTTAGTGTATTTGCTATCACAACTGTAACAAAGCCCTTTCACTCTTTTTTTCTTCCAATTGTTGTGGTGTCAACCTTATAGGTTGTGGAAGACTAGGGGCAACAACACTTCCATCTTTATAGTTGTGAGTGGTATGCTTCCCAGTTGCCATAATTTTGCTTTACATTTTTCTTGCTAACCTGAATGCCTTCTCTAATGAATCAGGGTCCCAAAGGTGAACATCATGTTGGATATTATCCTTTAAAGTCCCTATGAACACATCAATTCTATGCTCCTCTAGAATATTTTTTACCCTTATGTTCAATTTTTGGAACTCCTCAATGTGCTCCATTATTGAACCCTTTTGTTTGAAACTTATCAATTGGCTAAAAAAAGTGTTGCTTTTTGTATCCTCATAATGTGCTATCAATTCTTCCACAAAAATTGCCCCAGTGATAATTTGTTTATGATAGCAAATCCATTGATACCATACAAACTAATTTGGTTCCAAATATAAAGTTGCAATACGTACCTTTTGTGTGTTTGCACATTATTGAGATCGAAAAGTTGCTCCATCTGTAATATCTATGTTGCGGGATCCTTGCCATCAAACTTCGTCATATCAATTTTTGGAATATGGTGGGTGTTATCACCCCAGGAAACTCTCCTAGGTTGTAGCTTGGAGATGCTCGGGAACATTACAAATTCAACTTAATGTTGCAAGTGTATGAATGGAAGGAATGATGCTTGTTCAAGCAAGTTAACCAATTCTACTATGGTTAACTCGAGACATGCGTGAACACCCCCAGACTACAAAGCTTTAGACCACCAATTACTCACAGTTCAGAGATTGGGTGAATATGGAGAATACTGACCACACCAGCAGATTCACAAGACCTTGTGATGGCTGGCTGCAACTAGTAAAGAGGTCTGCAAATCTAATTCCCTAATGTACAGACGGGATGAAAGCTCTCTCTAACTAAGTGAAAAGAAACCTGAGTAACACATTCATTGATACATGTAAGATTTTAACCCAAAGGTAGGATGACAGCTCCTCTAATGCTAAACATCAAGAGTTCAGGAAAACTGCATATCAGGCATGGCCTAGAACATAATAGAAATGGAAAGTGAGAAATTAACAGTAAAAGAAGTTTATATTAGCTGAAAATGAAGATGAGATGCTGCAAGTATCAAAGTAGTTACAGTCTCCAAAAGTTGAACCTTGAATCAAAACAACAACCATCCACCTGCAACATTAAGTTGAATTTCTAATGTTCCCAAGCATCTCCGAGCTACAACCTAGGAGAGTTTCTTGGGGTCATAACAATGGGTCTTCGATCCAACATTAGATTCTATGAAATCATGATTAACATTTATTTTGTTCGTATCATGAGTTTCCTTTACTACCCTTTCACCATTAGTAAGTATTTCTTGTATAAAATTTGTCAAATCTATCTTCAAATCTACCATGCCTGTCTTCAAATCTGTCTTCAAATCTGTCTTCAAATATGTCTTCAAATCTATCTTAAAATCGTCCATCTTAGCTTCCATGCCATTCATCTTAGCTTCCATGCCCTTTATATTAGATTCCACACCATTTATCTTAGCTTCTATTAGCTTTTGTGAGAGTGACATTTGTTGCACTTAGTCTTGTCATTTTGATATATCATGTAGCATTTCTTCCTCTTCTTCATGAGTCATGCTAGAGCTTTCAGGTTTCTTAATAGGTGTTTGTGTTTTCTTTCCTCAGGGAATTAGTTACTAATAATAATGCTCTATTATGCCCTTTGAATTCCTTCAAAATAAATTTTCAAACCAAGCTTAAGCAAAAATTGAAAAAAAATCTACACACTTTTTTTCACTTTGTAGGAGCTCGATATTGCCTCTGATGTATCTCTATAATTTTGGATCATCTAGTTCTGAAATTGTGACCTGCAGTAGCCCTTTGTGTCCTCTTTCCAATGCCACCAGTTTGATCCAAATTGGATTCTCCAAGGAAGAGTTATGCCAAATCTCCCACAGTGACCTGATTATAGACTAGTTCAGTAGAGCGAACTTGTACAACGTGCCACGTGTCCCTGTTTCGACCTTTGGCTCTAAAAAATATATACAAGAAACTACAGTCCATCCTCTTTCTGTACCTTCTTACAAAATTTCAATCTGATTCTCAGAGAGAAAGTTATGACGATTTTCCCCAGGTCACCTGTTTGGAATGTAATTCAAGAGTCTACAAAAAGACCGACTTCCTCAGAACATATCTCCGCAAATATAGTTCAAAAAGCTGTGAAATTTGGATCCGAGGTTCAGTGCGATTTCATCTCAAATAGGTTTTTTTTCACTTCTGAAACGTCGCAGAAAAGAGGTTATAGCAAAAATGCCATGATGACCTATTTGGAGCAGCGAAACCCTAGAATCCAAAGCTCTGATACCAAATGTTATGAAACAAGCTCACAAAATGATTAGAAAAGATAGATCAACGCCTTAGAATTTAGCCTCTTCAAGGGGGAAACCTCCTTTACATTACACAAATGAATGATTCTTTTATTATTCAAATGAAAAAACTCCTTTCTATATATAGGAGTCTAAGGAGTCACAATATAACCCAGCGGACCTAACAATAATAATATAAAGGCACAAAAATAACAATAGAGGGATTCTATGGGGCACAGTAATAACAATATGGGGACAATAGGGACACAACAATGTTAATAAGGGATACAACTATAATAGTAATCAGGTAGTCACTAGTATTATAGGGACCTAACATAAGTATGTTCGCCAGGTATCTACTGCATGTAAGATGGCCATTATCTCCTTCTCATAGGTAGATTGTCCCAGATTCTTCCCACTTAGTTGTTGCCTCATGAAGGCCAAGGGTTGACCTTCCTACATTAAAACCACCCCAATACCCATACCAGAAGCATCACATTCAATCACAAAAGATTTGGTGAATTCGGGTAGTGCTAAGATTGGAGTGGAACATATGGCATGTTTGGAGCTATAAAGGCCTGTTGTGCTTCATCATTCTAGAGGAATGAATTTTTTTTTTGAGGAGTTGAGTGAGGGGCCTACCAATGCAACCATAATTGCGGACAAATTTTCTAAGATATGGTTTGAGAAGGTGGTTCATAAGGCTCTGAAAAGTGGATGGGGCATTACAAAGACCAAATGGCATGACCAGGAGCTCATAATGGCCTTCATGAGTTTGGAAAGTTGTCTTTGGAATGTCTACTTCTTTCATGCGAATTTGGTGGTAACCCAAGCGAAGGTCGAGATTAGTAAAGAATTGAGCCCCATTTAGTTCATCCAGCAAATCATCGACAACTGGGATGGGAAATTTATATTTGACTGTCAACTTATTGAGGGCCCTAAAGTCTGGACACATACATCATTCCCCATATTTTTTGAGCACCATGACCACCGGTGATGAATAAGGACTAATGTTGGGACGAATGACGCTTGCTTCCAAGAGTTCCTTGATTATTTTTTCAATTTCATTCTTTTGGGTGAATGGATATCTATATGGGCGCACATTTGGTGGTTGGGCCCCTGGGACCAAAGTAATGCTATGATCTTGTTCCCCTCTTGAGGGTGGAAGCTCATGAGGCTTGTCAAAGACTAGCAGATGGTTGTTTAAGATCTGTTGCATCTCAGGATGAATATGAAGAGAATTGGCTTCGAACGCCTGGATGGCATTAAATTGGGCTATAACTCCATGGTGGCCCTCTTTTAACAATTTTTCCATCTGATGTGAGCTGATGATAGAGGGAGCTCCTGCCTGGAGTCCGCAAAGGGTATGTGTGTGGTTGTTCTTCTTAAAGCTCATATATAATTCCTAGAAATCCATTGTGATTGGACCAAGTGTGTGAAGCCATTTAGCACCTAGGACAATGTCACACCCTCCCATGAGTATGGCAAACATGTGGGTCTTTAATTGATAATCCTCCATTTGAAGTTTGAATTTTTACAGCAGCCTTCACATTTCATTCTCCCCCCATTAGCAAGTTGGACCTGGAAGTTAGAAACTGCTCGGACAAAACAATGCATTGCTTCTGCTACTCTTTGATGGATAAAATTATGTACTGCCACTATCAATCAAGACTACTACTGGGCGACGCTTAATAAAACCTCTGATTTTGAGAGTTTGGGGAGAAGAAATCCCTGCCAATGCATGCAGCGAGATAATTGGTTCTTCAGGTACATCGTCTTGTTGATTGTTCTCTTCTTCCACCTCTGGTTCCTCAAGTGGTGGGGCTTCCTCCTATGAATTGTGATCAGTAGCATCAATTTGAAAGAATTTTGGCTCCTTGCATTTATGCCTAGGGGAGTATTTCTCATCGCATTAGTAACACAATCCTTACTTTCTTCTTTCCGCCATTTCTGCTGGTGACACCTTTTGAACCTTGAGTGTTTGGGTAGTGCTTTGAGCCTGTGTGGGGCAACCCATGGCGATGAAATTTGGGCGATTGGATTGGGCCGCTAACGCACGTTCTACTTCACGATCTATCCTATAAGCATGCAGCCATGAGCTAGGGTGGTGCAATCGGACATGAGCTTGTATGGGTTCTTTAAGACCACTGACAAAACATTCCATGTAGAACTCATCTTGTAGACCTCCAGTGCGGAAAGCTAAGGCTTCAAAGGCTGTAATATATTTGTTCATTGTTCGTGTTTGTCAGAGCTTAGTGAGATGACCCAAAAAATCACATTCATGGTAAAAGTGATCCGTAAGAGCTTTTCTGAATGTATGCCAAGTCAAGGGCATTCCATAGCAACGTTGATGCCATTGCCACCATTGCCATCTTTCATTGTCCAAGTACATGATACCCACACTAAGCTAAGTTGCATCATCCAAGATGTAATTCAGTGTGAAATATTGCTCCATTTGTGCTATCCATGTGAACGGGTGAGAGCCATCAAATTTATACATGTCTAGCTTGGGTGGTCGTGGATGGGTTTGTTGGTGGGTGCCAAAGAGGTGAAGAGACTGGCTAGACTCGCCCTCAATGTTTTCATTGCCAATAGATGCCTCCGCACGTGCCTCCATCTTGCCCTTAGAGAGTGTTTCATTTAATTGTTGCAGCTGCAACATGACCTCTTTCAATTGTGATTCAAGGCTGTCAATCCTCTCATTGGCCATAGCTTGAGCTCTAGTTTGTACCATGCACTGATCTGATGTACTGGAAATTTGGGACCGCCTGAAATTTTTGGCACTAACAATTGAATGGTACCACCTTGCTCAGCTCGTCGTCCTGATTCTTGTGGGCTAAGTCACCAATAAGCACCCTGGGGGGTCTAAGGCACCAATTGAATGGCTGATCTAACATATCTAAATGGAGGAATTGATTGTTGTTGCTGCGAAAAAACCCCACTTGCGAGATCTAATCTCGCAAAGATTATGCGTGATCCAGAGATAGAGAAGAGAACTATGGTCTCCAAGAGTTTCAAGTGCTACAGATCGTAGTATACATAAGGGTCTGATAGTAGGGCACTAACCAAGGATGATCAACCGTACCCTTAGTCATACAACCCGACTACCCTATTGTACGCACGAGTAATCTCTCCGAGTGTTATTCTCGGTGTACTGTAGCAGCAATATGGTCGACAGTTTATCTATGGCGAGGTTTCAAGTGAGATAGGGTGCTTCTGATATACCTATAGGGTACTTGGAAGACAATTCGTGCACGGTTCTGTCTAATTCACTACTACTCGAAGCGGTACCCACAGGGTTTACAAGGGAGTCCAACAAGTGTGACCACCTCTTGTATTTCCTGCCTGCATGCCTCCCCAAATCCGTAGGTTTATGTGCTCAATGATAGATCCTGTGGTTTAAAGACGCCGAAACATGTCTCTAGCCAAAAAAAAAATTGCTAAAAATTTGAGATCCCACCGGCCCTGGAAGGCGCTCTGATACCACTTGTTATGCTCTTAACCTGCAAGACGATACCAGAATACCAAATATGCGAAGAAATATACCCGAACATAGAACAATGAGAAATAACAGTAAGTATTTTATTATTCAAAAAGCAATGTTCACTTGCCTCTTCAAGGGGGCAACCTCCAATAGAGCTGAGCTCAAGTACAAAATAAGACACGATGCTCCTTGAGGGGAGTCTCTATCCTTTATATAGGGTTCATACATGCAATACCATGGGGCAATACCATGGTTCTTATTAATACCATCTATCTAATACCATGGCCCATTTACAACTAACTATGGTCCCTTCATTAAATGTGGGTTAACCACTTACAATTATTAATATGGGCTTTATTGACTCTTTAATTAACTATAACTATGACTCGATCCTACTACATAAATAAGGGGGTTAGGGTTAGGGATTTTTTGGTGCAAATAGTTTATTTTCTTGCTCAGTTTCAGTGTTTGATTTTCAGCTCTCTTGTGGTACATCTCTGCTCATAATAAGTCAATAAATCTGCCACCACCATCTTTCTTTGCTACATGTTCCACAGGTCATTCGCAACCCCTCATAAATCTACCCTAGTTTTCTACACTTTTCTCATAAACTTTCCTCCCTTTCCTTAAAAAAATCCAACCACCTCTCTCTTTCCTAATCCTTCTAGATGGACCTTAGACACCTCAACACATCCTTCTAGCCTTCAACTACCCTGTCCAACCATTTTCCCACCTTCAAAACCTCTAAAACAGCTCTCGGCATCCTCCTGTAGATCCCCTGCAACCTCCTGTAGAAATTCCTATAGGTGACTTTTTGAAGTCTGATTGCAGGGAAAGCCTCCAGAAGGTTACCAGAGGCCTCCTAGGATGCATCTACACCTTCCTACACCTTTATAAACTCCAAATTCGCCCTCCATCGCCACCTAATCGTTGCCACATCCACAAACAAATAAATTACATGCATGACAATTTCACATAAAATACATAAAAACCCAAAAAGATGTTTTTTTTTTTCTAATTTCCTCCTAGAAATAGCTTGAATAGATGTTGTTTACTTCCTAAGTAGGTAATGGCATTCATTTTATGGTTTTTCATCTCTCTTTCTATAAAAGTAGGGTTAGTTGTTTAACTAGGGTTTGCTAGGTTTACTTTACATTTCAGTGTTCTTTTCCTTTCTGCAAATAGAGTAGCCTCTATAGAGTGAGCCTTACTTTATTTCATCACACATAAAGCTTCTTCTGGAAATCATAGAAGTTGGCTTGAGCTCCTAGTGATCTTGCACCAACTGACCAAGTGACAGCCTGTAGTAAGAACTAGTACTTGTGCATACAACACCGTCACTTCCAAGTTTCTTATGAACTACCAAGTTGATAAAAGTAAAGTAGGAAGCCACAAGAGTTGCAGCATTATTGCTGCAATACTGGTGCTCACCACTTTTTGGTGTCGTTGCCGAGGAAGCGTCAAAGTATTTTGTGATTACTGCTTTTCTTCTATTTTCTACTGCAACATTATGCTAAGTAGTTCATTTCAGCAAAAGTAGAGTAGTTGTTTCTTTCAATTTCTGCATTTCCTTGCTTTCATTTCAATTCTGCAATTTCCATTTTAGAAAATGTATATTATTCCTTTTAATTCTGCAATTTCCATTTCAGCAAAGGTATATTAGTCCTTTTAATTCTGCAATTTCCATTTCATCAAAGGTAGATTAGTCATTTCCTTGCTTTCATTTCAATTCTACAAATTCCTCTCAACAAGTTCATTTCAGTGGTTGCAATTTGTTTGTTCAATCAATTTTAGTTATGCAGGTACAAGAAGAAAAAACAAAAATCACCCAAAAAATATTTCCTTTCATGCCTCATAGGAACAGAGATAATTCAGGAAAATTCTTACCCAACACACCCACCACATCACAAAGCCACCCTTCTCTCTTATTTAGTGGTAGTGATCCAGAAGAACCTTTAGGTGAACAACCAAAGGTATTTGAAGAACCTATAGGGGAAGAAGAAGAAGAAAACATCCCTCCTGAGACAATGGCTGAGAACAGAAACGTTAGGGGGAATGGAGAAAGAGTAGAGGGTACCTTTCCCATCTGAGAGACCAATGGGGACACTAAAATGAAGAACATAAGCCCTTCAACCCTACCTCACTTCCATGGATTGACTACAGAAGATCCTGACACCTTCCTGTTTGAGTTTGATGTTATCTGTCGAACCCATGACTATGCAGAAGATGAGCAGAAGTTGAAGTTGTTTCCTTCTACCATAAAGGATGCAACATTGTGCTGGTTCATGGGGTTACCTGGAAATAGCATCACAACTTCGGCTCAGATGCAGCAAGCCTTTAATGACAAATATGGAGACTACTGTAGGTCAAAAGATACCAAGGAATAAATCTTCCGAATGACCATGGGAAGTGATGAATCTTTGGAAGATTATGAAGAAAGGTTCTAGCGTAGTTATAAAAGGGCTAGGTGCACACTTGACCCTGAATCTCTAAAGTTGGTCCTCCTCAGAGGAATTCCAGAAGACCTTCTAGACACCCTCAATTTACTGGCTGGGGGAGACATATACCAACTACCTTTTGAAGACATAAAGACTATTTTTAGAAACCATTCTAGGGCAGCTAGAAAGAGAGGTAGGGGGAGCCGACCCATGGTCAGTACCTCCTCATCTAGTTCATCCCTCAAAGGTGAACTTGGAAACATGCTGGAAAACTTCAAGAGTGAGATGCTGCAGACTCTTGCCATGCAAATGGATACCTTGCATATCAAAAGGAAATAAGAAGAAGCAAAGAGGGCTTTGGCCATTTTTTATCCTAGGTGCGCTAGAAGGCATCCTAGGAATGAATGTTCATTGAACTCTATAGAGGTTTGTTCAGTCTATGAAGAAGATCATTCTACAGATAAGTGCCCTTCCTTTCTCAGACTTAAAGCTGTATAGCAAGGGGCCGAAGGAGCCACTAAACCACTCTACTTCATGAACCAAAGGAGACCGCATGGACCTAGACCATACCAGCAGGGAATGCAAGGGATTTCTTAGGCATACTACAACCCCAATCAAGAAACTTCCATACCTTCTTGGGTCCCCATGCTCATCCTTCCTAGTCCACCCCTCCTCCTTGGTCATATCGATCTCAATATCATGCCCAACATGCCACTCTTTCATTTCACTCCTATGCTCAGCCACAACCTCAGTGGAATGCATCTCATCAGGGGTGGAGACCCCGATACAACTCTCCTCCTGCTCTTTTGCCTCCACCACCTGCTAAACCGCAACCATTGCCTCCTGCTCCACCAAGGCAACCCCAAATGCTTGCTCAACTGAACCTGAACCTGAACAACAGATAGGCTCAGCAAGTATATAGTGGGGAACCATCAAGCCCAACCTATGCTGTGGAGATTGAGGAGATTAACCTGCGATCTGGGAAGGTTCTCCCAGATAGCTAGCCTCCCCCTAAGGAGGATAAGGAAGATAAAGAGGAAAGTGAACCGAAAGTAATTCCACCATTTCCTGAGAGATTATCTGGGACAACGCAGCCCACCCTAAAAGAAACTGAACTTCTAGAAGAATTGAAACAATTATGTGTAAAGATACCACTTCTCCAAGCTATAAAGGATGTGCCTATATACAATAAGATGATTGATCAAAGAGAAGTGCTTCAAGCATCCAGGCAGGCACAAAAGAGATGCCCCAACCATCAATGTCATGGGAAAACTGTCCGACCTAATGTTGGGCCAGGTAATATATCCAAAATATCTAGACCCTGGAAGGCTAGTAGTTGATGTCCACATCAATGGCACCATGATCCCACATACCTTGATTGATCTGGGAGATGCCATTAATGTGATGACAAAGGACACCATGCTCAAGTTCAAACTCCAGGGCTCCTTGAGGAAGACCACGACAGTACTACAGCTAGCAGACCACTCCACCGTGACACCTGAAGGGATTGGCGAGGATGTGATGGTATCCATTCATTCTTGGGAGTACCCTATTTATTTCTTGGTTCTCCAACTGAAGGCAAAGCTCACTAGGTATCCTCGCATCCTAGGAAGACCCTGGTTGGCCATTACCGATGCTTACATCAGCTATCGAGCTGGGAACATGACCATCAAGAATGGGCATATGTCCAAGCAGCTAGTCCTATACCCTCCCGCACAACCCCTACCAGAACATGATCTACCCCTCTGGTTGGAGGAGGAGGATGAGGATGAAGTCTATTCTGCACCACTGTGTACAGTAGAAACGGTCATGGGGGGGAAACTGCAAAATGAGGATGATATCATTGAAAATTTAATTTAGAATCCACCCCCGAGTATTTTTCCATTAGAAGATCTAGTGAAAGAAACCCAAGACAATCCCTTAACTGATCTCTATGTGACCGTACCAAACTCTCTCCGTGTTAAGAATATAGAGTTCGGCCCAGAAGGAACAATGAAAATCAACTCATCCCTATCCAC